>JAQQTO010000012.1:10000-1210000 GCA_029884595.1 Ormosia semicastrata | reverse complement strand
TTCTAAACAATCAGCTTGACATTGAAAATCATGTCCTGGAATATTTTAAGACCTTATTTGCTTCTCAAAATGACTGCATTAATAGTGATCTTATTGATAGAGTTGTTCCTAATCTGGTTTCTTCTGAGGACAATGCTCTACTCACAAATCTTCCATCCTTAGAAGAGGTTAAAAAAGCTGTGTTCTCGATGAATGCCCTGGGTGCCCCTGGCCCTGATGGTTTTGGTGGTATCTTCTATCGATTTTTGGGATATTATCAAGCAAGATGTCCTTGATTCGGTTACTCAATTTTTTAAAGAATCATGGTTGCTACCTAATCTAAACTCAAACCTGGTTGTTCTTATTCCTAAAACCCATGGTGCTGTCAAAATTGAAGATTATAGACCTATAGCCCTTGCTAACTTCCAATTTAAGATCATAACCAAGGTTTTAGCTGATAGGCTTGCTGTAATTGCACCTAAAATAATCTCTGATCAGCAAAAGGGTTTTATCCAGGGTCGTCTGATCCAGGATTGTATTTGTCTCACTTCTGAAGCTGCTAACATGCTTGCTTATAAGAGCTTTGGTGGCAACATTGCTCTTAAGTTTGATATTAAAAAAGCTTTTGATACAATCGATTGGGAGTTTCTCATTAAAGTGCTTCATTCATTTGGTTTTCATGATTCTTTTTGCAATTGGATTAGAGTTATTTTACTGTCTGCTAAGCTGTCTTTTTCTGTTAATGGTCACCCCACTGGTTTTCTCTCTTGTAGAAGAGGAGTGAGGCAAGGTGATCCTCTTTCTCCCCTTCTTTTCTGTTTGGCTGAGGATGTTTTAAGTAGAGCCATTACCTCTTTGATTGATTCTGGATTTTTCCTCCCTATGACTGGTCCTAGAGGCATTTCTATCCCCTCTCATGTCTTCTATGCAGATGATATTATGGTTTTCTGCAAATGTACTAAAAAAATCTCAGAGTTCTATTGAATCTCTTCAATGAATATGGGGTCAAGTTTCTGGGCAAATCTTAAGCTTGACAAAGTACAAATTCTATGTTGGTTCAATGACCACTAAAAGAAAAATTGACATCAGTAACCTACTTGGATTCTCTGCTGGTAGCCTGCCCTTTACATATCTTGGTGTTCCAATTTTTCAAGGCAAACCAAAAGCCATTTACTTGCAGTCAATTGCAGATAGAATAAAGTCTAAGTTGGCTTCTTGGAAAGGCTCTCTCCTCTCAATCATGGGTAGAGTGCAATTGGTTAAATCAATTATACATGGAATTTTGCTTTATAGCTTCCATGTTTATTCTTGGCCTATCTCCCTCATCAAATCCTTGGATAAATGCATTAGAAATTTTATTTGGTCTGGAGATATTATGGTTAAAAAGGTCTGCACTGTTTCTTGGCACAAGGTTTGTTCTTCAACTGATTCTGGTGGTCTTGGGCTACGTTCTCTCAAGTCTATCAATAAGGCTGCCATGCTGAAATTAACTTGGGATATGTGGTCTTCTAACAAGTCTTGGTCTATTCTAGTTAAAGCTAGATTTTTCAGATTCAACTTTCCAGTTGGCTTCTATGTAAAGTCTTCAATTTGGCCAGGGTTGAAGCCTTTCTTAGAAACTAGTTAAGAGAGTTGTTGGCAGATTGGTAATGGAGAATCAATAAATTTCTGGACTAATCTTTGGCTTTACCATAATGACATGTCTATTGCTGAGCTTTTGTCTATACCAAATCATGTGCATTCTTTTTTGAAGGCTAATGTCAGTGACTTCATTTTTGATCATTCATGGAATATACCCTCCCTCCTTTTTAGTAAATCTCCCAATCTGTTTGCTAGAATTACTGCTATGAATATTCCTCTGGAACATAAAAAAGACTGCTTAATCTGGAAGCATTCGGATTCAGGCTCCTTAAGCTTCAGAGAGGCTTATATTTTCCTCAACAATCACAACACTCACTCTGTATCCTGGTTTAAGTCTATTTGGAGTTCCTGTATCCCTCCTTCGAGATCTTTCTTGCTCTGGAGGCTTTTACATAATAAACTCCCTACTGATGAAAATTTAAGGCAAAGAGGGGTGCTTGTTGTTTCTGTCTGCAGCCTTTGTGGTGCTGCAAGTGAATCTTCCCATCATCTTTTCCTTGAGTGTTGCTTTTCTAAGAAAATCTGGTCCTGGCTATCCTCTGTGTTGAGCTGCAATGTGGATTTAAGTTCTTTTAGATCATTACTATCTTCTTGCAATAGAAACTGGTGCACTCAAGTTCAGGATATTGTAAAATCTGCTGTTATCCATTGCTTCTGGCATATTTGGTCTTGCAGAAACCATATCAGGTTTGATAACAAAAAGTATTCTGTTAATCATGCAATCAATTGCATTATTGCAAAGATCGAAGCTCTCTGGTTCACTTTCAAAAGGTATTATGTCTAACTCAATTGATGATTTTAGAGTCTTGAAATCCTTTGTCGTTGAAAGCCATCCAAATTTCTGGTCCACCTTCATCCTTGAAGTCTGCTGCTCCCTCCTCTTTGTGGTGGATAAAGTGCAATTACGATAGTGCATCTAGAGGAAATCAGGGTCATGCTTACGGGGTGCTATTTTCAGAGGTATGAGAGGTGGATTCTTGGGAGGTTTCTCTGAATACTTTGGTATTTTTCCTTCATGCTACTCAGAATTTTCAGCTGCAATCCATTCAATTGAGATTGCTTTCAAGAGAAATTGGAACATGCTTTGGTTAGAATGTGACTCAAAGCTGGTTGTGGATGCCTTCACTAATGATAGTCTTGTCCATTGGAGATTGAAAAACATATGGAAAAACTGTCTTCTCTTAGTTAAAATGATGGAGTTTAGAGTTTCACACATCTTCAGAGAAGGTAATTCTTGTGCTGACAAGTTAGCATCACATGGCTTAGCTAGTAAATGTTTCACTTGGTGGGATTCACCACCTAGTTTCATTTTGGATGACTTTAATCATAATAGGTTTAGTCTTCCTTTGTATAGATTTTCTTAACTCTTCATGGGTTTTGGTTTGGTCCTCCCATGTTTCTTTGTATTTCTTTCTCTTTTTTATAAATAATATTCTGGTTTTTGTGCTGCAAATGAATGTTGAGGTGTCGGGTGCCAACTTGGTTGGGATGTTACATCTCATAGTGATGCCTTAGCATATTAACTTCTTCTTTGTTTAAAAAAAAAAAACACAGACATATATATATGGTAAAATTTGAAGCATCTTATTAAAATATGTGGTGACATCGGACATGAACATGGATTTATAAACATGTAGAAGTTAGGGGTAGATTTGACATATGTTATGTCTTGGACAACTTGCCCTCCTTCCCTACAATCAACGTCTTCAATGGAGCCTGAATTTCGGTTTTCTAGCATACGTGAATTTTCAATTTTCAAGTGGCTTTTGTCATTGATGGTTTTAATCTAAACATGTCAATATAACTTTTTTTTTTGAATTTTTAATTTTTTGAATGTGTCTCTATTAGCATTTGGATACACACCTTCCTTTTGGTATCAGTATTCTACAGTATTCAAGGCAATTAGATATCATGGATGCCCTAACCTGACTAAAACTGAAGTATGTTCGGACAACCAAAACAAATGAATTTTTTTTTTCGGGATATACTATTATATGTGGTGACCATTAAACAGATTTGGATTAGACAAGCATGAGTAAAGAAAAGGATATTAACAAAGGTACATGTGGTTAAAAGAGACGGTAACTTTTTCATGGGTGATGCTTGTAGTTGTGCACATCTACTATCTCTAAATTAGTTGGAAATAGAATGGTAACTTGTTCCCCACGGCCATAGTTACCGGGAGGAAGTTAGAGGTATCAAAAGATACTGCTAATATGTGATCGAGGTGAAGCCACTTTTGTGGCCTTTGAAAAGTCAAACAAGACAGCAAATTTTACTGTCAATTAAGGAAAGTAAATGAAATTAGTTGAGACTGTAAAATACTTTTGATGCAAGTTAGAAACATAAATTGTATAGTTGAGCAGCACGTAGTTGGAGAAATTTTCTCTTATTTCGCTCAATGAAACAACGTAGAGGAGGAGGTTCTCCATTATAAATAGAGGACTCTACCATCAGTTTTTATATCTCATTCTAGAGAAAAAAATCATTGTTTCTCTTTAGAGTTTTTCTTTTTTGTTTCTTACAATTTTTTCTATTTTAGAAAAATATGTATTCTCCTATCTCAAAAGAGGATGTTATTGTTTTTTTCTTGTATTTAGAGAGAAATTGTAATTTTCTTTCACATAGTGAAAATCTTCTAGTTTTACCCGTGATTTTTCCCCCATCATTAAGTGAGTTTTCTACGTTAAATATTATATGTCAGTTCATATTTTCTCAACTCTATTTTAGTTGTGTGATACTATTTCAATAACTCTTACTCCTAATAGTGGTATCAAAGTCATTGATTGTTGGTACTATTCACACTGCAGGTATTGTTCATGGTTATTATTCATACGTGTGATTGTATACTTTTATAGTATTGTGAAGGTATACGAGATTTGTCCCGATACTATATATATATATATATAGACACACACACACACACACACACACACACACACACACATACACACAGACAATATTATTCATGTATATAATATTATTCATGATGAAATAAAGTAAGTAGGTCGTTGTCAATACCATGACAGCAAAATTTGAGATTGAGAAGTTCAATGAGAGTAATTTCTCTTTATGGAAACTAAAGATAAAGGAAATCTTAGGAAGGACAATTGCCTAGCAACAATTAAAGACAGACCCACAGGGGTAATTGATGATAAGTGGAAAGAGATGGATGATAATGCTATCGGCAACCTACATCTAGCAATGGCAGATTTAGTCTTGTCAAGTATTGCAGAAAAGAAGACAGCAAAGGAGATCTGAGATGCACTGACCAAATTGTACGAGGTCAAGTCACTTCACAACAGAATATTCTTTTAAAGAGGAGACTTTATACTTTTTGAAGGAGTGAATCTACGACGATAACAAATCACATCAACAATCTGAACACGTTATTTTTTCAACTTACTGCATCAGATTACAACATGATGAAAAATGAACGTGCAGAACTTCTACTTCAAAGTCTACCTGACTCTTATGATCTACTCATCATCAACATAAAAAATAATAATATTATTGATAGTCTTCGATTTGATGATGTTATTGCTGCTATTCTTGAAGAATAATCCAGACAAAAGAACAAGGAAGATAGATTAGAAAGCTCAAAGCAAGCAAAGATTTTGTCGATGACGAGAGGAAGATCAACGAAACGTGGCTCTAGTGGGAGCAGAAATCAGGGTAGATCAAAGTCATGAAGAAAGAAGAACTTTAAATGCTACGTACCATTGTGGCACGAGAGAGCACTTGAATAAAGATTGTTGGCACAACAAGAAAAAATGCAGATAAAGCTCATGAAGTAATAACCTCTCAAGGATATGTTGCTAGTAACTCTGATAATGGAGAAATCCTGTATAGTGAAGTAGCAATTGGTTCCAAAGGCGGAAAGCAGCTCACTAATGTTTAGTTAATGGATTCAGGAGCAACATGACACATGACTTCACAACGAAACTGATTTAGTACTTATGAAACAATCTCAGAAGGATCTGTGTTCATAGGGATTGATCATGCCTTGGAGATTGCTAGAGTTAGTATTCTCAAAATAAAATTGTACGATAGTACAATTTGCACAATTCAAGGAGTATGACATGTGAAGGGTTTAAAGAAGAATTTATTATCTATTGGGCAATTGGATGACCTCTGGTGCAAGACTCATATTGAAGGTGGGATATTGAAGGTTGTTAGAGGTGCTCTTGTGGTGTTTAAAGCAGAAAAGATTATAGAAAATCTATATATGCTTGTGGGAGATACACTGCAAAAGGCAAATACATCAGTTGCATCAGCAGGCTATGAAAAATCAAAATGATAATGTGGCATTGCAAATTAGGCCATATGTCGAAACGTGGTTTGAAGATTCTCAGAGAGCGTGATCTCCTTCTTGGACTCAAATAAGTAAACTTACCTTTTTTGTGTGTACTGTGTTACAAGCAAGCAGCATAGATTAAAGTTTGATAGATCAATTGCTAGATGCATGCACATACTGAACTTGATTCATTCTGATGTGTATGAGTCACCATAAATGTCCCTAAGAGCAAAAATATTTTATATCAATCATTGATGACTACTCCAGGAGGTTATAGGTGTACCCAATCAAGAAGAAATCATATGTGTTTCCAATATTCAAAGACTTCAAAGCAAGAGTAGAACTTGAATCAAGAAAGATGATCAAGTACTTAAGGATAGACAACGGAGGAGAATATATAAAAGGTAATTTTCTTGCATTTTGCAAGCAAGAGGGTATTCAAAGGCAGTTTACAGTTACGTATATATCTTAGCAAAATGGTGTAGCAGAGCGGATGAATAGAACTCTCCTAGAAAGAACAATAGCTATGTTAATAACTACAGGATTAGCTAAGTCTTTTTGGGCAAAAGCAGTCAAAATCGCTTGTTACGTGATAAATCGGTTGCCATCAACTGTAAATTGGTTTAAAGACACCAATGAAGATGTGGAATGGCAAGCCAACTGATTATTCTTCTCTTCATTTGTTCGGATGTCCTGTGTACGTGATGTATAACTCCTAAGAAAGAACAAAACTGGATCCAAAATTTAAGAAATGCATATTCTTAGGTTATGCTGATAGTGTTAAGAGGTATTGTCTGTGGGATCCTACAGCCCGCAAGGCTATAGTCAATAGAGATGTGATATTTGTAGAAAATGAACTGCAAAGTGTATAAGAAGATGACAACACTTTGACAGAAACTACTACAGTTTAGATAGATGGAAAAGCTGGAGAAGAAGATTCCTCTGAAACAGAACAAGAACCAAATGACACCAATGATACAGAAGTTCAACGATCAATGCGCCATATAAGAGCACCATTATGGAACTCATACTATGTTATGGCAAGCCACAATGCATATTGTATTCTAACATAAGAAGGAAAGTTGTCAACCTTGTAGGAGGCTGTGAGTGGCTCAAATGCTTCTCTGTGGATGACAACAATGTAAGAAGAAATGAAAGCCATACATAGGAATAAGACATGAGAACTTGTTGAACTTCTAAAGGGATGGAAAGTCGTTGGTAACAAATAAGTCTATAAGATCAAACGAGATGGCAATGATCAAGTGGAACGATATCGTGCAAGGCTGGTAGTCAAAGGATATGCTCAGAAAGATGGTATTGATTTCAATGAGATATTCTCTCCAGTTGTCAGACTTACCACTATCAGAGTAGTCCTGGCTATGTGTGCTGCATTCAATTTACGTCTTGAACAACTAGAAGTAAAGACTGCTTTTCTTCATGGGGAACTTGAAGAACAGATATACATGCTCTAGCTAGAAGGATTTAAAGAACAAGGAAAAGAAAATTTGGTTTGTAGGTTAAGCAAATATCTATAGGGTCTAAAGCAGGCTCCAATGTGTTGGTACAAGAGATTTAATTCCTTCATAATTAGCCTTAGATACAATAGACTAAGTTCAAACCATTGTACATATTACAAAAGGTTTGATGATGATAATTTTATCATCTTATTGTTATACGTGGATGACATGTTGGTGGTAGCCTTAACAAAGATCAAGTCCAAGAATTGAAGGCACAGTTGACTAAGGAGTTTGATGTGAAGGACTTAGGACCAGCAAACAAGATTTTAGAGATACAAATTCACCGAGGTAGAAAAGATAGAAAGGTTTGGCTTTCCTAGAAGAACTATATGAGGAAAATCTTGCGGCATTTCAACATGTAAGATTGTAAGCCAATCTCTACCCCACTTCTAATCAATTACAATTTCTCGAGTATCGTATGCATCAGCAATGGGAAGTCTTATGTATGCTATGATCTGTACAAGGCCAGATATTGCACAAGCAATTGACACAGTTAGTCGATTTATGGCAAATCCTAGTAGAGAGCATTTGAATGTTGTTAAGAGGATCCTAAGATACATTAAAGGGACCTTAGATGTTGCATTATGTTTTGGAGGATTAGAATTTATTGTTAAAGGATATGTTGATTCAGATTTTGTAGGTAATCTTGATAAAAGAAAATCTACTACAAGCTATGTGCTCACACTTGCAGAAGGACCTATAAGTTGGTTATCTAAGTTACAGACTATTGTAGCTCTGCTTACTACAGAAGCTGAATACATGACATCTACCCAAGAATGTAAGGAAGCAATTTGGATTTAAAGGTTAATGGCTGAACTTGCGTACAAACAACAGAAGATTCCTGTGTTTTGTGACAGTCAAAGTGCCTTGAACATTGCAAGGAATCAAACCTTTCATTCATGGACAAAGCACATAGGAGTTCAATATCACTTTGTTCGAGAAGTAGTAGAATAAGGGAATGTGGATATGCAAAAGATTCACACCAAAGATAACCTAGTAGACGTTATGACAAAACTAATTAGCTCTGACAAGTTTAAATGGTGTAGATCCTCTCATAGCCTATCCTAAACGTAAGTGGCATGGAACTAGCAAGATGAGAAAGATTTTGAAAGCTCATAAAAAATGACTTTAAGTGGGAGATTGTGATCAAAGTAAAACTACTTTTGCGGCCTTTGAAAAGTCAAACAAGGCAGCAGATTTTACTGCTAACCAAGGAAAATAAATGAAATTGGTTAAGACTGTGAAATGTTTTCGGTGCAAATTAGAAGTAATAAATTGTATGGTTGAGCAGTAGGTAGTTGGAGAAATTTTCTCCTATTTTGCTTGGTGAAGCAGCATAGAGGAGTATATTCTCCTCATAAATAGAGGACTCCTCCATTAGTTCCTATATCCCATTCTAGAGAGGAAAAAATAATTGTTTCTCCTGAGAGCTTTTCTTTCTTGTCTCTTAGAATTTTTTCCTATTTTAGATAAATATGTATTTTCTTATCTTAAGAAATGATGTTATTGTTCTCTCCTTGTATATAGAGAGAAATTATAATTTTCTTCTACATATATAGTAAAAACTTTTTAGTTTTACCCATTATTTTTTCTTCATCATTAAGGGAGTTTTCTACGTTAAATATTGTGTGTCAATTCTTATTTTTTCAACTCTATTTTAGTTGTGTGATATTGTTTTAATAACTCTGATTCCTAACATAATAAACCTGGAGAGGATGAAGAGAGGTAGGGCTCAAGTACAGTTGCTGTGCTTTCTAAGCGTCAAAAGGCTTTATTTGAACCATTAGAACCTATCAAGAATATTACGGCTGAATCTTTACTTCCTCCCCCTAACTTTGTTATGAATATAAGGAGATGACAACGCAGCAAAACACGATCAAACGAATCACCTGAGGCGTGTAGGAAGACATTGTCCTCAAGGATTTTATCGCACGGGTATGTGAATCCCCCAGGATTCAACAGGCTCATCTCAGTGGGAACCGAGGTAGCAAAACAGCAGAGAGATTTAAATACAGTTAACCCAGGAAGAGAGAAGGTATATATATAAAAAAACACAGCCAAAAAATAATATTTAAAGAACGCAAGAAAGCCGTTTAGAAACAGAAAATAACGTTAAGTTTGTTAAATTAATGATGTTGGAAAAAACGTTAGAAATATGATTGTTGTAAAACGTATTTGTCTGTTGAAACTAATTAGAACGTTGAAACAAATCTACCCGTTTACCAAGTCAGTTTTGACTTCTTCAAAAACATCATTTTCCTAGTAAGCTTAAAAATTAATTAAATATTTCACAAAATGATTCGGGCCTCATGATATCACGCGCAGGAGGGCAAATCGATGATTTGCACTAACCATGAGCCTCCAACCCATTTTTGTGCGCGTGAGCCCACCACCTCATTTGTTTCTTACAAAGCCCAAAACACATGTTGATTTATAAACTCTTTAAAATTTTGAAGATTAAGTAATGTGGGACATAGACTTTTGAAATATCATAACTAAAGCTAAAACAACAACAATCCCTCACATATTTCAAAAGTTTAAAGACATATTTAAAAAAATTTTAAAACAAGATTTTTCCTGGGTTAACACCATGAGTGTAAATGCATCGAATCTGGTATCTTTTGGACTATGAATCAAACCTAGACGGATGAGACATAACATACAGTGAGTTGGTGAAGTAAACTTCTATGAACCAAAAACACTTTGTGTACATTAGAGATCTACCAGTCACACTACACCCACACAATTCTCGCTGTTGTCGCTGTGTTGCGCTAATAGGCCATGCGCGCGCCTAGTAATTCATGAGTGCTCTAGAGATATGCCATAATCTCATACAAGCGGCCCCACTTGACACTCATATAGGTGATTTCATCAAGTGTATGCTGCAAATCATACACCACCCATAAGGGATATAAAAATCATTAAAAGCTTTTAAGCTTATCCTCTCAATAATGCAGTCTAGCACATCTCACACCATAGGAATGGACAAAGTTATTAGTGCTAGCAGAACTAACAAGTGACTTGTTTTTACCCATATGAACCTTCTTCATGGGATCTCTGATCTGTTGATTATTCCTATATTTTAACCGCCTTGTAATTGATTCATTGAACTCCATTTGTGCTTAATTGTCATCATTTAGCTTAGTTTCTGATATCAAACCTGAATTGGATCATTACTGTAAAACTTTGCTTAAATATATTCATTTGCACTCATAATTGAATTATGCTTTTCAGTCACTGGGCTTCTTAAGGTTCAATTAGGTTTAATTAAGTTGGTTTTGACATATTTTGTGATATTGAGCCTAATTGGATCATTGAGGGAATTATTGCATGACTTAGCCCAAATTTATCTCTTTGACAATGTTCAGTGAACTAGTTATAATTTGAGTTTTAAATATCTTATTGATGTGATTTTGGTCTTGTAGGAAAGATAAGACAATTATCTACAACTTTCATGAAGACCTCAAAGGCCCAATCATACGTTTGGATAACTCAAATTGGAGTTGAAGCAAGAACTAGGGTGCTGATTCTGACAGCTTGACCTTTGCGTACTGTTCATGGCATATCTCGACCTACAAGTTGTCAAATGAGCTGAAATTTTGATGGTTGATAATTAAGATCTAAATCTACAACTTTTATGTTGAACACTTTTTCAGATTTGGAGGTCTAAGGGGTCATATTGAGCTTGGAAGTCAGATTATAGAACCAGAGTCCGAATACAGGGCCTGCGTCAGAATACAGGGCCTAAGTTGCGTGAAAATACACAGCCGTGTGAGAATACACGGCCTAGGCCATGTATGCTACTGACTTTGCGCTTGAAATAGTGAAAATTTTCCCCCAAACTCAGTGTCATACACGGCCTAGGCCGTGTATGCATACACGGCCGTGTATTCATGCCAGAAACTCAATTATTGAGACTTCTACGCGAAGTTTGTGCGAGGGGCCTATATATTGACACTCTTGGCACGTTTTGAAGGGAGTTCTGACCTAGGAGAGTGGTGTGGTGTGGAATGTGATTAAATATAATATCAAAAACAGTTGCTAAGTTCCACCAAAAATATAAAAACCTTGCAACCAGTTGTAGTAAGCAAGGGTCGATCCACAGAGAACCAATTCAATTAACGCTATTAATCCAATTCCTAGATTAAACTCTGGTGAACAATAAAACAGTAAAAAGTAAAAGGGGGTTTTGTTGATTAAAACTGAAAAGAGAAATTGAACTAAATTCAAAACAGTAAACACAAACTGAATTATCAAATTAAAGATATTGGTTAAGAGATAGAATTCACCACTAGATTTATATGATTATGCTAACTTACATACCCTTTATACCAACATGATCAATTATGTTCTTATGTGATTGTGAGATAAATCCCATGTCTTCCTTAAGTTTCACTCAATTCAGCAACCGCTCAAATCAAACCCTAACCATTAGTTATTTGTAAAGCAACCGCTTTTTTACACCTACCTAATGATTGCATTAAAATTAGAAAACCAATCACACTAAGGTCTAATCACACACCGGGATTAAATTACTTAGATCATATGTCTCACTAGTCATACCACCGCAATCACAAGATAGCAATCCTAGTTTCACCACTCTCGAAATTTGGCAAGAATATAAAAACCTTTATATTGATTTATGAACGAGAAACATATGAATAAAAACATAATTGTATTGATATAAAGAGGTATGCAAGATTCACATAATCAAAACTAGAGTTTCATCCTCCCTTAACCAATCAAAGAGTTTAGCCACACATGGCAAATTCAAAATCACAATAAAAGTTAAAGGAAAACATTGTTCAGAACAGAAGAAGAAAAGAAAAACTAAAAATCAAACTAGTTTCCAAGGCTTGAGAATGATTGATCTTTGATCGCTCGAATCCGAGTCTCCAATCTTCAATCGAATCCTCCTCTTTCTTGGTCTTCGTGTTTTCTTAGTCTCCTTGACGCTCTCTCTGTTCGTAATATCTTAAAGGGCTCTAAGTCACCCTATTTATAGGTTTTGGAACCTAATTTAACATTAAAGCACGAACTTAACCTCCTCAGTGCGATGACACGGGCCGTGTCCTTCTACACGCCCAACCCGTGTCTTATTCTCGGTGGCGATTTCCAAACATTCCAAGTCGAGAGAGGAACACGGCCCACCCCGTGTCATTTGACACGGCCGTGTTTTCTGGTCAAGGCTCGATATTGGCTCTTCCTCGTGAAGTCGAGGAGTACACGGCCTTCCCCGTGTCATTTGACACGGCCGTGTTGTTCAAATTCTTCAAATCTTCAAACTCGAGAATAGAACACGGCCTACCCCGTGTCAATTGACACGGGCCGTGTTGTTCAATATAATCAAAATCAGCCTTGATTCTTCGTGCATACTCTTCTCCCTTTGCTTCTGGGGTTGATACTTGATTCCTTTAAAGTCCTTCAACTCTCTTCTCAATAGTTCAAAACCAATGGACTCCATCACTCATGAATCTCCGAAAATCACAACACATTTATGAGTGTTTATAATCACATTTTAGCAAAGTTTCACAATAAACATCCAAAGATAATTCTAAATCAGAAACTTAGCTAAATGTTAACAATTAAACTCATATGGAATCCAATTAGATCAAACAAAGAACATTAAAAAGCTGAAATTATTATCAGATCAAATACCCCCACACTTATCCTTTTGCACTCCTGGGCAAAAACATAAAATCAAGCACATGCTTCCCAAAAAGTAATGAAAGTACTGAACAATGAGCAAAGATCTACACACATCAATCCTTTAAAGGAATCTAAGTATTCAGGAATTTTCTCTCTCAGCAATCCAAATCCGCAAGACAGTCAATCCAAAATCAGGGTTAAGCCAACATGATAAATCCTCACAGATGTACTCTCTTTCACTCAAGTATTTTGGCTTGTATTCACTCTCAACCAACTCATGAAAACATGCCTTACCATAGGCTTGACAAGCCTCTACTTCTCCATCACCTAAATCACATGCACGCAAAGATCAAAAGGTCTTTGATCAGGTTGTATTGGGGTCAAGGTCAAGGTAAGATATATCAAGGATAAATCAAGTTAAACCATCGAAATAGAAGAGCATAGGGAAATATAAAGATCAAACATTTTTACACAATTACCCCTAAGACTTTTCAATCCATCTTCATCTTTCGCTTGATTTTCTCTTTTCAACAACCAATCTTTTCTTTTCTTTTCTTTTTCTTCTTTTTCTTTTTCTTTTCTTTTTTTTTTTTTTTTTTTTTTTTAATAAAAACTATGTAATCACCCCCACACTTATTCAAACACAATTCCCAACATAATTATTAAGCTCTTCTACTCCCTAAGGTAGGGTAGCAATGGTTTTTCATTATTAGGCTTGTATTGAGCTATAATAAAAAGAAAGGATATCATTCAGGCTCAAAGGGGTGAAACAATGGATCAAAATACCAGGATAGCTATTTGGCCAGTGGCTAAAAGAAAGAAATGCCTTTATCATCTCAAAAATGTGCAGTGATCATTTGCAACTTTAAAGAGAGTCAAATCAAGTTCTGAAAAACATATAATCACAAGTGGAATCACACGACAAAGAACAGAAGTGACTTAAAATTAGTCATTCATATTTAGGCCCAAAAACTCACTAGGTTCAAATTTTATCAAATTCTCAAAACCCTTTCAATTTTAAAAACCTCTCAGTGCAAATTTAGAAGCAAGAAAGTCAACTCCTTTAGGCCTTTAGGCTTAAAAACCTGTTCAATTAAAAATCAATCACTTGCTCATTGCTCAACATACTCTAAAAACCAGTTAGAACAAACATGCACCAGATATGCCATTAAGATCAGAATGTGCAATGAGGCTTAAACCCAAACTTCCCCCCACACTTAAAACAGACAGTGTCCTCAATGTCAAAGCAGACACAACAGAGAAAATGAATGCAAGTAAATAGACAAAGTATATTGCATCATGAAACTCAGTTCAATACAAAAGAGTAACAATAGTAATCAGAACAATGTACAATACACCATCAAAATGAAGGACACAGCCTCAAAAGAATACATCAGGAAGGGGGAGGGGGAGATGAAAAATGCTGGAGCAAAAGGTCGAGTTTGCCATCAATGGCATCCATCCGCCGATCTGCGCAACCTCCGAGCCTGAAAGCGATCCTCTGCGCGCCGGAAACGGCTGCACGATCCACCTCCAAGCCGATCAAGACGGGCCAAAAGAGTATCATATGAAGTCGCACTGGCCGAGTGAAGGACCCGCATCACCGCAAACTCGGGAGGAGGGAGAGACAATATCCTCGTGGGGCTCGGGAGCCTGGATCGCTCTAGGCAAGGCAACTCCATCGGCGCCAAGCAAGACGAGAGCACCATTAATACGAGTACGAGCTTCATGGACACCAAAATAGCCCCATCAATAGCACTGAACCCCGAACCGGCGTCTCCTCCAACAAATCCAAATAATCAAAGTGATCCGCAATAGCGGTGACATACCCTCCTAACACGATGCGACCAGTGTAGTGGTCCCGACATGGTGAAACCGGTTCTGAGCCAATACCCCCATTAACAGTACACCTCAATCATGCAGGTGTAAGAAAAATAACTCGGAACGGCTAATGGTCCTTGACTTTCCCCCCCACCACACAGTAGTATTAGCTAACCATTTCTCGAATATAGCGATGGGCGAGGGGACCGAAGCGAGAAGCTTTCGACATCTTAGGATCATAGTCATCGGACCTGTGCATGTGAGGCGGACCACACATGATCGATTAAAATCACGGGGTAACATATTTTCCCCTCAGAAAACCAAAAATAACTCTAAACATATGAATATCAATGGAATGGGAGTTACCTAGCAACCTAAAGGTGATTTCCCCGTGCCATCTAGTTTGATCGACAGAGGGTAAAGCTTACGATTGAAACTAGAAACAAACTCCCTAGTCAATGCAAAGATAAGTAGGCTTCGTAACAAAGCAAAATCAACCCAACCAATTCTACCTAAAAGAGCAAACACCTCATCATACAATCCTATGGCCCTAAGAGTATCGACATCTAAAAACGAGTGGGAACCACTACCTTTCTATCGATAGGATGAATAGCACACGAGGGGTGAGGGCTCACGTGGGGGTGAGGGAGACCGAGCACGTCGGAGCCGGCGCGATGGGGATGGAGCGAGCGGGGCGCAGCAGGTGGTTTTGACACGCTTCTTAGGGCCCATTATCTGAGGAAACAGAAAAATGAAGAATGTGGAATGTGAAATCGAAAGGGGATGGAGAGGAGAGAAGTGGCGCAGAGATGGTGGAAAGGAGGGAGAGGAGTTGCGCGAGAGATGGTGGAAATTGATATAAATCAAAGGGGATGATGGAATGTGGTGGAAATGTGAGGGTAGTGAAGGTAATGGTGAAGATTGGAAGGGAATGGGGGTGAGGGCTGCGCAGAAGGGAAGAAGAAAAAGGGGGAATTTGGGGCAAGAAACCCTAACTCAGGGTTTAAATGACGCGCTGGTACGAGTACACGGGCCGTGTCATATGACACGGCCCACCCCGTGTACTACTCTGTTTCAGTAGGAAGCTGGGCAACGAGTACACGGGCCGTGTCATGGGACACGGCCCACCCCGTGTACTTCTCTGGAAAACAAGGGTTCTGGTGTCCATACAACACGGGCCGTGTCATAGGACACGGCCACACCCGTGTACTGCTCTGGAAGATTACCAAACATGCTTACCTAGAAAACACGGGCCGTGTCATGTGACACGGCCCACCCCGTGTGAATTTCTGCAGAATGGGATTGCTTGTGATAGGGACACGGCCGTGTCATGGGACACGGCCCACCCCGTGTACTTTGTTCTTGACTTACTAGAAGCACTCTAAATTCTCCTCAAAACGCAAACACTTAGCTAACCAGGAACTCAAGCAATCAAACTAAAAACTGAGCGAATCAAAACACACATAGCAGCAAGGAAACAGATATCAGTAAGCAAGTAACACTTAAAAATAAGCTAAACTAAAAAGCTAAACAATGCAAAACAGAAAGGGAAAAGAAAGCAAATCTGATTAGGTTGCCTCCCAAAGAGCGCTTGGTTTATTGTCCTCAGCCAGACATTGTGATGCTCCTCATTATGCTTCATAAGACGGATGGAGGAGAGGCATGTCTTCAACCTCTCGCATTCTCCCAAGTTCGTGGTAAGGCTTGAGACGGTGCCCATTAACCTTGAATGCCTTGCCGGAGGCCTCGTTCATGATCTCCACTTTGCACTGCAAGGAAAAACAAGAGTTACTACAAATGGGCCAATCCATTTAGAACGTAATTTACCCGGAAATAATTTGAGTCCGGATTGGTATAGCAACACTTTTGGCCTTGGTGGAAACTTTTCCTTGAGATCATTTGATCATGAAATGCTTTGGTTTTGGCCTTGTAAATGAAGGCACTCTCAAAGGCTTCATTCCTCAATTCTTCCAACTCCCGAATTTGGAGTTTTCTCTCGTTTGCCGACCTTCCAAGTGCAAGTTAACTTGCTGATAGCCCGAGAAGACCGGTGTTCTAGCTCCACCGGCAAGTGACAGGGCTTCCCATAAACCAATCGGAATGGGGACATGCCAATAGGGGTCTTGTATGCGGTCCGATAAGCCCACAAGGCATCGTAGTCTAGTACTCCAATCCTTGCGCGTAGGATTCACGCTTTTTCGAGGATGGACTTGATCTCCCGATTGATACCTCGGTCGGCCATTAGTCCGAGGATGATAAGGAGTAGAGATCCTGGTGCACCACACCATATTTTTTAACGTGGGCTTCAAAAATTCTGTTGCAAAAATGTGTTCCTTGATCACTAATGATGGCTCTTGGAGTGCCAAACCCGGAAAAAAAAAGGACCTCACAAAATCCACAACGCTTTAGAATCATCGAGATTTGGTGGCTTTAGCTTCCACCCATTTGGAAACATAATCCACAGCCTAAAAGAATATAGGAGAAACCAAAAGAAGGAGGAAACGGCCCCATGAAGTCAATGCCCCAAACATCAAAAACTTCCACAAAGATTATGGGAGTTTGAGGCATTTGATTTCGTGGACCAATATTACTGTTCTCGACAATGGCCACATGACTTACGTAAATCATAAGCATCTTTAAAGATGGTAGGCCAAGATGAAACCACTGTCAAGCACTTTGTTGGTGTCCTCTTCATACCGAAATGTCCTCCACAGCATAAGTATGGCAAAAAGATAGAATGGAGTAAGTCTCTCGAATCCGGATACATCTCCGAATCACTTGATCCGCGCAATGCTTCCAAAGGTAAGGATCATCCCAAATGTAGTACTTGCAATCACTCCTCGCCTTATCTCATTGCTGTGCTTTGTTCAGAACTGTGCCGGAAAGTCCTTGGTGGCTAAGTAATTGGCAATATCAAAGCATACCACGGAATAGTGGTCGCGATAGCCATTAAGTGCTCATCCGGAAAGCTTTCGGTATAGGTAAGTCCTCCTCTTCGATCACCAATCTGCTCAAATGGTCTCCCACCAAGTTTTCGCTCCCTTTTTTGTCTTTAATTTCCAAGTCAAACTCTTGGAGCAACAGAATCCATCGAGCAATCTTGGCTTCGCTTCCTTCTTTGCCGAGATACTTCAATGCTGCATGATCGAAAAAATAATTACTTTAGAGCCAATTAAATATGATCGAAATTTCTCTAAAGCAAAAACAACAACAAGAAGTTCTTTCTCAGTTGTAGAGTAATTCATTGAGCATCATTTAGGGTCCTTGATGCATAGTAAATAGCATAAGGAATCCTATCAACTCGTCGTCCTAAGACAAATTTCTACCGCAAAGTCACTAGCATCACACATTAATTCAAATGGAAGCTCCCAATTCGGTGGCCTAATGATAGGTGCCTCACCATCAACTCCTTAAGTGTGGTGAAAGCCTTCATACACTTCTCATTAAATTGAAATGACACATCTTTTTGGAGAAGTGTGCAGCAGAGAGGGTGTCGATATCTTGGAGAAATCCTTGATGAAGCGCCGAAAGAAACCTGCGCATGACCAAGAAAAGAACGAATATCCCGCACACTTGTGGGCGGGGTAAGAAACGCACAAGCTCTACCTTAGCTTTATCAACTTCAATGCCCCTAGCAGAGATTACATGACCTAACACAATACCTTCTTCTACCATGAAATGGCATTTTTCCCAATTTAAAACCAGGTTAGTGTCAATGCATCTCTTTAAAACCAAAGTTAAATGTTCCAAACATTTTTCAAAGCCATTCCCAAATACACTAAAATCATCCATGAAGACCTCAATGATGTTTTCTATGTAATCGAAAAAAAAAACTCACCATACATCTCTCGAAAGGTCCCCGGTGCATTACACACCCAAAAGGCATTCGCCTATAAGCAAAGGTGCCAAAAGGACAAGTGAAAGTGGTCTTGTCCTGATCTTCCGGAGCAATAGCAATCTGGTTATAACCTGAAAACCCATCTAAGAAACAATAATGAGAATGACCAGCTAACCTTTCTAACATTTGATCAATAAAAGGTAAAGGAAAGTGGTCTTTTCTCGGTGGCAAAGATTCAATTTTCTATAGTCTATACAAACACGCCACCCATGTCTCGTAATCTAGTGGGAATAAGCTCATTATCGCATTTCTTACCACAAGAATGCCGCATTTCTTTGGTACTACCCGGACCGGCTTACCCACTTACTCGTCGAAAATGGGGTAGATAACCCCACACTTAGGAGCTTCAGATCTCCTTCTTCACAACATCCATCATTGGGGATTCAACCTCCTCTCATGGTTCTCTCACCGGTTTAGCCCCTCTTCCATTAAGATTCGATGCATGCAAATGGAGGGGCTAATACCTCGATGTCCGCAATAGTCCACCCAATGGTGTCTTGTGTTCTTTCAACACGTAAATCAAGCTCTCCTCTTGCTCTTTGGTGAGGGATTTAGCAATTATTACAGGGAAGTGTCTCCTTCTCGCCCAGAAAATATATTTCGGATGGGAGGGTAGTTCCTTCAACTATAGCTCGGTGCACCGCACAACAATGAAATTGGGTACATCGCAGTAGTAAAGGTAATTCAACATATGATACCTCATGCCCTTCGAGGTGGAAGAGAGTGTATGTAAAAGGGTGCCGCCACCACTTCATCAACCTCCTCGCTCCTACCCATCCTCTTTGAATCCCGAAAATCTAAACCGCGAGTCATAATCGTATCAAGAACATCAAATGGATTAGACAAAAATAGTAGAAATTAAAGATTCAAAATTATCAAAAGAATCAATAACACAAGCGTAATGGACATCACTCGGGTATCTCATGGCTTCAAGATGTTGAATCTAATCAACTCGCCATCAAATTCCATAGTCAATGTTCCCGAATGCACATCAATTTTAGTTCTAGGCGAGTCTTGAGGAAAGGCCTTCCCAACAGAATGGGGCGAGTTGGGAGATTTGTCTTCCTCCATATCCAAAGACATAGAAATCACTTTGGAAACACCACTCATTGACTCGCACCAAAACATCCTCAACCACCCCTTAGGGTATGCATTAGACACTGTCGCCAGCTTGAATGATAACTCCAAGAGGGTTCTAAAGGTCCTAGATGTAAAGATGCATAAATAGAAAAAGGCATAACATTAATGGATGCACCTAAATCTAGCATACGCCCTCTCAAACCTGGCATTACCGATGGTGCAAGGTATAGTGAATGTCTTGGGATCCTTACATTTAGTTGGGAGTTTCTTATTAAAAACAATTGAAACATTAGCTCCCACTTGGACCCGTTCATTACCTTTCAACTTCCTTTTGTTAGTGCATAACTCTTTTAAGAATTTAGCATACCTAGGCACTTGCTTTATGGCATCTAACAAAGGAATGTTGACTTCAACTTTCCTAAAAGTCTCTAAGATCTCTTTATCCGCTTCTTCTTTCTTGTTTTTAACCAACCTGCTCGGAAAAGGGCCTTAGTGACATATTTAGGACATGGGTCGAAACACTTACCTTAGGGGTCTTAGAATTGAGCCCCCTCCTCATCTACCTCCTTCGAATTGTGAGCTTTATCTTCGGATGTGGGTCCGTCAAGTGTCTTCCCACCGCGCAAAGTGACAAAGACTAGCATTTTCTCTTGGGTTCACTTCGCCGCGAGGAAGTTTCCACGAAGTCCGACTCGCACCTTGTTTATCTCGAGCCAACCCGTCCCACTTGGTTCGCAAAGTACGATAGTGGCCCTTGTTTCTCTTTGCCGAAACCGAATATTCTTGGTGGCCATTTGCCTCACTAGATCTTCCAACGAAGGCTCGGGTTGTCTAGGGGCCCGAACTTGAGGTTGCCTTGGAGGAAAGGGTGCTTGCCTTTTTGAAACCCCGGAGGACCATAGGCTTGGGGTGGCGCTGAGCTTGAGGTCGTTTTTTGCATAGCCAAAGTTGGGATGATCTCTCCACCCCTGGATTATATGTGTTGGAGTAGGGGTTGTAGTTCTTAGATGGAGCGTAAAATCCCCCACCGCCTTGGCTTCTTCATTTGAGTCTTCTTGCAAAGTGGGACACATATCGGTGGGATGTCCCGAAGAGCAACAAATCCCACATGCCCGTACCGGTGCCTTCCCGTGTCCATCGCCTTCGAATCATGGCAATCAATCGTGTCATTTGATTCTCAGCAGACTAGTAGTGTCGACCTCTTTAACCGCTCTCACTCCCGTATCATTCCGAGTAAAGAATTGTTGAGTGTTTGCACCATTCTAGATATCGATTTCGGCTTCTCGAGGAGTCTTATCAACCAAGGCTCCTCCACCGGCAAGATCAATCATGTTGCGGTCCATTCCTAGCAAACCTTCATAGAAATCAGATCGAAGTTGTTCACTAATTTGGTCTTGAGGCGCAAACTAGCACACATCTCTTGAATCTCTCCCAAGACTATCGTGAAGTGATTCCCATGTCTTTGTTGGATGCCGCAAATTTCTTTTCTCGATTGTTGCGGCCTTTGATGCAGGGAAGTATCTGTCTAGGAAAGCCCGAGCCATGTCCCGCCATGTCCGACTTGATCCGGCGGCAAGTAGTACAACCACTCCTTTGCGAGTCCTTTAGGGAAAACGGAAAAGCTCTCACTTGACTTGCTCCATCGAAATTCCCGCAGCTTCATGCTAGAACACACAACATGAATTTCCTTCGGATGCTTGTTAGGGTCCTCTCCTATAGTCCATTAAAAGATGATAACGATGAATCACCCGATTTCAATTCAAATGCCTCTTCATTCTCGTGAATTTCTATGCACGAGAGGTTGTTGGTCTAAGTCCTGAGCACCCAACATCCTTAATGTGTTTTCTCGCCATCATTTCTTCAAAGGCGGCTCGGATATCTCGGATGCCGCAGAGTCGGAAAGATCTACGTGACGAGCGCTTCAACGTCGGCCAGGTGTGAATGCGAGTGATTTGTTCAAAGTAATGCCGCATTTCCTCAATTGCTCGTGCACCTCTTCACCGGACATGAACACCTGCAAGATAGTTGAAAAGAACAAATAAACTATTAAAATTAAAACAAAAACAGAGAGAAAAATAGGAAACAAATTAATAGCGCAATTAGAAGATCGGTTCACTTAATCGGCGCCAAAATTTGGTGTGGTGTGGAATGTGATTAAATATAATATCAAAAACAGTTGCTAAGTTCCACCAAAAATATAAAAACCTTGCAACCAGCTTGTAGTAAGCAAGGGTCGATCCACAGAGAACCAATTCAATTAACGCTATTAATCCAATTCCTAGATTAAACTCGGTGAACAATAAAACAAGAAAAGTAAAAGGGGTTTTGTTGATTAAAACTGAAAAGAGAAATTGAACTAAATTCAAAACAAGAAACACAAACCAATTATCAAATTAAAGATATTGGTTAAGAGATAGAATCCACCACTAGATTTATATGATTATGCTAACTTACATACCCTTTATACCAACATGATCAATTATGTTCTTATGTGATTGTGAGATAAATCCCATGTCTTCCTTAAGTTTCACTCAATTCAAAGAACCGCTCAAATCAAACCCTAACCATTAGTTATTTGTAAAGCAACCGCTCTTACACCTACCTAATGATTGCATTAAGAATTAGAAAACCAATCACACTAAGGTCTAATCACACACCGGGATTAAATTACTTAGATCATATGTCTCACTAGTCATACCACCGCAAATCACCAAGCATAGCAATCCTAGTTTCACCACTCTCGAATTTGGCAAGAATATAAAAACCTTTATATTGATTTATGAACGAAACATATGAATAAAAACATAATTGTATTGATATAAAGAGGTATGCAAGATTCACATAATCAAAACTAGAGTTTCATCCTCCCTTAACCAATCAAAGAGTTTAGCCACACATGGCAAATTCAAAATCACAATAAAAGTTAAAGGAAAACATTGTTCAGAATAGAAGAAGAAAAGAAAAACTAAAAATCAAACTAGTTTCTAAGGCTTGAGAATGATTGATCTTTGATCGCTCGAATCCGAGTCTCCAATCTTCAATCGAATCCTCCTCTTCTTGGTCTTCGTGTTTTCTTAGTCTCCTTGACGGCTCTCTCTCGTCGAGAATATCTTAAAGGGCTCTAAGTCACCCTATTTATAGGTTTTGGAACCTAATTTAACATTAAAGCACGAACTTAACCTCCTCGGTGCGATGACACGGCCGTGTCCTTCTACACGCCCAACCCGTGTCTTATTCTCGTGGCGCAGATTTCCAAACATTCCAAGTCGAGAGAGGAACACGGCCCACCCCGTGTCATTTGACACGGCCGTGTTTTCGGTCAAGGCCTGGTATTGGCTTTTCCTCGTGAAGTCGGAGAGTACACGGCCTTCCCCGTGTCATTTGACACGGCCGTGTTGTTCAAATTCTTCAAATCTTCAAACTCAGAATAGAACACGGCCTACCCCGTGTCAATTGACACGGGCCGTGTTGTTCAATATAATCAAAATCAGCCTTGATTCTTCGTGCATACTCTTCTCCCTTTGCTTCTAGGGGTTGATACTGATTCCTTTAAAGTCCTTCAACTCTCTTCTCAATAGTTCAAAACCAATGGACTCCATCACTCATGAATCTCCTGAAAATCACAACACATTTATGAGTGTTTATAATCACATTTTAGCAAAGTTTCACAATAAACATCCAAAGATAATTCTAAATCAGAAACTTAGCTAAATGTTAACAATTAAACTCATATGGAATCCAATTAGATCAAACAAAGAACATTAAAAAGCTGAAATTATTATCAGATCAGAGAGCAGCTACAACTCCTTGGAGAAGGAGAGGGGAGTCTTGGATCAAAGATTGGAGTCTCGGGTTCGAGCAATCGGAGATCCATCATTCTCAATCCTCAAAAACTCGTTTGCTTTACTTTTTCTTCTGCAATTTGTTTTTCATGTTATTCTTTCTCAGTTTTTCTTGTGATTTCCTTCTAGCTATGTGTAACTAAACCTCCCTTGGTTAAGGGGGTGATGAAACCACTAGTTTTGATGTTGTGAATCTTGCATATTTGATTATTTCAACACAATTATGTTTTTATTCATATATTTCTGAATCTATTGTTGGTATGAAGGTTTTTGTACTTGTTCCCACTTTCAAAGTGGTAGATCTGGGTTTATTATGCGCGGTTGCGGTAGTAGATCTAGCGGAATGTATGATGTTCATGTGGGTACAATTATCTTTGTGCTATTTGCCGCTTATAAAAGTGGTAGATCTGGGTTTATTATGCGCGGTCAAGGTAGTAGATCTAGAGAAATATATGTTCTAAGTAATTTAATCCCGGTGTGTGATTAGATCTTAGTGTAATTGGTTTTCTAAATTTTAATGCAATTGTTGGATAGTTGTAAGAGCGGTTGCTTTATGACTAATTAGTGATTAGGAGTTGATTTGAGCGGTTGCTAAATTGGCCAACACGTAAGGAAAATAGAGATTTACTCTCACAATTGCGTAAGAACATAATTGAGCATGTTGGAATAAAATGATATGTGAATTTACATTATCATATAAATCTAGTGGTGGATTCAATCTCTTAACCAATTTTCTTATATTGTTGATTTCAGTTTATTTATTGTTATTGCCTTTGAAGTTGTTCATTGTTCATCAAAACTCCAAAACCCCTTATTTACTATTTATTGTTAATCAGAGTTTAAATTAGGAATTACTTGATAGTGTTAATTGAATTGGTTCTCTGTGGATCGACCCTTACTAACTACAACTAGTTGTAAGGTTTTTATTTTCTGGTGGGCCTGACAACTGATTTTTATCTGAATTTTAATCGCTATATCGCCACGCATCAATCTCCAATCACAAAGGTTGGGTTACCATCACTGTTAATTTCAAATTGGCTAAGTCTCATTTCCCTCGATGTTTCATCTATTGGTTTAGCCCATTTATGATCAATATTATTATTTGACTCTTATAAGTACTTAAACCCATATGGATAATGTTGTTTTGGATTTGTGAACCTTATGTATGAATTTTTTTATAATGGGTAGGTTAACTCTTATTGTAAATATAAGGAGAGACCCTTATTCTCATCCTATATGTGTTGTGGTTGTCTCATTGACGCCAGAAGGGTTTTGTGCATATAGGGAATGAGAGTAGCTTCTTCCTTTCCACACGCACCGTTGTGATTGCAAGATCAGTTATGGCCGCTTCATGTTTGTCCTTTAAGGTAACTCTATAACCCAATTTCTATAATATTTATTTTGTACATAGTATAATTTGGGGTTAAATGAATTTGAAAATTTTGATATGCTATTAATTATTTTGAATTAAAATTCCATCAATTGGTATCAGAGTCCATGATTTTTTTGGGTCGAGTATTTGGAAATGATGGTTAGTACTTAAGTTCGACCCTAACTCATGTTGTGGAGCACATTGATAAGACTTGAGTCTTAGTTAGTAATCCCGTGAATACTCAGAATCACTAGGAGGAGCATACTAATGTTAAAATTCATACTGAATGTTAGAAATTTAAATGTGAGTATTGAAGTCTTACATTGATAAAGAATTAATTAAGCGAAGAGTATATGTGAAAAAACTCAGAGTCATTACCTTAAAATTTTAAGTGAAGATATGACATCTGACTCACTACTGTAGTTTTGCACTTAGTCCATTGATAAAAATCTCCCAAACTTTAGAACTCCTCCTATCACCCATCATGTACCTTCAAAATAACAACACATACACAAGTGAGAAATACCATTTAAAACTAGCTAGCTAATCCAAGCAATTTCTCAGGACATAAACAATCTTTTAAGTTCCAAAAGAGACGGCTAAACCGAACACACACACACGCAAAAAAAAAAAAGCCTATATCAAGTACATGTTATGATAAGAACAATATTTTACAAAACAAACCTATGCCATTTTTTATAAAAGCTTAACCTAGACTAGCTTATTTCCTCAGTTATTTCTAGGGTTACCGTTGTTGAAAAGATCAGTGGCAGCCCCTAAAAGAAAGTAGGGAAAGTTGTTGCATCAAAGTGGATATATGATGCTAGACCTCCATAAAAATCGTGCTAGATAGAGCTTCGTTATCACTAGTAAAACAAGACTATATTGTACTAGAAAGGAAGATGAACGAAATAGAGAGAGAGATATTTTATCGTGTATTAGTCAACAAATGCAAGTAGGGAAAGAACTGTCATTGGAGGTTAGCCAAAAGCTGTTCTAACAGACTGTCATATCAGGTTCTTCAAAATATTGATAGATTGTAAATCCTAGTTCTAATAAATTTTTGAAGTTGTGGCGTTCTTACTTCTTTTTGAAAATTTTTAAGGTTCTTCAGTTCTACATTCTAATTACATCATGCCTGCACTGTCTACATTTCTTTTGTGCATCTATCATTGCATATTACTCCATTCTATTAATTTACATGGTTAGTCATAAACTTTCCTACCAAATTCTGCAATCTACCTCCTTAATTATAAAGTTAAGTAATACTATCGAACAGAAGCAAAACTGCGAAAGCGATTTATAAAGTTCAAAATCCAGAAGGAAGATAAAGCATTTCCAACGGAGAGATCATTACTTTACAAATCACAAAGATGATTTCGACAATGATAAATGTTTTTCTTATCCTTTCACTCATCTTTTTAAATTTCTTAATTTTATAATCTCGTGTTAAAATTTTATGTTAAAGCAAAGTGGGTTAGTAACAGGATCAGGATTTTAACCAAACTAGTGGGAACTAATAGGAGACTGATTGTAATTGAGCTACTGTCCACGTTCTGCTTTTTCTATGATCTTAATCAGGTGTGTAGTATAGAAGACAAATCCTGATGAAATTGAGTATGTACTTATCACTTTCAGTTTCTCACACATGCTTACCAATTTTCTCCACTTTTGCACATGCTAAATATACTCAATGTTCAGTGTGACGGTGTATGGCACTTTGAAGGAATTCCCTCTACAAGTCTACAACCCCATGCTGTCATGATACTTCCAAAGATAATTTTATGACTCAAAACTAATATAAAAGTCCAAGAGCCTGCCGGAGCAATCATATGTGTGAATATGTGATGTTCACTAAACAGGAACATCAATCTTTATTAAAGAAGATATTTTCAAAGCAATGAGTAACCTGCAGCAACCAACATTTGTATGCTGGTGACTATGGGTATTCTATCATGCATATAACTCAATAGTTTAATAATTTAATAATTAATATTTTATCTTATAGCAGCAATAGTGCTTTGCCTTTTTGCTTCCTTCCCTTCTCCGTTTTATTTGGTTTGCAACGTTGCATACCTCTACCTGCTTTTAACCATTATCTCATCCTATATATATATATATATATGATGATCATATATTTGATACATTAATAAGTCTTCATTTTTAGTCATTTACACTCTCCATGTACTTAATTGATTGATTTTGATTATGTTTTGTAAGTTTAGACTCAAATTAGACTTAATTGAATTTTTTAGCATAATTTATGTCTTACGTTGTTTCTGTATTTGGGCTATATCTTGGGATATAGGTGATCTTTGGAGGTGATTCTAGTGGCATTTGAAAGATAAGATAGAGTTCTATAACTTTCAAGTATACCTCAAAGACCCAATCATACGAGTAGATAACTCAAATTGGGGTTGAAGCAAGAACCAGAGTGCTTTTCCTGACAGCTTAACCTATGTGTACTGTTCATCACATATTTCGGGATAGAAGTTGTCAAATGGGCTGAAATTTGGATTCTGAATAGTAAAGACCTATATCTACAACTTTCATGTTGAACACTTTTTCAGAATCGGACTCCTTAAAGGTGATATTGGGCTTGGAAGTCAGAATAGAGGAACTGTGACTGAGTCTGAGCAGTATGCAGTAATTTGAATGTATCTAGAGTTATAGAAATGATATTGGACTCAAACCAAAGCTATTTGAAAGCTAAGATCCAGGACTACAACTTTCATGAAGACCACTTGGTTCAAAAATGACGAATGCAATGACTTCAGAGCTGCATGATTTCAGAAACAAGGAATCTCCATAATTTTCCACTCACCAAAAGTCTTTTGGCATTTTCCACTCATCCACCCACTAATGACTCACCCCCTTGTCATTTTGTATCTCTAATCTTCTATAAAAGGGGGCATTGGCAGATCATTGAAGGTGTTAGGTGTTAGTTATCAAAATGATGCCATTTTGTTACTAGGTTTTCTAGTAGTAATTTTCCTTTGTTCTAAATTAAAGTCATGTTCTTCTTCTTCTTCTTCTTCTCTTTTTCTTTCTTCTTATCTATGAGTAACTAAGTTTCATTTTACTTGGGTGAAAGGATGAAGCTCTTGGTAATAAAGTAAGGTTAGATTTATTCTTCTCTTGTGCTTAAATGATTTATATTTTCTAGTAACCATTATACGTATTATAATTTGTTTCTTATAATTTAGAAATCATCTTTGTAAAGAGGAGTTCTTGATTTGTTGTAGACAAAATATTGGTACAATGAATGCTTTAACCCATTTATAAGTGGTGGTAATATTTTTAGGAAACATAATATAATTACATATATTATTTTAAATGGACTTTTAATGTTGTATTTTTCGATTGGAACCTCCATGTTGCGAGGATTCTAATTGAGTTATGAAAGAAATTAATCTTACCTTTACTTTATTTACCAAGAGTGGATCTTTTAACCCAAGTAAATAATTTTTACCATAATAACGAAATATTTACTTCACCTTAATTAATCTTCAACAATTCCCTGTGGATCGGCCTCGGACTCCCGAGAAATTTATTACTTGAGACAACTTGCACTTGGGTTCGCAAAGCAACAATTAATCCCGCATCAAGTTTGTAGACTTGTTTGAAACTAAAAATTGTGCATCAAGTTTTTGGCGCCGTTGCCGGGGACTTGATTTGAAGAACAAATTTTTAGTGTAAATATTTTGTATATATTTTTTACTCTTTTAATTTTTTTTTCTTTTGTACATACTAACTTACTAACTTTGTGGGGGAAATCTCTCCCTTTTATTTTTTTGTACATACTAACAGTGGGAGAAACTCTCCTTTTTATTTTACGTACTAACTTAGTGGGGGAACCTCTCCTTTTTATTTTTTTTTTTGTACTTTACTAACTTAGTGGAAACTCTCCCTAATTTCTCTGTAATATTTAATCATTAATGAAATAATATTTCTTCTTCTCTTCTCTCTCATCGAGCAAAAATCGGCTTGCATTGATTCTCTAGTTTTCATATTTTAAATTTATTTTTTGTACTTTATTTTTTTTATTTTATTTTCTGTAATTTATTATTATTTTTTGTTACTTAATTTTTTTTCATTAATTTTTGTTTTTTTTTCATTTATTTTTGTTTACTAACTTACTAACTATCTAACTTTTTACTTTATCTCGCTTCTAATATTTTAATTTATCTCAAGCATACTTGACTTTTTAATTTTTTTGCTTATTAATTTTTTTTTTGTGGCTGGTTTATACCACACCTTTGTTAATATTTAATAGACGATTTCTACTGTTAGCTTGTACATTTTATTTTATACTGTAAGTTACTTGTTTATGCTTAATTATTATCGTAATTTAAATTATGGTCATTTGGTTAAAGTTAATTCTAGTACTTTATATATTGATTTGTCTGGATCACAATCACACACATTAAATACAATGACTGAAAACAAAAGTGTGCATGATGAACATGAAAATCAACCGTTGCGATCCATGCGTGAGTATTTGCAACCATATCGAAATTTTAGTTCATCATGTTTTATCTTTCCACTCAATGCCAACAATTTTAGATTCAAGCCAGGTATGATTTCTTTACTTCCTAATTTCCATGGTTTAGAATCTGAAAGCTCATATTTACATCTAAAAGAATTTGAGGAAGTATGTACCACTTTTCATGATCAAACTTGCACTGAAGAAGTTATTAAGCTTAAATTATTTCCTTTTTCTTTGAAAGATAAAGCAAAAACTTGGCTTAATACTTTGAAACCAAGATCAATTGGCACATGGCAAGAAATGCAATGTCAGTTTTTGAAGAAATTTTTTTCAACACATAAAACTAATGCTTTGAAAAGACAAATCCAAATTTTTTTTCAAAATTCAAATGAAGCATATTTTCAAAGTTGGGAACGTTTTAAAGATTTGTTAAATTCTTGCCCACATCATGGTTTTGAAAAATGGCACACTATAAGCTTTTTTTATGAAGGGTTAACACCCGAAACTAAACAATTTGTGAAAACAATATGCAATGGTGAGTTTCTTGATAAAGAACTTGAAGAAACTTTAGACTATTTAGACCATTTGACTGAAAATTCTCAATCTTGGCATGATACTAATCCTTCTGAAAATTCAATTAGATCTAACCTTGCAAATGCTAGTAAAGGAAAATTTCACCTTAGTCAAGAAGAAGATCTAAATGCAAGGTTTGCCAGTTTAGCTAGAAAGATTGAAGCTATGGAATTAGGGAAAGTGAAAGAAATTAAATCTGTGCAAAATGAAGAAATTTGTAGCATTTGTGATGAATTGGGACACTCAACAAATGAATGTCCAAAAATTTCTATTTTTAAAGAAGTTGTGCATGAGCAAGTAAATGCAATGAACAATTTTAAAAAGTCATTCACTTCTTCTTTTTTAGATACATACAATCCGGGATGGAGAAATCACCTGAACTTCAGTTGGAGGACCAACAATCAGGCACAATTCATGCAACCACCACCTCCTCAGGCACAACAGGGCTCTCAAAATTTTTAAGGATATGCACCTTTTGTCCCACCATACAAGAATAACCTTGAAGAAACATTGCATGCATTCATGGAAAAGCAAGATGTCATTTTTAATCAAAACACTCAAATCATGATTAATATAAAAGACACTCTTGCTAAACTTTCTTCTGCACTCACCATTCACGAGAAAGAAAAATTTCCATCTCAACATCAACTAAATCCTAAGGGTCAATACATTCTAAATGATGGTAATTCAGAAAACTAACAAATAGATCAAGTCAAGTCAGTGATAACCCTTAGGAATAGAAATGTTGTTGAAGAAAGCAAGGAGATAAAGAGCCAAGTGTCCAAAGTGATGAACTCCTTGAATGTGAATGAGCTAGAGGATGTGGAAAAGAATCAAGATAGTAGTGATGCTGAGCTACCCAAGGAACCTGAGGTGACAAAAAGTCTTGTTAAGCCAAAAAATGATGACGAGGGCCACCAGACATACATGATTGACTCAATCATGGATAGAGGAGTTTCTACAACCTATGATTTTGATCCCCTTGAGAATTTTCTTGTCAATTCTGAGTTTGATTCTATCAGTAATCCCTCTGATGTAGTTGATATTTCTACTTTTTTTTTATAAAACTCAGGATCATGAAACTCAGGCATGGCAACCAAAGTTTAAGGAATTTCCTAAGAAAGGTTGGAACATTGCTGATAAAAAAAGTATTTGTCCCTTGGTCTGTTCTTATAAAATTAATTTAGAAGAAGGTAAATGGTCAGCAGTTGAAACTATAACTTGAGTTGAAGGATCCAGATGTAGCAGAGACTTTAGCAGATGATCCAGTCTACCAAAGCTGAGGAAAGTTTTTAGTATTTCATATTTTTATTGAGTCGGCTTAAATGCCTCCCAAATTTTGGAGCCTTTGTATGGGGATGTAAATAGTATCAGCCAACAAAAAATTTATAAAATAAAAGAACCCAAAAAAAAAAATGTTTGCATGCTTGTTTATTTCATTTTATTTCATTTTCTTTTGTCATTGCTAACCATTGTCAAGATGTAATTATTCTCTTCTCATCTAAGCATTTCGGGTATGTGACTTCTCCCCATTACTTTATTTAATTTTATCTTAATAATTTTTTTTTATGTATATTGATGATTATTTCTTCAGTCTGGATTTAATTGTTAACATTGAGGACAATGTTGTGATCTGGTTGGGGGGAAGGATAGTTGTGTAAAAAAAAAAACTAAATTTTTTTTTTTAGGAAGTGTGTGTATTAATATATTTGTTGTATTTATATGTTTGTCAATAATTTACTAAATCAGTTAAGGATGGCAGAGTAAGGAATAAATTTTACTCTTGAGATGCATCTTAGTTGGGATAGACAACTAATTTGTGTGGAAGTAGCAATTCAAATTCAGGAAAATTTGCATGATTGAGTAAATTGTATTCTTTCTTAAAATTCACATGCTTGGTTATGGATGTTGAATTGGTGGACTGAGCATGATAGAATTATGCCTTGTGAAATTTTAAGCCTATTGATGAATGGATTGAACATTTGTACCATTCTTTTCTTTGTTGTGTGAATTTCACTCATGGAATTGTTACTCTAAAACTTGCTTTGATTCTTTTTGAGACTACATTTTCATATGCAAACATAAATATGATTGAGACATTTTTCTTGAAATAGCTACTTTAATCAAATAGCCAGCCTTGTTTAGCAGTATGTTATCTCAATATGATATCAAGCACTCTTATGACTTCTTGGAAATTCTCTGATTCCTACCAACATAAAGTATTAGAAATGACTTATTTCCCCTTACTTAACCCCTTTGAGCTTATTTGACTATTCTTTGTTTCGAACTCATTATGTACCTTAAATGAAAAACTATGTTCTTACTTGACCTTAGGGAATAAGAGAACATTAGTTTTGTCATTCGATGAGTTCTTGAATAAGTGTGGGGGTGTGTGTGCAGAATGGTTAAAAAAAATGTATATATGATGTTCTTTTTGTAAAAAAAAAAAATCAATAAAAAAAATCAATAAAAAAAATGTAAAAAGAAGAGGATCAACAAGGTAATAAAGGAAAGGAAAAGAATATGTAAAGGGAATTTGTATTAGGTGGAGTTGGATGAACTTTCATGCTTGTTAATTGAACTCAGCTCTTATGCTCTTTTATTCTCTGGTATTTAACTTGTCATATCTATATTACCTCCTCCTTTACCTTGACCCCATTACAACATTGAATAAAGTCCTCATGATTTGTGTGTGCATGTGTTCTGAGTAGTGGAGAAGTAGAAGATAAGCAAGCTTATGGTAGTACAATTTTCATGAGTTAAATTGAGTGAAATACCTACCTTTTAAACACTTGAGGGATTGAGAGTGAATCTTGTGAAAATCTATCATTCTTGACTCAGGCTTTTCAATTGAAATATTCGTACTTGTTGATTTGAGATGTGAAGATATATTACCTCATGAATGTTTTGATTACTTGAATGATTGGTTGCTCTTCATTTTTAAATATTATTAGAAATTAAGTCTTTTAGAGTGTTTAACTTTTGAGTCTGTTTCGTTTTTTTTAGTTTTGGTCTTGTGTTTTGCCCAGGAGTGCAAAAAGCTAAGTGTGGGGGAATTTAATGATCATATATTTGATACATTAATAAGCCTTCATTTTTAGTCATTTACACTCTCCATGTACTTAATTGATTGATTTTGATTATGTTTTGTAAGTTTGGACTCAAATTGGACTTAATTGAATTTTTCAGCATAATTTACGTCTTACGTTGTTTCTATATTTGAGTTATATCTTGGGATGTAGGTGGTCTTTAGAGGTGATTCTAGTGGCATTTGAAAGATAAGAGAGAGTTCTACAACTTTCAAGTATACCTCAAAGACCCAATCACACGAGTAGATAACTCAAATTAGGGTTGAAGTAAGAACCAGAGTGCTTTTCCTGACAGCTTAACCTATGTATACTGTTCATCACATATTTCGGGATAGAAGTTGTCAAATGGGCTAAAATTTGGATTCTTAATAGTAAAGACCCATATCTACAACTTTCATGTTGAACACTTTTTCAGAATCGAACTCTTTGAAGGTGATATTGGGCTTGGAAGTCAGAATAGAGGAGCTATGACTGGGTCTGAGCAGTATGTAGTAATTTGAATGTATCTGGAGTTATAGAAATGATATTGGACTCAAACTAAAGCTATTTGAAATCTAAGATCCAGGCCTACAACTTTCATGAAGACCACTTGGTTCAAAAATGACGAATGCAATGACTTCAGAGCTGTATGATTTCAGAGATAAGGAATCTCCATAATTTTCCACTCACCAAAAGTCTTTTGGCATTTTCCACTCATCCACCCACTAATGACTCACCCCCTTGTCATTTTGTATCTCTAATCTTCTATAAAAGGGGGCCTTGGCAGATCATTGAAGGTGTTAGGTGTTAGTTACCAAAATGATATCATTTTGTTACTAGGTTTTCTTGTAGTAATTTTCCTTTATTCTAAATTAAAGTCATGTTCTTCTTCTTCTTCTTCTCTCTTTCTTTCTTCTTATCTATGAGTAACTAAGTTTCATTTTACTTGGGTGAAAGAATGAAGCTCTTGGTAATAAAGTAAGGTTAGATTTATTCTTCTCTTGTGCTTAAATGATTTATATTTTCTAGTAACCATTATACGTATTATAATTTGTTTCTTATAATTTAGAAACCATCTTTGTAAAGAGGAGTTCTTGATTTGTTGTAGATAAAATATTGGTACAATGAATGCTTTAACCCATTTATAAGTGGTGATAATATTTTTAGGAAACATAATATAATTACGTATATTATTTTAAATGGACTTTTAATGTTGTATTTTCCGATTGAAACCTCCATGTTGCGAGGATTTTAATTGAGTTATAAAAGAAATTAATCTTACCTTTACTTTATTTACCAAGAGTGGATTTTTTAACCCAAGTAAATAATTTTTACCATAATAACAAAATATTTACTTCACCTTAATTAATCTTCAACAATTCTTTGTGGATCGACCTCGGACTCCCGAGAAATTTATTACTTGAGACAACCTGCACTTGGGTTCGCAAAGCAACAATTAATCCCGCATCAAGTTTGTAGACTTGTTTGAAACTAAAAATTGTGTATCAATATATATAGGGTTTTTCTAACAATAGTTCAAAATTGAAAGTTATACATAAAAATAAAGATTTTTTTAATTCCTAATGCATTAATACTCTACTTTTCTTACATAATTTCTTATTTTTGATTCTGTAAGAAAAACCCATATATATATATATATATATATATATATATTAACTACAGGACCGACGGCATGGGCTCAACAGTAGTAAAAATATGCATTCAAAAATAGAAAGAAGAAAGATATCAAAAATCAGGATCAAAATACTTTATTGATAATTTCAAAATACTTACAAAGTACGTGATACAAAATTATAAGTCTTGAACAAAAATTGAATTCCAAAGGTTTATAGAGGAAACAAAATATAAGAGTTTTGATACAAAGTGTTTATAGAAAATTTTTAAACTAAAACTTCGATGCCTTTCTCTAAAGGAGCTTCGGCTTATATAGAGAGAAGACTCCGAATAATGGACCCATCAGGAAGCTTCATGCTTAGCTAGACGACAAGTAAGGAACTTTCACAGGAAGCTTCATGCTTAGCCAAACAACGAATTAGGAAGCTTCATAATTAGACAAATAAGCTAGACGACGAATAAGGAACCTTCATAGGAAATTTCCTGCTTAGCTAAATGACGAATAAGTAACCTTCATGGGAACCTTCACAAGAATCTTCTTTCTTAGCTAGACAATGAATCAGGAAGCTTCATAATTAGACAAACGAGCTAGACGACGAATAAGGAACCTTCATAGAAAATTTCATGCTTAGCTAAATGACGAATAAGTAACCTTCATAGGAACCTTCATAATTTACTGTGTGGGCCTTTACAGGTTGGAAAAGTCTACACCATAACAGTCATCTTCATTATCATCACCGAGAAGGTCGTTGTTTTCACTTCCTTCACTGGGGGGAAACGAACCAGAAGCAGACATGGTTGTCTTGAGTTTGCTTAGGAATTCCTGTTCTGAGGAAGAAGATGTCAGCTCTTGAATAAGCTTGTTCTTAAGTTCTTCAAATTATGATGACTTCTTATGATTTTTCTTAACCAAAGAAGGATTAGCAAGGAACCATTGATTAACCACATCAATACTTACTAATTTTATGTTGAACTGAGGCCACCATTTAACACTAAATTCTCTGGCAACCCATTCTGGATGAGGAATCTGATACTTATGATAGAAATTATAATCCCAAACATTAATCAAAGCAATTCCAAAAGCAACATAAAAATGTAAAAGTCTGGAACCTTGAGGAAAATCAATTTTTTGAGTAAACAAATTATAAGAATCCTTAGCAAGCTGAGGAAGAATATCAACACAAGGACCAGTGATACACATCCAATCGGCAACCATGAGGGAAAGTTTTTTAACCCTTTCTGGAATCAAAAGAACCAAGAGTATAAATTTGTACCAAGCTTGCTGATAATCCTAATGAGTATAAGTTTGAGGATCAAATTTTATTAAAAAAGATTTTGGAGTGTGAGGAGCTTGATTCCAATCTTTTGGACCTAGAACCTTAAGGATTTTTACTTTAGAAAAATCAATATACTCGGGATTGGTAGCACTATAATAATGATCTAAAGAGATTGATTCAGTATCAATGAAGATGAGTTCATAAAAAGTTCTGTTCTTTTTAAGTGACTCTTGAGGAACAAAATGAAAATCTTGGGGAAACATATTCTGAATGATTTCTCGAGGGGTCGAGTGAGCAGAAAAGAATCCTGGTTCGAGGGTGGTTATAGGTTCAAAAATATTTTTCTTAACATATTTACATTCTTCTATGGTGGGGGAATTAGTGAGTAGCGGTGAAGGTTGTTTCGGTCTTTGAGGAGTCCTAGAAAGAGTACCAGTAATGATTTGTGAGTAAGATAAGGGTGTAAACCTATTGGGTGAATGAAGGCCGTACAGATTGAATAGGATTAGAAACATGAACTAGGGTGGAAGACCCTTTTAAAGAGGTAGATGACCTTGTACTTATCTCAGCGTTCTTATCTGCAGAAATCTGCATGTACTTATCCAGAGTAACTTTCTTAACCTTTGATTTTGATGAGAGCTAGCGGCCATTGTAACCCTGCAAAAACTCTCTAGTTAGAAAATCAGGAAGATAATTATCTTTTCCTTTAATATGTTGAATATCAAAATTAAAACAAGATAACAGTGCTTGCCATCTAGCAAAAATCTGTTTTGAAACCAAGTTTTTAACATCCTTTTGAATAATTGAAAAAGTAGCTTTACAATCAGTTTTTAACAAAAACCTTTTATTAAACAAATCATCGTGAAATTTTGTGATACTTAGTACTATAGATAAAATTTCTTTCTTAACAGTACTATATTTCTGTTGAGCCGGTTGCCAAACTCCAGAGTGATATCTGATGACTTGTTCTTTGGACGACTTAAGTAATAACTGCTTTAACACTCCCCCGTACATATCCTAAATCAGAGGCATCTGTTTCTACTATGAGAGAGGCTTGAGGATTCGGAAGTCCTAAACAAGGAATATTTTTTACTAAATTCTTAACTTGTTGAACAACATTAGTCATCTGAGTATCCCAAGGAGGCGAGTCTTTTCTTAGCCGTTTGAATAAAGGAGCACAAATTATTTGTATATTAGGAAAAAAATATGCTACATAATTAACACATCCTAAAAATCTTTAAAGAGTATTCTTATCTTTGAGTTTGTTGGAGAACTTATCTGCAAATTCTATGGATCTTTCTATGGGAACAATAGTGCCTTAATTAATTTCGAATCCTAAAAATCTAGTCTTCGTCTGGAACAGTTTCATTTTCTTAGCAGAAATTACTAGACCATGTTCTTTAATAAGATTCAAGAAAGTTTCTAAATGATTAAAATGTTGACCAATAGAGTTACTGAATACTAATATATCGTCCAAATATACTATGGTGAACTTTGAGTAGGGATTTAAAATATTGTTCATTATATTTTGAAATTCTGAAGGGACATTTTTTAATCCTTGAGGCATTACATTCCATTTGTAATGTCCAAAGGGTACTACAAAAGCATTTTTGTACCTATCTTCTTCAACTACTTCAATTTGGTAGTATCCGAATTTCATATCAAATTTTGAGAATATATTAGCCTGATGAACTCTATTTACTAAATCTTTTTTATTGGGAATCAGGTACCTTATCCATCTTAAAACATTGTTTAAGGGTTTATAATTAATTACTAATCTGGGAGTACCTCTTTCTATTTCTAAAGCGTTCATAACATAAAATCCTGTACAACTCCAAGGGGACTTACTTGGTCTAATTAAATTTTTATCTAAATATTCTTGAATTTCTTTTTTACAATATTCTAAGTATTGTTGATTCATTTGAATAGGTCTTGCTTTAGTAGGAATATTAATTTCTTCAAATCCTTCTTCATATGGTAAAGTAACTGTATATCTTTTTCGTGCCTTAAAAGCATTAGAGAATTCACTACATACTTCTTGTTCAAATTTCTGTTGAACATATTTTATCTTATCTTGAACTTGGGGTTTATTTATCTGTTCTTGAATTCTTTTATATTGAACTTCTCTGCTTAACATATTTATGTGCTTTGTTTTCTTTTCTATTAAGTTAATCTTAGAGATTAGTGAATCCTGAACCATATTTAATTCTTTAATTAAGGGTGGTTTTATAAACTCAAAACAAATTTCTTTTCCTAATGCATTAGTAATTAATCCTTTTTCATTTACTGAGAATGGGTATAATAAGGATAAAAGGGCGTACCTAGAATTATTTACTCAGAAATATTTCTTACTAATAAGAATGAGGTTTTATAACAAATTTTATTTTTACAGATTTTAGCATTATTTAACTTATATTTAATTTGAATTTTATTCTTGGAAGCATTACTTAACGACTCTATGGTCTTATCGTAATACTTAGTTGAGATTAATCCTTCTTGAACACAATTCATATCAGCTTCTGAATCTATTAATGCTATAAAATTAAATCGTTCATCTTTTATTACTAACTCTATCTGACAATGTCATTTATGAACAATTACTTGACTTAATAAATGAATATAAGGATCTTTTTCGGGATCTTGACTAGTACTTGTATCTTGATTTTGTACTATTATTTTGTGCTTGTAAATTTAGTATTTTAAATTCTAAATCAGTATCTTTTTCTTTAAGTAATTTAACTTCATTCTTTAAATTTTTTATCTCTTGTTGTAAATCTTTTAGGGTAACTTCATTTCTTTGAGGTTTCTTAAATCTTTCTAATACTTCTTTCATATCTATCTTTTGCACTTTTTTTTTTTTTTATCTTCGTATTCTAGAAATTCTTTTATTTGTTGAATGAATTCTTGCTTAACAGATGAATCTTCCATGTTTTCTACTATACTTAATAATGATAATGCTTGGTCTCTAGTAATTACATTAATAGTTTTCAAACATGATGAACAATCACATAATTCTGGTCCTAAGCCTGTACATTCTTTTTCATTTTCACTTTCTGATTCAGATGAAGAGGAATCTTTAATTTAATTGATTAACTATTTCTTCTTCAGAACTGTATTCTTCTTCAGAAGATTCAGATTCATTAATTAATATATTTATTAAAGATTTCTTTAATTTTTCATCAATTTTTAGGTTATTAATTTTTTGTTTTACTTTACAGTCTTTCTTATAATGTCCTACTCGGCCACATTTATAACATACTATTTCTCTTTTTGACTTAGACGATCTATACTTATCTTTCTTTGATGATCTAGGTTTTAATGAGCTTGATTGTTATCTATAATATTTTTTTATAGTAGCGCCTAGATTTTCTTGATTTATGAGGAATATATTTTTGAACTTTCTTTTGTCTACTTAGAGCTTTGACTCATTCTATTCCCCACTGGGAACAGAATGATCCTAGTTCTTTTCGAGTAGTTTTGGCTTCATTTTTAAGCTTATGCTGAAGTTTAAGATCTAAACATACTTGCAATTCAGTTTCTATAATATAATTAGACAGTTATCCAAATGTCAGTTGATTATAAGGAATTGTACCTTCATTTTGATTTTGGATCATTACTTTTACTTTTTCTGCAAATAATTTAGGAAGTCCAGCTATAAATCTTTATTTCCAATAATCGGCTAATGCATCACTTCTTAAATATAACTTAGATAGAAACATATCCCTATACCATCTATAATCAGACATAGAGGGACAGTATAGATTAACAATTTGATCTGCTATTCTTTGCTGAAATTTTAAAGGTTCTCCTATAAAATGCTTTATTATTGTGTATAAAAGAGTTGTTACAACATCTTTAAATGCTTGTCCATTAGGATCAATTTTTATTGAATCCATTATAAAATTTTTTTCTTCTTGACTTAACACATTATCCCACTAACCTTTAAGCTGGCCAATAAATCCCATAACAATTAAAGAGGCAGTAGTTCTATTAGAATTATTTTTTCTTTTAAAAGCTATTGCAGCCATAGTCATTTGTTGAACAGTATCTAAAATTTGTTGTTCTCCTAATCCGTCTATGTTCCATTCATTAATTGCTTCGCCAGTAAAGGCTACCGCATCTTGAAAAGATATTTCTTCATATTAAACGTCAGGATATGTGGGTCTTGGGTAATAAGTCCTAGTTTTGGAGACAGGCATATCTTTTCTTAACTTATTAACTTGAAGATTTAAAAGTTCATTTTCTAATTCTTCAATTTTTTTGTAAAGTATGTATCTTTAGTGTAGAACTTGTTCCTATGGTTAACTTGTCTAATTTTTTCTTAATTTCTTCAATAGATTTGTCAGATTTTGAGTCAAAGTGAATATTTTTTAAATCTAATTCTGGGACATTAATTACCTTATAGATGAGTCTATTAGGATCTAAATTTTTATTAATATTTTGAGCTGATGTATATTCTTTAGGTTTTTCACTTATTTGATTATCTATCATTTCTAATGTTTTAGACATAGTATGAACCATTTAATTAGAGTAATTAAACTATTGATGAACTTTACTAAAATCGCCCTTATCTATAGGTAAATTATGTGCTCTTGAAGCTATTGCCTTAAAAAGGTGTGGCTTCAACTTCTAATCCTTCTTTTGTGGTTACCTTAATGGTTTCTAAGGAAGGAAATTTTGAAATTATTATCTTATATTTCTCTATTTTCCAATAAGTTGATATTTTATTATTTACTAATATTTCTGGTATTCTTATAAAAGGATTTTGAATATTATTTTCTTTGCAATACTTTTCAAATCAGTCAAAGAAATATATATTCATTTGTTGTTTTATTAAATATGAGTAAAATTCTTCTCTAAATTTTATAGTTTGTTCTTTACTAAAATTCTTAAAATATCAATCTCTTTTATCTTTATTATAAGGAGCTTCAAAATCATTACTTATCCATTTCTTTTCTATTTCAAAGGATTCTTCTTTAGTTAATACATTAATGACTTAGGATCTAGTGAGTGAGTATTCTGGTGATTCTGATTTGTGAGTTTGTTGGTAAATTGGTTGAAGAACATTTGGTTCGAAATTAACACCAGTGAGGTTTATATTAAGTGCAGATTCATCTACTGAATGTCTTGAAGAAGCTGATGCAGTTGAAAGAACATTTATTATTGGATTATTTATTCTAGAGGAATTGGATCTCTCTCTCTCTCTCTCTCTCTATATATATATATATATATATATATATATATATATATAGACATATCTAGTGAGAGGGGTTTTTATTGTGAGAGAGGTGAGAGGAGTAAATCTTGACCATACAACCATACAACCATACATGGATGATCAAGATTAAAAGTTATTGAAGGTCATGTGACCACTTAAAAAAGTCACATGCATTTATGTTCTAATCTTGACCATTCATGTAAAATCTAATGGTCAAGATTCACTCCTCTCACTTCTCACAATAAACACTCCTCTCACCCGAGTAAGATCCTATATATAGGATGTGTATTAGGTGAGAGGAGTGTTTATTGTGAGAAGTGAGAGGAGTGAATCTTGACCATTAGATCTTACATGAATGTTCAAGATTAGAACATAAATGCATGTGACTTTTTTAAGTGGTCACATGACCTTCAAGTAACTTTTAATCTTGACCATTCATGTATGGTTGTATGGTCAAGATTTACTTCTCTCACCCTCTCACTAGATATGTCCCCTATATATATATATATAAGATCTTACTCTAGTGAGAAAAGTATTTATTGTAAGAAGTGAGAGGAGTGGATTTTGACCATTGAATCTTACATGAATTGTTAAGATTAGAACATAAATGCATGTGATTTTTTTAAGTAGTCACTTGACATTCAAGTAACTTTTAATCTTGACCATTCATGTATGGTTATATAGTCAAGATTTACTCATCTCACCTTCTCACAATAAAAAATCTTCTCATTAGATATGTCCCCAATATATATATAAAATATAATGTAAGCTACTAGATTTTTAGATATAAATTATGTAGGGATTATTTACAAAAAATCATATTCACGGATTCCCCTTGATACATATTACATATCTAACTGAATATCAATGTACAGCATTGATATCTTTACACTGCCGAAAGGCTTTGTATCACACCACGGCAGTGAAGATGCATACTTTATACACACTCATACATATACGCATTACAAAGATGAGATCATCTCTCCCTGTGTTTGTTTGACATTTTCTACAAATATTCGCTTAACAATGGCCAACTTGCTTGACAGTGGCATATTCTCAAACTCCCTCATGCATAAAACACCAAATTTACACATTATCTTAAGAATATAATGCCATTAGAGATTTAGAGTCGAGCTATTTGATCTAAAAGAAAAACTGAGGCCATCTAACAGCAGATAAACCCCGGGTGCAGTTTCACGCACAAATAACTGAATAGTTATGTAAGTACCATTACTCATTATAATTAACTACCATAAGAGAATAACAATATATTGATTAGTGTGCTTCCAATGGGCCACATCTGGGAAGTCCTCAAGTCGAAAGTGGTGGAAATCCACATTATTGTCTGATAGGTACATTTGCTTGATCAAAGAAGTAGATGACTTTAATTAAAGGAAGAGAGAAGGGGTATATATATAAGTGGCCTATATCATATATTTTTGAGAAAGATACAATTAAAAGGGGAAGGCAGAGAGAGGCGTGAGTGTGTCATTATATTCATTCCTCATACAATTAGTATAATTATATTATTCTTCTTATTTCTTCAAATAATCACCATCCAAATAGAAATTCGTCTCATTTCAACTCAGTACTAATATATTACAATTCAACAGTCTTACCCCCCCTCCCTTCCTTGAAAGCAAATTTTAATTGATTTTTATTCCGGATTTACTATTATATATGATGACCATTAAACAGATTTGGATTAGACAACCACGAGTAAAGCAAAGGATATTATCAAAGGAACATGTGCTTATAAGAGAAAAGACTGAATGCCCATCACTTTGGGAGACTCGAGGAATTCAAGAGTCTTACCAATTCATTGATAACAATTTTGTATTGAAATGTTTTTTCCACATATTCTGTTATTATATATATGGAAATATAAACAGAATTAGATTAGACAAGCGTGTGTAAAGCAAAGGATATTACTAAAATAAAACAATCATAAAAAAGGTGCTGCCCTTCTAACATTCTTACCCTTGGTTTACTTTGGAATTTGAATTCCTTTCTTAAAAGCATGATTGTTGAATATCTCAGGCAAAGTCTGATCCAGTAAAACTAATGGTTTGTCTTGTGTCGTAACTTAATATATAATTGCTTCCAACATTTTGCAAATTTGATGCAAAAAGTACCGCAAGTATTTATAAGAAAATGAAGACTATCATACTTGAGAAGAGAAATGTGAAAGATACTACTATTAAATTGTTTTTGTTTTTGGAATATAGAAATCTAGAAAAATAAGCTTCATTTGAGTAGCAAGTCCCTATGTCTCGGTGAAACAAGACCAAGTTTTATATAAAAGACAAATTCCACAGACTGGATTGGTTTGGAGTGGAACTGTTTTGAGTATCGCTTTCTCACACTCATGAATAAAGATTATCTTATATTTTTTTTAAGAGTATAAGACTTTTAACAATTTTTTTAAAAGTGTTGATTAAGTAAAAGAAAATAAAAAAAATATGATAAATAATATTTAAAAAATATAAAAAAATGTATATATTATTAATGATAAAAATATCAGCAGAGTTGCAAACTGATTACTCTGTTCTTTTTCAATTTTCTATGTAACAGAACAAACCCAACTTGCAGGTACACCCCACCTTCACCTTGCTGTATTTTTTTAAAATAAAAATAAAAATCTTCAAACAGTGAGAGAGTTTGCCATAACGCACTAAAAGAAAAAAATAATCTTATGCGTATAAGTATTGTATATATATATTTTAAAGGTATATGATTGAAAATAAATAAATAAATAAATATAATAAATGATATTAAATTAAATATAAAAAGAGATGTATGTATTATTTATAGTAAGAATATTAAAATTACACACTAAATACCAATTAGTGAGTCATTCTATACGGTCTCTGGGCTGAGTACAGTGTACAGTTGATTCCGTGAAGGGTACTGAATCTTATCTTAGAGGGTTCAACAGGCCAATAAAATGATTGAAAAGAAAAGGAAAACTCAACTTATCCACTTTTCTGTCACGTTATTTATATATTTATAATTTATGTGTAAATAATTTATAATTAACATATATTATATAGTGATTGAAGGTATTAATTAATATATAAATAATTAATAATACGCATTAATTATTAATTATTTATATACCAATTAATATTCTTAATCATCATATAACACATATTAATCACTACTTATTTATACATGAATCACTGCATTAAGTGGAGAGAAAAACAAAAATTGTGCAAATATCACAACTGAAAAGAAAATCCAAAGTCTCTCCACCCACTACACCACCAACAAACAGAGCACTTCTTTTCTTTTCTCAATATGTGCACGTGAAACCCCAATAATTTCTCATGCACAAGTGGGGTCTCAAAGCCAGCCCTTCCTCTTTTGTTCTCATGCCAAAATCCATCACTCAGAATCTCCCCATTAGGCCTTTACCCCTCTCTCTCTGCCTTTCAATGTTTCTTCTCCCTTGCCTTCCTTAATCTCTTTCAACCTCTCTTTACAAATTCTTCTTATACCATTCCCCAACCAATGGCGGAGGCAATGGCCATGTTGCCATTCTTTCTTTCCCTTGTCTCTCTTTACCTCATCATTGCAAATGGCGTTCACTCTTTTGAAGAGAAGGCCTTCAACGTGCAAAAGTTGCAGAGGAAACAGCAACTTGGTACCCTGGGTTGCCTCCTCCCGGAATCAAGTGAGTTACTTTATGAGGAAAAAGGAAGCTCGTAGGCTAAGTTATCTTTACAGGCCATTTTCTGAGTTTATTTCACATTTCAATTTGAGATCTCTTAATATTTATTTATCAAAATTTGCTTTCCTTTTTATTGTTAGGATCTAATACATCCATCATAATCATTGGTCTCTCTCTATGTTGGTCTGTCATAGTCTTAAAGTTGAGATTAACTAGCTGTTATATTTCTCTAGATTGCTGCATTGAATTGTCTATTAGTAAATTGTGTGCTTTAAATTACAATCTAAAAAAATCTTTGTTGTTTATCATCAGTTCACAAATAAAACCCCTTTAAAATCTGAATTCTCAGGAAGGGAGAAAGATGCTATTATACTAGAAATGAAGGACAGAGGTCACTGCTCTGAGAAAAAAGGTGATTGGAATAGGAGGCTTAAAAAACAGTTGGTACTAGATGGTCTTCGTGTTCGTTCAATTCAAAACCGAATTCGAAAAATGGTCTCTAACCATATCGCAGAAGCTTCGGATACCCAAATTCCATTAACTTCTGGGATAAAATTCCAAACTTTAAACTACATAGTGAATATGGGATTGGGTAGCCAGAATATGACTATGATAGTTGACACCGGAAGCGACTTGACATGGGTCCAATGCGAGCCTTGTGAGTCATGTTATAATCAACAAGGACCTTTATTCAAGCCTTCTACCTCCCCTTCATATCAGTCAATCCTGTGCAATTCAACAACCTGTCAATATCTTCAAGGGAATTCAGGGGCATGTGGAAGTAATTCATCTCCTCCATCAACTAATTGTAACTATGTGGTTAACTATGGTGATGGGTCCTACACTACTGGTGAACTAGGAGTTGAGCACCTTAGTTTTGGAGGTACTTCAGTGAGTAATTTTGTATTTGGTTGTGGTAGGAACAACAAAGGTCTATTTGGAGGAGTCTCAGGCATTATGGGCTTGGGAAGAAGTGACCTCTCAATGATCTCTCAAACTAATGCTACATTTGGAGGAGTTTTCTCCTACTGTTTACCTTCAACACAGGCTGGAGCTTCTGGGTCATTAGTTATGGGTAATGAGTCAGCAATTTTCAAAAATGTTACTCCCATTGCTTACACCAGGATGGTTCCTAATCCACAGCTATCCAACTTTTATATACTCAATCTCACTGGCATAAATGTTGGTGGTGTGGCTCTGCAAGCTTCAAATTTTGGCATTGGTGAGATACTAATTGATTCTGGGACAGTGATCACAAGACTGGCTCCATCTGTTTACAAGGCTCTGAAGGCAGAGTTCTTGAAACAGTTTTCTGGTTTCCCTTCAGCACCAGGGTTTTCAATTTTGGATACTTGCTTCAATCTCACTGGGTATGACGAAATAAACATACCTACCATAAGGATGCATTTTGAGGACAATGCTGAGCTGAATGTGGATGTAAGTGGCATATTCTATTTAGTAAAAGAGGATGCTTCGCAAGTTTGTTTGGCGCTTGCAAGTCTTTCTGATGAATATGAAATCGGCATTGTTGGGAATTATCAGCAGAGGAACCAAAGGGTAATATATGATACCAAGCACTCTAAGGTGGGATTTGCTGCAGAGCATTGCAGTTTCACTTGAATACGTCATTTTACTCTAAAATACATATCTTTCGGAGGAGAGGATATAATTCTTCTAGGTAGAATGAAGCAACAAGTGGCAGCAAAATCTTCCAGTGTTTACTATTCAGACCTCATACAGATAACCATATTTTCCTTTTTAAAAAAGTACTTTGACATAAGAGTGTTGTTTGAGTTTTTTATTTTTTATTTTTGTTATTATTTTAAACTTCCATTTGTAGACCAAAGAAGGTCTGAATTGTAAAGTGACTCATTTAAGTTTCACAAAATATAAGATATTGTAATAGTGTGGAAACTGGAAATAAAGGAACGGAAACTACATATGTAGCTTCAGTTCATGAACATTATAGTAGATAGTCTACTCAATTTACCAAGTTCTGTCAGTGTATTGCGTTGATTCAGATTGACCTGGACATCAGTTACAGTTGCTAATGGAAAATATTCGCTCTCGCTTGTATTGATATGAAACTTGAAAGTAAACATAGGATATAGTATCTCGCTTGATGTGCTTGAAATTGTAAACCATACTCGAGATTCATAGATAGACACTGTTTATTACGTGATTTTTTATATATTTAAATTATTATTTGATATATGTGAAAATATTTTAAAAAATTAATGTAATTCTATTATAGTTTCGGTCACATTGAATATATTAAACAATAATTTAAGTATTTATGATAAACTGTACTTAATTAAGAATTATTCATCATATTTCATTCATCTAGTAGCATGATGCTATTATTATTTTTTCTTTTTTACAATCTAAATCTTATCTTGTGTGCTTGAGAAGTGAGGCTCTTAGATTATCTCTTAATAGAGTCTAAAAAAAATAAAAATAAAAAAGAAATTAAAATAAAGAAAATATTTGCATAAATCAAGCCGTGATATTCTCTACATATCTCCAAGTGCTATTAATTGAGCTGAAAACACTGGACTCCAGCAAAACATTGATGTACGTAACTTCTGTATTATATTATATAATTCACATTTCATTGTATTACCAGTTTTATGCTATTGCTTGTACACACTTTAACTAAAGCTCAAGCTGCTAAATTCATTTTAAAAATATGCTATTTATCCTCATGGAAGAGTTAGGATAATAAATGCCCTTCTGTAGACATTTTAAACCACCAATAATTCTATATATTCTTAAATAATCTTTTTAATATTCCTTTTAATTATTACTAAATAAATAAAGTATTAATACTTTTTATTTTTTCAAAATATTAAATATATACTTTTTCATCTAATATTTTTTATTAAATATTAAGAAGATTAGAATAATATTGAATGTCACGAAATGTATTTCGTGAAATAATGCACAGTGATAAATGTCTAATATGCATATTTTTATAGGTGTATATTGAGGTTGTTTATCTTTCTTTTAAGACTTGAGAGGTCGTTTTAGTCCATGTTTTATGTGTTTTATTGAGTCTTTAAGAATATTTTCTTAATTGATGTTTTTTTTTAAGATTAGTTAATGATGTTTTGATGTGTTTTATGTAGTTTGGGTGCAAGCCATTGAAGGCCATTGAAGCCATTGAAGCCCAACTGGAAGCTGAAGCTCAAGTCCACGTATGGAAGCCAACGCTTAACCCCAAGGTTGTGGCGCTTAGCCTGAAGAAGCCAGAAGATTGACTGATGCGTAATGCATTTCAGTACATGTCGCGCTAAACGCCAGTAATATAGCACTAAGTGCAACTACTTATGATGCAACAGCATAGTCAATTAATTCGCGCTCAGCGTGGATAATTTTGCGCTAAGCGCTGATGTGTCTGGAAGAAATCTTAAAAATAGGATATTGCGCATTTGGTTGGGCATTCATTCTGGAGAGGGGATTCTTGAGGAGATTGAGAGCTTTTCTGGACGTGGCCGGGAAGGAAAAGCATCAATGGAGTTTTCATCATCTCTCATCTCCATTTCTTTTTATTTTATCACCTTGATCATGTCTAGCTAGTCTTCCACTTGTTGGGGTTAGATGTATCTATTTCTGAATCTTTTATGTATTTGATTTGATCATTCAATATATTTCTCTACTTCTTTATGAGTGCTTAATTTCTATGCTTAATGCTTGTTGTGGCTTGATTATCCATGACTTGATGTTTGATTTGGTAAACAATTGGAAAGTTGATGCTAGGTCTAGATCTGAAATTAATCACCTAATAAGTCTTGAATCTAGGAATGGGTCTTGATTTATTAGTAATCTTTTAATCCTTAATCTTAATGCAAATTCACTTCTTAAGTCACCTAAGGAATTAGGACTTAATTGGGGGATTTAGGCTCTTTTCATCTAAGGAATTAGGATTTGAGTAAATAGTGGATTGATTTTTATAATTGAAGTTAGAGATTATATTGTTTGTCATGTCATTGCATTTGGGAAAAGATTAATAAGTCTAACCCCAGCATTTCATCTTAATCGAATTCAATTTCATTTGTGCTCACCAAGTGTTTGAGAAAATTACAAAAAGACTTATTTCTTTTAATTTCTGATTTCATCAATTATTGTTTGAGCTCCCTTCTTTCCAAACTCATCGTTTAGATAGTGATTGTTGTGTTATGTGCTAGTATTTGTCACGATCCTCGTTAGGAACGACAACCCACTCATCTCTTTATTACTTGCATGACTTGGTATACTTGCCAAAGTCCTCTTAACAAGTTTTTGACGCCGTTGTCGGGGATCGGTGTTTCAATATTAGCATAACCATTTCAGTTACTAATCTGGACACAAATTTATTTTTCTTTTCTATTATTTTTGCTTTTGATAATCTCATTGTGTGCTAATCAATTTTTCTAGCTTGTGTTGTTTATGCGAGGTAAAACTCCGGCCGATTAACTTCTTTACGATCCGAAAGTAGAGAAAACAGCTAGGAAGAATAGGGGTCAGACAAGGAAGAACAAGTTGTTAGCCAAGACTACACAACAACAACAACAAGAAGCTCCATCTTCCCTTTTGGTCCAACAAGTGGAGGAAGAGATGGCTGGAAGTGGTGATAGAGCTCGGAGGACACTTGGGGATTATGCCAACACCAATGCAAACCGGCATACCTCCATCATAGTACCTCCTCCGATCATTGCTAATAATTTTGAGATCAAGTCTGCTCTCTTGAACATTATGCAGCAAAATCAGTTTGCAGGGATGGAAAAGGAAGATCCGAACACTCATATCTCCAATTTCATTGAATTATGTGATACGGTGAAGATCAATGGTGCTACTGAGGATGCAATCCGCCTACAGTTGTTCCCTTTCTCTCTTAGAGATAGAGCTAGAACTTGGCTCCAATCTCAACCAAGAGGGAGCATTGCTACATGGGATGATTTAGAAACCAAGTTTCTTGCAAGATTCTTTCCTGCATCCAAGTTTGTGAAGACACGGGGTGATATCACAAGCTATGTTCAACAAGAGGGAGAGACTCTTCATGACACATGGGAGAGGTTTAAAGAATTACTCAGAAGATGCCCAAATCATGGGTTTGATGATCTTATCCAAATGCAAACATTTTGCAATGGATTGAGACTGTCAACCAAGCTTATGTTGGATGCCTCAGCTGGAGGTTCTATGAACACCAAAACACCAGAGGAAGCATTGCGATTGATAGAAGCTATGGCATCTAATGATTACTTGATGCACTATGATCGAGGCACCAACTAAAAAAGGGGAATGTTGGAGTTGGATTCGAAAGATGCTATTTTGGCTCAAAATAAGTTGTTGACTCAGCAACTTGAGGCCATTAACAAGTAACTTATGCAGTTTCTACAGCAAATTCAAGCCATGCAAGGCACCAATATGCCGCAACAACAAATAATGAATGTGATTTTTGTGGAGGTGATCATGACAATGGCAATTGTGAGGCTACCCCTAATTCTTTTGAGGAAGCCAATTATATGGGGAACTATAGGAGGCAAGGAAACTATCCATATTCCAACACCTACAATCAATGGTGGAGGAATCACCCGAACTTTGGGTGGAAACAAGATGTTGGGTCACCAAGTAAACCTCCAACCACACAACCACCTCAGGACCGAACTTCTGCTTTGGAAAACACTCTCAATCAATTCATGCAAATGTTTATGTCCAACCAAAAAAACACAGATGCTTCCATCAATAACTTGGAGATTCAAGTTGGACAAATTGCAAAGTAGTTGACAGAACAATCAGGAGGGAGTTTTTCAGGTAACACTCAAACTAATCCCAAAGAGCATTGTAAAGCTATTACATTGAGGAGTGGTAAAATCCTTGAGAATATTTGTTGTGAGCCTTTGAATGAAAAACAAAGAGATATTGAAAAAAATGAGTCAAGTGATAAAACAAAAAGCAAGACAAATGAGAAAAATAGCAAAGAGATTGAGAAGGAAGAAACTGAAAAAGAAAAAGAAAATAAAAAGAGAGAAAAGTTAGTGGATGAAGATTCTCTATTGAGAAAGAGCAAAAGTCAACTTTTGAAATATGGAGGTGCACCTCAAGAGATTCCATCATATGTTAAAGTGCTATACCCGCACCCAATCAAGAAAAAAGAGAAGGAAGAACAATTTGCTCGCTTTCTTGACATATTCAAGTGGTTGCAAATCAACATTCCTTCTGCTGAGGCCCTTGAGCAAATGCCAATCTATACCAAGTTCATGAAGGAACTTCTCACAAGAAGAGAAGGTTTAAAGAGGATGAGACTGTTGCCTTGACGGAAGAATGTAGTGCAATCCTTCAAAGGAAGCTGCCTCTAAAACTTAAGGACCCTGGAAGCTTTACAATTCCTTGCACAATTGGAAGCATTTCTATTAGTAAGGCTTTATGTGATTTAGGGGCAAGTATCAATTTGATGCCACTCTCAATCTTAAACAAGCTTGGTGGTGGTGAGGTGAAACCAACAAGGATGGCACTACAACTTGCGGATAGATCAATCAAGTGACCTTATGGCATCATGGAAGATGTTCTTATGAAGGTTGATAAGTTCATCTTCCCGACAGATTTTGTGATCTTAGACATAGAAGAGGATGTTGAAGTACCTCTGATCTTGGGGAGACCATTTTTAGCAACTGGCCGGGCCTTAATTGATGTGCAACAAGGGCAGCTTATGTTGAGAGTGCAAGATGAAAAAGTAACTTTTAATGTTTTTGAAGCAATGCAACACCCGGATGATAAGGAAACTTCTTATCGAGTAGATTTGATTAATACTACAGTTGTAGAATCTATTCAGCATAATACTCCAACTACACCTCTTGAAAGAGTGATTGTGAATGCTATTAAGAATCATGGTGAGGTAGATGATGAAATCATTGAGGAATGCTTGCAGTATCTAGAAGCAAATCAAGCAAAGAGTGTTATCAGCAAGATGAAAGAAGAGCTGAGGAATGACAAGGTGGAGGAAAAAGCAAAACTAGAGTTGAAACCCTTGTCATCTCACTTGAAATATGCTTTTCTTGATAATCAAGATGCAAATCCAGTGATAATCAGCAGTTCTTTATCAAAACTTGAATAAGAGAAGCTTGTAAGGGTACTTCGAGAGCACCAAACTACAATTGGATGGACTATTTCTGATTTAAAAGGAATAAGTCCAGTTTTTTGTATGCATAAGATCAAACTCGAGGAGGAATTCAAGCCGGTGGTGCAGCCGCAAAGAAGGTTAAATCCCACAATGAAAGAGGTAGTGAGAAAGGAGGTGTTGAAACTCCTTGAAGTCGGAATGATTTATCCCATTTCAGATAGTGCTTGGGTGAGTCCGGTTCAAGTTGTCTCTAAAAAGGGAGGTATGACTGTGGTGATGAATGACAAGAATGAATTAATTCCCCCTAGAACAGTCACCGGTTGGCATATGTGCATCGACTACCGGAAGCTCTACCAAGCTACCCGGAAGGATCATTTTTCTCTTCCATTCATGGACCAGATGCTTGAGAGATTATCCGGACAAGCCTATTATTGCTTCCTTGATGGTCATTCCGGTTATAATCAAATTACAGTCAATCCTGAAGACCAAGAGAAGACAACATTTACCTGTCCCTATGGAGTTTTTGCATATAAACGGATGCCCTTCGGTCTTTACAATGCTCCCGCTACTTTTCAGAGGTGTATGCTTTCTATCTTTGCTGATATGATCGAAAAGTATATAGAGGTCTTTATGGATGATTTCTCTGTTTTTGGTACTTCATTTGATCATTGTTTGTCTAACCTCACTAATGTTCTTAGAAGATGCATGGAAACCAATTTAGTCTTAAATTGGGAGAAATGTCACTTCATGGTGAAGGAAGGCATTGTACTTGGCCACAAGATTTCAGCCAACGGTGTGGAGGTAGATCAGGCTAAGATTGAAGTGATAGCAAAGCTACCTCCACCATTGAATGTGAAGGGCGTGAGAAGTTTTCTAGGCCATTCTGGTTTCTATAAAAGATTCATCAAAAATTTTTCAAAAATTGCAAAGCCATTGTGCAATCTTCTCATTAAGAGTTCTTCTTTTGATTTTGATAATGAGTGTTTGCATGCTTTTAATTGTTTGAAAGACAAATTGATTTCTGCTCCTGTTATTGTAGCCCCTAATTGGGGAGTTATCCTTTGAACTTATGTGTGATGCAAGTGACTATGCAGTAGGAGCTGTATTAGGGCAAAGAAATGATAAAAATTTTTATGCAATTTATTATGCAAGTAAGGTCCTTAATGAGAATCAAATTCATTATGCTACAACTGAAAAGGAATTGCTTGCCATAGTGTTTGTCTTGGAGAAATTTCGTTCCTATTTGATTGGATCTAAGATTACTGTGTTCACTGATCATGCAGCAATTAAATATTTACTAACTAAGGGAGAATCAAAATCTAGACTGATTAGGTGGATTTTATTGTTGCAGGAATTTGATCTTGAAATTAAAGACAAGAAGGGAAGTGAAAATGTGGTGGCAGACCATCTTTCAAGGCTAGTGAATGAGGAAATCACAGCCAAACAACAAGAGCTTAGGGATGAATTTCCAGATGAAGCACTACTGATGGTGCAAGAGAGACCGTGGTTTACTGACATGGCTAACTTTAAAGCAGCAAATGTAATCCCAGAGCATTTTTCATGGCAACAAAAGAAGAAGTTCTTCAAGGATGCTAATCATTATCTTTGGGATGACCCGTTCCTCTTCAAGTTTGGACCAGATAGATTGTTGCGAAGATGTGTCACGAAGGAGGAGGCTAAGGACATCATGTGGCATTGTCATAACTCTTCTTATGGTGGCCACTACAATGGAAAGAGAACTGCTGCAAAAATTCTTCAATCTGGGTTCTTTTGGCCCACAATCTTCAAGGACTCTCACAATCATGTCAAGAGTTGTGATAAATGCCAAAGGACTGGCAACATCACTAAGAGAGATGAAATGCCCCTTCAAAACATCTTGGAAGTTGAAGTGTTTGACTGCTGCGGTATTGATTTCATGGGTCCACTTCCACCATCTTTTTCGAATCAATTCATATTGCTAGCTGTGGACTATGTGTCAAAATGGGTGGAGGCTGTTGCGACACCGAAGAATGATGCATAGACTGTGGTCAAGTTCATCAAGAAGAATATATTTGCTAGGTTTGGTGTGCCACGGGTTCTTATAAGTGATGGAGGTTCCCATTTCTGCAACTCTCAGCTCCAAAATGTCTTGGCAAAGTATGATGTAAGACATAAGGTGACATCTCCATATCACCCGCAAACTAATGGACAAGCAGAGGTTTCTAACAGAGAAATCAAGCGGATCTTAGAAAAAACTGTGGCCACTTCAAGAAAGGATTGGGTTAAGAAGCTTGATGATGCGTTGTGGGCCTACCGGACTGCTTTTAAAACTTCATTAGGGTTGTCTCCATTTAAAATGGTTTATGGCAAAGCTTGCCACTTACCAGTGGAGTTGGAATATAGAGCCTTTTGGGCATTGAAGTTTTTAAATTTCGATGCCTCTTTGGCAAGTGAAAAAAGAGTCCAACAGCTGCATGAATTGGAGGAAATGCGCTTCAATGCGTATGAAAATGCAGTGATCTACAAGCAGAGAGTGAAGACCTACCATGATAAGCACATTATCCAGAAAACTTTCCAGCCAGGACAACAAGTTCTTTTATTCAATTCAAGGCTGAGATTATTTCCGGGTAAATTGAAGTCTAAGTGGTCTGGACCATTCACTGTTAAAGAGGTTCTCCCTCATGGAGCTGTGGAAGTAGAGGATCCTTCCTCCCAAAGGAGTTTCAAGGTCAATGGTCAGCGGCTCAAAGTCTATTTGGGTGGTAACTTGGAGCGATCAATTGCAATTGTGCATCTCCGCGATCCTTGAAGGCCATTCGTCAAGCTAGTGACGTTAAAGAAGCGCTTACTGGGAGGCAACCCAGGATTTCTATCCCTTTTTGTATTATTTTGGTTATTTAGATAGGTTGTTTTATTTTAGTTTTGCATGCTTTCTCTAAGTGCTTTCATGATTGAATTACCATGTTAAAGTGTTATTTTGGGATTTTGGGTGAGTTTGATGGAAATATATGAGTCCTGGGGGGTTTACTCTGATGTTTCTGAAGTACTGCTGTTTTTGCATGTGGTGCTCAGCGCCAGAATAGGGGGCTTAGCACCACCTACGAGCTGAAATAAGCTAGCTCTCTGATGCACTGGGGTTGAGCCCCATTTTCTTGCGCTTAGCCCCATTTCTCAGTGTTTTTTCTGTTAAACTGGCGCTCAGCGCCAGAATAGGGGGCTTAGCGCCACTCACGAGCTGGAATCAGTCAGCTCTCTAATTCTCTGGGGCTTAGCCCTATTTGAAGGTGCTTAGCGCCATTTCTCAGTGCTTTGTCTGTTGCACTTGCGCTCAGCGCCATTTTAGTGCGCTTAGCACCACTTGCGAACCAAAATTAAGCCCTTCTCTGATTCTCTAGGGCTTAGCCCCCATTTTAAGGCGCTTAGCGCCATTTCTCAGTAGCTTGGCTGAGGCATTGAGGCTTAGCCTCAAGAATAATGTGGAGCTTAGCGCCACATATCTTTCAAAAAAAAATAAAAAAATAAAAAAATTATATATATATATATATATATATTTAATAATATATATATATATAATAATAATAATTATTATTATTATTATAATTATAAAAAAAATTTACTAACTGGCGCTAAGCGCAATTTTCATTAAGCTAAGCGCGGGTCCCTCGTACTGGAGGGGCATCAACTTCTCCACTTCCCCATTTCCCCATTTCCCCACCTCATTTCCACCACCCCCTCTCGGTCCCCTCCTTTCTCTCTCCTCTCCTCCTCCTCCCCCATTCTCCATTTCTCCTCCTCTTTGCACGTCTCTCTCTCTCTCTACCCATATCTTCTTCTTCCCTTCCACCCACACTCACTTCCATTTTCACCCACTTCCCTCCATCACTCCTCCTCTGCGTTATCACTCACATCCGTATTCCTTTTTCTTTCTTTTCTTTCTTTTCTTTTCTTTTATTTTATTTTTTGGTTCTTGTTAATTGATTCAAACCGTATGGTGTTCTCTGCCTATTGTTTGGAACTTGGCTTTCATTAGATTTGGGGGGGTTACGTTTGTCCTATGGATTTGGGGTTTAGGGCTTTTATCTGCATTTGTGATACTTCTCTGGTTGAGTTGAGGTTTTTGGCATTGCCCCTGTATATTTTAAGCACTGTTTATCACATTTGATTTATTCTCTGTGCTTATTTGTGCAAATGCTTCTTTGTTGATTTTGGAAATTCTGCCTGTGGAGAGCTAGGGTTTGACTGTTTACATATGTGTATTTGGCTATATAGGTTGCTTAGATCATTTGAACAAGGATTTGTGCATGCTTATACTCTAGCATTTGTGATTGAAGCATTGGTGACTTGCATGTTCCCCTGTATATTTGAAGCATTTGCATATGGGATTTTGTGGTGTTCTGTGTTCTAGATTTTCCAAGTATTACAGTGCTGAGCATAGCTATTTAATTGTTTCAGTCATGGCTCCACCTTCAAAGCTTACCTCCAAGAAAAGAAAAGGATCTTCCTCTTATGATGCTGACAGGTTTCTATCTCATGAGTACTAACAAAGGTATAAGGACATTGAGAATAGGAGCCTTCTGACTGAGCAAAAGGTTATCCTTGCTGCTGGTGAATATGAGAAATTTCAAACTGAGTTGAGGATGCGCGGTTGGCTCAAGCTGTCCACTTACCCTGAATCAGCTAATGTGGCCATTGTACGGGAGTTCTATGCTAATGCCATTACTGTGGAGGAAGGATTCCCACAACACAGGAGTTATGTACGTGGCAAGACCATTACCTTTGATGCATAAGCAATAAATCAGTTTTTGGACACTCCCACTCCTTGGGCCCCATTGGATTGTGGATACACTGATTGGAAGAATCGGAACAAGGACTACCAACAGGTTTTAGATACTGTTTGTAAGTCTGGGGCTGAATATGTCACTAGTAGATCAAGGCAAAGGCAGAAAATCCTCCGAGGTGACTTAACTCAGCTGGCCCAAATTTGGATGACGTTCTTGCATTCTAATATTTCACCATGCTCCCATACTCCTGATATTATTGAAAGAAGATATCTCATGCTCTATGCCATCATGGCTGGTCTAACCATGGACTTGGGGGAGATAATTTCTTTTGAGATTCAAAAGGCTGCTGATACTGTGAGGGTTGGCCAGCTGGGTCATCCATCTCTGATTACTGAACTGTGTAGAGTTGCTGGTGTTGATGTATCTCAGGGTGCCAAGATTAAGCCCAGGCTCCCTATTACTGCCAAGTTCATCCAGAAAAATTATATGGGCAGTGATGCACCTGCTTCATCTAGACCGACTCCTTCTGCTCCCCGATCACTCTCTACATATGTAGATGCCTTGGAATCATCCCATAGCCTGTTTCACCACAAGCTAGATACTCTTCACAGATCAAACATGATGATGTGGAATATGATGCGAGACTTATCTGCTCATTTGCCCAGTCCACCTGAGGGGTCATTCCACTTTCCATCTGCTAGTGAGGTGGGTTCTTATGTTGCGTGGCCAGAACATCCTGGGGACCAGGATGCTTTTCAAGAGGGGGATGGGCTAGCAGATGAGGTGGATGAAGAGGAGTAGAGCTTGAAGAATTTTGATTTGATTTTGCTTGATCTGATTTTAAGAATAATTGTTAATGTTTTGCTGTGAAAACTTTGTGACTTTGTCATCATTTTATTGTGTAGACCTGGTTATTTTGTTTAGATTTTGCTATTCTGTGTTTGGACATCATTATGAGTAAAACTTAGTTCTTTTGAATTTTTGTTTGTGTTTATTGTATTTTTATGTGCTGTTTGGTGTTTTAGTTATGATAGAATAATTCAGTGTGTTGGTTGAGTTAAAAAAAATTTTAATATTTGAGTGTGATTTTAATTGGTTCATTTTCATTCATGGATTTTGATAGGATGCCACCTAAGAGGACCACACCGAATCCAGTTCATTATATGAACAAAGACATGGTGAAAGAAGGTCTTGAAATTGCAAGAACTAATCCAAATCAGAATTGAATTTTGGAGGGTCAAGAAATTGATGATGATTACAAAGAATTCTTGCAACCACTAATGGACTTGTGCAAAAAGGAGAAGGAGCGAGTGTTTCCTCCTCAAGAGGTGGAAAAAGAACAGCAAACTTCCCAAGTGCAGAAAGAGGAAAAAGAAGACACAAAGAAGGGGAAGAAAGTGAAGGGGTGCAAGAAAAAGATTGGAGAGGGTTCCTCTAGGAACCCTTGAACTAAATTTCTCTTTACTTTGCTTGAATTTAATTTTGAATGAATAAATGTTACCATGTTCTTTCATTATTTTTGTCAAAGTGTCTTGTGTTTATGTGGTGTGTTAAAAAAAAAGTTTTGAGATTATCACTCTTAGCAATTTCATTGTAGTACATTTCTTCCATGTTGTTTCTCTTCCATTGAAGTTGACATTTGTGGTTGCTGTGCTTCTGTGATTTTGTTTTCATAAGGATATCATAGTTTTGATGTTTGGTTTGAACTCTTGTGACTAATGATTATGGCAAGGAAATCGGAAAAATTCAATAGAAATATTCAGCTTTACCTGTGTGAGTTCTTTGGGTCTTTGATGATAAATTCTTTGTGAGTGGCACCATTGAAACTTATACTCTTGATTTTGCTTGAATCTGATTTGAATTCAAAATTCACTTGCATGTCATAGAAATGATCAGGGCACTTCTTTTCTACTAGCCATTTTGACTAAAAAGCTTACCTAAAATTTTTTATCCTTTGTGATACCCCATTGAGTTGAAAGACAATGATTAATTTTTGTGGATAACCCATATGCCTAAAAAATGAAAAACAATGTTCTACCTACACCTTTTTGGATAAGAGAGCATTTTCTTGTGTTTGGGTTTAACATAAGTTTGGGAGAGTAAAAAAAAAGTGTGAAAGTGAAAGAAAAAAAAAGAGAATAAAAAAAATGGCAAAGAAGAAATTCAATAATAATAAAAATGATGCAGATTTAACAAGTGATGTAAAAAAAAAGTAAATAAATAGAATGTCAAAGAAGAAATTCTCTTATTCTCTTTAGTGATTAGCCTGCTCATCCCTCATCACTTTTCCTTTTGCCTAACCAAGTTACATCCCAAGTAAAGACATTTGTGACTGTGCATGCATGTGAATTGTGTAAGGAGAATTAAGATGAAAGGCAAAATTGAAGTTGTAGGGTTTTAATGTGTGGTTTTGAGAGGAACACACATTCCATACACTAGAGTGATTGAGGGAAACAGCTATATCTTGTGAGGAGTTGAGTTTCCATTGTTTTGACTGTATTACTGATGCCATGATTATTGCTCTTTCAAGAGTGAAAATAATTGTACATTTTTGCTATGACTTCTTCTGTGTGAGCAAATTTTGGATGCAAGTTCGCTATGGATGGAATCTTCTTTGTGAGTTTCTCATCAGTGGAGTTTGTATTACTTTGTCTTGTTGAGTTGTGATGGATCTCATTTCCTTTTGAATTTTGTTCTTTTGTTAGTTAACTTGTGTGTTGAGTGTTTTTCTTTATTTTTTCGGGTTTACTTTTGCTTGGGGACAAGTAAAGTCTTAAGTTGGGGGAATTTGATAAATGTCTAATGTGCATACTTTTATAGGTGTATATTGAGGTTGTTTATCTTTCTTTTAAGACTTGAGAGGTTGTTTTAGTCCATGTTTTATGTGTTTTATTGAGTCTTTAAGAATATTTTCTAAATTGATGTTTTTTTTTAGATTAGTTAATGATGTTTTGATGTGTTTTATGTAGTTTGGGTGCAAGCCATTGAAGCCCATTGAAGCTATTGAAGCCCAACTGGAAGCTGAAGCTCAAGTCCATGTATGGAAGTCAGCGCTTAGCCCCAAGGTTGTGGCGCTTAGCCTGAAGAAGCCAGAAGATTAACTAATGCGTAATGCATTTCAGTACATGTTGCACTAAGTACCAGTAATATAGCGCTAAGCGCAGCTACTTATGATGTAACAGCATAGTCAATTAATTCGCACTCAGCGTGGATAATTTTGCGCTAAGCGCTGATGCGTCTGGAAGAAATCCTAAAAATAGGATATTACACATTTGGTTGGGCATTCATTCTGGAGAGGGGATTCTTGAGGAGATTGAGAGCTTTTCTGGACGTGGCCGGGAAGGAAGAGCATCAATGGAGTTTTCATTATCTCTCATCTCCATTTCTTTTTATTTTATCACCTTGATCATGTCTAGCTAATCTTTCACTTGTTGGGGTTAGATGTATCTATTTTTGAATCTATTATGTATTTGATTTGATCATTCAATATATTTCTTTACTTCTTTATGAGTGCTTAATTTCTATGCTTAATGCTTGTTGTGGCTTGATTATCCATGGCTTGATGTTTGATTTGGTAAACAATTGGAAAGTTGATGCTAGGTCTAGATCTGAAATTAATCACCTAATAGGTCTTGAATCTAGGAATGAGTTTTGATTTATTAGTAATCTTTTAATTTTTAATCTTAATGCAAATTCACTTCTTAAGTCACCTAAGGAATTAGGACTTAATTGGGAGATTTAGGCTCTTTTCATCTAAGGAATTAGGATTTGAGTAAATAGTGGATTGATTTTCATAATTGAAGTTAGAGATTATATTGTTTGTCATGTCATTGCATTTGGGAAAAGATTAGTGAGTCTAACCCCAACATTTCATCTTAATCGAATTCAATTTCATTTGTGCTCACCAAGTGTTTGAAAAAATTACAAAAAGACTTATTTCTTTTAATTTCTGATTTCATCAATTATTGTTTGAGCTCCCTTCTTTCCAAACTCATCGTTTAAATAGTGATTATTGTGTTATGTGCTAGTATTTGTCACAATCCTCGTTGGGAACAACAATCCACTCATCTCTTTATTACTTGCATGACTTTATATACTTGCCAAAGTCCTCTTAACACACAGTAATAGTAAAGCAAACTATTCAATTGCTGTTTTATTAAGTGAATGGTTTTGTTCTTTTTCTTTTAATGTATTAACTTTACAATAAGAGTGCAATCCATTTAACCGTTCATGAATGAATTCGTGAAAATGGATTCCCCAAGAATAACAATGCTGAGATGATTAATAGGAAGATGTTTTAAGGGTTATGACAAAATTCTTAAACCAATATATAGAAATGAATAATTATAAATCATTTGAATATTCTTTTAAATTATTAAATAAAGAATATATTGAATATTTTTTATATTTTTAAAATATTAATCTTTTATATAATATTTTTTATTAATTATTAGAAGGATGTTATAATAACAAAACTCTACTAAAGCTCCTATAGACACAGATGTTGCCGCCTAGCCTTCTTTAATCTGTGCTTAGAGGGTGTCATTAAGTAGCTTTTTAAAAAAATTAGTCTGTTACATAATAACACACGAATATCTTTATTATATTTCTAGTATATATGCCCATCAAGCAAGAGCCCAGCGTGATATATGTATGAACAATACATAAGCTTGTCTTTACTATGTACTAAAATTTAACTTTTAATTAAAAAAAATAAAGGTAACAAAGATTAAACTCTTAATCACTTAATCATAAAAGCTCCGAGATCATGTTATCAATTAACTCTCTTAACAATTTAAGCTACTACTTATTAAATGAATGTACATAAATAATTTTATTATACGTGAAGGACACTAACAAACTATACGAACAGAAAAGAAAATGACAACCTTAAACCTGTTATACAAAAAATTGGATCAAATGGTTTATTAAGGGACCTATGAAATGTCAGTAGTTTGACCTTACATAAATGCACTATTGGGGCTGCCTCACTATTCCAAATAGAATTAGTCTTATACCTACAAAGTGTAAGAGTATTCGAATAAAAGTAAAAAATAAAAAAATAAAACAAAATTTAAAAGTTAGCAAAAAATTAATTTTTATTTATTTTTATTTCTTTTCCATTCTTGGAATGACTGATCTAAGCAAGCATCCAACCAACTAAACAATCCAATGGTATCCATGACTTGAATTCAAGTATTCAACTGTGAGTATTTCATTGAAGCAACCTAGAAAGACTGAAAAAAGTTAATCTTACGCATTAATTTCTTGGAGGCATGTAATTGTTTAAGAAATTAAGCATCTTTCACATATTTTGATTTGATATTTAAAATTTGGAGCTCCATCCTTCTTTTTTATTTTTTTCTTACTCCCTTTATAGTTCTTTGGTGTATATTTTAACTATTTAAAAGATGTTAATTGTGGGTTAGTATTTTAACTTAAAAGAATTTAATAGGGTTAAAATTAGATCAAATTGTGACGCTTGTTGTTAAACTTAAATAAAAACAGGTTCCATTTATTTTCTTCAAGCCAGGCCAGCGGCAACAACTTTTGATGGGGCCCAAATTTATTGAGCTATTAGTTTCTAATTGGATGTATCTAAATTCTACTTATTACACTTGTATCCATACATGAATCTCTCATTATTTTCTTAAACAATCTTCTTAATATTCTTTTTAATTACTACTAAATAAATAAAGTATTAATACTTTTTATTTTTTCAAAATATTAAATATATTTACTTTTTATCTAATATTTTTTAAATATTAAGAAGATTAGAATAATACTGAATGTCACGAAATGTATTTCATGAAACGATCGATGCACAATCAGCAAAGCAAACTAATCAATTGCTGTTTTATTAAGTGAATGGTTTTGTTTTGTTTTAATATATTAACTATACAATAAAAGTGCAATCCAATTTAACCGTCCATGAATGAATTCGTGAACATGGATTCCCGAAGAATAATACTGCTGAGAAGATTACTAGGAGGAAGTTTTAGGGGATATAACAAAAATTTTAAGGACAAAATTTAGATAAAATTCTTTAAGTGTTTGTGGTACTTGTCTCTAATAGAAATATGACATGTATATATTTTTCTAACTCATTAATGAAAATTTTGAAAATAATAATTAAGTAATTAAAAAATAAAACACATGTCATATTTTTATTAGAGACAAGCACCATAAACATTTAAAGAACTTTATTTAAATTTTCTCTAATTTTTAAACCAATATACAGAAATGAATAATTCTAAATAATCTAAATTAATATTCTTAATTACTAAATAAAAAAATTGAATATTTTTTATATTTTTAAAATATTAAATATTTTTTATTAATTATTAAGAAAATGTTATAAGAGATATAACAAACCTCTACTAAAATCACTATAGACATTGATGTTGCCCCCTAGCTTTCTTTAATTTTTTTCTTGTAGTGTGTCATTAAATTAACTTTTTTAAAAGCTTAAACGATTAAGTAAAAGCATATGAATATCTTTATTATATTTCTTGTATGCACGTCAAGCAAGAGTTCTTGGGACTTGATATATGTATGAACAATGTATATGTTCATTTTTACTATGTTAAAATTTAACTTTTATTTAGAATAATGAGAGTTTACAAAGATTAAATTCTTGATCATTTGGTTATAGAAATTTTAATACCATGTGATCAACTGACTCTCCAAATAATTTAAATTGTTACTTGTTAAGTGAAAGCATATAAATAATGTTCTTATATCTCTAATATAATGAAAAACTTGCTACGCTAACAAACTATACGAGCAGAAAAGAAAATGACAACCTTAAACCTGTTATACAAAAACCGATCAAATAATTTATTAAGGGGCCTATGAAATGTCAATAGTTTGACCTTACGTAAATGCACTATTGGGGGCTGCCTCGCTATTGCAAATAGAATTAGGCTTACACCAACAAAGTGTAAGAATACCCGAACAAAAGCAAAAAATAAATAAAAAAATATTAAAGGTTAGAAATTTGGTTTTTTTTCTTCTATTTCTTTTCCATTCTTGGAATGACTGATCTAACCAAGCATCCAACTAACTAAACAATTTGTTGGTATCCATGGCTTGAATTCAACGATGAGGATTTTATGGGAGCAACCCAGAAAGACTGAAAAAAGTTATTCTTACGTATTAATTTCTTGGAAGCATGTAATTGTTTAAGAAATTAAGCATCTTTCACATATAATTTGGAGCTCCATCCTTTTTTTTTTCCTTACTCCATTTATAGCTCTTTGGTGTATAATTTAACTATTTAAAAGATGTTAGTTGTGGGTATATAATTTGCCTTAAAAAGATTCAAATAGGATCAAAGTCAGATCAAATTATGAGGTTGGTTGACTTCAATAAAATAGTTACCATTTACTTTCTTCAAGCCAAGCCAAGCCAAGCCCAGTCACGTTCCCAACTGGAAGCCAGCAGCATCAACTTTTGGTGGGGCCCAATTTTATTGAGTTATTAGTTTCTAATTGGATATGTCTAAATCCTACACTTGTATCCATTCATGAATCTCTCATGTAAATGTTTAAGAAATTAAGCATCTTTCTTAGATTTTGATTTGATATTTAAATTTTGGAGTTCCATACCCCTTTATTTTTTCTTACTCGCGTTATAGTTCTTAGGTATACATTTAAATTATTTAAAAGATGTTGAGTGCAAGTTATCATTTTACCTTAAAAAAATTCAAGTAAGGTCAAAGTTAGATTGAATTGTGACTTATCAATAGACTTGAATAAAAACAGTTGGGTCTTGAATCTTGACTAACAATTATAACTACCTATATATTTCTTATTAAAGTAAGCTCTTGCAAGCTTATTATGCCATTTCCTCAAATTTGCTGGTGTGGATTACAACAAATCCCTGCCTCAGTTTCTGATGAGGATGCTGATATGGGTTTTAAAAACATCTCCATGCTGATGTGGATGCTGAAGCTACCCAATGCTGGATCGGTGGCTCCCCTGTCCCTTGGCATTCCGGTCCGTGACATGGATTATTCACTCCATTAACAGCTGGCATTTCCAGCTCCCATTGTTTGGACTGGATTTTGTTTTAACAGGCGACTGTAAACATCAACAGACCGTGTTCAACTCACACATACCTCCAAGATGTTTTCGCTTTACACCTCACTTGATACTGGAATTGAATGAATTCGTCATGTTTCAACATGTTTTGGCTACAACTTGCTCATCAAGTGAATGGATTCTCATATGAGTTTTGCTCAGCGCAAATGCTTTGTGATTTTCTCACGTTGTTATAGATTACATTCATAAGCCAGCCAGCGGCATTAATATTGTTTCATGTGAATCAATGATTCTGGATTTGAATGGCAAAGATAGAGATTAGAGTTACGTTGCCTTGTCTTTTCCCTTTTTAAACTTCTTAAGTAGATATTTATGTACTGTATTTCTTCGATGAAGATAAGAAATTCCAAAAACAAATTTATAGGAATAATCAAATTAATATGATGGTTGTAATTCAGCGAAGAGCGTGTCTTGGTTACCTTAACAAATTTGCATAGTGAAAGTAAAATAGTGAAAACCCCGCTAGAGGTGTTATTCTCCTTATATAAATCCTTCACCTCCTTAACTCCGGTACTCATACTCCAAATTATTGGAATAACAACTATTCCAATTGGTTATGAAGTAGATAGTTATGCAGAAGGACCACTGTTCACTATTCATTCATTCTTTTTGTTTTCCCTCTTTTGGTTCTTCTTCGTTTAGGACCTGGATTCATTAATTCCCATTGTCACCAAAATTCTCATTTTTTTTTTGTCATTTCTCAAAGATTCAATCCCTTTTTATTATAAATAGAGAAGGAATAACCAATTACCTATGAACTGTATTTCTTCCATGAAGATAAGGAATGTCCAGAAACAGATCGATAGGAAATAAACAAAGTTTCTTACAATAATAGTGCATTCTGAAGTGATTCACAAAAGAGATAATGTTAATGATATTGTTAAAGATACTTGTAAACAACAATAATTGTTTATTTGAGATATATGTCTCCTATATTATAGTTTTTAACAGACAATCAAGATACCATTGTTTGGATCAAAACCTTCCCCCATTGTGGTGCTCAACTCAATATAAGGTGTTCGAGATTTTTGAATGACTTCAAATTAAAGAAACTACAATTCTTAAATTAGATTTTAGTTACTTGATATTCAGTGCCAAAGTTGTGTATGCTACTATATTGTTCTTTTCACATTTTACACATTTTAGGGGAACAATCAACTTAGTATTACTACACAACAGTGCATTGTTGACTTGGAAATATAGATTTATTGTAATATATGATGATAGGTAAAGTTTAGGAGAACTTGTAGAGTTATTATAATATGTGATTGTGTTGTTGGCATCTAGAAATTTGAAAAATAGAGTATAGGTTATGTTACACATTTTATATTATTTTTACTCTCACTATATTACCAAATTTGTGATTATAGAAATAAATTTGGAAAGAATTATTTTCAAAATTTTAAAAAATATTGATACGAAAGTGCTTGCGTGAAGCGCGGGTTACAAGACTAATTTACTTAATAACAAACATTTGATCCAACAAAGACTATCAAGTTAGGGTCATGAGTTTTCTCTGAAAAAAAAACATTGCGAAAAGTTAGCTAAAACTTCTATTGAATATTTTGATTATAAATATTTTAAAATAAAATAAGCTATTAGTAACATACTTTTCTTAAGTTGTAAGATGTTATTAAAGGCCTTTTAATGTATTTTTTTTAAAGCTGTTGTCAATATTTATTTTGTACGGGGAGGGATAGTTTCAATACTTGAACAAGATTAGTCTCGTACATAGATGTATGGGGATATTATCTGTACAAAGATTAAAAAGATTTTTTTTTTTTTTTTGCTCTACTTCATGATGCACTTTTACTGGAGTCTTTTCTTGTGTTTGACTCTTGAGCATAAATAATGAATTTATTTAATTCACATCTATTTAATGATGCAGTATTCTTGTCTCTTTTCCATTATTGGATAACGTACTTTTTTTTTTAAGGTGAGAACGTACATCTTTATCCAAGAAAAAAAAACACAAAAGTAAGGCAAAGTATCACTTGTTGTCTAATTGACATTTCAATTTATCATTTCATCATCCATGTATAATTCTATCATTTCAACCTCATATGGAACAAAGGCCAGAAAGCCCAGTTCGAGATTTTCTGAATGATTCTCCATGGTCTTAGGCTTGACCGAACCAGATTGATCTTTCAAAACAAATCACAGTGCCAACAAAGTTTGATTAAGAAGGCCCATATGGATTCTGGATGAGTTTCACAAAGTGAACAGAATTGAGCAAAGCAATCCAGTGACTCCTACACTGTTAGGCGATGTTGGATCTCCCATGTGGACTACACCAGATAAGGGGAAATACAAAAATAATGTAGATGCAGCCCTAAGACCAGGACATACAGGTAGGGCAGGAGCTGTTGTTATAAGAGACCAAGAGGGCCTAAGTCAAGTTGCTGCCACCTGGAATCTAGCCCATGATATGGAACCCCACATGGCTGAAGTCCATGCTGTTTTATTGGGTCTGAAGTTGGCGTTGGAGTGTTGCCTCTAAGATGTGGAGCTGGAATCAGACAACCTCGAAATGGTAAGGGCTCTCTGAAAAAAAAAAAAGTGGTAAAGGCTCTCCAATCCTCCTTTCAAGATGCAAATTATTTTAGTTTATTGTATATTTTGGATAGTTATAAAAATTTAATTATTTTAATAATTAATTATTATATAAATTTTTTATTATAATCAATTATAATTGAATCAATTTTATGTTTGAATATATTAACTAAAAATAATTTTAAACTAATCTATTTTATTTGAATGATATGAAAAAGAATCACTTTTATATATTAAATTACCAAAAAAATATAAAAATATTTGTTTAGATAATTTAATATTTATTTGTTAACAGTAGTCTTGTTACAATTGACATTGGTGGTTTCATATAAGAAAATTTGAGAATCAAAATAAGCTAAGCAAAATGTCCATTTTAAATATTACAAAAAAAGTGCTTATCTACTGTGATAAAAGTTGTTCACTATATCCATTTAATTTATCCAAACACCTCTCAGTAACTCAAAACAGCTTTTATCTATAAAAAAAAGTTATTTCACTCAAAGTTAATACGAAACAAAGAGGCACTTACTCATTGAAAATTGTAAATGGACTTCCACGTTGTTTAGATCAGTATCTGTAGCACATGTCAAACAGGGCTGCTTCTATCATGCACCTTACTATAGGGTGCATGATGTACCATATTATGATAGGATGTCGGATGCATCATTTGACTTTATCTTTAAAAGGAGATTTTATATTTTATTTTATTTTATTTTTTTATGTTTTTGTTTTCACATACTTTACCATCACTCCCATTTCACTACCACTGTCGCCCCACTTCCACCACTACTACCACCTTTATAATCCAATGCATTGGTGACTGGTTTACTGGCAAGAAGACCAATGTCCTGCATAATTTCTAATGCATATTTTCACTGATTAAGAAAAATTTCAGCCTTGGAGCGTGCCACTTCGATATCTAAAAAATATTTTAATGGGCCCAAATCTTTTTTGTTGAACCGGTTGGCAAGGTATTGCTTGAGAAGTGAAATAACCAGTGCATCATCTCCTGTAATTACAATGTCATCAACATAAATAAGTAAAATTGCTATATGGGAGTCATAAATAAATGTGAACATGGAGTAGTCAGCCTTAGATTGGGTGAAACTATCCTCAAACAAAGCACTCGAAAAAGTAGTAAACTAAGTACAAGATGCTTGTTTTAAGCCATAAAGTGACTTGTTGAGTCGGCAAACTCGATTCTCCCCTTGTTTGCGAAATCCAAGAGGAAGCTACATGTAAACTTCTTCTTGTAAATCGCCATGTAAAAAGACATTGGAAACGTCCATTTGATGAGTTGGCCAATTTTTAGCTGCTGCAATACTAAGAACAGTTCACACAGTAGTTAATTTTGTAACAGGAGCAAAAACATCAGTAAAATCAAAGCCTTCAAGCTGTGAGTAACCTTTAGCTACCAAACGTGTTTTGTATCATTCAATGGAACCATTAGAATTATATTTTATACGGTACACCCATTTACAGCCTATGGCTGTTTTACCGGGAGGCAAAACCTCTAAAGTCCGGGTTTTGTTAGCCTCTACTGCCTTTATTTTGTCCTCCATGGCTTGTCTCCAATGAGGGTCTTTGCGAGCAATAGTATATGAGGTGGGTTTAGTGTGCTTGATAATAGAATTAATGAAGTGGAGATAGTTATGTGAGTATGTATTTGAGCAAAGATAGTGGGAGATGGGATATTGCATACTTGGAGACGATGAAGAAGATTGAGCAGAGGCCATATTGTATGAATAATCAGCAAGGCGAGTTGGAGGTCTTGTGGCACGCTGAGAACATCTTGGTTGGGGGTTGGTCAATGTAAGGGGTTCGGGAGCAGGTGTGGGTTGATTAGCATAGGACATGGGGTCATGGGTTGAGGTGGAAGGATGGGAAAGATCTATATTAGGAGGGGATGTAGGAGGGTCACTGGTAGGTGTGTTGTGTGGTGAAGTGGTGGAGTCTTGATCATGAATGGGTAGAGGAAGGGGGGTTTGGTCTGTGTGTGAATCATCCAAGGTCTTATCAGTCTTGAATGGAAATATTATTTCGTGAAATATGACATCTCGACTAACCAGAAATTTATGATTATCAAGGTCATATAGTCGATAGGCTTTTTGACCAGTGGGGTACTCGACAATGATGCAGCATCTAGCTCTAGGTTCAAATTTATTTGGATGATCATAGGATGTGGATGCATAGCACAAACAACAAAAGGTACGTAAATGAGTGAAATTAGGTGGGTGTCCATAAAGAGTTTCGTAAGGAGTTTTACCACCTAGAATTTTGGATGGAGTCTTATTTATTAAATGAGTGGCAGTGAGAATGCAATCACCCAAGAAAAAAGGCGGAAGGCCAGCTTGGAAACGCAGAGCCCATGTAACATTAAGAAGATGGTGGTGCTTACATTTGACGATACCATTTTGTTGGGGAGTACCTGGACAAGTGAATTGTTGTAGAATCCCAGAGTCATGAAGAATTTTCTGGTATGAATGGTTGGTAAAGTTAGTGTCATTATCAGAACGAATTATTTTTACACATGTATGAAAATGATTGCGAACATAAGCCAAGAAATAAACTAGCAAAGAATAGGCATCTGACTTGTATTTCATGAGATAAGTCCATGTGACACGGGAAAAGTCATCAACAAGAGTTAAAAAATAATGATGACCATTTCTTGTAGGTGTAGCATATTTTCCCCAAACATCAATATGAATTAAATCAAATAAATTGTTGCTAGTGGGTGTATGTAAGGGAAAAGGGAGTCTTATTTATTTTGAAAAATGACAGATTTCACAATGGTCACAAGAGTCTTTATTGAAACCAAGAACAGGAGCTAAACACTTGAGTGCATTGGATGATGGATGGTCAAAGCGAGCATGCCAAGTGGTGGATGATGTGGTGAGAAGGGCAGCAACAAAGGTAGAAGCATCAAGCAAGTAGAGTCCACCCTTTTTATGGCCCCGACTAATCTCCTTCTTCATCAAAAGGTCCTAAAATACACAATGATCAGGATAAAAGAAGACAGCACAGTAAGAAGTTTGTGTGAGTTTTGGCACAGATAAAAGATTGAACTTGAATGAAGGTACAAATAAAACATCAGATAGGATGATATGTGATGTAACTTGTACATTACCAATGCCATGAATAGGAACCGAATAGCCGTTAGTCACACAAATAGATGTATGAAGAGAAGAAGGAAGGGGTGGCAGGTGAAAAGAGGAACGGGTGAAAGAAACATGATCTGTAGCGCCGGTATCAATGACCCATTCATTAGGTGTGATAACTCCATAAAATGTAATTATTTGTGCCCTATTTCTGTGCTAGAATGAATGATTAGTCCTTGTTAATAATGTATATTTGGAGGGTTTTGTGCTTATATTTGTCATATTCTGATTCTAAGCCTTTCTGATGTGTTATTGTGCAAAACTGAGCTTTAATGATCATGGATTAAGTAGATTTGTATATGTTACTGATTTGGTGTTTTCTCTATGATAGGAAGGGCTCCAAACAAAATGATATGTGGAGCATATGAGTTTAAAGTGAAAAATGAAGCCAAATTAGCCTTTCAGCATTCAGCGCCGCGGCGCAAGGTTGTGCATGCCGCGGCGCAGAGGCGAATCATCAGAAATTCCATACTTAAACCCGAGGCGCGAGGGCCGCGACGCTCACTAATGGGGGCCGGGGCGCAGGCCAACCGACCTAGCGAGGGCTGAGGGGCTCGTAAGTGGGGGCCGGGGCGTACGGCGGCGAGCTGAGTCTATAAATAGGATTTTTCACATTTTCTCTCTCTCTTGGCTGCCTTAGCCATTGCTTTTTAGTTTTCTCTCTTTTAGTTTAGGTTTTAGTTAGTTTTAGGTTAGATAGCTTGGCTAGATCTTTATGGATGGTGGATTGGAGGCAAGGATCAAAGGATTGAAGGAGGATTCAAGCTTCAGAGACAAATCAATGAGCTTCTTTCTCTCTTTTCCCTTTCTCTCTTCTCTTCCTTATCTTTTGTATAGCTAAGCTTTGTTTAGGAATACTTTGAATCCTTTATTTATATTAATGATGTGTTCTTCTCTGAGTTTGTGTGGATGTTTGATTATGGTTCAATCATTATCTGTGTTTAATGCTTGTTCTTGGTTGGCCTCAATTGCATGATCCTAATATTGGCAAATGAACTAGACATAGAGATTTGTTGATATGGATATGGTGTGGTTGATACATGTTCGGCTATTAGTTAATTCGTTAATAGGATAGAAATATACTTATTGGCCATGTATAGTGTGTGATTGAGAATAGATCGTTCATGAGTGGAAGTTGCACTAGCTTTCAAGGAAACTTGGTGAGTTAGGCAAGTAGAAACCAGGGTTGATTGACCTAGACATAGGCTGTTGACTAATGAAGATTCTCAAGCTAACCTAATCAATGCATTTATGTTTATGAGGGGGATTGCATGTTATTGATAGATGTAGGGGGTGAAGGAGGATTTCCTGAAACCTAACTGTGTTTATGTTTATTGCTTTTGTAGATTAGGTTTAGTTTAGTTTATTGCTTTCTTATTTTTATGTCCTTGACTAGAATTGATTAAGCTATTGGTTGGTACTTAGCTTTATAATCGAATATCCTCGTGAGAATGAACTTTTACTCTGTATCTGTATTACTTGAGCGATCCGTGCACTTGCGGTAGCAATCAGCATATGGAAGGCATAATAAAAAGCCAGATACTCACTTGTGAGATTGGCTTTGGGCTGGTTTACCTCCTTTAATAGGTGAAGAAGTTGTTGTATGGAATCGGTTGATAAAGGATCTTTTGCAGCATCATTGGATTGAACAACACGAGTATATGAAGTAGACGGCTGTCCATGAGTGTTACCGTTATGGTAGTAGCGATGCCCCGGTGGATATCTATGAAGCTTAAAGAACTTGTGTTCTGTGTGGCCAAGGATGCCATAGTGTGCGCATCGGGGACGATTGCGAGAAGGTGCTGGTTTTGCCAAAAAGGCATATGAAATGGTCTCTGCAGGTGTGGTTTGGGTTTGAAGTGCTTCCCGTTCAGAAGCCAATGGGGGATATGTATGTGCCCTTTGAGCCTCATCTTGGAGGAGTAGAGAATAGGCATGAGCAACATCCGGGAGTGATGTAGTAAGAAGTAATTGACTTCGTGGTTGACTGAAGGTGTCATTAAGTCCCATCAAGAACTGCATGAGGCGTCGTTTGTTTTGTTGGGAGATATAAGCCTGCTTGGCTCCACAAGTACAACCTTTGCAAGTGCAATTTGGTGGAGGATCAATAAGGGATAATTCATCCCAAAGGCAGCAGAGTTGATTGAAGTATTGTGCAATTGAAGAGTATTGTTGTTGTAGAGTAACAATATTATTCTCAAGCTCATATATGCGAGGACCGGTGTTGGATGAGAAGCGTGCCTTAAGATCTGCCTAAACAGCAGCGGCAGATTCTGCATAGAGCACAGTATGGGCCAGAGAGCGATGAATGGAGTTGAGGATCCATGACTTGACCATATTATTGACACGAGACCAACGATGATAATCTTCATGAGTAGGTGCAGGTGAGGGTAATAAGCCATCAACAAAACAGAATTTGTTTTTGCCCTTTAAAGCCATTCTCATGGCAAGAGCCCATGGGTTGTAATTGTTAAGACCCGTAAGAACATCACTCACAAGAGTTTGTCCAGGATTATCAGAAGAATGAAGATAATAAGGGCTCTCCAAATCAAGGTTGTTGGATGTAGAGGAAGTAGTATTGTTTTTGTTGGAGGAATATGTGTCTTCGTCATTGGCCATGCTGCAGCAGGTGAAAAGAGAACAGAGGTGCTACTGATACCATGAAAGTAATTTCTATGGTTATATATTTTCATTCAATGTAAAAGGAATATATACAAGTGATACATACATAATATCAGGAGAAGGTTGAGCTAAATCTCTAGAAATTAGGCTAGTATCTCTCCTATCATAAGTAGGTACCCTAAATTAAGCTAAAAATAATATTTGACAACAATTACAATCTTATCAAATCGTGACTGTTGATGTGGATATTGGCAAGTGCACCAAATCGACAAAAGTAATAAAGAATGAGTAGAGTATCGTCTCACGAGGATTAATTTATTAATTACTAAATTCACTGAAAATAATACCATTTAAACTAACAAAAAGAGAGTTAGTAAAATAATAAAAAGAAAGAATAAACAAAAATAACAAAAGCCAAATTTAATTAATCGAGTTGAGTTGAAAAACAATGATATGAAAAGGTTAGGGGTCAGATTTCACTTGAACTTTTTTAATGCATATTCAAATATTGGTTTAATTATGTTCTATTTCAATGATTTATAGTCAATTCCTAAAATTAATTAATACTCAATCCTTTAGTATATTAATCCTCTTAAGCTGATTGAAATTAACTAATCCATTAGTCTAACCCCAATTAGAAAGGCATTATCAAGAACGAGGGAATTAAAAGAAAGACCACATAACCCACAACGTCTATTCCTAGCAATTGCAGAAGTTATGGTGTTTATCACAAGTTCTAGATTCATGCAAATTTTCCCAAATCATACATAAACTCAAAAGATCATTCCCAAATTGGCCAGATTTAGAAAAGCATTAAGAATAGAGATAAACACATAAATCATGAAATAGAAACATTGATTAAACCCATAAAAGAATTTACATCATCTAAGAAAAAGATCCATCATCCCCCTAACAATGGAAAATTAGTTACACATGGAAAAAGAAGAACACAAAAGGAAGAATATGACAAACTCCATTGTAGAAAGGTGAAAAAGTTAAAAAAAATTCCTAATCTTTAAGCCTAATTGCGCCCGCACCACATTAGGGTTTGTGTCTCTTGACGGCTACTGTGTTCTCTCCAAGTGTCTAAGAGTGTAAAAAGTATAAAAAGATGAAGAGTATGTTGAATTTGGCAAGACTTTATTTTTTATAAGAAATTCACGCTGCTGTTACGCGTTCAGCGCTCAGGCGCTTATCTTTCAGCGCTTAGGCGCTGGCCCACTAATTAGGAAACCCATCTGCGCGTGCTCAAGCGGAAATGGCCCAGCGCTCAAGCGCTGGGCTTTTGAATTATTTTTCTTATTCTTTTCTGCTCCTCAAATGCCCAGTCTTTTTTCATATGCAATTACCTACAAAAAATACATAAAAACACATAATAAAAACACGTAATAAAAACACAATTAAAATAATAAAAAATATAATAAAATTTGAGAACAAAATTAAATCAAAAAGATTAAAAGAGGATGAAAACTCAATATTTTAAACTGTAAAAATATGAATTTTTGCAAGTTCATCAACTGTATAACACCTCCATTGCCACTATCACCAACATTGAATAACCCCCACAAGCTAAAACACCAACAACCCAGAATTCAAACCCAAATCGCGACCCATCATGGAACTTAGATCTCTACCCACCAACAACCCAGCCATCGCTTGCCATCAAACTAGAGCCACCAATTGCCAAGCCACCTAACCACCACTCGCTACCCCACCATAAAACCCAGATTGCGACCTCACGGCCCGCCCCAGATTTGTTGCGAACGGCCGTATTCCGCCATGGTCAAGAACAATAACTTCGCTTTTGTCACCGACGATACGCGGCCACTAGTCACACCTCGACCCAAATCCGTTGTGAACAGCGCTGTGGTTGGTCAGCGGTGGAAATTTGGTGGTGACTGGTCAGTGGTCCCCTAACTTAAATCCGTCGCGAACGGCACTGTGGTTAGGTAGCGATGGATGGTTGCTAGCTTGGACAACGCATAGGGGAGGCGACGAGCTCTGGATAACTAGGCGCAAAGCTGGCTTTCTTCTAGGTTGTTGGTTCAAGTTTGACGGAGGGGTGGTGTGTCTTGACAGTTTGGTGGCAGAGATGAGGGGCAACTATGGCAAATTGATGACGGGTTTGGTTCGATAGTTGATGGTGGCTCTGCTCCGACTAGGCTGCTATGCATGGAGGGAGTGGCATCGTCGGGAGAGAGAAAGAATCAATTTACAATTTTCAAGAACCTACGTAGCAAGTTTTGAATGGTTTATCTCAGTTATTAATTTTTTTTATGTTTAAATAAAATGTTTGAGATTGAAGGATGCATCATGCACGTTTAAAAGTGCATGATAGATCTCACATATAAAATACACTTAGTTATTTCCAATCCAAATGTTATATGGATGAAAGATGCTTCTAATGCTGTTTTTATAATTTGGCTATGTTTTGTTGGACCTCTTGGGTCTTTAATAATATCACCATCTCTTTCTAGTTTAAAAAAAAAATGAGAGCTCACAATCATGGGACAACAAGTGATAATTATCACCTCACATTTCAATTTATCATTTCATCTTTCGTGTATCCTTAATCGCACAACAATAATAATAGCTCTCTTTTTTATTCAAAGTATTAAATTTCAATTTTTTAAAAATGTAGCTTTATTTATATTATTAAATAATTTTGTTTTCCTTTAATACATAGTTTGCATAAAAACTAAAAAATATTTGTAAATATCGCGGGCCTATTTAAAAACTCAATCCAATGCTGGAAAAAAAAAATCAGCACCAATGATTTAACAGTGTTTATTTAACACATATAAGGAGTGGAATTAAGCGAAAAAAAAAAGTGAATAAGATTTGTTATATGAACAGAAACTCGTTTTGATTTAAATCATTAAATAAAAATTTTTTAGTGTAAGCTTATTTATTATATTAAATGATAATAATTTTTAATACAATTTCAACACTTAAAGTAAAAATATTTTGAAATATTATAAATTTAATGCTTATTTATATTTTTTAAGAATATTTTTAGTATTAAAGTTTCATTTTATCAACACACCTTATTTTGTTAGTAAAGTGTGCAACAGAAAAATCAACAGTAGTCAACCAATAAAATTTTGTGAATAAAATGCAATAAAGAAAATTAGTGTTGTTGTACTTGAGATTCTAATATAGACTTGGGGATAGATAATTAATTATTAATTAATGTTTACATTTTAGAAGATGGGTTTTGTTATTTTTTTTAAAAGTTTTTTTAATAATTTTTTAATATTAAATAAAAATTATTTAATGAAAATATAAAAATATTTAATATTTTAAAAATATAAAAATATTTAATATTTTATTTATTTAATAATTAAAAAAATTAATAAAAAAATTGTGCGAGAAGATTTAGAATTATTATTTAAAAGATACGTTTGAAATTATAAAACTAAAAGGCGATGGGGACAACTGGCTGGCCATTTTAACCCGATCTCCGCACGGAATCTGTCAGTCCCTCGAATGTGAGAGATGCGGTCTCGATAGCCTCCAAATTCCAAAATTCAAAACCATCTCATTATTATCATTGTGATGAATCCCTCGTAGGCCTTCCTTACAATACAAACACAACAGAGTACACTACAGACCTTGTTGTTGTGTGTTGCTAGAATCAACTATGGACACCTTCACCCTTCAACTTCTTCAAACACAGCCCTTCGCCACCTCAGTTGCGTTGGGTGCTTTGTCTCTCCTCTTGTTGCTCTTCTTTCTCAGGCTCAGAGGAAGATTCACCACCTTCACCCACAAACATTCCAAACTTCCCCCAGTTCCAGGTATCACTCAATCTTATATATTTTAAGATTTTGCTAGTTAAGGATTTAAAATAGAAAGTATTTTTATAAAAAAAAAGTATAATATATTGAAAATTAAAAATGTTCTACTTTTTATGCAAGGCTTTCTATTCTGAATTTCTTTTTAAAAAAAACCCCTTTATTTTATCATCTGGGCAACTAGTTTTATTTTGTATATGATATGAATATGAATACGAGCATATATGTAAATTGTAAAAGTATTAAATTGGGTGAATTGATTTGTTGCAGAGGTTCCAGGTCTACCAGTGATAGGGAATCTACTACAATTGAAGGAGAAGAAGCCTTACAAGACCTTCACACAGATGGCTGAGAAATATGGACCCATTTATTCCATCAGAACAGGTGCTTCCACCCTCGTTGTTCTCAACTCTGCCCATGTTGCCAAGGAGGTCAGTCTACCCTAAACCCACATATCCACAGTCACACACAGTACTACTGTGTTTCGTATTTCAAGTTCAACACTTGACGTTGACAGATAACTCTAGACTAAATTGTGATTGTGAAATATATTATATATTTTTTCTAATACGGGAGGTTTATGCAAGTCGCAAGAAAAGGTAAAAATAATTATGAGGCTGACTAGAGGTCAAAGATTCAAACTCGTGTATAAGACAATTGGCTATGAACTATTTATTATTTATTTATTTATTGCTCCTAAGTCCTACTTACTCTACAAGAAATTCTAAAATATTTTCAAAGTAATACTTTGAACAAATTTATAATCATTCAAGTTATGTTTAGTGCACATGATAATATAGTATAAGATAAGATGATAGGATAGTATAAGGTATGATAGTATAATTAATAAGATAAGACATAATCTTATCTTTTGTTTGATAACAAAAGGATAAATTAGCTGATTGTATAATATTTTTTTTAAGATCAAAATATCATTTAGTATAAAAGTTAAAATAATTAAAAAATAATAATAATAAAGCTTTATGGTGGTGGTGGTGGTGGTGGTGGTAGTGGTGGTGGTAGTGGTGGTAGTGGTGGTGGTGGTGGTGGTGGTGGTGGCGGCGGTGGCGGCGGCGGTGGTGGCGGTGGCGGTGGTGGTGGTGAGGGTGGTGACGGTGGTGGCGGCGGCGGCGGTGGTGGCGGCGCGGCGGCGGTGGTGTGTGGTGGTGGTGGTGGTGGTGGTGGTGGTGGTGGTGGTGGCGGCGGCGGTGGTGGTGGTGGTGGTGGTGGTGGTGGTGGTGGTGACATCGGCGTCGGCGGTGGTGGTGGCGGCGACGGTAGTAGTGGTGGCGGCGGCGGCGGCGGTGGTGGTGTTAGCGGTGGTAGTGGTGGTGGCGGCGGCGCGGCGGTGGTGATGGTGGCGGTGGCGGTGGTGGCGGCGGTGGTGGTGGTGGTGGTGGCGGTGGCGGTGGTGGTGGTGGTGGCGACGCAGGTCTTATCGATGGTGGCGGTGGTGGTGGCGGCGGCGGTGGTGGCGGCGGTGGTGGTGGTGGTGGTGGTGGTGGTGATGGTGGCGGTGGTGATGGCAACGGTGGTGGTGGCGGCATTGGTGGTGGGCTGCGGTGGTGCGATGGTGGCGGTGGTGGCGGTGGCGGTGGCGGTGGTGGCGGTGGTGGAGGTGGTGGTGATGGTGGTGGTGGCGCAAGAGAGGAGTGATAAAAATGAAATTGAGGATAAGATTGGAATAGAAATCACTGTCATGTCTTATCATCGTATCTAAGGGAGAGGATAGAGTTATCACCTTAGAATAGGATAAAATGACTTGACCTGATTCATTATACTATCAGTTGAATGTACCAAACATTGAATAAGACATGATAGTATTAGCTTATACTATCATGTCTTCTTTATACGATGCACCAAACGTAGCCTCAGATTTAATTTAATAATATTTTTTTTTATCCAACAGCGTGATTATATGATATCATATGTTATAATTTTAGTGAAGGGGTGTAATACTCTCAAAGTACCAAAGAAGCTCTCCTTAGCCTTAGACATTAACGTTACGTTTGGTGTATCGTATAAAGAATATATGATAATATAAGTTAATATTATCAGGTTTTATTTAATGTTTGGTGTATTCAACTGATAGTATAATAAAATCAAGTAAAGTCATTTTATCATATTCTAATCTGATAACTCTATCCCTTCCCCTAGTACATGATAAGATATGATAGGATTTCTATTCCAATCTTATCTTCAATTTTATTTTTATCACTATTCTCCCTTGCGCCGCCGTCACGACCGCCACCACCACCACCGTCACCACCACCGCCACCCCGCCGCCACCACCACCGCCACCACCACCACCACCACCACCACCACCGCCACCGCCACCACCACCACCACCACCGCCACCGGCCCACACCACCACCACCGCCATCACCGCTGCCATCACCTCCACCCCCACCATCACCACCATCACCACCACCGCCGCCACCACCGCCGCCGCCGCCATCCCCACCATCACCACCACCACCGCCGCCACCCCCACCATCACCACCACCACCGCCGCCGCCGCCACCACCACCCCACCATCACCACCACCACCTGCCACCCGCCACCACCACCACCACCACCACCACCATAAGACTTTATTATTATTATTTTTAATTATTTTAACTTTTATGCTTTAAAGGATATTTTGATCTTAAAAAAATGTTATACAATCAGGTTAATTTATCCTTTTGTTATCAAATAAAAGATAGGATTATGTCTTATCCTATTAGTTAAACTATCATATTTTATACTATCCTATCATCTTATCTTATACTATACTATCATGTGCACCAAACATAACCTAATAGTATTATTATACGAAAAAGATAAGAATTTAATTTTGATATAATGTCTATGTGAAAAAGTTTTACACTGTCATCTAATGATGTGTTATCATATCATTTAATGAGTTAAAATTTATATGAAATGTCAAATTCATTAAATGATATCGCCACGCATCATTGGATAATAGTATAATTTTTTTTACACTCACAGTATATTAAAATGAAACTCAAAAGATAATATATAAAAATACTATATGAAAAAAATACTTAATATGAAAATAGTACTATATAATATAACCAAACTAGTGAAGATAATAGTTTATTGATTAGTTCATAATATAAATTAAAAAGACTAAGAACATTACTCATCAAGAACATGTGATCTAATGGTTAAATACACTCTTCACAATTCACAATGGTTATCCATGTATTGCTGGGTCAAGACCATCTGGGCGGGTTAGTGATTCACCTAAATTTGACCGGTTCGCTGCAAAAAACCGTCATTAGCATCAGACTAGCTCAAGTGCCAATTTGTGGGTTTTTTTATTGGACTGGCCCAGTTCGCTGCAAAAAACAGACATTAGCAAGGATCGGACCGGTTTGCAGATTTTTCGGTCCGACCGGCTAGGCTAATCCAATTCATACAACTATGGTTGAGATTATTGCTACTTCCATGACTAATTAAACTCCCAAGTAATTTATACATTTGCATGGTTAAATAACAGCTTTAGGCTCTGTTGTTCATACACACCTCTTTAACTTTTTTTTTTGTCTGTAGTTTAAAACGGTTAGTTTCTGGCACAAGACCCTGTATGGTCAACTGACTTAAATAATCTCCCCATGGCTCACGAATTGCTGCTTGTAGAGACTTGATATTTGATTATAGGCAGTGGGAAAGCACAGTTAAACCATAGGTAGTTTATGGAAGTGCAGAATGAATTCGTGGGTTGATGCTTCCATTGTTAAATTTCTGGGATTCCTTCAGCTGCACTGCTGGGGATTCCGTGGCCTTTTGAGGTCCTGCTTGATATTGTGTTGGACCACTACCGCTTTTAGCTGGAATAGAGAAGGAAGAAAGACTGAAAGGTGTTCTCACATATTGATTATTGGTTTTTACAATAAATATTTAGGACTCCACCCAGTATAACAACAACTAATAAATGTTTGATAACTCATCAAGATAATAGTACTTAAAAAAAAAAGGGAAAAACATGAATACTGAATAATCCCTACCCTAAGATTACAACATGCTGCAAAGCAGGTTGAATGAGCAGCTAACACCATCAATTCCTTAGGTTTGATACCTTCAATGCATTCATCATTTTCAAGAGGGGTGAAAAGGTAATATAAAACGGTATAGAGACACACTTGTTTAGCAGTAGTTTTTCGCATCTGTTCTTGTAAGCAAAGAGAAATTCTTGAGTAAACGCACGTCATCAATATTTTCAAACCTTAATTTATACAATTGGAAAATAAAAATCCTGAGCTGTTTTTGTGATTCACCTAAGCTTTCTTCCTTCTTTCATATGTTGTCCCCTTTGAGAAATAATGGCAGGGTGATGGCCATTATCTAAATTTGATTTCTAGTCAAAGTCTAATTGTTTTGTAAACAATATGAAAAGGAAATTTAAGATGGCTAATCTAGCAAGTTGGCAAAATTACAAAAGTAACATTTTGTCACTGTCTTGTTTATATGAAATGAAATCATCTTCGTACTGCTATTTTAGATTAATTTAGCTGGTCTGTCTAACAGAGAGTTGGAAGGATACAATAACGCAAAATGGTAAAAGCATTTGATATCAAACTGATTTTATGATCGTTCCACTGAAGCAACTTTGATTAGCATGCCATTTGAGTCCTATATAGCGGATTAGTTGAGACCATTGCCATACCGATTTATATTGTTCAGTTGTTTCTTTATTTTCTAGACGAGAAATGTATTTGATTCTTCATAACTACAATCCATGTAATTTTTTTATATTTCTGGTTAATTGGATTATAAATTTTTATGGTTATTTCAGGCAATGGTGACCAGATTTCCATCAATTTCAACAAGGAAGCTATCAAATGCACTGAAGATTCTGACTTCTGATAAATCTATGGTTGCTGTAAGTGACTACAATGAATTTCACAAAATGGTCAAAAGACATATTCTTACAAACGTTCTGGGAGCCAATGCACAGGTTGGTTACATGAACTTTAAGGTTGCATTTATCAGTTTTTTTTTTTTTGTCTTTGACCGAGGTATCTCACAAATATTGCTGTGTGACTAACCTCCGGGTTGGGGATGATGGTTAGGTAAAGTCTTTTTTTAAATTGGTGACTTCACGATTCGAGCCCCTGACATTATAGGTAAGGTTCATCCGGGGTCGCAATCCACTTCCATTACCACTAACCATTGGTTTACCATATCAGTATTTGAGTATATAGAATTCTTCTTCTTCTTCTTCTTTTTTGTTTTTTGTTTTGGATTGCTGAGTGGCTCTGAAGTCTATTTCTTTTCAATATTCAGAAGCGACACCATTTGCACAGAGAAGCCTTGATGGAAAATATTTTGAGGCAGTTTAATGAACATGTGAAGACCTCCTCTGATTTGGCTGTTAATTTTAGGAAAATATTTGTGTTTGAACTTTTTGGACTAGCACTGAAGCAAGTGAGTCTCTCCTTCCTAAATTAGAATAAATAGACATTTTTCTGAGAATAGAATAACACTTATAATTTACAAGACTGAGCATGGGGAATTTGCAGGCTCTGGGAACTAATGTAGAATCCATTTATGTGGAGGAGCTCGGGAGTACATTATCAAGAGATGACATATATAAGATTCTAGTGGTTGACTTAATGGAGGGTGCAATTGAGGTGGATTGGCGAGATTTCTTTCCATACTTGAAATGGATTCCAAATAGGAGCATGGAGATGAAAATTCAGAAAATATATGACCGCAGAAAAGCTGTCATGAAGGCCTTGATGAATGAGCAGAAGAAGCGAGTGGCTTTAGGAAAGGTAGGGATTTCTTGTGTGCAACTGCAAATCTGTGCAGAGCTTATGATAGAGTTATCCTAATTTGATTGTTTGGGATGTCGCAGGAAGTAAATTGTTATTTTGACTACCTTTTATCCGAAGCAAAAGAACTGACTGAAGAACAACTTTCCATGCTGATCTGGGAGACCATCATTGAGACAGCAGATACTACATTGGTTACAACAGAATGGGCTATGTATGAACTTGCTAAAGACAAAAATCGTCAGGTTGTTTGTTTTTCTTTGTGTTTGGTTAACCATCTACTGGTTGGTTTGGTTCATTTAGTCGTTTCTCTCATTCTTATTGACACAATGTCACTGGTTTCCTATTTGTATGGCAGGACCGTCTGTATGAGGAGCTCCAAAATGTATGTGGACATGAAAAGATTACAGAAGACCACTTAGCTAAGCTACCATACTTGGGGGCTGTATTCCATGAAACTTTAAGGAAGCATAGTCCAGCTCCAATTGTCCCACTAAGATATGTTCATGAAGATACACAACTGGGAGGATATCATATTCCTGCTGGAATCGAGGTCTATTCATTTATCTTCTGACTTTACCATCTTATTCTTCTTTGTCTGTGTATATGATTGCCAGTATTGACAAGGTTCATGTTAACAGATTGCAATAAACATATATGGATGTAACATGGACAAGGACAGGTGGGAAAAACCATACCAGTGGATGCCTGAGAGATTTCTTGATGAGAAATATGACCCCATGGATTTGCACAAGACCATGGCCTTTGGAGCAGGAAAGAGGGTATGTGCAGGCTCTCTTCAGGCCATGTTGATAGCTTGCACAGCAATTGGCAGATTGGTTCAGGAATTCGAGTGGGAGCTGGAACAAGGGGAGGAAGAGAATGTGGATACATTGGGTCTTACCACCCACAAGCTCCATCCCCTGCTGGTAAAACTCAAGCCTAGAATTCAATAGGGAAGATGAAGCAGTGGTAGATTTGCTGGCTATGTATTTACTAAGTGCACCTCATAAGCAGCCTACTGTGTGCTCTGAAGTCTGAAACATTAAGAACTTTGAAAATAACTTCTGTATAATATAATATCAAAATAAGAACAAGTAAGGCTTTTTATATTTGCTATAACGTCTTTATTTTACAATATAAATCATCCAATCATGTATGGAAAATCTGAAAATTGATTGAATAAAATCATCATCATCATCATGATGAGTTGTTTCATAGGGGGCAACGTGATCCACCCCTATGACTTTAGGCTGAATCACGGTATTTCAAAACTAGCATTTTTTGACGTCATGCTGTAATTGTAAGCATTGGACTGGTAGAACACAATACTGAAGTATATTCCTATCTTAGGTACCTGGGTCCTCAAACACAGGCTCCAACAAATCATCAGATGTGTTAACCTAATCTTGAACTCAAATGTTTCGAAGCTTGCTACTCCTAGTTTAGGATGAGCATCTATATGTCGTATGGCCTATATATGAGGTTAATCTAATCCTGAATCTCCTCCATCTTCAAGAGTGCCTCCCCAATTTTATTGCTTCCCGCTTGAGGATGCAGTAAATTATTAACTATGCTCTGCCGGAGCCTTCTGCCATGCACCTTATTTACCATGTAAAATGACATTTATATCCATTATGACCAATAACCCTTTTGCCAGTTTTTGTTATTCGCTTGAAAGCCCTTTTACTATTTAACTTTTAACCTTTTAAGTATTTTTTTTTATATTTAAAACATCCTGATAGCATAATTACTGAACCACCCCTTGTGCTCCTTGACGAAAACAACTCGACTCGCCAGAGAAAATGGAGGAAAGTCGCTGGTGTTCTTCATCCTTCACCAATGACTTAGGCACTATCAGGAACAGACATCCATCTCCTATAGCAGAACTTTTCAGCAGGGAACATGTTGAGTCGACTCAGTTTCTTTTTGAAAACTCGCTTTGCTTCAATGTTGGGTTCATGGCTGCGAACATAGCGATCCTCGAAGTGGCATTTGAGGAGAAAGCAGAGAACGGGAACAAGTTCTGCGTGGAGTTGGGATGTAAAAAGAAAAAGAGTCTCGACAAGGCAATAAAAAAAAAGAAAAAAATATGTAAAGGGAATTTGTATTAGATGGAATTGGGATGAAATTTCATGCTTGTTAATTGAACTCAGCTTTCATGTTCTTTTATTCTCTTTGATATTTAACTTGTCATATCTATATTACCTTCTCCTTTATCTTGATCTCATTACAACCTTGATCAAAGTGCTCATGATTTATGTGTGCATGTGTTCTGAGTAGTGGAGAAGTAGAAGATAAACAAGCTTATGGTAGTGTAATTTTCATGGGTTGAATTGAGTGAAATACCTACCTTTTAAATACTTGAGGGATTGAGAGTGAATCTTGTGAAGATCTATAATTCTTGACTCATGCTTTTCAATTGAAGTTTCCTTACTTGTTGGTTTGAGATGTGAAAATATGTTACCTCATGAATGTTTTGATTACTTGAATGATTGGTTGCTCTTCATTTTTAAATATTATTAGAAATTAAGTCTTTTAGAGTGTTTAACTTTTGAGTTTTTTTTGGTTTTTTTTTTAGTTTTGGTTTTGTGTGTTTTGCCTAGGAGTGCAAAAAGCTAAGTGTGAGGGAATTTGATGATCACATATTTGATACATTAATAAGCCTTCAATTTTAGTCATTTACACTCTCCATGTATTTAATTGATTGAGTTTGATTATGTTTTGTAAGTTTGGACTCAAATTGGACTTAATTGAATTTTTCAGCATAATTTACTTCTTACATTGTTTCTGTATTTAGACTATATCTTGGGATGTAGGTGGCCAAATGAGGTGACTCTGGTGGCATTTTAAAGATAAGAGAGAGCTCTATAACTTTCATGAGACCTAAAAGGCACAATCACACGATTAGATAACTCAAATTGGGGTTGAAGCAAGAACTAGAGTGTTGTTCCTGACAGTTTGACCTATGTGTACTATTCATGCCATATTTCAAGTTAAATATTGTCAAATGGGCTAAAATTTTGATGCTGAATAGTTGAGACCTATATCTACAACTTTCATGTTGAATACTTTTCCAGAATCTGAGGCCTAATGGGTGATATTGGGCTTGCAAGTCAGAACAGAGGAGCTGTGACTGGGCCTGAGCAGTGTGGAGTAATTTGAACGTATCTGGAGTTATAGAAATGATATTGGACTCAAACTAAAGCCATTTGAAAGTTAAGATCCAGGCCTACAACTTTCATGAAGATCATATTTGCTCGTTCTGACGCATTCAATGACTTCAGAGCTAAATGATTTCGGAGACAAGGAATCTCCATAAATTTTTACTCACCAAAAGTCATTTGACATTTTTCACTCATTTTCCACTCATCCACTCACTAATGACTCAGCCCGCTTGTCATTTTGTATCTCTAATCCTCTATAAAATAGGGCCTTGGTAGATCATTGAGGGTGTTAGGTGTTAGGTACCAAAATGATGCTAGTTTATTACTAGGTTTTCTTGTAGTAATTTTCCTTTGTTCTAAATTGAAGTCATGTTCTTCTTCTTCTTCTTCTTCTCTCTTTCTTTCTTCTTATCTATGAGTAACTAAGTTTCATTTTGCTTGGGTGAAAGAGTGAAGCTCTTGGTAATGAAATAATGTTAGATTAATTTCTCTCTTGTGCTTAAATGATATATTTTCAAGTGGTCATTATACGTATTATATTTTGTTTCTAATTAATTTAAAAACCTTCCTTGTAAAGTGGAGTTCTTGATTTGTTGTAGGTAAGAGATTGACACAATGAATGCTTTAACCCATTTATAAGTGGTGGTTCTAGAAACTCTCCTTATAAAGTGGAGATCTTGATTTGTTGTAGACAAGATTTTGGCACAATGAATGTTTGATCCCATTTATGAGTGGTGGTGTTAATAGATGATTAAAGGAATCATAATATAATTACGTATATAATTTTTAATGAACTTTAAATGTTGTATTTTCTGATTGGAACTTTCGTTATGTGTGGATTCTAATTGAGTTATAAAAGAATTAATATTGTCCTTAATTTATTTACCAAGAGTGGATCTCCTAACTCAAGCAATTCCTTTTTATTTGTAATCAAGTTTTATCACCTTTATTGTTATAACAAAATATTTTCCTTACGTCAAATAAATTTTTTCTTCATCAATTCCCTGTGGATCGACTTCAGACTCATCGAGAATTTATTACTTGAGATAACCTGCACTTGGGTTTGCAACTTTTAATCCTGCATCACCTATTCAAAAAGGTGAAAGACTCTCTAATACCCAATGTCCTCAAAATGATAAAGATGTTGTTGAAATGAAGAAAGTCTCATATGCTTCTACTATTGGAAGCCTTATGTATGCTCAAGTTTATACACGTCATGATATTGCTTTCATTGTTAATGTACTTAGGAGATACTTGAGCAAACTTGGTGTGGCTCATTGACAAGTTGCAAAATGAGTTATGAGGTATCTACAAGGTACCAAAGATTATATGCTCACCTACAGCAGATCGGATCACCTTGAGGTAATAGACTATTTTGATTCTGATTATGGTGGTTGTCCAGATGACCACAAGTCCATAATAAGGTATATCTTTATGTTGGCAAGAATAGTTGTTTCTTGAAAAAGTGTTAAACAAATACTTACAGCTACTTCGACTATGGAGACAGAGTATATAGCTTGTAATGAGGCTACGCGTTAAGCGATATGATTGAAGAATTTGATTACTGAATTTCGTGTTGTGGATAGTATTTCAAGGTCTCTTACTATCTATTATGATAACTCTGGTGTAGCGTGCTTCTCTCAAATCAATAAAAGCTCTAAGCGCTCAAAGCATTTTGACCCACAAACATGTTTGTTAAGAAGAAGATTCAAGAGTTTCAGACTTGTGTCGAGCATATCCCTACAGAACTTATGGTTGCAAACCCTCTAATCAAAGGTTTAGTTGTTAAAGTTTTTGTTAATCATGTAACTCGTATGAATATGGTGAGGTCTTTTGATGTTTTGGGTTAGTGAGAGTTTGTTTTGTAATTTTATTATGATATCATTTTATTATTATGTCTCGAGATCTTAAACAATTATATTATTATTATTATCGTTATCATATAATATTGTTATTATTATTATCTGCACGATTTTTTTTTGTTTGCATTATGACATGTTATGAAGACATTTTAGACCCAGTCTCATTTTGTTATTGTGCTGAAATGTTTTTTTAAATCTCAAAAAACATCTTGGGTAGATGCTGGAGCTATTTTGTTAGGAAATGCACTATCACATATTGGCATACAATTTTGATGTGTTTTTCTATTACCTATATATCACATTTTATTAGGTCATTGTGATATGAAGATCTTGTATGTATAGTATTAATACTCCTTCGAGTATGATTTTTTATATTATTGAGATGTTTGTAGTCTCATTTTGGATCAATTGTTGAGAGTGTTGGCTCGATTTTGACATCATTTGTGGTAACATATTGTTTGATTAATCTAAAGAATTATTTTTGAAATAATGTAATATGACTTATGTCGTACAAGTAGGAGAATGTTAGAATTTATTTTTGATGGACTAGCATAAATCATATTATATTTTATAAAATCCAGATTAATTAGATGTCAAAATTATTAGAGCATTTTGTTTAGCCCAAATTGTGATTAGTATTGTTATTGGGCTTGTTGTTGTTAAAACACTATTCATATGTGAGTTTTGTTTTATGGGTCTTGTATATGAGTTTGTCATAGTAGATAAGTTTAACTCATTTTAGTTATGCTATATATTCAAAGAAATGCTCATATTCTTAGCCACTCTAGTGCATATAGTTGTCTCATTGATACTAATACGTAAGTGACTATTGTAAGATAGGAATAGTTATCTCTCACTCATCGAGATTGGTTTTAAAGGTTTCAACTATGGCATCCACATCGGTACTTTTTCAAGGTCACCATATAACTCATTATATATTTTGATATATCATAAATTTTAAGATTAATAGATCTGAAAAATTTTAGCATCACGCGTTCTCGGCACGTCAAAATGGGAGGTTACCGACGGCAAAAATGAAGATCATCGTGGTGGCGGAGAACGATGGTGAAGAGAGGGTGAAGATGGTATGCAATATGCTAAGTGGACTGTTAACCATGGCAACCATTACCCAAGAGGGGGTGAATTGGGTGATGACTAGTTTTAATGCAACTTTGATAAATTATGCATTTTGAATAACTCAATTAATAAACGCAGCGGAATAAGTCTAATAAATGTACAACTATTGAGGATTACTCAAATACAACTTGGGATATATGATGAACTAAGTGAATAAGCTAGATATCAAGTTGTAACAATCAAAACATCAACATATGCAATAAATAAATATATTCTACCAAATACTAAATTTAAAGAGTGTAGGGAAGAGAGAATCAAACTCAAGAATTTATCTGGTTCACCACCAACCACTTGTGGCCTACATCCAAATCTCAAGCTTAACTTGAGATTTTCTTCACTATCTCCTAGACTTTACTGGGTGCTAGAAAAACCTTTGTACATACAAGAGCACTTCTCACACCTTGGGATACCTCACCCTTGTGCTAGAGCCTCCAATTCTTCAAGCTTCACAGGTGCTTGATGACCTTTACAATGAAGAGCACTCACAACACCTTTGGGATACCTCACCCTTTGTGTTTGAGTCTCACTACAAGGATACCTCACCCTTTTCTCTTTTGAGGGATACCTCACCCTCTTACAATGATTTCAAGGTGAATAGAAAGAATATAAACTCTCTTGAAGAGTAGATATACAACTTGAAGAACAAAGTATAGATGATAGAAAACTCTCTCAAGAGTGGATAATACAAGTTGAAGCTCAACGGGTATAAAGGATTTACACACTTAGCTCAAACAAAGAATTTAGAGAAAAAGATGATGAATTTCGTTTTCAATGCTCAAGGGTAATTTTCAGAATGTTCTCCAACTTGTTTTTGATGTCCAAACACTTTTATTTATAGCCCAATGAGTTTTAGAGCCGTTGGAGGTGTTTAGAAATGATTTTCTATGAAAACTAGCCGTTTATAGCCGTTAGAAACGTTCTGGGCACTTTGTAATCGATTACAAGCTTCATGTAATCGATTACAAAGCTTTCTGAGCACTTTGTAATCGATTACAAGCTTCATGTAATCGATTACAAGCTTTCTGGTACTTTGTAATCGATTACATACTGTGTAATCGATTACAACTTTCAAACGTTGTAATCGATTACATGACTTGTGTAATCGATTACACCATTTCTGGTTTTCAAAACCGACTTTAAAAGGTCATAACTTCTTCATTTCTTATCCAATTAAAGCAAATGACCACTCATTGGAAAGCTCTTTGAGTCTATTTTCATATGAAATAAGTTTCAGAACAAAACTCAAAGTATTTTGAAAGATATGATCAAAATAGTAACCAAAGGTCATATTTTCAAAACTCAAACTTTAATTGGTCATAACTTTTTCGTTTCTTATCCATTTAAAGCAAATGACTAGTCATTGGAAAGATCTTTGAGTCTATTTTCAAATGAGATAAGTTTCAAAGTAAAACTCAAAGTATTTTGAAAGTTATGATCAAAAGAGTAAGTATATGTCAGTTTTACAAAACACAAACTTGACTATTTTTCATAGATTTGAAATACCACCAATACTAGCTTTCCAAAAATAGTTTGTTGGGCATTTAAACATTTTAGAAACACTTATAAATATGTTTAAAACTTGTTTGAGCTTAGTGTGATTCCTTTTTACCTTTACACAAGATCTAAGTCCTATAAGCTAAGCTTGAAGATGTTGGACTAGATCTTTTGCCACCATCACTTCTTGATGTAATCCAAGCTTCCAAAGAAAATATTCTCTTCAAAACTTGCAAATGCTTGGAACATCTTTTCATTTTCATTCTCCTTGAGTTGAGCATAGTTGTGATCTTTTGCTTTCTTGTTGCAATGCTTACTCTTGGTACTTGGACTATCCTACAAAGTATTACTCACTTAACCAAACATAGTTAGTCCAAATTCATAACTCAATATCTTCATATGCATGATTCATAAATGTATAACTCTAGTTAGTCTAACATGCATACAAGACTTTCATAGACATATCCAATATTAATTCATTTATAACTCATATAAAATATTATTGGATATATTATATGATGAATGTTACATATATCTCATTAAACACATTTATGTAACATGGTCAACATTCTTTTGTGATACATTTGTCATTTATTAAGTACAACTATAAAGCATAAGCATCATTCTTTTTGTCTTGTATTTGTCATCATCAAAACTTAACATATTAAATCATTGGGGCAAACCTATTTCCACAATCTCCCCCTTTTTGATGATGACAAATCACCAAAGAAAAAATATGTTTAGCAATATATAAGGATAGATATTCATGTAAGCATATCAAACAATTAAGCACAAGCACATATTTTTCTTTCCAATTTTCTCTCCCCCTATTTGACATCAACAAAAAGGCTTAGGAAGGAAAGATAATAATTTTCTCTCCCCTTATAGATAAAACTCATGCTGTCAAAAAGGGTAGGAAAACCAAAAACTTCTTTAAGTTATTCAAATTAAAAACTGTCTCCCCTTAGTTGATTCTACACAGGATTTAAGAATAGATAGATGAAACAAGCATGCTTTTAAGATATGAAATGATTATTCATGTAAAGCTTGTTACATTTTAGTACATCAACATTTAACATATGATAACAATAAGCTTAAGAAATTATGTCTAGCATATAATATATTGCATACCACATGATAAATAAGTACCACTTGATATCGCTTGTTAAGAGTTACAAAATATCCATGTAAGATCATGAAATTAAGATTTTCAAATGAAAAATCATACAACTTATCACTTATGAAGCATTTCTCAATGAAAGAATCAAAAGATATGAAATTTAAGAATGTTTACATTCTTTCATTGATAGAGGAAAGAGAATAAGAGATTATTTTTATTGACATGTTGATAGTATTAACAATAAAACACTTCATGTCAAGTAAGGATGTAAGCCAAGAGATATAAGCAATAATCTAAGAGCTAGGCTCCCCCTCACAATATGCATATTATCAAGATATAAAACATAAAAGCTCAACATAGTCATGCATATATTTATAGTCAACAAGAACATGAAAAAAAAATATGTAAGATAAGTAAGATAAGCTCCCCCTTATTGAAGCACAAGATAGATAAAGGAAAACATGCATGCCAAGACTATGTAAGCATATTACAATAAAGAAAAGTAAGGCAAAGATACATATTCTTAATCCACCAATCACAAACCATTTTTAAAAAAAATTCTCCCCCTTTCAAAAAGAATTTTACAAGAGCACATTGTATTTTCAAAAGAATTTTAGAAAGGTAGAAGGGTTTTATATTGAAATCACATATTCCTTGAAAGTAATCAAACTCAAGTCAAAAGAGCATTTGAAAGTACATCTCATCTTTTTCTCATTAAACAAGAGCTTTGAAAAGATAAAACACTTTTGAAGAACAAGACTTATCTTTTGAAGTATCAAGAAGAGCTCTATAGAACATTTCAAAAGATCTATTTGGAAACTTTCTTAAATACTCTCTCAAGATTTAATAAGCATTTCAAAGCAATGAAGAGAGTACTATATTTATAGCACAAATCGAATGATTTCTAAATTTTCTAAGACAATTAGGAGATGATAATACTTTTAAGTTCTTAAGACAAGTTCAAAAGATTCTCAAGGATATGGAACTTGAAAAGCTTCTTTCAAATATGATAGGAAATTTTGCCTTAAAAAATTTTTTTTTAATCAAATAAGAAATTCTTTTCAAAAAGAACATGATTCTCATAAGTGTTATACTACTAAGAAATCATAGATCAAGAGAATCATAGATATCAAACATTCATCATGATGAAATATGCTATAAGGATCAAAACATGTATAAAACTAATATCATTCACCCTATATGCAATGACAAAAAATAGCAAGTTAATATCCAATTAAGCACTTTGTCAATGCTAAGCATACTTCTCATGTAAGGAAAGCATATAATCTTTTAAGATCAATTTATCAACAAGTATCATATAATCCATAGCATATAAGATACCATAATAACTTAGGGATAGAGATACTTATTGAGAGAGTGATGCTTCGTTAGAATGTTCTTCATTTATTGGATTTTTGAGTTTGGGCTTTCTTCCATTGTTCTTGAAGAAAGTCTCCGCTTGTCTCTTTTCATCCAACTCTTCTCTTTGTCCACATATGCTTGACATTTCAATATTTGATGACTATCTTTGAAGCATATAGAGACACTTGCAAGGCTAACTCTAAAAGTACTCTAAAACATAAGTTAGCATCAAATATCATTTAAGCTCATTTACAAGCATAATTTGGGTTGATATATAATGTAAAACATGTACCACATTATCAACCATGAATTGTTAGCTCTAAAGAGAACAAAAGAATGATATATGCACTTGAATCCAAAAGCATAGTTTAAGCATTTTCAAGGCAAGATTCAAGTTTATCAAGAAACACATGATTAACATCAAAACTTATATAAGCATTTTAGGGTAAACAATGATCATGTAAGACATGTAATATCAAGTAAGGAATTTTAGTATGCACACATGCCAATCAAGAATAATAAGTCTCTTATTGTAGTGAAAGAATTAGAAAACCATGGAACTATAACTTTTGAAACCATTATGATTCATTTCAAGATATACTTCATTAAAAAAAATATTGAAGTTCAAAGATAAGTTCAAGGAACAAAAAAAAAAATCATTTACTTCTTGTTTTTAAAATATGAACATATCAAGCAATTTCAAACAAGAAGACAAATAACTTTTAACTATCCAATCTCTAAGTAAGCATATAAGCAAATTGAGCATCAAAGAGAAAGGATTAGAACTACTTATGAGCAAGTGAATTTACATATTTGAGCGAAGAGAAATGGTCACAAGCTCAAGAATAAAGATATTGCCATAACATGTCATTCCAAGCAAAATGTGTGCATATCTAACATGTTAGCATATATAAAAATATTTTTAAAATATAGTGCTAGAAAAGCACAACTTAAGGCATGATAAGGCATAAAAACAAATCTTTACTTATCTAACTATCACATGATATACAATTTAAAGTATAAGTAAGGATAAGAGATTGATATCACCAAAAGTGTACTCTTTGAGTTTTTGTAGGTGACTCCAACTTCTATGCCTCAAGGCCCCTTGAGAATGTTGTGGTTCTCCATGTCTTTCTTTTTATGTTTTTCATCATTTTTGGAGAACTTGGACCATTTTAAGTTTTCCCAACCTCAAGTAGCATGGTTGTTTTTCACTTCATTTGCATGCTTGAGCTAATGGTCACCCTACAACATAATTTAAAGCAATTTCTTTGGTATCCACCAATTTTGGATCCGTAGGAGTTAGTCATTGATCATTAATCCATTATGCTTTTATAGATATCAAATTTTTCATAGTATGTAATTTGAGCATAGCAAATGTAAACAATCAATTACCATTAAGCTCATAGCCAATAATATGCATACATTCATGATATACAGACAATTTTAAGTGAAAATGGTCATTCCAAAGACTTAAAACCATTTTTAAAGCTTGTGTAATCGATTACCATGGGTGTGTAATCGATTACACATTCTCCTGAATCCATGTAATCGATTACATGTTTGGTGTAATCGATTACACAAGTTCTGAGACGTTGTAATCGATTACATAGTATGTGTAATCGATTACACGCTCGACTTTGCTTAGAACGCTTGGCGAGCCTCTGTCGATCGACATGAGAGGTCTTGTAATCGATTACAAGCTTCTTTGAATTCGGTTTTTGCACTTCAAATAGTAAGGGTCCAAACTCAAAGCTTTCAAATTAATTCCAAAACTTTCCATAACAATTCCAAACATCATATAAGCTTAAAAACTGACCAGTTCTTGATCCAAAACTCATGTTTATACAAAAACTACAAATTATGCAAAAAATTATAACTTTATGCAAAGAGTTATGATTTTTAGCAAGAGTTATGTTTTATCCAATATGCTAAGTTCTAAGATATTTTTATCAAATGTGCTATTTCAAACAAGAAGTGAACTTATCTAGCATATTATCACATGTAGAGATGTATAGAAAATTTAAAGTATAGAAAACATCCATAGTCATAGAATACCCTATTATCAAGAAATATGCAAGGTAGTGAGTAAATGGTGTAACAAGAATATAATCATGTGCTATATATAATATTCAAATTTTATCAAGTACACATGATTCAATTAATCACTTAAGGCCTACAAGAAATATACCTCAAATTCATTGACTTTACAAGTGAATGTGCATAAGAGGTAGAAACTTTTGATACCTTGGCCTTAATGATCAAGGAAGCTCTTTTCCTTACTCATTGCTTCTCTTTTGGTGTTTTGAACTTTGAAAGTTCCACATTTTGTACTTGAGAAGTTTCGGTTGAAGTCGTCTTCCTTCTTTGATCAAAATTTCTACCAATGGGCTTTAGAAGCATTCCCTTTGATGATTCATTTTTCTTTTGACCAATTAATCCATCCTTTTGAGAAGTTTTCTGCATAATTGAAACACTAGGAGGACTTTTTGGTACCCACTTCATCTTGGGTCCTTCAATGTTAGTGCTAGAACCTTTAAGACCTTTAGGAACCCATACCATATTATTTCTCATATAAAAATTTCTTCTATAATTGCATAAATGAGAAATATGTCCTAGATGACCACAAAAATTACAAACAATTGAATTTAATGATGGTTTAGTCCTTTGAAGATCATCTTTGGAAAACTTAAGCTTTTTGTTGTTAATACATTCTATGTTATTTTTGTCATAAGCCTTACTTAATTTTTCATGTGAAATAACATCAATTGCATTCTTATTAACACACATGGATTGTAAGCAAATAGAATCATTAGCTTTGACAAATTCAAAAGATAAGTCCTCAACTTGATTTTTTAAATCAATGCATTTTTCACAAGTTGAGGTTTCACATTTCAAAGGCATTTTCTCATCAAGAAAAGCATATTCATTTTTCAAAATCTCAATTTCATTTTCAATGGAGGAAATGTTTTCCAAACAAGATAAATTTTTATTTTCTAAATTCAACAAACTATCATATAATTCATCATATGCACATTGTAGCTCATCATAGGAAGGACTATAATCTAGTTTAGCATTATTTACCTCAAAATCCCTTTTAGCCACATATGAAGTAGTCTTCATTCCTAGCATACTTGGCTCTTTAAGGAAATCATCATCTTCCTCATTATTGTCTTGCTTTGCCACCTCTTCAAATTGAGCATCATGTTGAGAATATTTTGCACAACAAGATTCCTTCAATGACTTTTCCTCTTCTTGCTCTCTATATACAACTTTATGCACAAAATTATTATTAGCAAGATAGATAGAATCAAGAGCATCCCATATATTTTTAGCACTAGAGCAATTCTTAATTTTAGCATAAGCATCATCATTTAAACCACTTCTCAATATTTGTATTGCTCTAATGTTCAATGAAAAGCATTTCTTATCATAGTCATTCCAATGTTGTTTTGATTTGCAAGTAAATCCATCAAGCACAATATCCCACAAATCAATATCAATAGATTGCATATAAATTTCTATTCTAGCTTTCCAATAAACGAAATTCGCACCATCAAAGAATGGTGGTTTATTAATTTCAAAACCATTCATTTTGAAAAGCTTTTAATGGTTGCCAAACAAACAAGGATCTTTAACTCCAAGCGGTTAAGCTTTTACCGTGAGCACGAAGCTCGATACCACTTGTTAGCCATGGCAACCATTACCCAAGAGGGGGTGAATTGGGTGATGACTAGTTTTAATGCAACTTTGATAAATTATGCATTTTGAATAACTCAATTAATAAACGCAGCGGAATAAGTCTAATAAATGTACAACTATTGAGGATTACTCAAATACAACTTGGGATATATGATGAACTAAGTGAATAAGTTAGATATCAAGTTATAACAATCAAAACATCAACATATGCAATAAATAAATATATTCTACCAAATACTAAATTTAAAAAGTGTAGGGAAGAGAGAATCAAACTCAAGAATTTATCCTGGTTCAGCCACCAACCACTTGTGGCCTACATCCAGTCCTCAAGCTTAACTTGAGATTTTCTTCACTATCTCCTAGACTTTACGGGTGCTAGAAAAACCTTTGTACATACAAGAGCACTTCTCACACCTTGGGATACCTCACCCTTGTGCTAGAGCCTCCAATTCTTCAAGCTTCACAGGTGCTTGATGACCTTTACAATGAAGAGCACTCACAACACCTTTGGGATACCTCACCCTTTGTGTTTGAGTCTCACTACAAGGGATACCTCACCCTTTTCTCTTTTGAGGGATACCTCACCCTCTTACAATGATTTCAAGGTGAATAGAAAAATATAAACTCTCTTGAAGAGTAGATATACAACTTGAAGAACAAAGTATAGATGATAGAAAACTCTCTCAAGAGTGGATAATACAAGTTGAAGCTCAATGGGTATAAAGGATTTACACACTTAGCTCAAAACAAAGAATTTAGAGAAAAAAATGATGAATTTCGTTTTCAATGCTCAAGGGTAATTTTCAGAATGTTCTCCAACTTGTTTTTGATGCCCAAACACTTTTATTTATAGCCCAATGAGTTTTAGAGTCGTTGGAGGTGTTTAGAAATGATTTTCTATGAAAACTAGCCGTTTATAGCCGTTAGAAACGTTCCTGGGCACTTTGTAATCGATTACAAGCTTCATGTAATTGATTACAAGCTTTCTGGGCACTTTGTAATCGATTACAAGCTTCATGTAATCGATTACAAGCTTTCTGGGCACTTTGTAATCGATTACATACTCTGTGTAATCGATTACACGCTTCTGTCAACGTTGTAATCGATTACATGACTTGTGTAATCGATTACACCATTTCTGGTTTTCAAAACCGACTTTAAAAGGTCATAACTTCTTCATTTCTTATCCAATTAAAGCAAATGACCACTCATTGGAAATATCTTTGAGTCTATTTTCATATAAAATAAGTTTCAGAACAAAACTCAAAGTATTTTGAAAGATATGATCAAAATAGTAACCAAAGGTCATATTTTCAAAACTCAAACTTTAATTGGTCATAACTTTTTCGTTTCTTATCCATTTAAAGCAAATGACTAGTCATTGGAAAGATCTTTGAGTCTATTTTCAAATGAGATAAGTTTCAAAGTAAAACTCAAAGTATTTTGAAAGTTATGATCAAAAGAGTAAGTATATGTCAGTTTACAAAACACAAACTTGACTATTTTTCATAGATTTGAAATACCACCAATACTAGCTTTCCAAAAATAGTTTGTTGGGCATTTAAACATTTTAGAAACACTTATAAATATGTTTAAAACTTATTTGAGCTTAGTGTGATTCCTTTTTACCTTTACACAAGATCTAAGTCCTATAAGCTAAGCTTGAAGATGTTGGACTAGATCTTTTGCCACCATCACTTCTTGATGTAATCCAAGCTTCCAAAGAAAATATTCTCTTCAAAACTTGTAAATGCTTGGAACATCTTTTCATTTTCATTCTCCTTGAGTTGAGCATAGTTGTGATCTTTTGCTTTCTTGTTGCAATGCTTACTCTTGGTACTTGGACTATCCTACAAAGTATTACTCACTTAACCAAACATAGTTAGTCCAAATTCATAACTCAATATCTTCATATGCATGATTCATAAATGTATAACTCTAGTTAGTCTAACATGCATACAAGACTTTCATAGACATATCCAATATTAATTCATTTATAACTCATATAAAATATTATTGGATATATTATATGATGAATGTTACATATATCTCATTAAACACATTTATGTAACATGGTCAACATTCTTTTGTGATACATTTGTCATTTATTAAGTACAACTATAAAGCATAAGCATCATTCTTTTTATCTTGTATTTGTCATCATCAAAACTTAACATATTAAATCATTGGGGCAAACCTATTTCCACAAGCAAAGAGGCGCTCATGGTGAATTTCTCGTTTAGGTTGAATTGAATCCCCGACTAGAGCATGTCCACAGAGAACCCACGCAACGAGCGGGAGGAAGATGGAATCAGCACAAAACCTGGGAACAGAGAATCCACCACCATCGTTGACATTAGAAAGGGTAAGAATCTTGGCGAAGGAGAAAATGTTGTTTTCATTTTTAGGAGCCTCGCCAGAATTTTCATCAGCGGGAATGAGGTGGTGAAGAGCGGGTTGGTGGGGTTTAGGTTGAGAGAATAGGAGAGGGGTAGGGGTGGGTTTGCAATTACCAACGACCAAATTCTTGTTTTCTAGGGAAACTATTTTTTTTTTTTTGGTACTAAACCGGGCCAAAGCCTAAAAAACCTAAACAACTAGAGGAACATTGTGGAGGAAAACAACCCCTGAGACATTAGCAATAAGAAACAAAGAAAGATCTTGGGGAGGATTTAGCCAAATCTTCGTATTGTGGTCATGTTTCAAGTTGAAGTTAGCGAACCAATCAGCGCAAGAATTATCCTCCCTTAGCGTGTGTTGGAAGTGAACAACCCAATCTCTTTTGGTTAGCTCGAGAATTCTGTGAATAAGTTTGTTGGGGTGTGATGGAGTATGGTGAGCTTTTGAAAGAATATGGATGACTGCAAATGAGTCACATTCAACAATTATATTCCTGAAACTAGAGTTCCAAGCTTCGTGATCAAGATAAACACCCCAAAGTTCAGTAATGAAGGAGTTACAGGTCCCTATATGATGAGAAAAACCTTTGATCCACCTGCCATCCTCATTGCGAAATAGCCATCCACATCCAACGTCCCCCAGATTGCCCTTAGAAGCACCATCAGTGTTAAGTTTGATCCATCCTAAAAAGGGGCTTGTCCACTTCATATCTAAAAGAATGATTTAATTATACAGATTCTGCAAGCTTACTCCATCAAGAGGTTTCCATTTGTTGATTTTTTTAATTATTTTCTTCCATATCAACAACTATTTTATTTTTTAAGGTGCATCCATGCACTTGACTAAGGAAAGGTGTAGGTAAGACAAAATTATACTCTGTCATCTTATTTTTTCTAGGCTAGCTAGAAAAAGTAATGATTGAGTTCCTAATTATGTATTGATTCAATCAGTTTGTTTTTATATCATTTTTTCTCTTTCTTCAATGTGTGTTACTTCCTTTGTAAATAAAAAGCATCTAATGTCTTATGTATCTATATCTATATAAAAGAAATATAGTCTCAATGAAAAAAGTGACATATGTTTTAGGCAAGAAAAATTATATTTTAATAAAATAAATAAAATAATATTAAAAATATTATATTTTAATGAAATAAAATAAATAATATTTAAAAAATATAATAAAATAAAATTAAGGATTTAATGTCCCAATTATAAATATTAATTTTGATTGATTAGAAAATATTGATATGAGATGTTGGGCAGCATTAAAGCTTAATCAATAAAGTCAATCTACGATAGATTGATACTAATTGATTGAAAAGTCAATATTATAAAATTAATTTAGGATATATTGTAGCATATTTTGATAATTAACTAATTAGAAATTAATTTATGATTCAATTAATATTAGAATGTTAATTTGTTTGAAATATAAATTGTCCAAAGTAAAATCACAAAAACACACAAACAATGACAAAGATGGTAAGCTATATTAAAGATATTGTACCAAGTGAGCTTGATTGGAAGATTAAGATTCGAATTGCATCAATAACATTGAGATGATTATCCAAGATGAGAAGATATGCTCGTTATTCTAATATATGGTGCTTGCTATGTATGTGTTATGGCTATAAGAAATAATTCATTAAATTCATGTCTATATTGACATTTATATCTTTTATGCATAGTGGTTGATATATATAAAAGCAAATTGCTCATGAATCCAGATAATGATAAGGCACATAATTTTAAGAGAAATTAAGGTATTATTTAATCAATGTTTAATATTGTTATACGTTTATTTTTGTGTTAGATGAATTCTCATTTTTTTGAAAAAATTATTTTAGGCTACCTACTAGAGAAGATGCAAAAATTAGTAATGAATACCAAAAATAAATTACTTTATCAAAGATGGCTTTTTTAATTTTTATGAAAGGAAGATAATTAATATAATATTAAATGTTATATATCTCATTAATTTAGTGCATTTACAAAATCAAATGTTTCTTTTATTATTTAAAAGGTGTTTGTGTTTGTTTAGTTACAATAAAAGAATTACTTATTAATCAAGAATGGTACTATCTCAATTATCCAATATGTTCTAAAAAGGTGGATGGGGTTATCTTTTGTTCGTATAAGTGTGAAAAGATTTATCAATATTTTTAGGTAGATTCTTTTATTCAAATGCTTAATATGTTTAAATTACTCCTTGATACTAACGAATTTTTTATCATATTAATTTTTAAGTAAGAATCCATGTTGAAGTTTCAAATAATAGTAATCCTACCACTTTTGTGGCATTTGATCGTGAGGTAAGCCAACTCCTTCGTAAAAAAATGTAGTTAAACTTATATATGTGAATAAATGTTCTTCTTATTGTAAAAATAATAATACTAAATTGATTAAAAAATTAATAAAGTAATATAATATATTAATGTAATAAAATCGGAATAAATGTCCCCAATCATGAATATTATTTTTAATTGATTTGAAAAATTATAATATAGTGAAATCAGAGAGTAGATATTCCTTTAATGAAAAATTATTTTGATTGATTAAAATTTAATTGTTTATAATTTATTAAAAAGAATATGAAAGAATAAAATAATAGAATAAATGTCACCTAAAAGAAGATTGATTCTAATTAAATAAAAATTAATTTTAAAATTAATTGACAACAAAATTAAATAAAAAGATCTCGAATCATGATAATTAAGAAATTAAGACCATAAAAAATATAATGATATATTAAAATCATTTTAAAATATTGTGTTGCATTTTCTTTCTAATTATATCGAGATACAAAAGCAAGGTAAACAATTTAAGGAAAAAAAAACTTTGACTTTGACTCTTCTTTATAATAGAAAATATGGTTTATTAACACTTTTTGTACAAGAAAATTCTCAATATTACACTTTTTTCTCTTTCTCACTTTTATCTTCTTTACTTCATGCACAAAATAATGATAGCTAAGGTTTATCTATATATAAGTTAGGCAACAAATTAATTTAGAGAAATTAAAAACTTATAGAAATTACTAAGATTATATTTTCTAAATACGCACCGCCCACCAGTTGCTAGAAAAATCTAGTCACCAACGATCTTCTAAGACTTGATGAATTAATTGGGCATTATTTGCGCGTGGTCGGTAATGAGCACTAGTGCTGAATCTTTATAAACACGTTTTTACATTAATGAGAAGAACAGAGAGAAGGTTATACAGCATCCTCCTCTACTTTCTGTTAAGTATTTGAGAATTAATTGAGAAAATGTTTCGGCCATACAGCTTACATACTTAAACCTCAAAAGTTAACCTTGTGTTTAAATATTTTTTTTATTAAAAAAACGAAACAAAATAGGTGATGTTGGAACGGAAAGAAAATGAATGAAATGAAACCTAATTTTTATTCTTTTTGTTTGAAAGTTTCATTAACGGAACGGAATGGAATTTCATTGTCCATATGTTTCCTTCATTTTACTTTAATTTTGAGGAGAACAAAAGTTGAGTTTTAGGAGTAGAAAGGAGAAATAATTTCTCATGTGTTCCATTTTATTCTCATGTATTTTAAAATTCTCAAATAAGAAAAGTTATTTTAATTCTTCTCATTTTCTTTCCGTTCTCTTCATTATCTATTATCCAAACATAGTGTAAGAATAAAACTTAAATAAAATTCTTTACTGTTTTTAATAAAAAAAATATGATGTGTATTATTTTGTATATTTCAATTATAAAATCTTTAATAAGAAAAATGAGAAACTAAAAAATAATACATAGTATACTTTTATTTGAGAATATCATCTCCATAAGTATAAAAATAACTTTAGCTTTTTTTTTATTATATAATTTTAGCTAAATTTTGTCTTTAAAGTAAACCACTTAAATATATGTAGTGCACCCTGCACGCCTTTAATCTTGACCGTTAAAAGTAGTGAGAGCTAAGAAGTCGGTGGGTTCTTTGAACGTAAAAACCAAAAAGTCTATTCACTTCCTTTTTTTTAAAGAGTATCCCAATAATTTTTCTAATTTTTTATGGTACTGTGAAACGCTTAATCAGAGATCTTTTATAATAATATTGTTTCATATATATATATATTTCGATTTAAATTTAAAATTATTTATTTAAAAGATTCAAACTCTTTTTATTTAGACACACAATATTAATACTTTTTTCTTTCTTTTTAATCGTATTAAAAGCAACACATGGCTTCTTATAAAAAGAAAACCAACTTAGCAAATAGATAAATGTGTTCCTATTTATATCAAATATATTAATATAACTAAAATTGAGCTAAACGGGAATGCATTCCTGTTTAGGTTTTTATTATTGTTGTTATTATTATTTGACGTGGTGTAGGTCTTTAATTAGGCAAATTAATATAAGTGAGAAAAAAAAACGCATGTGCTAACATTTTTTAGTTTTTTGGTGAATGCATGTGCTGTACTAAATATAGAGGAGAGGCATGCGTTACTTAAGTAGTTTGTATTTTATTTCTAATTCTAATATGTGTGTGATTAAAATAAACCTCGAAACACTTTCTCTAATTATATGAATCCTCTAGTTTTGTATAAATACTCGTTTTTAACTAAACTGACTAGTTAAAACTTAAAATAGTTGAGAACAATGTAAATTAATCCAAACACTAGCTAATTAAGAAACACTCAGTACTTTGTGATTCATGAGCATTAATTGATCGCCCATAACGAAACCTCAAGTCAGGTAGAGCTATCCATTGAATTTAAGCATATTAATAAGTGAAAGAAAAAAATTAACAAAGATTTTTTTATTAACGGTGAGCAATTCAAGAAGAATCCGCCATAAAAATTGGTCGCTCTCGGAGACCAAATTGTAGTCTAGAGAAGATACTTCAAAATATGATTGTTGTACTAGTATTTGATATGTCTTTTCAAACACTTTAAGATATTAATTTTTAATTTATATCTTTTAATTTAAAAAATTGTATCAAGACAAATGGAATATCATGATGATTAAATAATAATAGTATTTTATTGTATTTACAATTATTAGAACTTATTTATGAAATATTTATGTCTTTATTCTAATTTAAAATTTACCTTTTTATGTTAATATTATATTATATCTTAATCATATCATATCTCTTATATTTTTTAAAATTTATCATATTTATTTATTGGCATCATATCTCATCTATATTTTATATCTGTATTCGTATTCTCTAGATAATTACTTGGTTCAAACACTCAAAGAAGCTTGCTTTGATTAATGTAAACAAGTTAATTATAAAACAGGAGAAAAAATCAACAATAAAGCACATGGATTGAAGCCACTAGAATTCAGTCAGTAATAAGAAACTTGGGTATTTAGCATGAGATTATAGATTTAAACTTCATTACTATCATTATAAAAAGAAAAAAGAAAAAAAAACGCCACATGGATTGAATTATAATTTTAGGGTTACATAAGCTAACATCCACATCGTTACAAAATGTGATCACAAAAGTAGAAATGGTAAAGACAAAAGCATTAACGACTACACAAAAACTTATTAGAGACGGCCACACAATAAAAGCCATCCTTTCTTGCCGGCTCTAATATTTTCTCCATCTTTAAGGCCTAAACACTCTGCTCAACGCCCAACTGCCTTCATCACATCTTCCAACCCTTTTCATCCCTTAAAAAAAAAAAAGAAAATACCATAGAAAAGGAAAATAACAATTGTAGTTATATATGGTCCAAAAAAAAAATGTAGACTTAAAATTGAGAGAGAGAGAGAATAAATAATTAGACCCACTTTTTCACTCTTCTCCTCTATTTCCATTAATGCCCTTCTTGTTGGATGACTTGGTCATATTCATATAACTCTCTTCCTTCATTCTCGAACTGTATGTGTATGAAGTGCAGTGGTCCTATCTCTTCTTTTGTTGTGAGCATTCATGGCTAAGATATCACAGAAAAGCCTCAAGAACACTATTGCTGCTAACACCAACAGCGATAGCACACCCAAGAAGGTGAAGCGAGCACGCAAAAGCATCCCAAGAAACTCTCCTTCACAACGAAGCTCAATCTACCGTGGTGTTACAAGGTTAATTTGATTGATTCAGTTCTAGCTATATATTCTTTACTTCTTGTTTCTTAAATTCGCCCCTCTTTTTTCCTGTCCCATTTTTTTTTATATATACACATATTCAGAGATGGGTGATGAGTATGCATATGGTTATATTATAGGCATCGATGGACAGGTCGATATGAGGCTCATTTGTGGGATAAGAATTGCTGGAATGAATCACAGAACAAGAAAGGAAGACAAGGTTCTTAAATTTCAATTAATTGATATTCTTCTATTTCCATTTTTTTTTTTTGTGATTTCTTTCATTTATTCGATTTATTTTCATCACTATGTTGTCTTGGTTGACGATGGCGATGGAAAACAACTGGCTGCAGTATATCTAGGTATGATTTAGAAGTCTAAAAGGTGTATATTTTTCATTGATGGGATAAGAATTGGGAAGATTTAATGACTGCAAATTTGGGTTTGTTAGGGGCATATGACGATGAAGAAGCCGCAGCACGTGCCTATGACTTGGCAGCATTGAAGTACTGGGGCCAAGACACCATCCTCAATTTTCCAGTAAATATGATCTCATCCTTTCATTCAATCGTGATGATTTGTAAACCAATTTTGATCAGTTCATCATATATATATATGTTGTTGATCCTAGTTATCAAATTATCAAGACGAGCTTAAGGAGATGGAGGATCAGTCGAAAGAAGAATATATTGGATCCTTAAGAAGGTTTTTCGTTATTAAATGTTTACAGATAACATATATATTGAGTAGATTATTTCGGAAGCCATATATATATATATTGGAGCCATACGCCATTTCATATGATGGTATTTGAGTTTCATGAATTAATCTTTAATTTACAGAAGAAGTAGTGGATTCTCTCGAGGAGTCTCAAAATATAGAGGCGTAGCAAGGTACATTAATTAAGATCCCTATTTCTATCTATTGCAAAATGATAAGTTTTGTAAGATTTGACTCTCCTATCTTTGGTAGATCATGGCCAATTAATAAAGTGAATCAATGATGTCAAAAAGGTAGAAAGTGAGACTCACACAAATACTTGGATAAAAAATTTAAAAAAAAAATTTAAAGGATGGGAAAAGAGGTGATTAAGAGTTCCAAAAAAAAACCAGAGATAATAACAGAGATTAAATAATTGACAATATCATTTTTTTTTTGTATTTTCTTCTTTTTTAACAAAATTGGTAGTAAGGAGAGGTATACTGAACAAGACAGAGATTTTTTTTTTTTTTAAAGAGAAATCTTTTGAGAACCTTTTTCTTTTAGAATCAATTATTCCATTTTTTTTTAAATAAAAGGATATGCGGAGACGTTAAATTTTTGTGGGTCATATTATGCTCGGTGAAAGAAATTTTTAGGTTCCATGTGTGATCAAGAGCCCAATATTCTGCAAAGCATTATGTGTAGGGTAGGCCTTTTTAGTTAATGAGTAGTTTCTTTCATCTCTCTGGCTTCCTTCCTATCCACAAGTTCGGTTGTTAATAATGAACATTAATGAAGGTTGCACATAGAGGGTACTCAATGGATGACAAACGGGCGATTTGAGCACCTACCATTTCATTCCTATATGCCTTTTCGTTTTTCATTCTATCACTGTAAATCCTAAATACTCCTTAAAACGTTGACTCTGAACTGCTTTGATTTTCTTGTTTTAAATGTGTAGACACCACCACAATGGAAGATGGGAAGCTCGAATTGGTAGAGTCTTCGGCAACAAATATCTATACCTTGGAACTTACGGTAATCTATATCAATATATTGCTCTTCCTAGTGTATTAATAATTGTCTTAATTTGATTCCAATAAAATAGAGTAATGCTCTAGTACAAATTGCTCAAAAACTTTCAACATAAACTCTTCCACTAATAGACATATATTTGGAATTGGAACTGCTTGCATGTTTAATATGCTTCATGTATAGCAGACCAGATCGAAAGTAATTAATGGCGATGCATATTAATTTGAAGTAAACAAGAATATTGTTTATTGCCTTTTCACACATTCATTAGTAGGCAGATTGCACTCATAGTTTTGTTTCTAATATAAAAAGACAGTTGTTTTGTTTAAAGAAGAAAGACAAATATAAATTATTTTTGCAATTAAAATTTTTAAAGGGATGAGCTATATAAGTATCTTTGAAAAACCTAACAGAAGGGTCCTTTTTAATGTATTTAATATGAAACTCTTCTAAACTTTTTTAGACAAAAGAATATGGCCTTAGTATCAATACATTATTATACATCATGCAGGTCAAAGGTCGAAGCCTTCCAAAAAAAATAAAAAATTGATTAGTTAACTTTAAAAAAATAATAAAGGAAACAAATTAACTCAAACCATTTAATTAAGAGGGGATTCATCTATACCTGAAAATTTGAAAATCCATATGACCATGCCTCCCGATCCCATGTTCCAACAGAAAGTTCCTACTTCATTTAAATATGGTCCCGCAGGTCAAATCAACAGGACAACTAAAATGGCGAAAATATGCAATCAAATCTAGTTGGTTGGAATATAGGTCACCAAACCTCAACTGCCAATTATAGCTATTTAATTATGATCTCATTCTTTCAGGTCCTTTTATCTGGGGGAAAAAAAATCCTCCACCGAAATTTGCATACAAATTAAAGTATATCGATCCATATATACGAGAGATTCTTAGTTGTTATTAGATTAAGGAAAACTTTTTGTTCTGAATCATTTAATGCGTAATTAAAATGTAAGATAATAATCTCTCTCAAAATTAATTTGTCACATATTTAATAATATAAAATAAAAAAAATTATTTTAAAAATATTTAAAAATTTCTCCTTTATATATTTACGTATAGATCACTTATTATTTAATTATAATTAATTTCATATCAATTTTAACACATTTATACTTTCATTCTACCACTTATTCCTCAGTGTGAGGAAATGCATTTTCTAAGAATGTGCAAGAAATATTTTTCTACAAATTAAATTAACCTTTTGCGTTCTTGTGCAGCAACGCAAGAAGAAGCAGCCACAGCATATGATATGGCAGCCATAGAGTACCGTGGACTTAATGCTGTCACAAACTTTGACCTTAGTCGTTATATCAAATGGCTACGTCCTAAAACACAAGACCAAGACAACCATGAAAGTCCTAGCAACTCTGAATCAAACCCTAATCCTGAGCTTGAACTAGGGTTTGTTTCCCACCAACTCAACTCAACCACTGTCACTGACGGGATCACAACAGCAGTTACACCACGATCTGATAATGGCACGGCGACATCTTCAGCACTGGGGCTTCTTTTACAATCATCCAAGTTCAAAGAAATGCTAGAAAGGACTTCTTCAGCTGCAGATTACCCTCCACCACCTTCTGAGTCAAACCCTCCTCGTCGTACATTCCCCGAAGATATTCAAACATTTTTTGAAAGTCAAGATTCTGGAAGCTACACAGAGAGTGATGACATTATATTTGGCGAGTTAAGCTCAATAGCTGCACCAATTTTTCATTGTGAGCTTGATGCTTAGAAGAAGGAATTCAAGTCTATTTACAATGTTTATCAATGTGTTGGTTTTTCTAAAGGATGATCAACCGAAAATGATGACGAAGGAATTAAGTAAGAAACGGGTAAGAGTAAGAGAGTGGAAGATTCTTCCAAGAGTAGAACTTCTATTCTTTCTGTTTAAACTTACGAAAAATGAAAATTTGCTATTTTTTGTTAGTTTATTCGTGTATCAGTTCTTATAATTGAGATAAAATGAGATGGCATGTAAGGGCCAGATTTCAACTTCATTTTAACGATTTAATTTTAGTAGTATGCCTGTCTCCATCACCCTAATCTGCTTTTTCTACGGATTCATGTCCACTACCCATTTTTTCTTTGGGCAATGCTACATATCCCAGTTGGGGGTAGCACGGATGAGTTTGGGAAATGAAAAAAATAGAAGCAGGTCCTACTGTGAGACCCACCATTACAACAACTCAAACCCACTAGTATAGCTACTCTTGCTATTTGAGATTATTTTCACCCGCACTATCCAGCATTTTCTTTTTTCTTTTGTTGCAAACTAGAAAGAGACTAATATATATCTTAACAAACTAACTTGCATACAAGTGTGAACCAAACCCAAAATACAAATTAAACGTAGGTAGAAAATCCACTCATCATCCTAGTACGTACTACTTCCATTCTACCTCATACAGCATTATACGGGTAACTACAATGTCAGTGTGAGATATGGTATTCTTTCCAGTTGAAAGTAATAAAAAAATTACAAAAATCTTTGGTGTGAAACTAATCTCATTTGAAACACTGCAGCTGCCGCCTCTTCAAGCAATGCATTTCTAAAACTCCTACCATTACAAGAAACTATCAACCACTTAATTCAAGCATACTTACCACTTAAGTCGTAATCTATACTTGGTTTAGTCAAACTATAATCTATCTCTCTATATATGCATAATATGGGTAAAGGTTGTCTTGGTAGTTAAAGAGTTGTGTTCCCTACCTTTTATTCAGTTTGAATTTTGAGTTATTCTTAAAGAATTAATTCATTTCTCTAAATATATTATACTATTAATTATGGAAGATTCTCCTTTCAATTTTTCTAAAAATGAAGGAAAAACAAATCTGAGTAGCAATGTCTAGATTCTTATAAAAAGAATACAAAATGATGTACACGTACTAAGTCAATTAACAACTAATATACTATTATTTTAAATATAAAATATAAAATATTTGTATAACATATATAAATATTTATGTAATTATTTGATATTGATTGATTTAGTATACAAATTTAATAATTATATATGTACACCAAGCATATAATTTCTCGTACTAAAGATTGGTGTAAAAAATTTGATGTATGAATAACCTTGTTGAAACTCTAATGAACAAGAAATGTCTATTAATGCAACACCTTCATTAAAAAGAGAGGGGGGGTGGAGAACGTTAAAGAGAAAACAAAAAGAAAGACAACATAAAGATAACAGGGAAATTAAAGCATGTAACACGTTTGTAGCAATCAAACTATTAAGACCTATTTGACACATGTTGTATTAGATTTGATATGATAAACTAATACAATATATTATGATCTTATCAAGTATTTGATGTAAATATTGTATTATATAAGTTTATTCATCAAATTCCTCTTATACATTAAAATGATGGATAACTTAATCAAGTCTTGGGAGTGAAATTAGGTCTGATTGAGTTTTGATGTATAAGCTATAAAGACTTTTTTATTATAATTTTAAACACTCTGATATCCCCCAATCATTATGTATTAGACTTTATACTATCAGGTCTATACTATCAAACTTAATACTATCAAGTCTTATCCTATCCTTCATAGCAAACGAGTCCTTAATGTTTGTGCCTGTGCCATAACAAGAGAGACAACTATTACTCTTGTATGTGGATCTCCTCAATTTTGAAAGAAATTGCAAGGTGTACATTTCATGATCTCACCACTAATTTTACTGCAAGTTTAAAAGTTAAATTTATCACATAATAAAACACAATCAAGAGACAAAATCTCACACAATTTCAAAATAACTGCAGAGGATCATTATCCGTTATCCTTACAATTATAAGTCAAAGTCATTTTGGGACAATCCTCGTTAGCTAATTGGCTATGATTAAAACCCATCTAATTGTGATGGATAATAGAGTATTTTATATTACTTTAGTTTAAGAGGCAGTAGATTTAAAAGCATTTTAATAGTAATTTCACGGTTTTAAAAAGTAGACTGGACTGGCTAGTCTGACCAGTTGAACTAGTCTAGTGGCTGGTCTAGTCAAGTCTAGAGAATCGGATTTTACAGAACCGGTGAATCAGACCACGATTTGACTGATTCATAATTTGAAGTTGGTATATGAATCGGTCTAGTGGCTGGTCAAGTCAAGTCTATAGAGCTGGATTTTGTAGAGCTAGTGAACTGGTCAAATTGGATGAACCGAACTGCAGTTTGATCGGTAACAATTTGAAGTTGATACTTTCTTAAAATCCAAAAGTTCAATTATGAGACTTGAACCCAAGACCTTAAAGAATAGAAGGCGGCATTTATTATGGTCCCCATGAGTTTGAGACCATCTATGGTCCCTGAATTTAAATCGTTGGATTGCTTTGAACTTCGTGCAAATGAGATGGAAGGTTCAAATTCGTGACCTGCAACTTAATGAAGTGGTAAATTAAGACTTGAATCCCTCCACCCTCTAATGTGTCCCCTTTTTCCAACACCTATCTCTCTCCATTCCTCAACCCCACCTCAGTTTGCCTCACCCTAATCTTCACCGGCTATTCTCCATATCCCTGGCGATTATCTGACGACAGTTTAAGCCAACGGAAATAGGGGTTCCCTTTTTGGTAGCAATGAATCATCATCACCTATCTCTAACAGGCTTAGTGAAAATCTGAAGCAGGGTGCCCTGATCATCTTTATCCACCAAAATCTCCAACTCCTCACACTCTTTAATATGCTTATCCGTCAACATATCCCCAACTTGATTCTTCAAATTCCAGAGAAGGCATGAACTCAAACCGACTCAACCCACTTTGCTATCTCATCTCCCTCAAGGTCCTAAATATGTCACAGGTAGCTAGCGCCAGGTGCTACAGCCCAACACCCTTGTTGTGCTCCAAACACATCTCTATTTGGCTCTTCCTCTTCGTCCCATAAACCGATTCGTTTAATGGCAACATGTCGTTTCATTGTTGTTCCCCAATACCACCAAGTTCAACTCACTCTCACCTATTCCCTTGTCCTCTGCTGTGAACTCAGTGAATTTGTAAAACCTTGTGAACCCTTTTGTGTAAATCACCACCGACGCAAGGTCTGGCGTGAGATCCTTTTGACTTAGCCTTGATGAATTCATATTCCCCCTCTATTTGTTTCAAACCCCCCCCCCCAATTTTTTTAAAAAAAATTGAGTGAAACTTTTCTTTCTTTTCTTTCAATTTCGACTGTCTGTGAGCCTTGCGATTAGATTTGGTTATTAATTATGAATTGTATTGGCATGTTACTGAAAATCCATGAATTGAGTTTTGATTCTTATTGTTTGAAATGTTCTACCAACCTAGTTTTTGTTGGTGCCTAATAGATTATTGTTATATGCAACGTTGAATTTCTCGTTGCATGTTTGAATTGTATTTGTTGGACACTCATTCACGCCGCCATGGCGGGAGCCGATTAATGAGTGACCATTGTTGCCAGTTGTTTCCTCGAGATTAGGGTGGAGTAATAGGTGATGGATTAAGCATTAAGCAATTAATAAATGATAGTTGCTCTAATGCAATCAAAAAGTGTGTGTCACCAATGACATCTTACTTTTTCTTAATGTTGTTTTAACACATTAATAAATAAGTTCAAGTCATCAATCCATGTAATAGGGGTATCTTATAAATTTTTATTTGTTAGACTTCCCTTAAAGATTGTTTTGCAAATTTGTAAAAAACAAAACATATTATCTTTATAGATAATTATAATTTAAAAATGAATATTAATTATTTATCATTAACCTTTTATAAAATCTGATTCACATTTTTTAATTAAATTTTGGTTTTAATATTAATTATATATTTTTCTAATTATAAAAACATAATATTATCTTTTTTAATTTTAAATTTTGGTTTTTCACGCACAAAATACTCGAGGGTAAAAACACTTGAGTATTTGATAACAATCTCCACTCAAGTGTAAAAATAATATTAATGTTTTAATTAATATTATGTTACGTACATATATCGACTGTAATTTTCAGCATATGACACCTAAAGTGTCATGCCATTTCAAACTAGCCTATAAATATCATTATAATCAATACTAAATTGTTTTTAATTAGAAAAATATGAATTAGATTTTATAAAAGGTTAATAACAAATAATTAATATTCATTTTTAAATTATAATTACCTACATGGATAATATGTTTTATTTTTTACAAATTTACAAAACAACCCTTAAGGGGAGTCTAGCAAATAAAAATTTGTAAAATACCCCTACTACATGGATTAATAACTTGGACTTATTTGCTTATGTGCTAAAACAGCATTGGGAGAAAGTAAGATGCTGTCGGTGTCACACACTTTTTAGTGTGTTTGTGATAGTTGTGAAAATTAGATTATTTCAATAATTGATTATTGTATAAAAATTTTTTTGTTATAATCGATTATAGAAAAAAAGTTTTATGTTTGGATATGTTAGCTGAAAAGTGATTTTAAATTAATTTGTTTCGTTTGGATGATATAAAAAAGAATCACTTTTATATATTAAATTATCAAAATAAGTATAAAATAATTAAAAAATTATTTAATTGATTAAAAAAATTATTTAATTAAAAATAAAATGATATTTATATATTACTATTAAAAATAATTCTAACAACTTTTTAAAAAAATACTCAAATTTTAGATTACTGTCCAACAACTTTTTACATATGAAAAAAGCTGTTGATTTTTTAGCTTTAAATTGCTAAACATGTTGTTTCTAAAAGCGAGAGCTTGAAAAGGTAGAGAAAAAACTCTTGATTCAACTTTTAAACTGAACCAAATATACTCTTAATTACAACAAGCAATCACCTTAATAAATATGAAAAAAGTCAAAAACCTAGTGGGAAAATAAAAAACCAGCTACTACAACTACAAGTCATTTATGAGGACCATTCGATGGTCCCTTTCTCGAGCGGAGCATCATAAACGCCACCGGAATAAAAAGCTACCATCTAGCCATTAGACCAACTCATGCTATTGGTTATGTGCTTCATATCATATTATTTGTAATTAGTTTGTTTAATTTTCATAAAAACTAAAAACTAATGTAAAGCTCTTATTATATATTCTAAATATAATTACATTTTTAATATTTAATCATTCTTAAGTCTTAATAAATCAACATATATTAGGATATAATTATATTTTTAATCATTTTATATTTATTTGATTAATATATATAATTATAAATATATGTTTAATTATATCCTGATTTGACCATAATTGAGCCATGAAATCTTGAATCAGTCCTTGTATTAGTTTAATGATTAGTTTGATTTTTAAAACTTTAAGTAATACAATATACTCACTTAATAATATACACACTAATGCACACACTATATTTGGATAAGAGGGAAGTGCTACTTGAGTTTTTTTTGCTCAAATAACTTTAAAGAGGTGAAGGTGGAAATTAATTCAATTTAATTTTTGTATAAAATGCTAACGTATAAATGTGATGTAAATAAAGATGAGTGAGTCTATAGCATTCCAACTTACAGTCATCCAATGCTACTTAGTAAATAAAGGTTGTGTTGAAAAAAACAAAAAAGCGATGCTATATATCACAAACAGTTTTATACGAAAATAAATACAAATGACGTGTCATCAGTTTTGTTATTTTTCAGCCAACAAAGTTATAAGAATTAACAAGTATCATGCATGGTTTTTTTTTTAAAGTTTAAAATAAAAATATTTAAAATTATAAAAGAAATATGTATAATTATTTAAAAAGGAATTTGAATTTAAAATTTAAAAAAAAAAGAACTTAAGCAACTCTTAAAGGGAAAATTCGTCTATACTCTTAGAATATTACATTGATCAGATAAAATTGTAAGACGTGATTATTTATAATTATACAAACAAATTAATTGAATTTAAATATTTTAAAATCAGATCTGGGCAAGTATAAAACATTTTTTTTTGTGAGTTTTAGCTTTTCTTTCTTTCTTTTTTATCTGGAGTTTTAGCTTTTCTCAAAAACAAAAAAAAAAAGCTGAACTTTTATCCATGCCATTTTGTATAAAAAAATAATTGTAATACTGCGCAAATCTTTCTATAACAGAATGAATTATAACTTGTTATATATTTTTTCTCTAGCATATCTCAAATGAAAAATAAAGTGCAATAACTATTTCCCATTGTAAATGCGTCGCTAGCATATCTCAAACGAAAAATAAAGTGCAATAACTATTTCCGACTATAAATGCGCCCCATCGCTCACCACCCAACCGTAGGGACAATGTTGAAGGGGGTTGGAGGTTTGGGGTTGAGAGCGAGGCGCTACCTAACGACCTACTTTTGTTGAATCAGAATCAGTGGTTAATCTAGCAGGTAAAACAGTGTACAGAACAAAACACACAGAAAGGAAGGTATTTATTTTATTTACTTTGAATTGAGGGGTTGTTAGTAGGAGAAATTCTTAATTAAACCCTGAACACTTAGATAGGTACATCAGACTAATTAAGATTTAATATTTTCATAAACTTTTGTATCACATAATTAATTTCATAAAAATTTATAAAAATATTAAATTTTAATTGGTATAATACACCTAATTTGAGTGTCTAGGGTTTAAGTAAAAATTTATCTGGTAGTAGTTTCATTTCAATTCATATTTCACTTTGAAGAGGGTGGCTGGGTGGGGACTTTGCATTGAAAAAACAGTAAATTAGATAAATTATGCTTCTTAAACTATTTTATCACTCAAGTCGAGAATGATAATAAACTTTTTTCTTTTTTGTTTACGCGACAATGAGCCCAATTCTATGCAGTTGCATGCAACTTAGCTCCGAACTAAAAAAAAAAAAAAGGAAAACAATGTTTAGTAGCAAAGTTACTTTTCATGCAATTTTTTTTTTGGTTGCAAGATTTGATGACATCGTATCTCATCTTCCTAGCTGAAACTTTGAAACAACAAATACAACTCAAACTCTCCATCATTTTCTTTTGAAAAATGTAAATGACATCGTATTTGTCACGGAAATAATTTCCAATAGTCAATGGGGGCTGGGCGACACGAGAAACCATATTCAGTTCAGAGCTTGAACCAGTGTGATAACAGAAATTTCCCACTACACACTGCAACAAAGCTTTGCATCAATGGAAGCCAGACATATGCAAAACGCCTGATAACCTGTCAAAGGATATCTGCAGGAAAATGTACTTGGTGTCAAACCCATTTCTAATTTTGTTTTAAATTCAGGTGGTATAAGTACAATGCAACATAAAATTTTTGAGCTCAATAAAGCTACCGTTTTAGTTGATACCTGTAGTCCATAACGAACTTTGATTTTCCCACCCTACCTAGCTGAAGGATCGTCTGCCTTCCATTCTCCTAATCACACCAAGACAAGTCTTAGCTAAGCAGACAACATAATTAATGGTGTGAGTGAAAACAACTCAGAATGTATTTGGATTAGAGTTTGCAAACTTAAATTTGAATCAATTTGATTTTACAAACTTAATTTTGAATAAAAGTAAATTTGTAGTAACATGATTTATGTTTAGAAACTTTTATCTCCAACGAACATATTTTCATCACAAATAGAAAATGTTAGCTTCAACTCAAACGTGGGTTTGAGAGCAAAATCAAGGTGAGCAAACATAAGGACTTCCAAATAAAGATGGACCAATGTTTGAGGAGTCTAAAGGTACGTTTGGTGTGCTAAACGGAAAAACAAACACCCTCATTTGGCAACCCCGTAGTCCTTTTTACTTAAGGTTAAGGATATAAACTGCATTCCTTGTAAAATATGCTGGACCACAACTGTACAACATGCATATGCAGTACAAAACAAGATTGAAAAAAAAAAATGCAGTACCAAGATGTTAGGTTTAATACTTGACAGGAAAGAGGAGTTATGACATTATTCACCACCAACAGAAATCTCATAGTGAAAACATTTTCATTATACCTCTAAAGTCAGCTGGAAATTTTTTACCGATGTTTGGATTCTTAGTCCTGGCTTTCCTTTATCTCTAAAGTCAAGCTCAAATTGCTTTGAAATCTGAAGGAAGCCAACAGAAATTAATAAGTCCAGATGGATGCCTTATTGTAGATACACAAGAAACATCCCCTTAGGCTCCTCCTACCTTGTTGTAAAGTGGAAGCCTTGAGAATAGTTGATGGACTTTGTCCAATTTTCCCTCCCAATCCGTTGGCAATCCTTTAATATGTTGTACCTGGAAGACAAATTAGAACGACAGAACCCCATTATATTAAATTGGAAAATGGAACTTTTCAATTTAATAGTATACAAAGTGATTATGCAGACATAGTAGATGTGATCATGTGATCATATTCTTGAAAATAAATCCAAGATATCAGTAATGAAAGTATGGGCATAACACATTATAGAAAATTTTTAGTTAACCTGGGTCGTGTTCTTCAGTGACATTGACTGATGCTTGGGTATATATGCCCTCATGCTTCTGTGACTTCCTGTACAAGTTGCTATTGTAGGTATATACCTGCAAAGACAACCAAATCCTGTAACTAGCAGAAGACAATGACACCCAACGGGGATTGAGGAAGATGAAGATAATGGCCTTACGTCACAACAGCAAGAGATGGTTTTGGTTGTCTACTATGGGAATCATGACGATATCCCTGATAATCAAACAGATCATGGATGAAATTAATAGTACAATTTTTTTTTACTAATCACATACATTAGTGCATTGTTCACAAATAGCAAAAACTGGAACCTGATCCCAAATGTGGTATTTTGAGCCCATGAGGTTAGCTGTTACTGTCCCAAGAAAACTATCATCTGAATTGGACAGTAGTCCTTTTACATTCTGAGCTACGCTAAACTGAGACCTCCCACTCGGCCGCTTGTGGTGGGCCACAGCTAGTTTCCTATTCTGCCGTCCCTGACCTTCCTATATAGTACAAGACACCCTGAAGTTAAGATTTATAAAATATGTATAAGATGCTAAATGAAATAATGATGATATCGCAGATGGGGATAAAGTCACAAGCAGCAATTAAAGAATGTGACCACCACATGTAATGACCATAACAATATAATTATATAAGCACACCACATCCACAATGGAAATTATGGAGACCTATTTCAAGCTGAATCAAGATCCTCTAAAGTGCATAGTACACTACAGAAAAGTAATGTGCAAGGTTGATCCTCCAAAGTACACTTTATTTTCACTTCAGTAGTTACCATACTACGGATTGATTGGTCATAGTGGCGGTTTCTTATAATTCACAATTCCTAGCCTGGCCATTAAATTTCTAGCTTCTTGTTATAGTATGGAAGGATGCTAAGACATGCTACCATAAAAGTAACCTCTTTAATACACAAAACTAGGCTTCTCCGGGAGGAGATTTTTGAATCAAATTGAACAATGTTTCATTTGACTTTTGCCGGTAACTAACAGTTGATAAGTTTTAAACTTGTTGGTTATTGGCACTCTACTCTAAATGACAAAGAATTGCGAATGAGAGTTCATCAAGTTTTGTTTAAATGACAAATTGCAGAAATCTTACATAGGTATAAAGAGAATACAAAGTGCCCCCAGATAGTCCTTGTGGCGTTGCTTCCTTCACAATAACACATGTACACCTTCCAATATCTATAGGCAAGGGTCTACAAATCAAAGACCTGAACATACATTGAGCATACAAAGATCAACTTTAAACTGGAATTTTGGAAATGAGAATTGGAAAAAAAAAAAGAAGAAGAAAAGAAAGCTACTCACTTATTGGGCAGTGTGGACCAGGAGGAAGCAGGGGCTGCCTCCGAGTCAGAGTAGTCCCAAATATTCAAAGAGCTTGAATTCTCAGATTCAAAAGGATCCCATAACTTGGACCCAAAACCCCTTTCGGGTTCGTTCATTTGCATGCAGAACTGAAGCGAGGACGGCTTCAAAATTCTGTCTGTGGACAAAGACTTGGACTTTGAGTAATGTTTAGGCAGAGAAGAGGACCCATTTATGGACACCACATTTTCCTTGTTGTCATGGATTTCTTTCGTTGAAACTTTCCTGAAATTTTCAAAGTCGTCACCTTTAGAGCCTAAGCGGCCATAGTCACTGCAGCTACGGCTGTGCCTGAGCTCATTGAGGGGATTGAAATAGAGAGAACTGTAAGCCTGGCCTGAAATTGAGGATTTTTGGCAACCATTCATCTTTTTTTTTTTGGGAGGGGAACAGCTACAAAGAAAGAGACAGGTTTTGTTTTGTGGGACTTAGCAGGAAAATGGTTGTTGGTTGTTTTGAACAAGACTTGACATTACTGCGATTTGAAGTTGGAAAAGAAGCATGACAATTGAGAAAGACAATAGAAAAGGTATACTATAATATAAAGAGGAAAGCTGAACCTTCTTCCGTGAACAGAGGAATTGGGTAAAAACTAGATTTTGGTTGTTGTTATTGTATTCTATGTTGGTATGTTGGTACTAGATTAGATTTTATTGACGTCCTGCTCTAGTAAGTTTGGTGTGCATCAGGTTGTGGTCATGGAAATTCCTCCAAGGCAGGCATCAACATGTGGGTCCCTTTGGAGGTTTTAATCAAAGGGGCAATAGACATCATGACATGAGCAGAGGTGGGGCTCACCTAATAGTTAAGGCACCGATGCTGCTGGTTAATGTCAATGTGCGATAGATAGGAATGGGATCATCATCATAGGAATAGGATGTTTAAATTTGAAAAGGCCTCGGGAGACGTACAAATGTTTTGGGGTTGGGCATTTGTGATGGGAATTTTGATTTGTGTTCGATAGGACTAACGGTAACTATTCAACTTGTCATGAGATAGAGAAGAGGAACGAAAATTTTCAAACTTCTTGTCTTCTTGTGGGTGTCTGAGGCTTCGGAAAGAACCATGAGCGGGAACCTCACTTGGGAGATGCAGATATTCTTTTTTATTTAACATTTTATTCTTCTCTTTTATATAGCTTTTTATTTGTATATATGATAACTTACTAGTGGGTCAGTAGTGTAAAGTAAGATTTATTCACGTTATGTTGACATTGACAAATTCCTAACTTTTTGATACTAACTAAATGGAAGCACGTTGATAGGCTTCTAGCAATGACAACTCACACTTGTCATGTGATAACCATCGACTTGAAATCTAAGATTTATAGGATGCATGTTTAATATATGTGGACCCGAAAGTTTCATACACATTAAAAGGGGGGGGGGGGGGGAAGCCGTTAAAATAAGTGCAAAATAAATAAGGGATAATTAATTTCAAAACTGTTAACAATACATATGCACTCTCTATGCTTTTTAGATTCATGTCTGACCTTTTTCGCTATTTATTTTTAGTTTTATTTCAATCTATGACATAATTAGTCAACGAGATTCATTTATCTAATTAACCTTTCGTTTATGATAATAATATGATTTGAATTAATATAATGTATTTCTTTGTTAATAGACAATATGTAATCATATTATAAATCTTTGTCAAAATTGGTAATTTATCTTGAAATTGAAATGGAGATAACATCCCTTCATCTTAAATTTGATAGTATTAGAGGCCATGATCATTAATTGTGTGAAAAATAAGATATCTGTCTCTTTTTTGGTATACTGTACTTTATTTTTTTTTACTAATAGTTGCTATGTGAAATTCATGAGGAAGATCTCAATGCATCAATCCAACGATCATATATCAATCCTACTAAAAACTCATAAAAGAGGAGAGAATTATAAAAGTAAATGAAGATAATTGTTATGATAAGATGAGATTGGTTCATAATTGCAATCATCAGCTGTTTTGAGATAAGACTCATCTAAAATAAATTTATCTCTAAAATAAAATTATATTTAAAGTAAGTTAATAAAAATATATCTATTATTAAATTTTAATGGATTAAGATCTTAAATTATTTTATATTAAATTAAAAATAAATGCATTTTTATTTATATATTTTAAAAATAAATTTACTTTAAATAAATTTTTTCTCTCGATTTGAACAAAGAAGATTTTGGTGAAGGAGCTAATGCAGACAAATAATTCTACTCACTTACTACTAAGCAAGTGAAAGAAGAAAAGGAAAAAAAAAGAGAATGAATGTTGATTAGCTAGCAAAGAAATAGATAAATATGAAATTTAATCCCATATCTTTCTATCCACTAGTAAAGAAATTTATCAACTAAGTTAGTTGTTACCTTCTCATGCTTTCAGAGGCAAGAAAATTATTAATTAACAAGTTCACATTATAAAATATTTTTTAAAATGAATTGCAAAAAAAAATAAAAAAATCATACGACGTCGTATCAGCCTCCTCTGGCTGTGAGTGAAGAGTGAAGAAGGGTTCTGATTCGGAGCCCTAAGCATAAGCAAAAGCAAAATGTGGTTGAAGAATTGAAGTGAAATCAATCCAAACTCAAACTCATCAGCAGCGCTACCAACTTCCAAGTTGCAATTGTAAAGTGATAAGGTATTACTGTTTGTCTATGTCTTAATTATTAAGTTTAAGAATAAATGGCTCTTATTTTTTATTTTGAATCTGGTAGGAATGAGTTTACTTTTGACTTGAGTATTGATCATTTCATTTTCAATCGAAATGTTGCCGTGAAATTTTCAATCACCATGGAATTGGATTGTTGTTTTGTAAGACGCACACACACACACACTGCATCATCATGGCTGAAGCTCTTTGGAGATGTTGTGGTTTTCACACTTTGTTGCTTTGTTTAGTAGGCTTTTAGATGGATCAAGTTTCACTCAACAGTGAGCCAGTAGCAGATGATGATACTGATGCTGATGGTGATGGATTTCAGATTGAAGGGGACTGTGGAAGTGGAATGACAGAATTTGTCAATCAAACTGGGATCATTCAGGAACACAACCCTCTTCCTCCTGCTGTTGGAATGGAATTTGAGACTTACGAGGATGTTTATTACTTCTACAATTGCTATGCCAAGGAGCAGGGATTTGGGGTTAGAGTCAGTAATACCTGGTACCGAAAGACTAAGGAACGTTACCGAGCAAAACTTAGCTGCAGTAGTGCGGGTTTCAAGAAAAGAAGTGAAGCAAATCGCCCTAGACCCGAAACAAGAACTGGTTGTCCTGCTATGATCAAGTTCAGGTTGATGGATTCCAAAAGGTGGAGAATTATAGAAGTTGAGCTTGACCACAATCACTTGATTAACCCAATGAGTGCTAAGTTTTATAAGTCTCATAAGCAAGTTGCTCTTGGGACCAAAAGAACACTTCAATTAGATGGTGCTGAACAAGTTCAGAAAAATAGGATGTATCAAACAGTGATAATTGATCCTGAGGCTAATGCAAGTGTACATGTTGATCAAGGGAAATCCAAAAAAAATCTCTGCTCCAATCAATTGAAGCTAAAGAAAGGTGATGCTGAAGCAATTCTGAATTTTTTTAGTCACTTGCAATTGGCAGATCCAGACTTCTTCTATGTGGCAGATATCAATGAGACAGGATGCTTGAGGAATTTGTTTTGGGCCGATGCGAAGTCCAGAGTAGCATACAGTTATTTTAGTGATGTGGTCGCGATTGATACTACATGTTTGACAAGTGAATATGAAGTTCCTCTGGTTCTGTTCCTTGGATTAAACCACCACAAACAATCCATTTTGTTTGGTTGTGGATTGCTTGCTGGCCATACCATTGAGTCATATACATGGCTGTTCAGGGCATGGCTTACATGTATCTTAGGACGCCCCCCACAAGTTATCATTACCAACCAATGTGGAATCTTGCAAACTGTGGTTGCTGATGTTTTCCCAAGAGCTTCACACTGTCTTTGCTTATTTAATATCATGCAAAAAATTCCACAAAAACTGGGAGCATTGCTAGAATATGAAGCAATCAATGCAGCTTTGAACAGAGCAGTTTATTCCTCTCTGAGGGCTGAGGAATTTGAAGCAACTTGGGAGGACATGATGAAAATCAATGAAATTAGAGGCCATAAATGGCTTCAATCATTATATGAGGATCGGAAACGGTGGGTTCCAATTTATCTGAAGGAAACTTTCTTGGCAGGATTGTTTCCAATTCAACCAAGTGATGTTGTACCATTTTTCTTTGACAGCTACCTTAATGAACAAACTTCTCTTAAAGAATTTTTAGAAAACTACGATCAGGCTTTACAGACAAAGCGACAACTTGAGGCTTTGGCAGATTTGGACTCGAAAACTTCTAGCTTTATGCAAAAGTCAAGGTCTTACTTTGAGTTGCATGCTTCAAAGTTATACACCAATGAAATATTTAGAATGTTTGAAAGGGAAGTAGAAGGAATGTACTCTTGCTTTAGCACCAGACAGATAAATGTTGATGGGCCAGTCATCACATACATTGTCAAGGAACAAGTTGAAGTTGAGGGAAATCAGAGAGATGCAAGAGATTATGAGGTGTATTACAATGGAGCTGAAATGGAGGTCCTTTGCATTTGTGGTTTGTTCAATTTCAGAGGTTACTTGTGTAGGCATGCTTTATTTATATTAAGCCAAAATGGCATAAAAGAGATCCCACCTCAGTACATTCTTTCACGATGGAGAAAGGATATGAAGCGTACCAATGTTTATGATCACAACTGCAGTGGCATTGATATTAATAACCCAGTCCATAGGTATGACCATTTATACAGACAGATTGTGAAGGTTGTGGAGGAAGGTAAGAAATCCCGTGACCGTTATAGGACTGCAGTACAAGCATTGGAGAACGTATTGAGCAAACTTCATCTTGTAAATGTAGAGGATCTCCCTATAATATAGTGTACAAGAATTGATGCCCGTTTAACTAGGGCATTAGCATTGTATATTTGAGATCTTTTGCTAGTTACTTGTCTTCCTGACCACCAATATTTAGTTGCTGAAACACAGGAGTTCGTCGAGATTATAGGAGTGAACTTTGAATGGGAAGTTCCTAAATATCTCCTGAACGAGTAGAGGCAATAGGATTAGCTCTCCGTTTGTCTAAAATACTAATAGTAGTAACAATTTGACCTACTAAATGGCCTAGCAACACCGGAAAAGAATTTGTTATATTGTTTCCTTTGGCATTAATTGAGTTCTATCTGCCATATTTATAATTCCTTTAATTTTTCACTTCATACTTCTCGGAACTCAAACGTGTCATCTGTTTCTCTTTACCCTTTATAGGAAGAACAAGTAGCTCTAAAAAACAGTAATTAAAAAAAAAATGTGCATTCATAGCCTCATAGGAGATAGCACGAACAATCCCGCTGTATCATGTATCAATAATTGTGTGGTGCTGCAAAAAGCTACCCCATGCTTGCTTCTAATAGAATGTAAATTAAGTAAATGACTAAGGTGGTTGATTGATTCCGCTTGTGCAACATGTTTAATATATACATTAACTTAATGCTTAAGCCAATATATATGTATCGACACAGCATATTTTCACTGGAACCCATAATTGTGACGTTTAAGGAGAAAGGCATTTTGTTTTCTAGCAAAGTCACGGTCCCAGATGGTGAGGACATGGAGACCTGAAGTGATAAGTGAGTCTATTTTATTTTCGAGTAAACATCCATTCCCGTCCTTAAGAAAAATTGTCTCTCATATTAATCTTTGATAAATGAAAACTTTTAACTTGGTGTTTAAAAATTTTAAAAGTCAAGTTAAATTAGTCCCTGATAAGGACTAAAGTGCCCGACAAAGATGAACTAATTTAACTCAATTTTTGACATTCTTAAGGACTAAGTCGAGGATTTTCATTTTTTAAGAACTAATATGAGAGGCGAAATTTTTTCCAAGGATGAGATTGAGTGTTTACTCTTTATTTTTTCATATCATAGATATCTTTTTTTTTTCCTTAAAAAAATAATTTCCTACAATCTTGATGTTTTGAAAGAAGAAGATCAAGAAGATGCATTGGATCAAATGGAGTCAGTGAATAAAAAGAGTAGTTACAGGCTTGATATGAATCAATAGTGGACAAGTTTCATCATCAAGAGATGCTAATGAATCAATTATCATCTTCCTGCGAGATTGTAATAAATGGGACATGGAGACCTGAAATGATAAGTGAGACTATTTTATTTTAGAGTAAACATACAATCTTGTCTTTAAGAAAAACTTCACCCCTCATATTAATCTTTGATAAATGAAAACTCTCAACTTGGTCCTTAAGAATTTCAAAAGCCAGGTTAAATTAGTCCCTAATAAGGACTAGAGTATCCGACAAAAATGGATTAATCTGACCTAATTTTTGATATTCTTAAGGACTAAGTTGAAGATTTTCATTTCTCAAGAACTAACATGTGAGATAAAATTTTTCTTAGTAACGAAATTGAGTATTTACTCTTTATTTTTTCTCATCACAGATGTTTTTTTTTTGTTCCCTTAAAAAAATAGTTTCTTATGATCTTAATGTTTTGAAAGAAGATTAAGAATATGTATTTGATCAAATGGAGTCACTGAATAAAAAGAATAGGTACAAGCATGATATGAATTAGTAATAAACGTGTTTAATCAGGAGATGTTAATGAATCAGTTATTGTCTTCCTGCGAGATTGTAGTAAGTAATGTATTTCTTTGAGGAAGTAAAAGTAAGGAATTAGATATTGAGACTACTTGTATTGGTATTTATTTAGCACTTGCATTTTCTTTTTTCTTTTCTTTTTTAGTAAGAAAACGCGACTAGAGAGAGAGCCCAAAGAAGACAAACGAAACGACAGTAAGTAAAGAGAACACAATCTGGGAGTGGGAGTAAAGACTCCCATTACATCATGAAATAACAGCCCTGGCTTTAATATCACAGCCACAGGAAGGCTCATACGAAATGTAGAAAATAAGATCTTGAGTTAGGCTTAGACTATCTTCCCGGAAGCTGTGAAAAATCATCAGTCCATTCCCAATCCAGCATCCTTTTGATCTATCTTACGAGATGTTTGGTATCAAGGGACTGCAGGAAACTGAGGGAATATGTTGAGCAGTTCCAAGTTATTAATCCAGAAATCTGGTTAGAGTTGTGATCCATGGAGAATGAGTTAGCAGCCTCCAAGGAGCTTGGCGACGAGCAGCACCCCCAATGGATAACAGTACTTGTATCACATGCACTGCTCTACTGCATTATCAATTTCTTGTTCCTGATCCTATCCCTAGGCAACATCACCATGATGCTATTGGAGATGACAACGACGGCCTGCATCATTTCCTATTTCTAGGCATCATCTCCATAACAGAGGCGAGCAACATTTAAAGGGTCTTACTAATTAATGTGAGTTCCAAGCTACTTAAAAAGAAACATTATATGACATTAGATTAAAAAAAAAATCAATCAACAACTTGTAGCGATGATGTGATGTTAGAAGTTTGATCCTTCACTAGGTCACCTATTTACTTTCCATTCCCAAGTGCTTGCACCTCCCATAGACCAAAAAATTCAATCAATCCTACAAGTTGAATTTGAATTGTTATATAATATGCTACCAAATATCAACAGGCAATACTGTAACCAAATATCATGATACTAACACTGGTTACTCCATAAGACCCCAAATCATGGGCAGGGTTGTAGTTGAAGATGAATGAGCAGCACGGATTAACATACACGGCTGCGATGATGTGTCACTTAACCTTCATTTTACAGGGGATTTCTATATTGTCATTGTCTTGGTCACCGCATTATAGTCGAGTCTTTTTTCACCACCCAAAAAGATACCAAATGAAAAGGGAAAGGGAAAGAGTTGAAAAAGAAAATACACATTGAAAATAGCAGTAGCAGAATCTGCTGCAACGCAGAAATCTGACATTGGTGCCAATTAAAATGATTTGATAGTACCAGCAAATAAACTTACAATTATACTTTGGCCACTTCATCAGGGAAGACAACTTGAAACGCTGTTATATAAACCATTCTAAAATCAATTGTAATAATAGTCCATTGTTTCAGTTAAATATGTCAATCCAAATCCAAATCCAAACTCTACCCACGTCAATTTGCCGAGAAAGACACAGTAAGGGGAAAAAATGCCCCAAAAAAAAAAGCCAGAACAAAACTATGAATCATTGTAGGTTAGTGATTTAATCCTCAAAATCCCCAGCATTTTCCAATAAGTAGTTGGCTGCCAATTGCTCATCACGGTCACATGCCAAAAATGCCTCTATGACTGAGTCTCTATCAAATCCCATAGCCTCAAGCTACATATAATAAGAATCAATCAGCACATATGAAGAGTATGCCAGTGGAAATGAAAAGAGCATGTATCAGACTTAAAAAATGCAAAAACATACTCTTCCAATTGCCTCCTGCTCAGCCGGCGTCACATTGATGGCATGAGGCATGTCTTGCTCAGGCTGGTCAAATATATCACTAATAGAAAAAAGAGGGTTACATTTCTAAATAAAAAAATTCTATGAGCATACAAAATCAAGTGAAAAGAATAAACAACTAGTTCAATGTTATATATGCTATGAATAGTTCCTAGATAGGATATCAAGCTAACAAGTCAAAAGGTTATTTTCATGTTACAAACATGGCAAAGACTGACATGACAACCAACAATTGAAATAGTATAGGATAGAAGGATGATTATGGCATCAAGTCATGGTTGTAAAATGCAAAGATGGTATGATACCTTATCATATACCATATATGGCAAGCAATATACTCACCCTTCAGATCCCTCGACAGGTTCATTTATCAACTGGAGAAACTCAGCATGATGCTCTTGAATTAGTCTTAAGAGATTGGGATTCTGCTTCCCAAGTTCCTGAAGCACTGGCTGCAATAGAAACGATCTTTAGACATAGAAAATGACCAAAAGTCAGGTATTAGGTGATTGAGAAAATAGATACCTGTAGAATTTGGGGATTGGATTGCACCATTGAACGCAATGCTTGAAACTAAAAATGCAGACAAAGAAACAGTTACTTAAAAACTATCAAAGTAAAGTTTGAAGCTAGATAAGAATAACAAATGGTTTGCAGTACTATATTTTCTACTTGTCTAGGCACTAAAGATCTGCAGTATATTGACTAGGCACTGGAATTTATTTAGGCCTAACATTTCTGACCAGCTCCAATCATATAAAACAGTGGAATTAAGTAAGATACACAACTTTAAATTCATTGCTTACTTTCTAGATGTTCTTTCTACTTCATTCGATCTTTTCTTCAACTTATTACCAATCAGGGAAATAAGGTAACCTGATTGGCCAAATATGTTTCTCAGTCTTCATAAGGCTAATGTTAGTGGTAAAAACAAATTGTCAGACAATGACCCAGAAGATGCAATTTGTAAACATGGTCCACGTCTCAGGTTTCATTAGTACAACAAATCCAACATCCTAAAACTTTTTCTTACAACATGGATATGTGAAGATAAATGTCTTCTAACATTGAGAGCATAGCAATTGATGGAACAGAAAGCCCACCTGGGGATTGTTTCTAAGGAAGTCAAGAGATCCAATTCCAGCACCAGCACCAGAAATTGTCTCCTGAAAGAGTTTCCACGTAAAATAAAGCACAACCAGTAACAGCAAAAGATGCAAATAACAAGGTAGAGTGACTTTTGATGATTCATTCAGAATCATAAGTTCTACCTGTGGAAACATATTTAAGGGAGACGAGTTAGGTGCCCCAGGAACAGCTCTGGCGGTGACCCCACCTGTTTCAGTTGTCTGACTACTTGGGTAATGAGCAGCTGGTACAGCAACTTCTGCTGCTTCAGGAATTCCCTGAAAAAAAAAATGTTGTTAAATAAAAAAGACAAAGCAGAAAATTTAAGCAGTTAGAATCTACAATGAGCAGTTTAGGCGTACAGAATACAAGTAATCTACAGCACGCTCTGGATTATTGTAAGCTGCTCGAAGAGCACGATTAACTGTATCTCTGTCCCAATTGCCACCGCCCATGTCCATAATTTGTTGAATAGTCTGCTCAAGATTACTACCAGCAACTAAATTTGAAGCAGCCTGACCATAAGTATCTGTAGTCACACTGCAAAAATGATACCAAAGTGTCTTTCAGCAGGCTTGATTACAGGAAAAGGGGCAATGGCAAACAAATCAAGTCCACAAGGCATACAAACCAGAACTAATGCAGCATGAGGGTAAGATGTTTATGGATATCATATTAATTCAGGATGTAATTGTAAAAATTAAGAGATTAGAATTTGTAATTAGGGATTTCAGGTTTAGTTGTTTGGGTCTGGTACAGCTTACCCCTTGGTTGGATTAGGACTTTATTTTCCATTCTCGATTAGGATTTCTTGAGCCTAAAGTTTGGGTTATCCATCTTAATGGTGTAAAGGTTGTTCCAGTTGCCTATATAAGGCAATATTCACTGTCTTTGAGAGTCTGGCATTATTATTTAACTGAATTTTGGAAGTTTTGCACTTTTTTTTTCATCAGAAACTACTTAAAGGGAGTACATAGTGGCATAATGAAAAGAAACTTCATTAAAAATAATTTACAGTATATTCAGAAAAATGTAGAGATATAAGCCATACTTTGTAATTGTGACATCTGTGGCAGATGCACTGTTGTTTGCAGCCCTGTAGAACCAAATAAAATAAGTTAGACAAAAAATTCAGCAGATATAAAAACAACTTCATCAAAAGCTTTTTCAAATAAACTCACTCAGTTTGTACTAGAGGTGTGGAATTTGATGTTGATACAGTTATAGGTGGATTGCTAGCAGGCTGTGACACACATGCACAATCACTAGCTCATACAGAGAGTGAAAAAAAAGAAAACTCAAATGCCAAAAGATAATAAAAATGAGCACGCAACATGCCTGAGTGGATGAAGTGCCAGCAGAACCCAAGGTTTTACTCTGCAAATGGAGAAGTAAAATGGCATATTAGGGTTAAAGTAAAAAGGAATGATAAACAAACAAAACATGCTGAAGCATAATGAAAGGTAACTATTAAAAGCAGATAGAGTTGGGTTTATCAAATTTAAACAGATGGCATACTGGAAATCATATGACAAAATCTAATGCTTTCTCACATTGTCAATGAGTAGGCCACAACACAGATAACTTCCATTACAATCAAGAAATGGGAAAAAACTAAAAATGGCTAATGATTGTGGAATTCGAGGCCTTTGAGTTGAAAGAGACAGCCTTGTATAATCACTAATGTAGGAAGAAAATTGATAGCTCAGATCACTGTGGGTATGGAGGTGGCTTGCCAAGAAAGAAGAGTGTACTTGTTTATCAATTTTCCATCATAATCAAACTTGATTTTTAATTAAAAAAGTAAGTACCGCCATATATCAATCACTAGCATACAAAATTATTTCTGAGACATACAAACTGAACCAAGTACACCATCAATTAGTCAATATGTTTCTCATTCAATGAACTTCTCTCAAAATATTCAGATATCACTTTAATTTAACGGGTTCAAATATCACTTTGACTTTAGATAGACACCTACTAACTAACCAAAGAAGTTAATGCGTGATGTACAGAAACTAATGAATGAGTTAGCAATATTTGTACAATCAAATTTTCTATTCTTTTTCCTACCCTGGCCCTAGAAAGAATGCTTTCATGTGGTTCTGTCTAGCCATTTTATAGTTTTATGCCTATATGCTAGGCTACCATGATATTAATATCTTGCTGGATTGCTGGTTTGTCACAAGTTTCACTTCAAAAACAAAAATCGATCTTTTAAACTGAATGAACTGATATTTTGGAACCAAAGCTTGAAAAGCACGTTGATTGCATTAAACCATATGATCATAAACATAATTCAATCCTTATTGAATTTTTTTAAAAAAACAATGTTAAGGTGACAAGATTGTTTTACAAAGTTTTCGTGGAGGAAGAAGTATACCTTACTAAGCATGACAACAAGAAAGCCATCTTCAGAGACCTTGTTGTCTGCTAATGTAGTTTCATCTTTCAAAACCTTGCCATTGTGAATCAGCAATTGCTGTCCACATGGGTAATTATCTTTGCCTTGTACATCTTCAATATTCTTCTTGACAGCCATAATCTGAGGTGAAAAAAAGTAGGGCAATTTCAGCATTAAAAAAAAACAGCATAAATTGAAATTAGCCCTTCTATAATTTACCAGATACACATGATAAAGCATAGTAGTTTTTTGTTTTGGATTCAAAAAAATAAAGCATAGTAGTTGTTTCAATTATTTTTCCAGCACACAAACTATATTTTGAAAATATGATAAATTAAAAGAAATTCACATTAGAGTGAAGTAGGCAACATGGAATTGACAGATACTCCAGCTCGCCAAGTCAACGGAAAGAGTTGAGCGTAAACAAGGGAGCAAAAAACCCAAAAAAAAAAAGTCAATGATGTACCATGGTTATTTAAAAGAAATAAAAACAAAAATCCAAGGTTACAGCACAATCATCTCAATAACGTATAACATATGTATAAATAATGTATAACGTGTACAATGCAAATACAAACGAAATAAAATTAGAGGAAAATGAATTTGCACAATGACAGTTATTTGAAACAGTGAATCAAAACATGCGCTTCAAAAATTTGAAACGAAGCAATTGAATAAAAAAGACAAATGATACATTTTAGCTACATAGAGGGTCAGGGTAGAACAAAACTAAATTCATTGATGAACTTGAAAGGGAACAGTGAAAGCGAAAAGGAAAAAAAAAAAAAAACTGACAGTGTCGGAGGGCTGAACCCTGATTTCGAAATGGCTGCCTTTCAGAGTCTTCACAGTGAGCTTCATGCCTCCAAATGACGTCAGCAAACAGCAGTAAACCGATCCGGTTCAGGTACGGTGGTAGTGGAAACCCTAGGCCTAGAGTGAGTGACTCAAACAGTTTCGTCTGTTGCAGACCAACACAATGAAACAGCACAGGCACAGGCACAACTATAGATAAATAATTCTATAATTCAGCTATAATTAATGCCCTTCTATACTTCAGCCATAATGTTCTCCATAATTTTTTGACTTTTTTGAAAAATGTTAAATATATAATTCTTACAAAATAAAAAAAATTATAAATAAAACATATTGTAAATAATCCATTCGATGTGTAATATGTTATCATAAAAAAAGTGACAACTCGAGTTAATTATGAATTATATATGTGATATATAAATAAATGTATATTATAAAATTTAATTGTTAATATACTGTGACGCATAGAATTTACTGTAAACTCAAATTTATATTAATTTCACTTTGAAAATAATACTAAGCGGTCAATATTTTCTTTTTATAAACTTTGTTAAATTGAATATTGAATATAATTTAAAATTATAAATAAATACATATTATAAAATTTAATGATTGATATGCTGAGACGTATAGGTTTACTGTAAATTCAAGTTTATACTAATATCACTTTTAAAAAAATATTAGGTGGCCAATATTTTTTTTTTCATAATCTTTGTTAGATTGAATTGAATTTTTTTATTTCTAAAACTTTTTAATATAATTTTTGTTCCAAAAAAGAGAATTAAGATGGTGACAACTTATATCATGATTGAGCACAACTTATTACAAGATTCCAATAATTTTCGGCCAAAATCAAAACGGTATAATTCGAAGATTTATCTCTATAACTTTAGCTTATCAACTAACTCCCTTAAATCTTAACAAATTTTTGTTGCTTTGTAACACTGTGATGTGAAAATTCAAATCAGGACTGTATGTCTATAAACCCTCTTTCTTCATAATGAATGTTATTTTCACTTAAATTTTGTTTGCATGATTGATGATTGAATATATGACGTTTATTTTAATCCATTTTTCACTATGCAGGTTTACTTTTAAAGTTTGAATATATTGTGTATTTAAAAAGAGATACAGTTTACACTTATTGTTAGTTTATTATTGGAAATACGGTGATTGAGAATAATAATTTGTTGAATACCTCCTCCATTAATGTAAACTTTTAATTCCATTCTATCTACTTAATGAAAAATGTTAAAAATCAAGCCTATAATTGTGTATTCAAAGATATTATTTCTGAACATTTTTTCTTGAAATCATTAAAATCTCAATAAAATGATAAATTAATTTAATTTAAAATTAACACTCGTGTTTAAAACTCATAGTTTTTAAATCAATCAATTTTGATATTTTTTGGTTTCTCATGAAATATCTTGACACACTTTGAGTTTCTGAAATTTATTTTGTTATTATAATAACTCTACTTTATTACCTTACTTAAAATTGATAAGATAATAAGTAATAGTAATAAAATTGTGAAATCTCACATAACAGTGAAATAAATAATAAAAGGAAAAAAAAGATAGGGGTATATGTTATTATTTGTTACATGGAAATCACGTGGGAGATGGTTGTAATTGGAAGCATGAAATATGAATAAACAGTATATAGTATAGCATGTAAAGAAAACGGAAACGCAGCAGTGAGCTGAGCACAGGTGGCGGGACTGAGTTCAGGTAGCTTCCATTTCCAATTTCCTCTCACTCTGCGGCGATCCGATAACCTCGCGATTTCTTCTTCATCAATCAATCATCAATGCCTTTTCTTTCTCTTTCTCTTTCTCTTTTTCATGTATTATTATTATTATGTTATGTAAAGTAAATCTTAATTGATATTATTAAAATTATAGATTATAGATAAAATCTTCTGCAATCTCCATGGACTACCTTTCCTCATTCTCATTCTGGTTTTCATTTTCACATTCACTTTCCTACATGCTTCGGGATTCCAATTTGATTTTGAAGCGAACCAATTGCGATACCTTATACCTTTAGTTACTTTGATCCTTGCGTTGCGTGTTTGTGTTCGACTGTTCGTGTGTGGAGACGAGATGGAGAGGAAGAAGTACCCCATTGGACCCGAGCATTATGTTCTGTACGAGGAGATAGGGCAGGGTGTCAGTGCCTCTGTGCACCGCGCTCTCTGTCTCCCCTTCAATGAGATCGTCGCCATCAAAATTCTCGATTTCGAACGTGACAATTGCGATCTGGTAATCCATCATTTTTTTTCATTCCTCTATTTCCGCCTTATTTTATCCACCAAATCAATCCACAATTTGATTGAAATGTTTCAAGGTTGAATTTTGGGAGAATTAAGGAACATTAACTTAATGATACAAAATTAAAGGTGAAGGACGAATAACTATTCCCATAATAGCAACGGCCAGTAGTTAATTGCTCCTCCTTCCCATTAACTTTGTATCGTCAGCGGTCCTTTCCGTTAATTCTCTCTAGAATTTTTCCATTACTTAAACATTATATCCTTTGTATTAAATATAAAAAAACACTTAATATATGCTTGTTTGTTTGTATGTGGTTTCCGCAGAATAACATTTCTCGTGAAGCACAGACAATGATATTGGTTGACCACCCCAACGTCCTTAAATCACACTGCTCCTTTGTTAGTGATCACAATCTGTGGGTGGTAATGCCATTCATGGCTGGTGGTTCCTGTCTTCACATCATGAAAGCCGCTCGCCCTGATGGCTTTGAGGAGGTTGTCATAGCAACAATACTGCGCGAGGTCTTAAAGGGTTTGGAGTACCTTCATCATCATGGCCATATACATAGAGATGTCAAAGTCAGTATTCACTCACATTAACCCTACCCCTACTACTTTGATTGCCGTTTCATACCTGATAGTGATACCCTTCCTTAGTTACTTGCAGTTTATGTTCCTTCCCTTCACCATTTCATATCATTTCCTATAGGCTGGCAACATTCTGATTGACGCACGTGGTGGAATCAAGCTTGGAGATTTCGGGGTGTCCGCTTGCCTTTTCGATTCCGGTGACAGGCAACGCACCAGGAATACATTTGTGGGAACACCTTGTTGGTATGTTTAATGTTTTCTCTTGAACTAATCATTTGATAATGTTGACTTCTGTTCTTCTTTGACTTGTGGATCTGCAATATGTTTTTGCTGAATTGCCAATGAACTTGGTGAACTCCTACATGACCTTCTCCAAGCAACAGAAAAATTATCAGCAAACATCTTAAATGATGGTAGAAATACTATGCTGAAAATAATAACATCAACTTTGAAATGCCAATATCATATGGCTCAGCTGTCATTTCTTTTTCCATATTATGTAATAACTTATGATCAAGCGTTTAATGTTCCTGTTACAGGATGGCACCTGAGGTCATGGAGCAACTGCATGGTTATGACTTCAAGTCTGTTTATTTTGATATGATTATATCTTCTCTAATTCTTTTGGTTGACAGAATGATGTTAATATTCAGATGAAAATGTTTGTTTCTTTCTTGCAGAGCTGATATCTGGTCATTTGGTATAACTGCATTGGAGCTTGCCCATGGTCATGCTCCTTTCTCAAAATATCCACCAATGAAGGTGTGCATATATCCACCGCAGCTGAGCTGACAAGATGTTTTCTCATTAAACCATCATTGTTGTTACTAGGAGTTTATTTTAATTTAAACTCTATTATGCTACCAGGTACTGCTTATGACATTGCAACATGCACCCCCATGCCTTGATTACGAAAGGGATAAGAAATTCTCTAAGGTCAGCTCTCAATGACTATATATTTTTTTATCTTCAACAAAAAATACTCCTTGAACTCTTCTATTCCTGAAATATTTATTCTTTGCTCCCAGTCATTTAAGCAGATGACTGCCTGTTGCTTAGTGAAAGATCCTTCAAAACGACCCTCTGCAAAGAAGTTGTTAAAGCATTCCTTCTTTAAGCAGGCTCGTTCAAATGATTATATTGCACGGACACTTTTAGAGGGGCTGCCTGCTTTAGGTGACCGCATGGAGGCCCTAAAGGTTCCATAAGACTACCACATATTTTCCCCCTTAATATAATTTAAAATATATTTATAAGGTGATTTTTCTATCACAGAGAAAAGAAGAAGACATGCGTGCACAAGAAAAAATGCTTGATGGGACGATGGAGGAATTATCACAGGTAGGAATCACTATTTCTAATTGCTTAGAGTAACTGTTAATGGTTGCACCAGAAAGTTATGCAACTTGCTTTCTAATATTCTTGTCCTTCATTATGCACTTCTTTAATTCAACTTGTTCTGCATATTGGCACTAACAGCATCATTAGTAGTTTAGTACCCCTCCCCCTCTTCCCAGAAAGAAACTTAGTAGGTCCTTTCTTCTATACATCTATGATCGTATCTCATTTCTTCAACCTATGCCTATTTCTCGGTCAAGGTCAATCAAACTCAATCAGGGTCAGATAACATCTGTCAGTAGATTTATTTTTCCAAAATATGTTATGTCAGCAAGCTGAAGATTTGAATGCCTTTGATAGCTAGCTTTTTTTTTTAATTTTAACAATGGTGGCATATATAGAGGTTTGAGAACCTATGACATCTTGCAAACAACCAAAACGCCTCGTCAATAGCCCAATCCTAGTGGCTCTTTTGGTTGTATTATTGTATTTTGTCCTGGTTCTTTCTTCTTGTTGCTACTGACTTGATAGCAAGCTTATAACATCGTGTTTTAATCCTTTGTAGACTGCATATAAACAAGGAATTAGTGGTTGGAACTTCAATCTCGAGGATATGAAGGCGGAGGCTTCCTTGGTACTCAAAGATGTCCAATCTTTTCTCCCTCACAATGAACATGTGACTCCTGCAGTTATTGAATTTATAATTATAGTTTTTATTTATTTTAGATCCAGGATTTTGATGATGCTATATCTGATATCAGTCAAGCAGGAAGCTCATGTTCTTTATCTGGACTTGATGCACAAGATAAGCAATTACCAAGTCCAATTCAAAACCCTTCTCAAATTGCAGATACGGTATTTATAAATTCGCTCTCTATATATTAAGAGGATATTTGCACTGCAGTGTATTTATGCCATTTGTATTTTTATTTCTTTCTTTTTTGTTTTCTCTTTTTCCCTTCAAACAAAATAATTTTTAATTGGGGTAGTTTCTAATGGCTAATGCTTCACAGGAAAATAATGATGTGATGCAAAATCAACCAGCTTCTTTTCCAGTAGTCGATTCCACAGTGAATGATGCCAAGTATGTTTTCTAACATATATTTGATGTCACATCCAGTAAACTTGACTTTTGTGGTACTAATATTGTGATTTGTGAGAGCTTTTTGATAAAATAACATCATAGACTAATGCTTGTAGTTGTGTCTATATGGTTTGGGATCTTTTCTTTTGAATTGAAGGACATAATCCATCTGTACAGTCAGCAAAAGGATTGATCGAGTTAATTCAATTATTATCATGCTTTGCCTTTCCTGTGTTAGATTTGAAAAATCTGATGATGACTCTAGCATCACCAGTTCAAGCCATGAACGTCACTTTTCACAAACTTCTTCACCCTGTCTTGATAATTATGTGGACCATAAATTGGGTGAAAAATCTGATATGGAGAATGTTGGAAGATCTGTGGAGGGCATGGCTATCCCTTCTTATCACAGAAGAGGATCTTCATCAAGCATCTTACCTGAAGTTACTCTTCCACATACTCGAACAGAAAGGTAGATACTTAAATTATGCATTAAGTTTATTTTAGAAAATTGCATTAGCTCGTTCTGTTAGTTCTTGTCAATATTTCGTATGGCAGAGCTGGGTATTAGAGGTTGATTATCAAGCCTGCCTTGGATGGATGTGGATGTGTCCTTTTTCAATACCTCTAATGGGCTTACCGTTCTGGCATTCATAAATTTGGTCTAGCTTCATTGGCCCATTCTTTCATTTTTATTTGGAAGTCTTGCAACCATCTAAATTTTGAAATGAAATATCCTAAAATTCTCAAGGGCCCTTTTCTAAATAAGATAAAGTAGTTCGTACGCCATTTTTTAAAGTTGCACTGCTTTTCCTCTTGTATACAGTTTTAAGTGGATAGTAACTTTTATTGGATTTTAGTATCTACCATATAGATTATGAGTTGTAAAGAAGGTATAAAGGAAAAAGGTATTCGGATAGTATAACCCAACTTATTTGAACTTCTATCTTTTATGATACGCTTATTTCATTAAATTGAATCGTTTCGTTATCATATTTTATCTATGATTGGCGTTAATGTTTTGCAATTTAAATGACAGCGAGAAGCTACAAAATCAGCCCCAGAACATTTCAAATTGCAATGCAACTACAGTTCCTCTGATAGGAGAGGATGTACTTACTGAACTTCCTTGTAAAGTTTCGAAATCATCTGGTATGTGCTCATATCACTTCATTGTTCACATGTCTCCTTGTTAAACTTCAAGGGAACAGCACATGCATTCTTTTAAAAAAAAATTGCTGACATGTAACTGGCTGAGCTCTTGAAGTCTGCAAGGACGACTACTACCTTACTTACTAATTAATCATTCTTGCTGTAGGTAATTCTGATGACATTGATGACAAAGCCAAGGTACCAGTTGTTCAACAGAGAGGACGTTTTAAGGTTACATCTGAGAATGTTGACCTAGAAAAGGTGAGTGGTAACTGATACTAATCATCCTCCTTTCTTGAAAACGGAATAATAAGTTGAGTTTTTCTATTTTTAGGTGGCCACTTCTCCTGTACTTCAAAAGAGTCACAGCATGCAGGTTGGTGGTTCTAACTTCCTTTTTTCTTTATGGAGGATACATCTAAGTCTCTCACAACAATCACATTATTATTTTGCATTTGGCTTGGGCATAACTGGTGATTGATTTGCAACTCATGCTGTCAGAAAGTGTTACATTTTTATTAATAGAAAGATGAAAGTGTTGCTATGTGTATACTTACCAACTTCATTATTATACTTTTTTTTGTAATAAATCAATTATAACCTAATATGCAGTTAGGTTAGAATCATATACCTGTATCTGGCAGGTATAATTGTATACACTCCTAATCTACTAAAATCTTATGGCAATGACATGGGTTATGTAGGTTATTACCCAGCAGAATTTAGCTCCTCTACCTTCAACTTTACCATTATCATCAGTGTCTGATGCTACGTCGTCATCAAATCTTTCTGGCTGTTCTCTTTTCCCCATGTTGCATTCTGTGCTGCAGACAAATATTCTTCAAAGGGTAAGTTCAACCATATGATCTTGTCCCCTTCAGCTAATTTTCATGAGTAACTGCTTGTTTTTTATTCATCACTTTTTAACAGGAGAGTATTTTGAGCTTAATAAAGCAAATCACTGCTGGTGACTCTACAGGTTCTACCATCAATGCTTGTTATGTTTGAATGCGGTTAGATTTTTGGTTTTCTTTGTTGTCTTTTATATACATATTTTAAATGCTATGTGTTAACTGTGCAGCTGATGGTGCATGCAGCCCAGCACAGATAGCGGCAATTGAGAAATCTTTGGTATATATTTATAGGGCTTATTATTTTTATCATTCTAACTTGGTTTAATTTATTTGAGGATATGTATCTCTGAGCAGTGTACGTTTGGCTGCATATAAGGATGTCAGGCTTGAATGTTGGATTATAATAACACTAACTGATTTTGGAGGTTTTGAAATTAAAAAAAATTAATATTGGAAAAATTGTCAAAAAGGAATATGTGCAGTTAGCGTAATTACAATTGCAACAAACTTCCCATTTAGGTATTTGATAAAGTTCTTAATTAGGGTGCAATTTGTCCAGTCCTATATGCTGGAAAAATTTTCAATTAAAACCTAGAGTAGGCTATATTACATTCAGTTAACTTCCTCAATATTATTGTTCTTTCTTGTACGCTTGAGGACAATTGGCTGTATGATACATATAGAAAGGTTACCTATCCTTCCTTTCACTCGATTTAGTAATTGCAAAATGTTAGCTGAGTAGTTGTGGATTCTGGAACATTTTAACGGATGTTAACCATAACAAATAACCTTCTAGAGGCAAATTTATCTTTCTCTTGGATTTTTATAGTTTATAATTTACATATGACTTTGTATCTACTTTTCCTTGTATTACTTGGAATTTGTTATGCATTAATGCAGCTTGAGGCAGCTCATGATAGGGAGAAAGAGTTACTTAATGAGATAACTGAGTTGCAGTGGAGGTATTATATTATAAAATTAGTTGTAGGAATATATGATAAAATATTAGTACGTGTTAAATCTTGGTTTGTGACATGTAGGCGCATATGTACCCAGGAGGAGCTTCAAAAGTTGAAGACAGAAAACGCTCAGGTTAGTATCAACTATCAACAGATATTGTTAACTATATTCTATTATCATATTTGGGGCTATGGATGGCATTCTAACTTGTGAAATTTAGGTCTAATTGCATTGTTCAAAGGATATTAGGAGGTGATTCCGTTGTTTAAGAGGATGCTTGGGTTCTTCTTCTTCATGGACACTAGAAAGGAGAAGTACAGGATGAAAATAGAATTGTGCGAACACAAAATCCATTGAATATCGGAAGGTCTGTTACTATAGATGTTTTTAATTATGATGTAGGCGAAAATCTTTTATCATAGTTCTTTAGTGCAGATTCATTGTTGATAATTATTCTTGTAAATGATTTTAGCCTTATTTTCAACAAGGCTGCTTGTAAATTATAATGCGGATCGAACTTTCTGAACCCATACCCTCCTCATCTTTAGATTTCATTCAATTCTACTTGCTGGATTCTTTCGGGGTTAAAATGGCATGGGATGTAGGGCTTGTTTGGGAAAGTTGAAAATGATAGATTATGTTGATAATATAATCGATTATTGTTATAATCGATTATAATCGATTCACTTTTATGTTTGAATGTATTAGTTGTAAAGCGATTTTAAGTTAATATGATTTGTTTGGATGATATAAAAAAGAATCGTTTTTATGTATTAAATTATTAAAATAAGTATAAAATGATTAAAAAAATTATTTGATTGAGGACAAAATAGTATTTACATATCAAAGTGTAAGAAATAATCTATAAGTTAAAATCATAAGTTTCAATCTTTAATTTATGATTATTAGCTGAAAAAAATTTATTTTATATTGAATTTCATGTAAATTTTTTTTAAAAAATAATCTTTTTACCCAAACATAATAATTATTTCATAAAATAGTTTAATCATCCAAAAATAGCTGAATGAGAAATAGTTAATCTTTCTCAAATATGCTTCTTAGATTGGTACAATTTTTAGAGTGAAGTGTAAAGTTGATAACAGTTCATAAAATAAATTAATAGTTTAATTTTTTTCAAAAAGTAAGTACTTGGATGGCTATGGATATATAAGAACTCAATTCTTTGATTTATAAAATACAATTATAGGAATATGAATTGTTGCAATTTGGATAGTGAAGTGTATGGTTAACTTACAACAACATTGTAATTTATGTGGAACAGTACAAGCTTACTAAATTTCGTATTATTTTTAGTAGTAGTAGTATGTTAATGGTTTTTTTTTTAGAAAAAATGAAATTCACTAGTTCATCAGCGATATTGCCAAAGCATTATTGCTGTTAATTCGTTTTTGATGACATCCTGTGGGAGGCAGTAGTGCGCAGTAGTGGGCAAAGTGGACTTCTGATAATAATTTTCTCAATTGCTTAGTGGTGGTGAACTTCTATGATAGTGACAGTAGTACACTTATGTTTTATTATTATTATTATTATATTATTATTATTGCCACTCAATCTAATCTGTGCAATTACGAATTGATTTTTTATCTCAATCTAATCATTCAGTTTGGGTCTTAGGAAAAGAAGTTTCTCATACGCTTATATAAACGAACAAAATTCATAGGTTTTCTGCACCAAATTCACGAATTTTGTTTGTGATAGTATTATATATATATATATATATATATATATATATAAGTCAGAAATAAAAAAAGTAAGTAATCACAAAAGGAACTCCTGCTATGGCAAAGGCCTCTGGTCTGGGCTTGGTTTTGGAGTGGTTAGCAATCAGTCTCGGGCCTAGTAAGGATGTGGTAACAGAAGTTGAGTCTTCTGTTCACTCCATTCACTGAACCCAGAGGTGAGGGTTCTGGACCTTGAACCATTCTAGGTGGGGACGATTGTAAAACTGCATCTTGGGTCTATCGCTACTCACGGCCTTGCATCAGGTTATGCATGGCCAAGGGTTTGGATATGGATCAGGTAGTAGCTAAAAAGGGTTAAATCAGATTTTAATCTTTTTACTTTTCACTCAAATAAGTTTTGGTCTTTATAATTTTTTATTTAAGTATCGATTCTTATATTTTCACTCATTTTGAGTTTTAGTCCTACCGTTAAAATTTCAGTTTCTATATTTTTATTTATTTATATTTTAATCATTATCATTTCTATTCATTAAAGTATCAATCTCTTATTTTCTTTAAAAGATTAGTCTTTGCAGTTTCGATTTATTAAGATATTGATACTTGAGGAATTAAAACTTAAATGAGCGAATAAGGACTAACATCTAAATTAAAAAACTATAAGAACCACAATTCAAATTAGTAAAAATTATAAAGACCAAAATCTTATTTAAACCAATTAAAAATAACATGTTATTATAATGGCTCTGCTAGTGTACTCCTATATGTATGTATGAATTCAAATAATGATGATAAATGAGATAATAGTATCTTAAACCATCTAATCTGAAGTGCTGGTACCCTCTGCTTAATTTGCGCTTTATATTAAATGAATGTCTTGCATTGATATTAACATTTATTATAAGTAGCAGTATATATATCATACAAAAGTAGTGTCATATAATGCGATGCATGAATTCACTAGAAGTTACTTCGCAAACTAAATATATTATTTTTGTTATTTCTGCACTTTAAACTCATACACTTAGCTCTACACCTATTATTTTTAGAAAAAAAAATCAGATCTTCCTTTTTTCCCGCCATTTTCGCTCGTTCTCTTTTCTCCAAAAATAATAAGTGCAAAGGGTGGTGCATGGGTTTAAGGTGTAGAAATAGCAAAATTGCTAAATATATAATGCCATGCATGTTATTAATTTGTTATGTCATTGGCCGTAGATGAAGATGGCATTTGTTCGAAAAATGTATAGAGCAGATATGACTTTTATGCATGCCTAGAGGGTGAAGTGAATGAACAGAAGGACAGGGTGTTGCTTTGGATTCAGAACTTACAGATATATTGAAAACAACTTGAAGCAGCTAAGAAAACCAGCAAAAGAGTAGGGCACAGAAAGTTGCCAAATTTAAATTCAAACGATATATAAAAAGAGAGTTGCATTACTAGAAAATCTGTTTTTAGTGACTGATTGAGTGATAAAAAATAATCGGTTATAATCATGATTGATTTAGAAACCAAAATAAAGAGAGGAAAAAAATTTCACTCTAAATTATTTAACTACCGATTTTAACAATAGATTTTTTGATTAAATTTTTTTTTTATATTAGCAGCTGATATTTCGCTTACTAAATGGCAAATCTTAAATTTCCATTTTTCTATCATTAATAATTATTAAAAAAATTAGTGAGCAATTTTCAGTCGCTAACTATCATTATATTGATAATTAAAAACTTGATTACGTTTAAAAAGAAAAAAAATTCAATTTTTATTTTTAAAAAATTGTGTAATAGCGATCGATTTTTCAGTTGCTAATTAGAGATCGATTGGTGATCAAAAAATTGGTCTCTAATTAATGACTAAATTTCAATCGTTAACTTGAATAATTAAAAAAAATAGAAACGTTGAAAGTAGTGACCAAAAAAAATCGATTGTTACCTTTATAAATAAAAAAAAGAAAAATTTAATTCTGGTTACTTAAAATAAAAAAATTAGAAAAAGTAGCAATCGATTTTTCGGTCACTACCTTTATATAAAAAAAAAGACAATAAAAAAATGAAAATCTTGTAAGCTTAAAAACATAAAAAATTATAAAAAGTAGCTGTCAATTTTTTTGTCGCTACTTTTATAAAAAATAAAAATAACAGAAAGATTAAAATTTAAAATAATAAAAAAAGTAGCGATCAATTTTTTTCAACAAGTATAACACCACATTTATGCCTGTCAACTAAGAAAACCAAATTCAACAATAACAGTGAGTGACATACTAAAACTAAATCATATAGCAACAAAAATGAATACCAAACAAAATTAAAGTACACAGCTATCAAGTACAACCTTTAAAAATAATATTTCTACAACAGTTTCCAAATAGCCACAATATGAAAATATAAAAATATCATTGTTACTTATTTTTGCAATCACATATTAACAATCTTAAAATGATAGAAACAAATTCATTAAAAAAAATGCAAACACATACAAAACATAAAAACACAATACTATCTCAACTAAAAAAGGATAAATCATTGAACTCAATCTATTAGCTTTCCAAATAACATAAATCCAATTCAATGAGTTAAAAAACCCAAAACAAGTAATTAACACACGAAAATATCATATTCAAACTCATTTACCCACTTCACAACTTCCCCCAACAACCAAACAAGAAACGCGCACTAAACTTCATGCAAAACCCATAATGCAGATTTAGAAGGGTACTCCATTCAAATAAAAAAAGTAACAACCGATTTAAGTGTGTATTGTTGAGTTGGAAAAAAACTCACATGTCATTGTTTTAATTTGAAAACTGGATAGAAAGAATATGAAGAACTTGATCTAAGTTTTGTCCATCTTTATAATTTGATTGCTCTAAGAAATCATAGAAGGAAGTAAATCAAGATGAAAGAGTTCGGTTTAAGCTTTATGTGCTTTTTTGCTAAGAGTTTAATTTCATAAGATGAGTGCTTGTTTTTTGCTAGTGGAAAGTTCCCTAGAGTGATGTTATAGATATTTTATATTGCTCGATCAGTATTTTTTGGGATCCTGTTGACCGTTACTTGGACTATTGCGCTCTTTGCTCTATTCTAAGTTATCAAACATGTCTTTATTTTGTTTTGGTATGTATAGATAATCTTGTGTACTATCTTTTGCAACAAGGTATAGCTTGTTGCATATTAGGGATTACATATACGTACTTGAGTTCTAACTTTTAGACTTTTGTCAGAAAAGGTAAGTTTAATCTATTGCCTAATTAATGTCTAATTTTTAGATTAGTTTTAGAAAGTTGATGCTTAGGGTTGTTTTGTTTATATTTAATTGAACATAAAGAATGAAAGATTCTTAAAATGGAAAAATGTCTTATCATGTTTCTGTTAATTATAGTTTCAATGTTTTGTTTGATTATGTTACAGAATATGGACATTCGTCAATATCATAGTTGGATATATAATAGACTTTTACCATGTCGAAAGGGAAATACTAATATATTTTTAAATAGGATGGATGAATTTGTTTCCTTTGCATGTCAACAAGTATATTTGGCAAATGAAAAAATTAAATGTTCTTGTTCTAGGTGTAGAAACCTCAAGTACCTGACTTTGAGGATATTAAACTTCATCTTTATAGAAGAGGGTTTAAACCTGATTACTGGTATTGGACATGTCATGGAGAAAATGATTCAACTGTAGGTTGAGCTTTTAATAATCATCCAAGCACTTCTACCGCTGCACGAATGGGTAATAATGGACATTTGAATAGATTTGAGGCCATAATTTATGATATTAGTAGTCCAGAGTTTGGGTTGCATTACAATCAACAAGTGGAGGAGTCTCCAAATATAGATACGCAAAAATTTTATGATATGCTTCATGCGGCCCAAAAACCTTTTTTGGTCAGGATGTGATGATCATATTGAATTATCTATTGTTGTTAAATTATTGAGTATCAAATCAGAGGGAAACATTTCTCAATGATCTTTTAATCAAGCAGTAGCACTTATGAAAGAGACACATCATCCTAATAATCATATCTCATAAGATTATTACAAGGCCAAAAAATAGTATCCAAACTTGATCTTACTGCAAAGAGAATTGATTATTGCATTAATGGTTGTATGTTGTACTATGAAAAAAAGTTAAAGAATGCAAATTTTGTGGTGCACCTCAATATAACATAAAAACGATTGGTAGGGAAAAAAACCAAGGACATTCTTGTAAAGATATTGATTTATTTACTACTCATTCAAAAAATTCTATGTCTCAATAAGTTCTGCTCTGCATATAAGATGACAACATGAAAATAGACAAGAATCTGGAGTGTTATGTCATCCATCAGATGGAGAAGTTAGTAAACACTTTGATGAAACATATACTGAATTTAAAGCTGAACCCAGAAATGTTATATTAGGCTTATGTTCTGATGGTTTTACACAATATAGTCAGTAAGCTACACTTTACTCTTATTGGCCTGTAATTGTCACTCCGTATAATCTTTCTATAGAATTATGTATGACTACTCCCTATATGTTTTTTTACTTTGATTATTCTTAGGCCACATAATTCGAAAAGGTAAAATAGATGAGTTGAAATTGTTGTTAGAAGAATGTGTCCTAACATATGATATTTCAAAAAAAGATAATTTCATAATAAAAGCTACATTAATATGGACAATAAATGATTTTCTTGCGTACGACATGTTGTCAGGTTGGAGTACAATAGGGTAATTGGCATGTCCATATTGTATGGATCAATCAAAGGCTTTAACTTTGAAACATGGTGTCAAAAGTTCTTGATTTGATTGTCATCGTCAAGTTCTACCTATGGATCATGCATACCGCAGAAATAAGGATGCATTTTATAAGAATCAAATTGAAAGAAGTTAACCTTCACCTAGGTTGTCTAGAGCTAAGGTATGGGAAGATGTTTCTTATCTTCCAAAAATAACTAAGGTTAGTCCATGTACATGTCTTGGGTTCGAGGTTATTCATAATTGGACAAAGCAAAGTATCTTCTAAAGTTACTATGTTGAAAAACTAATATGATCAGGCACAATCTTGATGTGATGCATATTGAGAAAAATATATTTGATAATGTGTTTAATACAGTGATAGATATTAGAGACAAAATCAAAGATAATGTTAAAGTAAGATTGGATTTGAAATAGTATTTGTAGGCAGAAGGAACTAATTACAACAATTGGTTATTGGAAAAGTCGTAAAGCCTAAAGTCAAATTTGCCTTGTCCATGGAGCAAAGAAGGGATATGTGTAAATGGGTTAGCGAGTTAAAAATGCCTGATGGATATGCCTCTATTTTGCATAGATGTGTGAATATAAGAGAGGGGAAGCTATTTGGGATGAAAAGTCATGATTGTTATGTGTTTATGAAGCGGTTGTTACCAACTGCTTTTGGTTTAATGCTTGATCTAGTCATACTCAGGATCCATTAGAGGCACAATCAAGTGGGAGCAAACCAAAGTTACAACTTGATGGAGATGAGTATGTAATAATTTTTTAAATTACATAAATATGTTTGATATATTGTAACTAATCATTTATAATGTTTGTAAATCCTTGCCTTTTCACCTTGCGACTAATGGCATAAGTGAAATTTTCAGGGGTCATTACATTGAGTCATGGACATCATGAAAAAAAAATAACACCAACTGTTAAAGATATGTGGTTTGATGAGTTTATGGTAAATAATTCAAAATTTTATTATTAAAATTCAAGATTTAATAGTTTTTTTGTCTTATCTAATTTGTTTATTCATATTTATTGCAGAGGACGTATTTTGTCACTCCAGTAGATTGTTATTGGGCTCGAACAAATTTTGAAAAACAGGGTGCAATATTGTTAAAGAATGTTTTGGAGAAAAACTCGTAGGAAAATAGAAAAATCAAATTGGCTTGGAGACCATGTGTGGGATAAATTGTGTGAACATTGGGAATGTGAGACTTTCAAGAAGAAAAGTGCAATTGCAAAAGTAAATTAGGCATTTGATTGTGGAGGATTAAGAGTTTCAATGCACATTGTGTTGGTGTATGCCCTAGAGGCCAATACATTTTCTGTATTTACATACATTCTATTATGCTAATTTAATATACGAGGTATTTCATTTGTTGTGTTCTTTTTTAATAAACATAATAAAGTCCTTAGAATAGTAAGTTTGATGCCATAAGACATCAAGTGGAAGACTTGATTGTGAGATCCTTTTAGTTATAACATTATTCTTAAATGTCCCTAGTCAAGTATTATTATTAATTAGGACAATAATAATACATTGAGGCTAGTATGTGCATAGACTGATGACCACATCTCATGAGTCATGGATATGAGATATCAAGTTTTCACATGGGTACATATTAGAGTAATTATGTACTGGACTGGCCCGCCATGAGAACGCAACATGGATCGTTACGTGAGTGTCATAAGCGATTCTCATAGTGACATTGGTGTCTGTGGTCCTTTGACTTGAAATCACTACGATTCCTACATGAGGAGTTGTGTGTTTTAATACTATCAAATGTCATCTGTAACAATGTGATTAAAAAGTTAGTTATTGATAACTCCATAAAATGTAGTTAGTTGTGCCCTATCTCTATGCTAGAATGAATGCTTAGTCCTTGTTTATAATGCATATTTGGAGGTTTTGTGCTTATATTTGTCATATTCTGATTCTGATACTTTTTTATATGTTTTATAGCAAATTGTGCTTAAATTGTCAGAGATTAAGTAGATTAGTATATGTTACTGATTTGGTATTTTCTCTAGGTTAGGAAGGGCTCCAAACAAGGTCAAATATGGAGCATTTGAGTTAAAAGAGGAATAGGAAGCCAAATCCACACTTTCAAGAAGTCATCACGTGTACGTGGCGCAAGATACACCACCCGCGACGCATTAGAAACATTTTAGCATGCCATACTTCAACCCGAGGCGAGAAGGCCGCGGCCCAGAAGAAGTGGGCGCCGCTGCTCAAAGAGACCGACCCTATGGGCGCCGCGGTGGGCGTATGTGAGGGCCGCGGCGCAGTGGCGGCAAGCTGAGCCTATAAATAGATTTTTCACGTTTTTCTCAGTTCTGGCCGTTTGGGCCATTTCCATCTTCAGTTATTTTTAGTTTTCTTAGTTTTACTTAGTTTTAGGCTAGAAAGCTTTGGCTAGATCTCCATTGATGGTGGATTGGAGGCTAGGAACAAGAATGAATGAGGATTCAAGCTTCAGAGACAAATCAATGAGTTTCCTTTCTCTTTTTTCCTTTCTCTCTTCTCTTCCTTATCTATTGTATAGCTGAGCTGTGTTTAGGGATACTTTGGATCCGTTTATATATATTAATGATGTGTTCTTCTCTGAGTTTGTGTGGATTATTGGTTATTGTTCAATCATAATCTATGTTTAATGCTTGCTGTTGGTTAGCCATCGATTGCATGATCTTAATATTGCAAATGAACTAGACATAGGGATTTGTTAAAATGGATATGGTATAGTTGATGCATGTTCGACGAGTTCAATTGGATTGGATGAGTTGATTCGTTAATATGATTGAAATATACCTATTGGTCATGTATAGTGTGTGATTGAGAATAGATCGTTCATGAGTGGAGTTTGAACTGGTTCTCAAGGAAACTTAGTGAGTTTGGTAAATTAAATCAGGGTTGATTGACCTAGACATAGGCTTTTAACTAATGAAGATTCTCAAGCTAACCTAATCAGTGTATTCATGTTTATGAGGAGGATTGCATGTTGTTAGTAGATGTAGGAGGTGAAGAAGGATTTCTTGAAACCTAACCATTTATGTTTATGTTTATTACTTTTGTAGATTAGATTTAATTTAGTTTATTGCTTTCTTATTTTTATGTCCTTAAATAGAATTGATTAAACTATTGGTTGGTACTTAGTTTTATAACAAATATCCTCGTGGGAACGAACTTTTACTCAGTATCTGTATTACTTGAGCGATCCATGCACTTGCGGTTAGCAATTAGGCTAACAAGTTAGTTTGACCCTAAACAAGTTTTTGGCGCCGTTGCCGGGGATAACCCTTGGATCAAGTGCTTGAGGACTACTCATCCGCTGCAATTCAATTTTGGTGACAAAGTCTGGCTAAGACTATAAACTAGGTCTTTTTTGGGGAGGAAATCCCAAGTTTATGTTACATTCCTGCTTTTACTTTGTGTATAAATAGGTAGTATATTGTGTTTTGTATGTTTGTATATATATGTTCATGTTTATGTTAGTTGTGTAATACGTTTTTGTTAATATGTTAGTATATATATGTGTTAGTATGTTAGTTTTTATTTGTTTTTAAGTTTTAAGTTTGTTTTAATTTTTAAATAGGTTATTTTGTTATTTTTGTGTTTTATTATGTTTGTGTTGTATATTTTATAATTTAGCTTTTTGAACAAGTTTTATTGCGAGAGACCCATATAAGCCAATTCAAAGAAAAAGCGTGTTTGTTGCTAAATTTAGCAGTTAAGGTTATCACGTTTGCAGGTTTCGCCTTGAGTTAGTGCATGCCGTAGCTAGTAGAGATTTAAGAGATTGCAGCTTTTGTGGAGTTCCAACCCAGGCATAGGAGGCCATGGCATGCGGCACCCTGTTTTTGTTTTTGTTTTTTTTTTTTTCGTTATTTCTCTGTTTTTGTGTATTTAGTAATGCTCAAAGTAGTTAGACTACTATTTTGAGAGTCTCAAAACTTATAGACCATGTTCATTAAAAATACATTTTATTTTAGTTTGGGGGAGTATCTTTACATATTTTATTACCTTTATGCTTAATGTTAATATGTATTGGTATTTTAAGTATGTGTTGGTGTTAGTCATATTTTTATGATTATATATTGTTTTGACTATCACTGGTGTGCTGTTGACAAGATTTTCAATTTTCACATTATGCAAATGATGCTATGCATGCTTGAATTAAGAAAGTTGAATCTATTTGAATGCATGACATGTTGCAAGAATGCTGGTGTTGTTTTTGGTTGTTCATGATGTGAAAGGTTATTATTTGTCCCCTTTTCAATGAAACATTATGTGATCTTGAAGCATGTGAAACAATTTAGTTACTTTTGATGCATGATTTACATCTCACTTAGATGCAAGTGTAACTTTGAAAATGATAAGAGTGCATGTCTTGAGAATGTTTATGGATGTACATATAGAGTTTTGATTATCCTAGAGATTGTTTTTGAACTCTCTTGAGGCGAAATCCTAGGTTATGCATGATAGAGGAAATTATTAGGGTATTATTTAGACCGATTGAGCCTTAAAAAGCTTACCCTGATATGATGATATCCTTACGTCCCTTTTTTAAGCCTTATATTGTTTGGCCTTATTTGTTTTTCATAACCATTGTGTTCGTTAACCTGTTAACCATTCTAATGCATGTGAAAGCATTGCATTTTCTTCCTACCTTCAATGTTTGTTGAGTATATGGTATGCTATTTCTTGAGATGAATCTGATGATTAGGGGTGTTAATGAATATTCAATTCAAAATGAGCCTGAAGGAACCAGATGCAGTTAAAAAAAAGCAATGATTTGCAAAAGAAAAGAAAAGAAAAGAAAAATGAAAAAGAAAAGCAAAGCTTAAGAAGTAAAGTGTGAAAAGCATCGAAAATGATTATGGCAAGTTTTCTGATCTCACTTTTGAATACTCTGCTAATATCAGTTAATTACTTAAGTCTTGAAATAATATATTATGTGTCTCAATGTTTGTATTGTATCCTTTCCCTTCATTTCTTTCGCTCATACCATAGGTCTTACATTACAAGCTATAAAGTCCCTGTTGATCCTCAATCTTGTGTGATTTACATTAGTGGAGAGAGAGTTGATTTACAATCTTGTGGATTCTATGAATCATATACATGTATGCTTATAAACTTATTTGAATGTGTATGACTTGATTAGGAGAAGTTTATCTTGCATGTTTGTGATAAATATGAATTGCATGAAAAGTTGTCTGAATTAATAGCATATTAAGGATTGTAAATGTGTGGAACTGTTTACGGGGCATTTACACTTTTTGAGGATTGATGCAGTCATTACACACTAGTATTTGTTTTTAAAGGAATAAGAAGATTGAAATTTGATAGTTGCTGAATGAATGTTTGATTTGAATTGTTAAATGATTTACTTAGTTCTATTTTGTTTTGCTCGAGGACTAGCAAAATATAGGTTTGGGGGTGTGATAACTCCATAAAATATAGTTAGTTGTACCCTATCTCTGTGCTAGAATGAATGCTTAGTCCTTATTTATAATACATATTTGGAGGTTTTGTGCTTATATTTGTCATATTCTGATTCTGATCCTTTCTTGTATGTTTTATAGCAAATTGTGCTTAAATTGTCAGAGATTAAGTAGATTAGTATATGTTACTGATTTGGTGTTTTCTCTATGTTAGGAAGGGCTCCAAACAAGGTCAAATATGGAGTATTTGAGCTAAAAGAGGAAGAGGAAGCCAAATTTGGCTTTCAACAAGTCATATTTGTCAAATGAAAAAATAGTGTTCTTGTTCTAGGTGTAGAAACCTCAAGCATTTCAGGATATACTTCAACCCGAGGCAAGAGGGTTTAAACCGAAGAAGAAGTGGACGCATGGAGAAAATGCTCAAAGAGGTTGACCTTATGGGGGCATCCAAGCACTCTTACGCTTGCAATGCGATGATGAATATTTGAAGTTGAGCCTATAAATAGATTTTTTACATTTTTCTTAGTTTTGGCCGTTTGGGCCATTTTCATTTTCAGTTATTTTTAGTTTTCTTAGTTTTACTTAGTTTTAGGTTAGAAAGCTTTGGCTAGATCTCCATTTATGGTGGATTGGAGGCTAGGAACAAGGATGAAGGAGGATTCAAGCTTCAAAGACAAATCAATGAGCTTCCTTTCTCTTTTTCCCTTTCTCTTTTCTCTTCCTTATCTATTGTATAGATGACCTGTGTTTAGGGATACTTTGGATCCGTTTATATATATTAATGACGTGTTCTTCTCTGAGTTTGTGTGGATTCTTGGTTATTGTTCAATCATAATCTATGGTTAATGCTTGCTGTTAGTTGGCCATCGATTGCATGATCTTAATATTGTAAATGAACTAGACATAGGGATTTGTTAATATAGATATGATATGGTTGATGCATGTTCGACGAGTTCAATTAGCTTGGATGAGTTAATTCGTTAATAGGATTGAAATATACCTATTGGTCATGTATAGTGTGTGATTGAGAATAGATCGTTCATGAGTAGAGTTTGTACTGGCTCTCAAGGAAACTTAGTGAGCTGGGTAAATGAAACCAGAGTTGATTGACCTAGACATTGGCTTTTAGCTAATAAAGATTCTCAAGCTAACTTAATAAGTGTATTCATGTTTATGAGGAGGATTGCATGTTGTTGGTAGATGTAGGAGGTGAAAAAGGATTTCCTGAAACCTAACCATTTATGTTTATGTTTATTGCTTTTGTAGATTAGATTTAGTTTAGTTTATTGCTTTCTTATTTTTATGTCCTTAAATAGAATCAATTAAGCTATTAATTGGTACTTAGTTTTATAACAAATATCCTCGTGGGAACAAACTTTTACTTAGTATCTGTATTACTTGAGCGATCAGTGCACTTGCGGTTAGCAATTAGGCAAACAAGTTAGTTTGACCCTAAATAGTTATTAGACATACCGCGAATCATGCAGAGGGATGTGAGTGACCTAGATGAGATTTGTCACTCCTACATAACAGAAACGATATCTTTGGGGCCCCTGATTGAGTGAGACTGCGAAATGCATGACCATACTCAAATGAATCAATATGATATATTGATTTCATTTGTTGTTACAAAGTCTACTCGAGTATCAGGAAACGAAAGATTGGACTATACAAGGTGACACATTTCATGCCTTGTGTTCAATCTAGATATCTTGACAAAGGGACTAAATAACACAGAAACATTGGTCACGGAAAGGTTATGTCAAATCACTGACATTCTTATTACTTGGGTAGCATCGATGTGTTGCTAGATACCGCTCACTGCTTGTAATATTAAAATGAGATTTTAATATTACTGCCAACGTAATGAGAACCTGTAGGGTCACGCACATAGAGCAGACTAAAATTGGAGCAATAAATCCAAGTTGGACTCGGATTCAAATATGGGTTAAACTCATAACAAATGAGTCTAGGGTTGCATAGCTTATCTTGCTGCTACTCACACTCACTTAAGGCAGTCAATATTATAAATAGTACTTGCTAATATTGAGTCATGGACACAAATATTACATAACCCTAGCCGCACCTACAGAAAAGTGAGTGAGAGAGCGACAAGTTTCTTCTCTTCTCTTCGTAGCTAGCACTGCGTGAGAGACGTGAGGCTCCTCTTGGCAGACGTTGGACGTTCGTGAGTCTGTTCGTGTGGATACTGCAGAGACATCGTTGCTATTACGGTGTTGGTGATTCACGTCACTTCCTTTTGATCACGCTTTAAGAGGTAAATATTTTAAAACTCGGATTATGGCTTTTCGCATGGATCTTTGGTGGGAATCCTATTTTTCCGCTGCGTGATGTATTCACAATTCCCAACACATCGGTGGCTCTATTATCTCATCTCAAATAGAACTAATCTGATTAAGTTTACTATTATCTTGCATTATTGCAAAACTTGTCTAATATGGTTAAATTTCTATAATGTTACTTTTTTATGTAACTAACATGTTCTTTATATATATATATATATATATATATATATATTATATATAGTTGCAATTACTACAAACTAAGTTGACTAGTGTTGTTCCATCTCTATCAAATTTGTTTTATCACACATATCAACACAATGATCATGCATTGGTGGACAAAAAATCAACTCATGTAACTGTAAGTAACTTACAAGCATGTTTAATATTTGCTTTATTCCTTGACTTTTAGTATACTAGACTTACATAGATGTAACAAGTTGTGATTGAGGTTAATGAAAATAACTTATATACTTTATGACTTGAATTTTAGTATGATAAATTGTTCACTATGCATAAATGATCTGTCATCTAATTCCTTCTCTTGGGTTTGATATTATGGTGTTCAGTAATTGTATTCAGGTTATTTGATGAAATGTCTGAGTTAAGATTCTTCTTTGATTTATAGTAATTGCCTTGAATTGTTTGATTAATTTGAGCTTAATATATCATTTCTTGTTCTATTTTCTTTGGATATAAGCCAATGTGTGAATTGAGAACGTAACATGGATGATAGAATGATAAACATGTTGATATCTTATTTAAAGGGGACTCTAAATATAATCTTGAATCTCTTTTATATGTATGCTTACAATACTATGCTTAGATTCCTCTTGATTCCATTTTGATAAACATAGCAACCTGCTTTGAAGATGTGATTGAAACCATGTTTATTCTTACGCTAGTTTTCTTTTAACTTTTTGAATCTATTGTTTATTGCATGGAAAAAGTCACTATTGTGTTTTCAAAGGCGAATATGCCTTAGGTTCAAAGATTTGTAATTGACCTTTGCATATTTTAACTGGGCTATTATATTGATGTGGACAGGAAGCATTTAAGATCAAATGCAACAAAGGACTCGAACAGTATCTGAGCAAAGAACTCCTCCCCTTAAATGAGATGGATGTGTGTGAAAAATGTAGAATCTATGGTCTTGGATTAGAATGAACCGTGATGGCTGGAAGATCACAAATATCGTGGCTCAAGTACTTAATCATCTCAGTGGGTATGAAGGGAAGAACTTGAAGAAATAAGAAATGAGAGAGATAATTTCGGGGGAGATTAGAGAATAATGAGAGATAGAGTAAGTTGACAAACTAATAGCTTGAATCAACAAACTAACTGTTACGAGAGTTGAAAATGAGGATGAACTTCCAGCCTTCGCGGCCATTTTCGGGATATCTACCATATCCCGAGATAGACAGAGCAGAAAAAGAGGATGGAGAGGAGGAGAATGACGAGGATGAGGATTGATTAGAGTTTAGTTTGTGTTGAACTTTTTTACATTTAAAATGTTTTAGGAATGAGATATTCTAGACAATGCATAATATTTTATGTTACTTTAATTTATGTTTTTTTTTATGTATATATATATCTGATTGTTAATTGTTGGTCGGTTGTTGCTTATTAAGTGTTTAAAAAATTAGATTTTAATAGATTATAAATGATTACAAATTCATCAAACAAATTTGAGGCCAATTTAGAGATTGAATTTAAAAAAATGAAATTTAGCAATTAAATTAGCGATGATTTTAATATATATATATATATATATATATATATATATATATATTTAATGTTTAGAGACGATTAAGAGACTAATTTAGAAATTAATTTTTCGATCTCAAATAGAAATCGAATTAGCGATCGATTTTAAAATATAAATTATATATTTAACATTTAGAGATCGATTTATAACTGATTTTTTGATTTGTAATTTAGAGATTGAATTAGTGATAAAAAATTCAAGTAATAAAATTACCCTACTTGTAAGTGCATAAGATCAATGTAATATTTGATAAATATAAAGGTGTCGTATCCATAAGGAATGATATGATTAATTAAAATATAATATTTACCTAAATTAATTTTTTTAAAAAGAAAAGTAATTTTTATTTTATTTAATTTAACATGGATTAAACTAAAACTAAAATTAAATAATAAATTAAATAAAGTGACTTAAATTAAAATGCAAGAGTAATTAAAGAATAATTTAGAACCTCAAATCTATCATTAATCATGTAAAGATTAATTTAACTTAAATGAAAATTAATTTAGTTTATAAAGTATCTACAGCTACAAACTTTTATCACTACTAAATATTATTAAAATCTAATTAATGACATAATTCATTTAAAATAACAAATTATTTAAATTATGATATAAATTATTTAATATAATATAAATTATTCAATTCTTAAATTATAAAAGTATTAATACTATTACACAACTCACAAATAAGACTACAATAATTAAACATGTAATTAAAAGATATTAATTTAAATTTATTAATTACCTATAAAACAATCAATAAAAATTAAATTAAATAATAATTAAAGATAAATAATTATTAACATTGTGTAATTTTGAAACAAAGAAAAATATTTAAAATAAAATTAAATCATCTAAAATAAAATTAAAATTAAAATTTCATCTTAATTCTAAAAATAAAATTAATTACTTATAATAAAAATATCAAGTAAAAAAATCCATAAAAGAATGAAAGTTTTCTCCTTCAAAGTTCAAACCAAACAAATTCCAAGTCGTCACGTTCCGGTTCTTTTTCTTCCTTGACGCAGCCACCTTTCACCTCCAACGGCGTGCGTCTTCAATTTCTATTTTTTTTCTTCAATCTGAATACGTTGTTGTTCTTTGTGTTTTTTTTCTCCAATTGAAGTCCTCGTACCGCGTGCAACAAGTCTCCCCAAATTTCCCTCACACGACGTGCTGCTCGCCTTTTTCTACGGATTTGGATCATTTTCAGTTGTGAAAAATTGGAGAGGAATTTAGTTTTTTATCTCACCATTAATAATATTTATTTTTATATTTTATATATAAAAATTTATTTTTAATGGTTGAGATTTTTTTCAGTTGTAAAAAATTAGAGAGATCCAAATATTTTTTCTACCCCTTACCTTAATATATATATATATATATATATATATACACATTAATTATTAAATATTATAAATAAAAAGTAATTATAAAAAGTAAAAGAAATAAATTTTAACTATTAAATATTACATGAATATTTTATAAATATATGTGATATTTTTAAATAATCATATACTTTCAATAATTTTTAATCTTAATTATTTATATATAATAATGTATAATTAAATTTTACTTCTCTTATTTTTTATAATAAAATTTTCTTACAAATATAATTTATATATATATATATATATATATATATATATATATATATATATGAGTTTTGTTATATTTTTTAAAAGTTTTTTTAATAATTTTTTTTATTAAATAAAAAAATATTTAATAAAAACATAAATGTATTTAATATCTTAAAAATATAAAAAATATTTAATATTTTCTTTATTTAATAATTAAGATGATTAGTAAGAGAATTATGTTAAAGGATTTAGAATTATTATTATTATTATTATTATTATATATATATATATATATATATATATAATTAGGCTAGGATTTTTTTTTTTGGGATCTAATAGCATAATGATTCAATAAAAGATTACTTAGCTTTTTATCTTAAAAATTATTAATTAATAAACAAAAATAAGAAAAAATAATAATTAATTTGTTTAAAAAATTAATTAATAAAATTATTTAATTTATATTAAAATATAATAAAACTTAATTTTAATATTAAAAATACATGTTATTAGGTTATTATTAATTAACAACTGATTTTAAAAAATATAAAATACATTAAGCGCTTGGAGGCTGTTTTTTTTATCTCAAAAATTGGTTACTAATGTTTTTTTTTTATAAAAAGAGGATCAAATTTTGATTAAAATTAGTGACTGATTATTTTATTTAATCAATTACTAAATCAGTCTCTAATTTTAGTAAACAACCTAAATCGATCGCTAATCATTAATGACCAAGGCTTTAGCAATTGATTAGAATAATCACTAAATTAGTCACTAATTGTTTTAGTAACCAATTTTAAAGATTTAGTGATCAAAAAATTGGTTGCTGAAAACCTTTCTTCTATTAATGTTACTAGAGTGTTTAGAGGGCAAAGCCAACAAATCAAACACTCAATATTAAATGATCAAGCAATCAATATAGGCGATAGGTATGAGAATAAGTTGTCTTTATTTCCTGTTTTCTTCTTTATTTTTTTACTTAAATTCTAACAAGTATTTTAAAATTAATTACATTCTCTATTCTCACTTAATTTATTTTACACTTATTAAAATTTAAGTAAAGAAACAACAAAAAAACAAAAAAAGAGATAAGAAATTAGCACAAATAATCTCCATTCAGGTGATAGAAAGAGTGAAGTATGTAGAAAATCAGGAGTTTGTTCTACCTTGGTTTTATTAAGAGAAAACTCTTGATTAACCCCCATAGTTTTTGCAATTTCATCCGCATTCAAATATAAATCTACGTATAGTAATTATTTTTTTTAATCTTAATTTTTTTACATCATTTTTTATATTATTTTTTATATTATTTCTCATACCATTAATTATATCATTTTTTCTATCACTTTCTCTCACTTAATTATACTCATTAAAAATAATTTGAAATTTGATTTTTTTTTTTTTTTATGAATGAAAATTACGTATACACTACTCTCAAAATGTAAGTAATATAAACCCGTCAATTGGATCAGAGAATCTTATAGCATAGTCTGTATCTATAGATAGATGGATTTATGTATTTCACCAATAAATCCATCCCGAGTACGTTGAATTAATGCATTAGAATTTAGCTGCCTAAAATATACTATTTACACATAATTTTATTATATCATTCTTACATCATTTTCTTTTTTATCAATAAAATAAGAAAAATATACATCTCAACATATACTTTTTTCATCTTTTTTTTATCCAAAACAAGAAAGATGTAAAAAATGTAGTATTTTAATGTGCAAATAATGCATTAAAATTTAGCTGCCAAAAATCTATTATTTACACATTAATTTCATTATATCATTCTTACAACATTTTTTATCAATAAAATTAAATAAGAAAAAAACATACATCTAAACACACACTCTTTTCCATTTTTTTTTATCCAAAACAAAAAGATGTAAAATTTGATACAGTATTTTAATGTACAAATAATATTACTGTGTCATATATGCATTAAATATGCATATGCATAGTCGATCTTTAACTTTAACACAAGAAAACTGATCACCTAATTTTAGAGAACAGTTAACTAGGTACGTATACATTGTCAAACTTGAAACAGGCCTAGCAATATATTTAGAAAGCTCCACCATTTCCTGCCATTTCTCATTTTTCACCCAAGTAAACCTCCTCAAAATTTGGCGGTGTAACAAATCAGACCTCGTCTACGTCACTCATGGATCAGAATTCAGAAGCATATATATATGTATATAAGTATAACTGATCCCCACCCTTGTAGTGATCTCTAGCTATCCAATCCATCCATGATCTCCGTATCAAAGATGTCTGTTTCCACTACATTGCTCTCAGTTTTTCTTCTTGTGTTCCCGTGTGTCACTTGTTTTGACATCACTAAACTCCTCTCCCAATACCCAGCATACAGCAGTTTCAGCAACTACCTCACACAAACCCAGCTGGCGGGGGACGTGAACAACAGCCAAAACATAACGGTGCTGGCTGTGGATAACTCAGGAATGGCCCCTATCTCCGGGAAATCTATGGACGTGATAAAGAAGGTGTTAAGCATCCACGTGATCATGGAGTACTTGGACGTCCAGAAATTGCAACACCTTGGCAACCAATCCATCACGGTGAGGACACTGTTGCATTCCATTGGCCAAGCTCAGGGGCTTCAAGGTTTCATAAAGATCACAGATCTCAGCACCGGCGCCGTCTCTTTTGTCTCAGCTTCTGATTCCAACAGCATGGGCGCCAACTTAATCAAAGCCGTGGTTTCACAACCCTATAATATTTCAGTGGTGCAAATTAGCACTGTTATCATGCCCCCGAGTCTTCTTGAAATTGCTAACTCTCCATCTCCATCATCAGTATCACCTTCTCCTCCCCCACCGCTACCAGTACCAGTTATATCACCTGTACCAGTAATCACGCCTGTGCCGGTAATCAGTATCACACCAGTTCCAGTGGAGTCCCCGGTGCCAACCGTGCCAGCTCCAGTTCAGTCGCCAGTGCCGGTAGTATCACCTGTGCCTGTGCCGGTAGTATCACCTGTGCCTATGCCGGTAGTATCACCTGTGCCTGTGCCTGTGCCAGTAACAACACCAGTGGCAGTTCCGGTAATATCACCAGTGGCAGTGCCAGTAATGACACCAATTATGGGGCCTGTATTATCTCCTGTAGATGGTCCAGGTGCAAGTGATGCACCGGGACACGGGGGTTCCAGACCCACTCCTTCGGCTGATGCTGCTAATGGACCGGGTGAGGGTGATGCAGGAGATACTCCTAAATCAGGGTTGCCAAAGTTTGGTGTGAACAAGGCTTTACCTATTCTCCTTACTTTGTTGTCAACGTATGTGCTGTCCAGGTCCAGACATATAATGTAATGTGAAGATTGATATGAGTATGACAATAATTAATAACACACTATCAAGCAGTTAATTAGGTGAATTCAGAAGATTCATTCTATTGCAATTCCGGAAATGTCATTATATTCTCACTGCTCTATATTTCATTGACATTGCTGACTTGTACAATCCCCATGTTCACACCATTGTTTCCCATTTCCAGGGAAGGTTACAAGGCTCACCTACACTTCTCAGAGTCAGTTCCATGAAAATTTTCCATTTGCTTTTGATTTATTTTGGTTTCATGGCAAACGGTTTCTTGAGTTTGACACCACTACACACAAGTGCTCTATATATGCTGTAATGTTCCTTTATTATTGCGCAGAATAGTACTTTTTATTCAGGTCCTTTAATTTTTCTATTAACATATAATGATAATTTTTAGTATAATAATAATTTTTAAAAATTAAAAAGGGGTATTTCATTCAAGAGTTTGATTTTTACGTTATTTGATTGATCATTGATGCTTTGTGTTAAGTGTTAACATGACACGTAAATGTTAAATAAGGTGCCATGGATTCTGTTTACACTTTAAAACTTCACTTATAACTATAATTTGACACAACAAAGTGTTGGTGGGTGGACAACGGAGACACGGATTCAGCTGATATTTTTTATCTTTATTGTTCTTAGAGTTGGAAGATGATGGTTTCTGATAATCTTGTACAGTTAATGGGTCAATCTTGCATATTCTAGACCTCTGCTAGTTAAGAGACAATCAGAAAAGGGACAGTAAAGAAAATAAACTATTTTTACTATATTGCTGGGTTTTGAAAGCTGAACGAGCTAGGTTTTTGTTTATAAAGGAGGTATTACTTAGGGGATGGGGGAAGGGATGGAGATCACCTGTCCCTATTTTCTATCTTCTTCCCTGTCCTTCCATTTAAATTCTGACAAGTGTAAAATGAATTAAGTGAGAATGAGACATGTATTTAAGTTTAAAATACTTGTCAGAATTTAAGTGGGGAGACAGAGAATGAGACAGGAAATGGGGACAGGTGATCCTCATCCTGGGAGAAGGATGGGCTCTACAGCCGAGGCCATTAAATATTAGTCGAAAAAATATTTTGCTTACAATTTTTATATGTATATTATATTTATATTGTATATTCATGTAAAAGAGATGTCAAATTAACTTATATATAATTGTAATATTTTTGTGCGATACAGAATAAATTTGTAAATAAATTTAAAAAAATTACACATATAAAAGTTAAACGAATAACGAAACTAAATATTAATAGCTTCAATAAGTTCTTGGCAAAGAGGAAGTTGTGTTTGAATATTAATTGATATGTTCTATAGTTCTATCTGTCTATCTATTTATCTATCTATATATATATTGTTCTGGACCACTTGATCAAAAAAATATTGTTCTAATATTGTTTTGGACTGAGATTTTAGGATATCAGTATAAGAGCAACCTAGCCCTACTAGAATAATACACAGATATTATTACACGCTATCTTGATGAGTATATCAGTCTTTTTATTAGGCATAAACCTCTTAAGTATCCTTGATGAATTTGAAAGCTAATTATATCCCACATAAATAGGAAAATTAGTTAAAAGGGATCACAATCCCTAATGAATTATAATCCTAAATAACTATATTTAATACAGATTGCACTCATCCTAAGACGCTCTTATAAATACCATGTCAGGTCTCAAAGGTATGCATCTCCTCTAATATACAAACTGTCTTCATAGTGCATGGTCTGACTTGAACGTTAGAGTGCCTTTTGTAGGTACCAACCTCCTCGCACCACCGCTGCCGCAGTTGTGCAATGGAGGAGTCTACCACATACGTGTTTATCTCAAGTACCCTTTGAATTTATTTCAGAACATTAGTGCCGTTTGTGGGAATCCTAACAAACTTCTAATCTCACACAATCATGGTGAACACGAGATAGAATTCAAAAGAGACGCTGGGCAGACCTCAACTAACTAAAGCCAGGACCCTGTCGCCCAACATCCTCCTTTTCCTGCCCCACCACCTGTTGTTGAAACCTCCGCTATGAGAAACCAGTCACTCAATGTAGAAAACCAACGCGATGGGCACCCACCTCGGTTTCTGATGAAAACTCTAACCCATCGTGCAGGGTTTATATGAGAGATAGACTTGGAATCCTAGCACAATGAGGTAACCCTGATGCCTAAGAGTGCAGAATCCTAAGTCATCAGCATTTAGGAATGCTTAATAATGAAATTAGCGATCGTGCGTCTCATTCTCAAAGCACGAATCAGTCACAGACATCCCAACGTCAATTTCAGGACATGCTACAACATCATATGACTATGCTGAACGAACAATATCAGAGGTTGGAAGATATGCAGCAGGTCATGCTTGAAAACTGACCCAAGCTTCACCGTCGTGACGGAAGTCTTAGCGCAGAAAACAATCAAAGAAGGGCACATGTTGATGCTTCAGTGACCAATATCCGGAATAATAATCCGAACCATGGATTTCAAGAACGTCTTTTTTCTGATCAACTTATGGAGTACCGTGTTCCAAGGAACTTCAAATTTCCAGTAAATTTGGAGATTTATGATGGGACTATGGACCCCCAGGAACATGCAAACGCCTTTAAACGATCTATGTGCTTTTATGGAGGATCTATGGAGTTGTTATGCCGTATCTTCCCTCTTTCACTGAAAAAGGGAGCCCTCAAGTGGTTTTCAAGCTTACTGCGACGATCTGTTGTTGACTAGCCAAATCTTAAACAACGGTTCTTGCTCCGGTATACTACTAGCAAAGAACAACCCAGATCCATTGAATCCCTGTCAAAGGTTCGTCAAGGGCGGGATGAGCCCCTCCGTGATTACGTCAAGAGGTTTATGGCAGCATGTACTAACATGGAGAACTTCAATGACAGAATAGTCATTCATTATGCTAGAAGTGGTCTTCGAGTAGGTTTTGAGTTATTTGCATATCTAACAAAAAAGAAACCATAGAATTTGGGTGAATTTTAGAAACGATCCCAGAAGTATGTCAGCCTCGAGGAAGTAACAGAGGACCAAAGGAGATGAGACAAAGGTGAACCCTCTGACCAGAAGCCCAATCGTAACTCCTCATGGCCACAGCATTCCAAAGGCAGCCCACCCCGGGGAAGGTACTCTGATTATACTCCTCTAAACACCCATTGAGAAATAATCTTGAGGGAGGTGAGGCAGACTGAGTTTCAGAATATCCGGAGGCCACCCCCCATTAAGAAGCACAAGCAGAATGATCATTCTAAGCATTGCACATGGCATAAAGGTTATGGTCATGATACTGAGGACTGCTACCAACTGCGCGATGCCATCGAATTCTTGATCAAGGCCGGACGACTACAACAGTATATTCTCCGCGTTCAGAATGATGAGCACCATGGTAGGCGTAGAGATAACAAACGCAGTTCACGTCGAAGCTCATCTCCTCGCCACAGGAGAAGAAACGAAGTCCTAGGAGAAGATCTCGGACGCCACCTCGCCGGGATAACAATGACTGGCAAGATAGGAACAGGGATGCTCCGACTAATGACAATGATGATCAACGTTCTGAGCCAAATAGAACGATCAACACCACTGATGGTGGTTTCGCTAGTGGAGGGTCATCAAATGGAGTGCGGAAGAAAGCCCTCAGGATGGCAGTATTTAGTGTATCCCATTCCGAACCTAGATTACAGATTGCGGAAAGAAAAACACCCTCCATCACCTTTACGAACGAGGACTACAGTGGAATTATCCTAGATCATGATGACCCACTTGTCATCTTGGGGATAATATCCAATGCTGAGGTCCGCTGTATTTTTGTGGATCAAGGAAGTTCAACATATATTATATTCCTGGATCTTTATCAGAAGCTAGAGCTCCCGCGATCAGACTTGACTCCCTATGACGGGAAATTGACAAGTTTCACGAGTGAAAAGATTGCCCCGATAGGTTATTATGAAACATACTTGACTCTGGGATCCTCTAAACTGTTTAAGACTGTCAAGGTAAGGTTTTTGGTGGTGAATTGTCCTTCGGTCTACAACATCATCTTGGGCAGCGCTACTGTAATGCTCTCGGTGCCATGGTGTCTACCGCCCGCCTAGTAATGAAGTTTCCGAATAAGAACAATGAGGTTGTCATTGTTAAAGGTGATCAAGTTACTGCTAAAAAATGCTATAATGAGAGTTTAAAAATATGTAGGGCTCCCAGGAAGACCAGAGCACGCATCTTTAGCCCAGCTTTAAATCAGGTCAATATCCTTATGATCGAGCTAGACGTTTGTGAAAAGATCCAAGGTATCAGACACCATCCTGAAGGAGAGTTGTTTTCACTCCAACTAGGTGACAAGTCTAACTAAGTTACCAAGATAAGCGCAAACTTGGAAGAATAGGAGAGACGCCAGCTAATAGAGCTCTTGCAGAAAATTAAAGACCTATTTGCCTGAATGTCCTCCGACATGCCTAAGCTTAACCCTGCTTTCATCTACCATTGTTTATCTATTAAATGGGATGTGAAGCTGATCCTCCAGAAGAAAATAAAAGTTGGCCCTAAGAGATAGCATATCATCCCACACAATAAATACGGATGACCTTCTCACAAAGCCCAAAGCAAGTTCACTTGTTCCATCAGAAGACCTCGAGTCCATGGGTACTTTGGCCTGACATAAATCGTAAGATTACCACACTTTAGCGAGATCCGAGGAGCACAAGGTCCGAAGAGGATCAACTATACATGATGACCAAACAGGAAAATCCACTTGACCACCCTCTGGGGGCAAGTAGCGCATTCAAGGGTCTTAATCTGTGCCAGTGTGAGTCGCACCTTAGACGGTCAAACAAGGAGCCACCAATGGGATCAAGGAGTGCCTTACATTCCAAGTTAAGAGGGCAACCCACCAAACCCTTATTAGCAGGTTGGTCGCGAGTCGCAAAACCTCAACACTTGGCTAAAACCATCATGTGGTTACTGGCAACACAGATAATGAAATCTGTGTTTAAGCCATCATGGTACCAACCGCAAGTTGTCTTGTGCTAGATAAGTCCTACAGTGGAAAAATCCTAAGTCTTGGAAAAATTCTCGCACTAAACCATAGGCAAGAAAGACCCCGACAAGGACCACTTAAAACCAAAGTCCTAAGAGGGATCCTAAACGTCCAAATAGTTGGTGATGGACCCCGGACACGGTTTCTTTTATGCCTAAGTCCTAAGAGGGATCCTAAATGCCCAAATAGTTGGTAACAGACCCCAGACAAGGTTTCTATACCAAAGTCATGATGGATCCTAAATATCAAAGCGATTAGTAATGGACCTCAGATAAGGTTTCCACTCTATACCTAAGTTAGGTGGGATCCCAACAAATCTTTATGGTTAGTAAAGGACCCTGGATAAGGTTTAATAATAATTATACTTAAGGTAGAAGGGATCTTATGTGCCAAATTTTCTTGGACATTAAACCCTGAGCTAAGATGTTATTTTTGCCTAAATCCAAAATTTTGAATGCTCAATATTATGAGTCTTGGATTATGGATTAAGGTGTTATATTTGCCTAAATCTAAAGATTCTGAATGCTCAATATTATGAGCCTTGGATTATGGATTAGGGTGTTATTTATGCCTAAGTCTTAAATTCCAAAACGCTTGGTTATGATAATCATTGGACCATGGACTAAGGCGTTATTTCTACCTAAGTCAAGTGGAATGCCATGCTCTCGATATTATGGGTGTGGGATCTCGGACTATGATTTTTCCATAAGGAAACAATTTCCTAAGTCCGCAAAATAGTTGTGAAAAGTAACATAATGAGCGTTGGACCTAGTACGGACCATGGAAAAAGAAGTAAACACGATAATAATTCTGGCTCATTCTGCTGAACTCGGCCACTTATGGCCAACTGACGTGGTGGACCGGACTACGGCGTGTCTACAAGTGTCATGATTAAACGCCTACAAATTAGAATTCATAACCCTATGGAAAAACGCAGACCACGGCTTCAAGTAAAGCACGGAGTCCGTCATCCGGGGGCATTGGGACTTACTACTTCACTATACTGGCTAAATATCAAGTTGGGGGCAATAGTTCTGGATCATGATCCAAGATCCTGTCCCATTGGTCAACCCGGCATGCATTCGACTTGAATCTGTCGTTGACATCCCGACATGAATTCACTCATGACATACAACCTAGATCCCACGAACTACACATGGGGGCAACATATGGCTTACCTCAAAGGGCAGAATGACAACGTAAGCAGAGTGATCTGACTCGGACCCCAGCCTTACACGTCAACCCTAGAGGAATACTATGACATATCATGGACTTTGGCCTTTTCGAAAACACCGTGAGATCCGGCGTTAACTCTGACTTGGATCCCTTTGTTCACTACGTGCCGTGTGCTCCTGTTAAACATGGGTACCTTGACACTTAACTGTCTCATCTAAGCGCCAAGCTGGGGGCAACTGTTCTGAATCGGGATTTTGGGATATCAGTACAGGAGCAACTCAGCCCCACCAGAATAATATCCAGATATTACTACGTGCTATCTTGATGAGTATATTAGCCTATTTATTAGGCATAAATCTCTCAAGTATCCTTGATGAATATGAAAGCTAATTATATCCCACATATATAAATAAGAAAATTAGTTAAAAGAGATCACAATCTCTAATAAATTCTAATACTAAATAACTGCATTTAATACATATTGCATTCATCTTAAGACGCTCTTATAAATATTATGTCAGGTCTCAAAGGTATGCATCTCATCTAATATATAGACTGTCCTCATAGTGCATGATCTGACTTGAGTGTTGTAGTGTCTTTTGAAGATACTCACCCCCTCGCACCACCACTGCCGCAATTGTGCTATGAAAAAGTCTATCACATACGTGTCTATCTTAAATACTCTCTTAATCTATTTCAGAATATATATATATCTGCTACAATCTCAGCACCCGTGATTAATGGACGGCAATGAATTTTTCAAAGTGTGGGGCTGATAGAAATAAGCAAAGTGGAAGCAAAGATTTGTATCTTGTTATTTTGTTTTTTTATGTGGTCAAATAAATAAAAGTGATAGATATAAATATATTTATTATTAGAATTTAATTATAATTTGTAATCTTTTTTATAATTTTTATATTTATTTCTCTCCTTCACTTGATCATATTAAAAAAATATAGCATTACTTTATCATATTAAAAATAAATAGGATAAGAGGATCCAAATATAGAAAGTAGCTTTCAGAATTCATAAGGTGATATATTGTAATCGACTTCTAGAACATAAAAGGTCAAGAATTCCTGTTGGACGCTTTTTCCTCCTATTATTCAGTAGGTTGTAAGAGGTGATGTAATCTTGGAGAATGGGAACCAAAATTATTCAGTTTTCCCTTCCCACCAAAAATACAGATGATGTAGGGCAGGTTTTGATTCTCAATGCTACTTCATGTCAAAATAAGAACTAATGGTGTAGTTTCAAACTTTCTGCACAAGGTAAAAGCCATGGTGAGAGGCCTCGCTATGGATTTGGTCAGTCACTATATGTAGGTCCACGGGGTTTTGCCCATAGGAAGTAGGAAATAAATGTTGGGTTTCCAATTTCTTAATTTGAATATTGCTCGTTGGTGATAGAATTTGAATTAAGATTAAAATGGTTAAAATTGACCCACATTTTTATTTTTATAAGTATTGATAATTTTTTATTTTATTATTAAATTTAAATTTTGAATTATAATTAATGTTAAGATAATAGAGAAATATGTGATATATTTATTTTTAATTAGTAAATTAGAAAAACCTTATTTTTATAAGGATAGAGATAAGAATAGAATTTGAGTAGTTGATTGCTATGTAAATTATTATGAGTTATAAATATTGTATTAAAGAATTGATAGAGTTATAAGAAAAGATGTGAACATTGAGAGACTTGACAAGATTTAAAGATAATGATAAAAATTTGTAAAATAGAAAAGATTAAGAATGCCCACATATATTATCTTGTAATATCTATGACAAATTCTTCTCGTCCATAAATTTAAGCATGTTAAACTGATGTATAAAAAGGGATGAGGTATTGGTATTCTCAAACACTGTATCAATGGGAAACCGAGTAGGAGGACAATCTCTTGCTTTAGGTGATCTGTGGAGCCTGCTTTAACTGTAGCCAGATGATGAACGGTCAATATATCATATTTTTACAATTTAATTTCTTAGTTTTTCATATATTTTTTATTGAATTTTGTTTGTAAGTTTTATTATATTTTTAGTATTGTTTAATTGTGTTTCTATTATGTGTTTTTGTTAGGTAATTGCACATGGAGAAGACTGGACGTTCAAAGAAATAAGAAAAAAAAGAATTTTTATCAGCGTCCAGCGCTTGAGTGCTGGAGTGGAGCGCTTGAGCGCCTAAAGCGTATGCAGCAGTAGTGATTTAATGGCCCAGTGCCTGAGCGCTGGGAAAGAGCGCCTGAGCCCTGGCTTAAGTGGCTGAGCGCCTAAGCGCCCAAAAGCCAACGCTTAGGCGCTGGTTGCGTAACAGCACACGTGAATTTGAATAAATAGGAGAAGTTGCACCAAATTTAACACATTGAGCACATCACGCAGAAAATCCCTAATCCTAAGAGAGTAGTTTTGCAGCAACAGACTTTGGAGGATGATTTCGAAGAGATGATTCAATTCTTGAAGGTTTGAAGATCATAATCAACGTAAAAGGGGTTTTGATTTCTCTTTTCCTCTAGTTTTTCCCTTTCTTTGGGTTTTCTTTCCATGGGTTTGTATTTTGATATTAATTTTATGTATTGAACATGAGTAGCTAAACTCATAACTAGGGCTATAGGAAATTTTGTTTTCCTAATTATTTGAGTTTAATTTCTAATTTGATTATAGTAATTTCTTTTAGGGTTTATCATATTGCTTGCATTCTTGTCATAATTTAATTACTTTTGACATGTTTTAATTCATTATTTGACCAGTGACTATCTGCATTCAATAAGTGGATCTATATGGTAAGCCTAGGATTAGATTGGTGAATGACCAAACATTAATTTTTTCTACCAATGGAATTGATAGATATGTTAGTTTATCTCTTAAATTGAAACTTAATGCATTTTTAATTAATTCAACTAAATGACCAAATAGGTGATTTAATTTAGGAATAGAATATTATTTCATCCATGAACATTGGGATTCAATAGCAAGTAAGAGAATATTGGTAAAAAAATTACCTTACATCATAAATAAAAGAAAATCTGAATAATTAAATTCAAGTGAACCTTGCGCCCTAATCTCTCTCTCATTGATTATCTATTCTTTGTTTGATTATCCATTGTTTATCTTTATTTGTTTTACTTTATTTGTTCTTGAATTTCTTCATACACTTTTGATTGTCTGGATAACAAAGAGTTTTACAAATCTAATAATTATCATTTATTCTTTATGGGATCGATAACTGAGACTCAAGTTCTATATTACTTAATAATAGAGTACACTTACTCTTAGTGTATTTTATGTGTATCACCAGTCCAAAGGGCTTGCTAGTGCATTTGTATTTATGATAAAATTTGGTTTATCAATACAAAACTGTTCAGCCATTTCTTTTCTTTTTTTTTCAATAAGGATATATATCTATAAAAACTATACTATTTGTAACATTGAATCTTTCTTTGTAGGATTAATATGCATCATGATGATCTTTCTTGCATTTGTATCATGACCCATTTCATATCCATGACCAATGTACATATAAGCTAAATATCAAAATCTAATTTAGCCTAACAAGCTAGACAAAAGTAAAAGATTTCAAAATGTTAACTTTTCATAAAAGCATATGCTCAAAAAATTTCTTATTAAAAATAATTGACAAAATTTCCTCTAAATATTTATATTTCTATGGGTACAACCCCTGTCAAGTTTTTCAAAACATAAACACATTCTTAAACAAGAATGGGATATAAACAACCTTATAGTTGCAGACTCTTAAATCAAGAACATGTACCTACCAAAACAATTTGGAGGCCCATCAAAGATATCAACTAGGATGAACAACTCTTAACTAACTCAAAGAGCAACCTACAAGTCTATAAAAGAATTATAATGTGGTGAGTCACACAGTGAGGACATAATAAGCAAAGTGAAATGGAAAGAGAAACAAGCAGAAGCACGAATCTTTAAACTTTGAAAATAACTCAAAACACAATACCTAAAGAAATAAAGTTTATAAATACGACCACTTTATCAAATGCTTTGCTTTCCAGAGGTTGCACATAAGATAACTATACTACAAATTGAGAATATTAACTTTATCCAACAAATCTCATTTCATATCATCTCAAGCCGAGGGACATCACCTCACCCAACGAACCTCTACATCTACTATATGTATATAGACCATTATATTTGTAAGCTACGGCAAATGATGAAATCTCATGACTAGAGTCTTCTCACCCAATATCACATTGAATTTACTATGTGAGCAAACAGGTATAATACTAAGGGTCCTCTCACCCAATAACTTTAATGAATCTACTGTGTGCACATAGGCCATTACATTTATTCACTATGATAAGTGGTAAAATCTCATGTTTAAGGTTATCTCACCTAATAATTTACTGAATTTACTATAAGCACATAGGTCATTATATTTCTTCACTACGACAAGCATTACTATTATATCTCTTATTTAAGGTCCTCTTACCTAATCGCTTATTGAATCTATTATGAGCACATAGGTCGTTATATCTCTTCGTTCCGGCAAGCGGTAAAATCTCATGTTTAAGGTCCTCTCATCCAATAGTTTACTGAATCTACTATGAGCACATAGACCTATATCTCTTCGTTATGGCAAACAATACTGTTATATCTCTTTGCTAACGATGAACTGTGTTCTAATGTAGAACCCATCATGGATATAAAAATATAAACTCAGCTTAAGAATATCATAATTAGAACCAAACCATCAAAGTCAAAAATACTCATTTCTCAATCTCACCTTAAGATTTAAAACATCATAATTACATTATGATGAATATCAACTCATATAACTCATATTATCAATAGGACTATTACTTAAAAACATACTCAATGCCAATATAAAAGAGGTTTAGCAATGTTTAAAATGATAATCATTGAATCTAAGTTTATAAGAAAAAGTTGCAATGTGTTTATCTTCATTGAAATAAACTTTATATTGCATGAAAAATTTAATAAACTTGAAAAACTTTGTTTTCCTAAAAAAATAATCTTAAGAAAGTATGTCATTAAGGAAATTATCTACTCACCTAATATTAGTTCTCAGTCAATCCACTTCCATTGATACACCCTTTCAATCCAAATGTAATGCTGATTTTCAGTGACAGATATAGGTACATTGTACTATCAATCTTACACCAAATCTCTAATTTCCTAACTAAAGTTCCTAAATTTCAGTATGTAGTAGCTCTAGTCAATGGGTAGGTTCAAAGCTCATAACTACTTGTTCAATAAATCATGATTTTAGACCAAGAAATTACTTCTAGAAGTTAGAAAGAAGGTTGTAGACGAGGGCAGAGAGAACCCTACATACACTATAGATCAAGCTCTATAATGTCCACCAAAAACGTGTAGCTAGAGGAGGTTGAAGGTTGGGTATGAGAAATCTCACTAAATCCCTAAATTTTAAGTTACACAGCTAGTGATTTGGGAAAGGATTAGAAGGATAGAGGAAGAAGAAGAAGAATAAGAGAAAGAGAGGAGAGAGATGGAGAGAGACACGTATGAGAGGAGGATGGGTTATATTGTTAAAAAAACTAATCTAATATTTTTTTTATTTTTAACTTAAAAATGTGAAATTTCCAAAATGTCCTCAAAATATCTCCCCAGTTATTATTATTTTTTTATTTTTAGCACTGATACAATAACTAATTTTTCATCATTCAGTACATCAAAATCACTAGTGGCCTAGTCTTGTAGTATGTCTTAATCATAGCATAACTCCTTTCTAGAGGTGTCATAACATAAAGATTAAGTGAATGGAGTAACTGACTTAAATATTTAAAAAGAATTTATTAATTTGAAGTAGTTTTAAAATTAATTATTGATTTGGAGTAATTTTTGTTATATTAGCAGGCTTTATTATTTTATTATTATTATTTTTTGTTAATTTAGTCAAAGGCATTAGTCTATTTAACATTTTACAAAAAATTATATAAGCTCGCATTTTTTTCAAAACGTGCAGCCATGTGACAAAACCCTATGAAAAGTATTAGTTCACGTGGTGTTTTTTAGTTCATGCAACTTTAATCATATCTTAAGCCACGTAATAACATCCTATGAAAAACGTTAGTCCACATGACATCTTTCAAAATTAAATTAAAAAAAAATAAAGTCACATGGAGTAGTTTCAGAAGACATAAAAATAAAAGTTGCATAGAGCAGCTGATCAAAAGACTTCATGTGAAGTCTTAAGCTCTTAAAAAAAATTATTGTTTGATGTTAGTACTAAGAAAAAAATCAACGATAACCATCATGAGTAATCATGAAACTGATCGGTTCATAGCGGAACAGTATGGTGCAAACAATCACTTGTACTTTACTACTTGAACACGTTTCTTTTTTATTATTATTATAAAGAATTAACATAAATAAAATGGAGTTCACTAACTCTGAAACTTAAATATTGACTTTGCTACCAGCTAAATAGCAGACTTATCACTCATGGCCTAGTCTTGTAGTATGTCTCAATCATAGCATAACTCCTTTCTAGAGGTGTCATAACATAAAGATTAAGTGAATGGAGTAATTGACTTAAATATTTAAAACGAATTTATTAATTTGAAGTAGTTTTAAAATTAATTATTGATTTGGAGTAATTTTTGTTATATTAGCAGGATTTATTATTTTATTATTATTATTATTTTTGTTAATTTAGTCAAAGGCATTAGTCTATTTAACATTTTACAAAAAATTATGTGAGCTTGCATTTTTTTCAAAACTTGCAGCCATGTGACAAAACCCTATAAAAAGTGTTAGTTCACGTGGTGTTTTTTAGTTCATGCAACTTTAATCATATCTTAAGCCACGTAACAACATCCTATGAAAAGCGTTAGTCCACATGGCGTCTTTCAAAATTAAATTTAAAATAAAAAATAAAGTCAAATGAAATAGTTTGAGAAGACGTAAAAATTAAAGTTGCATAGAGCAGTTGATCAGAAGACTTCACGTGAACTCTTAAGCTCTCAAAAAAAATTACCGTTTGATGTTAGTACTAAGAAAAAAATCAACCATAACCATCATGAGTAATCATGAAACTGATTGTTTCATAGTGGAACAGTATAGTACAAACAATCACTTGTACTTTACTACTTGAACACGTTTCTTTTTTTTTTATATAAAAAATTAACATAAATAAAATGGAGTTCACTAACTCTGAAACTTAAATATTGACTTTGCTACCAGCTAAATAGTAGACTTCACTTGAAGTCTTAAGAATCATAAAAAAAAAATACTAATTTGATAAGAGTTACAATAGAACTTACATAAATATTTACTCCGAGAGACTCCACCTTCCCCAGTCCCTATCTTTTTCTTCTTCTTTTACTCTTCTTCTTGCACTACCCATTTCTTTCTTTCCATTTTATTCTTCTCTCTTTTAACTCTCCTTTTTTTTTCTCACCATTTTATTTTTCTTCACCTACCTTTATTTTTATCTAATTCTAACTATTTCTTGTTGAAGTTCCATAATATTTTGTTTTTAAAGTAACTGTTTAATTTAAAATATGTCATTTGCTATTAATATCTTGTGAAAAATATGTTCCCTAATGCGTGAATGTTGAACTTTGAATTTTTGTTAGTATGTACCTGTGTTTATACAAGGTTTTATTTTTTTACCACCAAAAGATTGGTTGAAATTATGAAGAAGGAACAAGACAAGCATCCAAGCTAGCTAGAGTTGGCAAAATGAGTCGACCCTGCCCGATCAAGCCGGGCTACTTCAGGTCAAATATGTTTCAGGCTAACATTTTGCTAGTCCAACCCAACCTGTTGCGTGTTATGGGTTAGGTGGGCTAGCGATATTTTTTTTAAATATTAAATTTAATCTTTAAAAAAATTAAATTAGTGAAAAATAAGAAATTTGGGTTACTCAATTTTGGGCCAATGATAAATAAATTAGATAATTAGTCCAATTTACAATTGAGTTTTAATTTTTCAAACAAAAAAATGACAATTTCCTTTAAGATATATATTATTAAGTTAAAAAGTAATTAAAATTCGAGTCAGCCAATCGAAGTGGTCATCCTGATTTTTGGCAGGCTATGTCGAGCCAAATTAAGTTCGGACTTGAATTTTTCTAACCCAACTGCACTTGTTATCAGGCTATTCAAACTGACTCATCTAGCTCAACCCATTTTGATAGCTCTAAAGCTAGCCTGAACAACTATGCAAGGTTTATCGTATTGCCATAATTATAGGAGAAGCCAAACACAAAGCCATCACCAAAATCACCTTCAACTTTAGTATCAAAAGATTCGTCATCAGTAATTTCACCTTCGTCTTCATCTTTATTTTCACTGGACTCAATTAGGAAGTCCCTACTCTAACCTTCATCATCGTCAAAAAGGCAAATGTTAGCATCAGTAAGACCCAAAATTGGAGCAACAGCAGACTCATCAACATGGCAGTCTTCATTGGCGATTGATATGCAACTCATTCATAGGACATGAATATACATGTACGGATTAACTACCCACAACATCGATTTCACCATACAGTTCCATGATTGTCATAACAAAATGATGCTCAAATGTGTTGATCATGCACTCAATATCTTCATCATCGACTACTTCAATCACAATATATCTATTCTCATTTCAAGATAGGAAATATATAAGTTAGGTTTGAAATAACTTGATATAATTGAAGCTTCAATTTTGAACGAATCTTTTTCTTCAAATCATCATAACTGGTACCACGCTTAATTTGAATCGGTCATGTATCACCTTCAAATGCAAGTCCCTGTGTCTCTTCAAACTTTCTACCATTTGAATAGACAAAAATGATTAATTGACTCATTTTTAGAAATAAAAATAGGTACACAAAATAAGTGACTGAATGAGATAAACTTATAAAGATGGTGAGTGAGGGAGCTTGTGTGAGTGAATTAGGAAGGGGTCATGGGTTTTTATAGGAGATAGTCCTAATAAGGAGAGTGCTACGTGGCAGCATATGGTGAAAGGCGTTAGTCCATCTAGCGCCTTGTAAGGTGCCATGTCCATCTGACACCTTGTGAGATGCCATGTGGACTAACACCTTTCACCCGATGTTGTCACGTGTCTTAATCTTTGCAACTTTTTTTTTAAATTATTATTTTTGAAAGTTGTCAAGTGGACTAGCCTTTCATAGGACACTGTCACGTGGCCAAAGATGTGACTAAAAATGCATGAATTAAAAAACGCCATGTGGACTAATGCCTTTCATAAAGCTTTGCCACGTAGCCTATAAAAATCGCAAGTTTTGAAATAACGTGGGTCCACATAACTTTTTTTAAGATGACAAGTGGATTAACATCTTTTGCTAAGTTGGCATAAAAAAATAATAAAAAACTTGTAAGCCCTGTTGATATGACAAAAACTACTCCAAATTGATAAATTGTTTAAAAATTAACACTAATTTGGTGAATTGCCCTAATTGAATGCTTGCCTATGTTTTAAATTTTGAATTCATGATGCCAGTTATTATATTACAAATAGTAAGAATAAATTTTGTAATGAATACACCTTTAAAATTCTATGGTGAAAGAAACGCTGCTCTTTTCAAACAACAATGAATTTGTTGTCGAGAGACTTGCGTTACGGTATAATATTACTCATACGAAAGTTTCATGCTTTCAGCCGTTCTAATTTTCATACCTTTTGATTCAGTAGTTAGTGATAATATCCCTAAGCTGCATCGCAAGGATATTGGAATTCCTGCACACAAACTTTCGTGCATGAGTTGAATAAACTGCATTTGGTTAGAATAGTGCATTCAGATAGTAAGCATAAGTGATGAATTATCAAATTACTTTTGATGGGATTTATACAGTGTGTCTTGTTTTCTTGAACTGAGTTGAAAATTGAAATAAGTCATCATGTTATAGTTACCCGAAACGCGATACAGGCATGAGTACATGATTTGTGACATTTTGTGATTATATTACAAGATTTTCTTTATTACAAATCTAGAACGCGATATGCCGTACGGCAAATTTCACAGGATTGATGAGTGAATCAGGTAACTATGGCTATCACATTGTTTCCCATCTAGGCTATTATTGAAGATTCTTACATTCGTTTCTGAACCATCAAATCTAAAATTTCATTTGAAAGTGGAGACATTTGAATATTTGATATTCAGTTAATGGTTAATATTTATGAGGAAGGAAAGCTACAAACTGGAAACTTCTTTCAATGGATGTTAGTGGAGTGTTCTTTTATGTTCTATAAGTAATCTAGTTCTCATAAAACATTCAATTGAAGATTATACTTTACGACTAGGTTACGCTGATGGTTAGAAGTTAGAACCTACCAGTTCCAGTACAAGTGGGGTAAAGATGATTATAATGTCCCTTCCTTTTATAGAGCCAAATTACATAAATCTTCATTGTAACGGGCTAGCAAAAATACAATGGACTAAGAGGGGAAAATAATATTTCTGCGATAATCAAATTTTCATTAATTGGAAAAAATGTTTGAAATTGGAACAATCTGAACGTAGTGTTTCTGTTTCATTTGATCTATTAGCAGGCTAAGGACCGGTCTTGTTGGACTCTGATATAGTATTTCACGTATATCATGTATTCGTTGAACACTTTTGCAGTCTGAGAGTAGATAACTTTTACTTTATAATCACCCACCAAAACGTATTCACTTCTACAGCCTATGCGAAGGATTTTTACTCTTGACTTATCTTTTATCTTCTAGGCACAAAGACAAAAGAACTAGGGATAATCATGTTAAAACACTTGGCTACTTGTTACAAACAGTAACCACAGTCAGTTATAATATTCTTCAGGCTTTACAGAGTTGTTTAAATATCAGTGACACATGAAATTGACTTGTTTTGCTGTTAAAGAACCTGCAGCTATTTCCCGAAAAGCTCTTGGGGTGTGACTTTTAAAAAACTATTGGCATATTTACATATCACTGTCTGTCATACTTACTGTAGTACAGTTTCAGCTTGTAAGAAAGAAACCTCATGATTTTGCAATCATAGTGACTTGGACTTAAATTTTAGTAAGCATGTATTATGCCTATGCAATGCTAGCAATGGGAAGATCAAAGACGGTGGCTTGCCAGGGTGAGATAAGCAGCAGTTTTATTTGTAATAGCATCAAACTTGAATCCGGTTTTAAGGGTGATTAGCTGATTCTGATGAAGCTTTATTATGGTTGGACCATACAAAGATCCTCCAGAACGGCAGTTGCTTGCGCTTATGGTGGTTGTCTATAACTTCGCTTTCTGTTCTTTGTAGCATTTCCCACATCACTTGTACATCCTGATATCCACAAGTCTGTACATCATCCTGAAGCTTCAGCAGCCCTGCCCCTGCACCAAACAACAGGTTCATGTTTGTGCACCTGATAATAGAAATGCAGTATCAATAATCCCTTGGAGACACATCCTATTATATATTGACCATCACTTGAATATGATATTCTGTTACTCCACTCCAGTTACCTCGAGATCCTTTTCATTTGTGTAGTGTATCAACCCGTGTTTTAAAAACCAGACCGAAACGGCTGATTGAACTAATTGGAACATGAACTAGTCATGTCTCCGATTCGAACAATATCCGGTTTAATCACGATTCAACCATAAATTTAGTCAATTGAATTAATTGAACTCTGACCCAAATATCTCACCGGTTCAATCTCCACTTCAGTTTTTAAAACATTTATCAACTATGTCTATGATGTAACAATTAACAGATGTTGGTCCTGTCACTAAACAGAGGCTGTGGTACAGAGGACACTTTTAGGCCATGCCGTGTTATACAAAAGGGGTAATTATAAATATACTTTCATGTTGTTTTCAGGCATTACCAAAGTGTGTTTGGGGGGGGGGGGGGGGGGCATAAAGTTGCACTGAAAAAGATGCGGATCCTATCTTAATCCACCTCTTTCGGTGCCAGGGCTGATCAAAGGTTAGGTTAGTTACTACAAATGTAAATAATTATTATTATTATTATATTCAGGGAAGAAGTGTAGTGGGCGTACTGGCTGAGAATATGTTCTTAAATTCCGCGTGTGATGTAGAAAGGTATGATTATGAATAGCTTAGTATTTATGCAGGCATAGACGTACAATTTATGTGCTTCCTTTTGTCTTGAAGTGGCCTGCTTAGTGGGTTTGAATTAAGTAACCCTTTTAATTAATAACCGAAAGCAATATATATTAGACACATAAACATACACATACACATACACATACACATACACACACGGGTGGTATGACTGGTATCTGTTAATCTACATATATCTGCTTATCAGTGCACGTCTCTGTCATTGTAAAACCAACGCATAGAAAAGCAATTTAACAGACAAGTGGAAAGAAAAGAAGCACAACTCCTAAATTTTTCTGTTGCAGAATGAAGCACATTTGAGGGCTTGCATTGCTGGGAGAAAAAGAAGTGGCCCCCACGCAAGAATTGGAAAAGGAAAATGGGAAGAAAAAAAAAAGGACAGAGGTAATCCAAAAAAAAGAAAAAGCCCCATGACTCAAGAGGATACAGGTCTATACGAAGTTCTGAGACAGTTTTGACATATAAGAAATATCAGATAAAAAGGGACAAAACAATAGCAATTAAATTTGTGTGGAAGTGGAAGAGTGGAAAGAGCAGGAAGAAGACAGAAATAGAGAGATAGATAGAGAAAATGGCTTATATTTGAGGAAACAAAGAAAAATTAAAAACGTGGAGGAAAATATATGAGAAAAGAAAGAGGAGTATATTGGTAGCAGAGCATGAGAGAGAGAGAGAGAGAGAGAGTTGCCCAATTGTTTTTCCTTCTTTTATTTTACATGGATGGTTTCTATTGTATGTGATGGATGTTTAAATGACCTGAACAATAATAGGGAATTTAATCTCAACAAAATACAGAGATATAATATACAAGACTAAAAAAAGTGATGAATTTTCTTAATCCATAACATAAGAAGTTCCTGTAGAGACACATACAGAGACAGAAGCAAGAAAAGTAGATGAGATGATGAATAAAGAAGTAAGAAGAAAGGAAAGTAGTAGGGAAAGGGAAGAAGAGAAGAGAGTAATATACCGTTTTTGCGAGGCTTGAGGCGAGCAGAGAGAGCAAGCCAGACACGCCTGACGGGAAAAATCATCTTGTGCCAAATATCCATCAACTTGTCTTTCACTCTTGGACTTGGTGACGTTGTCTTCTTCTTCTTGCTCTTCCTCCTCTGCCGAAGTGGCACCGCTATTCTTTTTAACCCGGCCAGACCGATCACTCTTTTCTGTAATCTTAATCACTCTATCTATAAGATAATACTTCTGTCACTGTGTCAATGAACAGGAGTACTTGTATTCATCACACACACTCACTGTCTCTCTCTCTCTCTCTCTCTCTCTCTCTATCTCTCACCCATCAAGTGAAGACCAACCAATCCAGGCATCACCATCCCCTTCACTTCACTCTTGATTGCACAAACTATTTTTGGAAGAGAAAGACCGCTAGAAAGATGAAAGAGACAGAGATATATAGATAAACAGAGAGAGATAGACTTCTTGTGTTGTGTTGTGTGAGTTCCTCTATGTTCTGTTCAGACTTTGGTGAATCGTGATAGCTTCTGAGCTCTAAAGCTTAATATTTGGTCACAACTGATTTCAGATTTGAGTATTATAAAAAAAACACAAGTCAGATCACCGACACGTGATATTTAATTATTGCTATATAAACTAATAATATTTATTCATACACGTATGATGACTAATATGTAACAAATTTACTTTTAAATAATGAGTATTAATACATATATATATATATATATATTCACTTTATCCAAATTGCTGTGTCATTTACAGCATTTATTATTTGTCTTTGTTTTCTTAACTCAGTATAATACAACTAAATAATAATAATATACTAATAAGTAAACACGTTCTTATGCTTAAAATTCCATTCCCTGCGACTCATAATTTATCTTGTGAGTCAAGAGAAAAAAAGAAAGAGTCTATAATTTGTAGTTTTTAATTCTTGAAGTAAAACAGTGCCCTTCATCCAATTACTTCACCTAAATTATCATACATTGCCAGAAAATAATAATTCAACAACAGCGGCACCAATTCCTCATCACTGTTTGTTCTTTTATTCATCAATATCCTACCTTTCACAAGCATAACAAACACGTGGCTGAAACTGTGTTGTCCTAATTGATATCCTGTTTGGTTTTAGCAATGCAATCCTTCATATTGCAACCATTTATATTTTATTATTATTATATTATAATAATGTAACAAACGAAAAAAAGAGTAAAAGAGCTTAGTTTCTGACACTTTCTATTCTCCTTTTCTGGAAGGGGCGGTTTTGAGTGTTTGAAATTCAATTTTGAGCTTGCAACAGTCACATATAAACAAAGAATAATTTTAAATATTTCTAACAAATCTTTCTATTAATCTTCTTAACTATTAAATGTAAAAAATATTAAATATTTTTTATATTTCTAAGATATTAAATTAAATATATTTTATTTTTTTTTTTATTTTTTAAATATTAAAAATATATAACAAAACTCATAAATAAATAATGAGTTTTGTTATATTCTCTTAAAATATTTTCTTAATAATTCTTCTATTATTTAATGAAAAAAATATTAAATAAAAAATTAAAAATAATTAATATTTTAAAAATATAAAAAATATTTAATATTTTTTTTTATTTAATAATTAAAAAAATTATTAAAAAGATGAGTTAAGAAGATTAATAATTTTTCATAAATAATGGGTTATACATTTATGTCGAATAATAAAAAAAAAAATACATATGAGGCAGAATGGTGTCGGCGAGGTTTGGTCCACGTGGTCAATTATGAAGCAGACATTGAATCAAAGAAGATTCAACAGCAACAGTGGTTGGTTCTGTGGCTCTTGACATGTCTCAATGCTTTGTTCCGAGAAGAGGAAGCTTTTAGTTCTAGTCTGCTGAATTTGATGACTACATTTTCAAACTCTGTGCAACCAAACCGTCGGTTTTACATATTTTTTCAGAGTGAAACATTGTAGACCTAATATTTTTTAACCTCCGTTATTCGTCCACTAATGATATTTTAACTTTTTTTATTTTATTTATAAATTTATATTATATTATTATATTTATAGTTACATATAATATTTAATTTTTTTTTTCTTACAAAAATACTATAAAAAAAATTAAACATATTTGATTGTAAAAAAATGTTTTTCTTTTTTTTTTTTTATGATAAGGTACTAAATTTTTATTATTTTTAATTTATAATTTCAATTTTATTAAAATATATTTCTATTAATAAAATGTTAAAAAATAAAAATATTTAACTTAATAAATAAAAATAATTTATAATATGAACAAAGTATATGATATATATATTTTGATTTTTTCAATTAACAAGTATTACTAAAATACTTTTATTAAAGTTGAGGTTCTTAATTAATAAAATTAAGATCTTTAATTGATAAATTTTAAAATTGAGGTACTTAAATAATTATTATACTAAATTTTATGTCCTTCAACAATACTTTTTTCATTTTCTTTCATTTACTAAAATTGACCAATTCTCCTAATGATGCTATTCGAAGTCCAAAACTGGACCCCATTTTTTATAATAAAAAAATAAAAGAAAGCATGGTTTTAAATTAATAAATAAAAATAATTTATAATATGAAGAAAATACATGATATACGTATTCTAATTTTTTTCAATTAATAAATATTATTAAAATATTTTTATTAAAGTTGAAATCCTTGATTGATAATCAAAATAAAATTGAGATCTTTAATTGATAAGTTTTAAAATTAAGGTCCTTAAATAATTATCATACTAAATTTTATGTCCTTCAATAATATTTTTCTCATTTTCCTTCATTTATCAAAATTGACCAATTCTCCTAGTGTTGCTCTTCAAAGTCCAAAAATGGACCCCTTTTTTATAATAAAAAAATAAAGGAAAGCATGGTTTCAAATTTTAATTCCATTCTATTACTTGAGATTTGAGAACTTGAAATTAGGTTGTTTTTGTTCGTTAAACTTAGGTATGGATTTAGGACGTCATATTCTTGAATTTGTTCTTTGGTGATAGCGAATCACTACTAGCTAATTACGTAATCTGAAGGATGCTAGATTAGAGTATAAAATTATAGATAGATTGCATTGGAGGGTCTAAACTCAACTAAGGAAGTCTTGGCCAATAATTCTGCAATTGGAAAAAGGAGTTTAACTTGATTTTTTAAATGGACATTAATGCTACTTTGAATGATTACATGAAAAGCATTAGGTGATATTAAAAAAATATAGTTGCACATCACATGTCTTTATATTACTCACATCTAAGAATATGTGACAAAATTAATATATATATATATATAATAATAATAATTTAAAATTAATTATAATTAAATAATAAAAATTATATAATATATGTATAAATATATGTAAGTAATATTTTTCTTGATACTTTGGAGCCTTCTTAATTCTGATTAGGCCTGTGTGTGTTCAATTTCGTCAACTTCAACTTTGTGACAAAGGGTATGGTGGGTGGACTATGAGATTGAGACTTGAGAGGAATGGTTCACGGTTGGTGAGTCACTTTTGGCATAGTTTTCAGGTCTCGAAGTCTCTCAGCACCTAATAAATCCTAACAAATCGTGGGTTAGAAGTTAATAATTAATAATAGATAATAATAACAAACGTTAATGATTTTTTTTTTTGGGTGCATTGGGTTTGGGGGCCAAAGGCCCAAAGGAAAGAAATCAAGATATACAAATCATGTGTTGGGGTATAGCCACACCTACAGAATAACGGTACTGAATAATAGAAAAATATTTTTTATATTACTAAATTTAATATTTTATATAAATATTATATGTTAATATGAATATAAATAAATATTGAGATATATTATATTTTAAAATAAAATAGACGCATCACATATTTATATAAGAAATGTATAAATTAAATGTCTAATTTTAAGAATATAACTAACGATATTGATATATTTTTACTAAATCATATCTTGTTGGTAAAATTATTTACCAAATTTTTATTTTTAATTATTTATTAAATTATCATTTTTTTAACTATTTATCAAAATGTCGTTCTTTTGAAACTAAATACTTAAAATGTCACCCTTTTTCCTACGTGACTTTTTTTAATATTATCTAACCAATCGGATACGCCACGTGGTGACATCCTGGTTGGTCGATAACTAAAAAACGCCACCCTTATTGACGCTTTCCTTGCATTATACATAAAATATAAATTTAAATTTTTATAAATTATTTAAATTATTTAAAAAACTTTTGTAAGCATTTATTAATGACTCCATACTAATTACTTAAGTAAAATATAAAATATAAAATTAAAAAAGTGACAAATTTAATATGTTGGTAATATTTAATATTATTTTAATTATTATGAGGATTTATTAATTACATAACACATATCCTTAAAACAAATTTCAATGACTTGTCTTTTATTATATGACCATTAAATGCTTCCTAAAAAGCTATTATTGGTCATATCAATTGAATTACTCTTGCATTAATTCAAATAAATAAATGATATTTTTTGAGTAGGATTCGGACGATAATGAGTAGGATTCGGATCCCAATAATCCCCCTCCCAAGTTTTTAGTAATTTGAATTAGTAAAAATTTCGACAGAGTTTTCCCTAAATGTTGGACCTCCACAAAAGCCAATGATCCTATTTAATGCAACCAGTTATCAAAATCTTTAATAAAATCTAAAACTGTGCGAAAAACATATATAGTCTAATGTAATAAGGGTACTAAACTCACAAGAAGATATTATCAATAGTCTTTTATACAAAATCACTAAATATTATCAAATGTCAATGAGATGGACCCGCATCAGAATGCGGTGGCCTGTGAGATGGTTCGGAAGAGGGACCTGGCTGTGATGGGCATGATGGGTAACCTGGTGGTGGGTAAGGATATGATGGGTAACCCTGTGGTGGGTAAGGATATGAGGGGTAACTCGGTGGCGGGTATGGATACGATGGGTAAGGGTATGGTAGATATGGTGGGTAATAGGCGGGTGGTGGTGAGTAGTAGGGGTATGTAGCAGTGGTAGGAGGCTGAGTGGGGGGTATGTAGCAGCGATAGGCGGCTGAGTCGTATGCTGGGTAGTAGAGCTGGACTCCTCGGGATGTCGAAGTCGTGTCTGAATGCTCGCCAATCTTCTCCTCCGTGTACGTCGCGTTCCCTGTTGGCTGGACTCATTAATATGTATGGAGTCATTAATATGGAGTCATTAATAATTTAAATTTAGTATGGAGTCATTAATAAATGCTTACAAAATTTTTTTAAATAATTTAAATAATTTATAAAAGTTTAAATTTATATTTTATGTATAATGCAAGGAAAGCGCCAATAAGGGTGACGTTTTTAGTTATTTGGCCAACCAGGATGCGCCACGTAAAATGTTGGTGCATCCACGTAGGTTGGCGCAACCTACGTGGATGCGCCACCACGTGGCGTATCCTGATTGGCCAGATAATATTAAAAAAGTCATGTAGAATAAAAGAGTGACATTTTGATATATAATTTCAAAATAGTGATATTTTAATAAATAATTAAAAAATAATAATTTAATAAATAATTTTATCAACAGTGATAGTTTAATAAAAAATCTAACGATATTGTGAATAATATCACTAGGTGGGTTAATGATTGTTATTTTATTAATCACGGATATAATGTCACTTCTGGCTCGGACATCAAATCTTGTCTTTTATTGTTCATCCCCCGTGGGCCATTAATCAGACAAATCTTGTTCTTTAATCCTAAGCCCTCTTCTTTCTGCTTTGTCAAATTTCAATTTGGATATTGAGTGGATTTTACCCTGAATAAGCATATTATAATATTTGGGAACCATCTTACTTTCAATAATTTCTTTTTCGCCAACTATTTTCAATAAAGTTGGAGCTGCTCCGTTTTGTTTCATTTTTTTAATTATTTTTTTTAAAGGTTTGAGTTGCTTCATTCAATCAAATGCTGCTCTTTAAGAAATGAAAAAAAGTTATATATAAAAGCAACTCATATAATTCACATAAATCAAATCATCACTATTCATTTTTTTTCTTTTCTCTTTCTTTCTCTTATTTATTAATATCAATGGTAATAATATCCCCCTCTGTTAGAATATGTAGGCATAACTTATATGCAAGAATCATTTCTCTTAAAAAATAATACCAAAAAAAAAGAGTAAAAAAATAAAGGGAGTTAATTATGATGTTTCTGCCAAAAGAAAGCTGATCATCAATTTAAGAAAAAATATATATATATACAATGGCTTTTTTCTGGTAGCTCAAAGAGGGGTTGTTAAGGATATTTTGAATTTTTTTACATATAAAATTAGTAGTATGAATAAATGAGCTTAGTCTTATAAAAAGATAAATTAAAAAAAGAAACACGTAACAAAAGGATAAGAGAGTAAGAGATCAACATCGGAGATCAACGTAGAAAAATGGAGTCAACACTAAGGAAGGAGTCGACGTTAGTTGGGTTCATATCGATTAGAATAAAGAGTCACCAACTACTTAAAACTTCAAGAAACCACATGTAATTACATGTAATTGCCAAAGGTACATTGTCAAAGAAAAAATATGAAAGTTAGTCTTATAGAAAAGATCAATTATTATGAAGGTGCCTAAATCGTGAATTTTTCAAATTTAAAAAGGAAACGAGAATGATGAAAGTTGAAGGAGTATAAATAGCAAATCTAAAAAAAGAAAAGGGGCTTAACACTCACAACTCCTCACACGTACATAACAAGAAAAGACTTCCTCAAACGCCTTTACAATATTTTCTTTCATTTTGGTTAGTCTTTTAGTTCGTTTTTATCCTTTGTTGTTTTGTTATTGTTGTAACTCTTATAACTCTATAAGTTATACTTTTTACTTTCAATTAAATACAATTACTATTTCTTATGCATACATGTTAATGACATTTTGCATCTCGTTGTATAGACATTTGCATGCACTAATTTAAACATTGTGTGAAAACAAAAAACCTATAAGAGAAAGCAATTTCATTCCCTGAATTGAAATTTTGGAATCACACTGTCAATTAAACTATTGAAATCTAACAAAAACAAGGGTGTTCATAGATTGGGTTGGGTCAGGTTTAACATAGGCCAATCCCAATCGGATATTTTTCATATGGCCAATCTTTTAGACCTATGCTTGACTCGATCATGACTCGATTAGTGACTGTGCCAGGATCGGGCCAACCTGTCATTAGATAAAATTTACAAATTTGAATATTATATATAATTAAATCATAAAATTTTAAAAATATAAATAAAAACTATAAGATGTTTTTTTTTTTAGTTTTTTTTAATATCATATCATCTGATAGATGAGAGGCTAATCGCCTAGGGTAGCGCCTAAGTAGGAACCCCTTCCAACGGGATTGTTATTTTCTTACTCATGAATCCCGTGATCGAATCCAAGATCACATACTTAAGGGATCTAAACACTTTCCATTCAAACTAACACATGTTGGTAAACTATGAGATATTTTTCAATATATATTTTGAAACAAAATATATCAATATAAAAAAGTATTATGTAATATCAGTTCGGATTAAACCGACTCAAAGTGTAGTTCAAATCCAACTCAAAAATTAAATCAAACTTAATTTCAAGAACCTAATCTAAACAAATTAACTTTGGGTCGAGTCAAGTCATAAATATCTCTAAGCTTAAGTGATTGGAATAAATTTACAAATTTCTTATTTTTTTTTATATAAGTTCTTGCAAATGTTTTAAAAGTACATTACTTTAATTGTTACTTGGAAGTATAAAAGTTTGTAACTTCTTGTATATAAAATTAAAGTTTTTTATATAAAAATCTTATCTGTTTTTCATTTTTTTAGAAAATATAATTTTTTTATTTAATACATATTATAAATAACATATCGATACATTATTTTTGTAATAATTTACCGTGATATATTGTGAATACGACTAAATAAATATAATTATTAAATGTATAAAAAATTGACGTGGCTTATTATTACTTAAAAGTTAAAAAACACCAAAAGAATGGATCTTAGATTAAAAAAATGGTCAGTTTCCTAAAGAAACTTCTAGGAAGTTTCATGTTACTTAAGAGAACTATTTTTTTGAAGTTTTCATCTTCCAAATGGTCAAATTTAGAGACAGCATAATCGTTGTTATGGCTACAAGACATGGAGTTAATAGATAGTAATTAACTAATTATTTAACAACGTCAATTACAAGTACAATAATATTTTTCGATCTCCCTTCTCCTCTCTCACCTCTATTGAGAGGGACAAGTTCAAGCTTTATAGCTTTTGTTCCCTCTCTAATGATTGAATTTCATAATAAACATGTACCATCGATGTTTTGGTTCATGTAATCATCATTAGGACAAAGAATAGTGAGGAGATTCATCTGAACTTGCAGAGAACTATAGAAGATTGCTGTGAGTCCTTACCTTTCAATCTTGGGAGAGCATATAGGCTGTGGGGTAGTTGGTAGTGTAGGTGAAAAAGTTTAAGCCACGTTGTCTTGAATCTTCAATTTCATTGATGTATTCCTTTCCACATATTTAATAATGAATTATTATAAGTAAATCCATTTAAGTATGATTACTATTCTAGACGAATCATATATGCAAAGTTAGATGTCTAAACCCTGGAATCGTGACTTTGAACAGTGCTTTATTCAATTATTATCCTTAAGCAGAAATTACGTGAACAATTGTTTCTACAAAAAAATAAAATTCATTTAAATGTAACAGAAAAAAAAAAGGTTGACCAAAATATAAGCCTAATTATCGTATAAAATATTTATTGTGAGAGATTTATCTTAGAGGTTACCTTCATCATATAATTTCAAGGGAGTAACTGAAATATAAATTCTTTGACAAAGGTAGTGACTATTTAGAAGAGTAAATTCACTTTTTACCCTCTTTTTTCACTTAACAGTATGTATGTTTAGATGATGAATAATGAAGAGAATGAAAAGAAAATGAGAGAAATAAAAATAAGTTCCTTTATTTTAAAGTGTAAAATTGCATAAGAAGGAAAATGAACACAAAGGGAATACTTCTCCCTCTCTTCTTCTCAAAGACTTCATTTTTATTCCTTCTAAAATTGGAGTAGAATAAAAGAAATTAAAAGTTTTATAAGTTAAAATATTATTTTACATTTTTATCCATCATCTTATTTATCAAATTAGGTTAAAAATAAAGACTAATTTCACATATAATAACCGACTTCATCGAGCTCAATAAGAGAAGAAAGAGTTGAGTCAGGTAAGCATCGTACAACTCCACTAGAACCAATTCTATTCTTATTATATTGCTTAACGTTGGCAGCGTAATAAGGTTTGTTCTTAGCAATTGTTATTTCTTGGTAGTAACGTTGATAAGGTAATTCTTGACGATGCTATTGTTTTTTGGTATATTTAGATATGGTGCTATTGTATATTTAGTTTTATGACAATGCTATTTAGTTCTTGGCAATATTGTTTTTTTGATAGATATGACGATGCTATTATATTTAATTCTGTGGCAATAACGCTATTGTCCTATTATATGATGCTATTATATTTATAGGATTTGGGTGTTGAGTATGACATGTTACCAATGGATTATTATCATTTGGTTTAGGACCCCGATGCTATGAGAGATTTGTTTGGTTCTCTATTTGAAAGGCATAAAGGAATATTAAAATATCTTGTGGTAGGTTACTTTCTAAATAATTACTTTTAGTTTGGTTAAAAGTAAGTTTGTAGTAATATGATTTATGTTTGGGAACTTTTGTTTTAAAAGTGAGTTTGATAAAATGAATGATATTTGGATGTAAATAATCAAAATCACTTTTAAATGTATAATTACTAAAAAGAGTATGAGTTTATATTATAATATTAATATTACATTTTATTTCATTTCATTATTTTTAAGTGTGTATGAAGAAATTATATAAATATTGTCATTATCCACGCATGTGCTGCGCAGGAATCCACGCACGCGTGCGTGACGGCCTCTGTTTTGATCGTAGAAAAGCTTACGCGTATGCGCAGCGAATTCACGCACGCGTGCGTGACAAATCTGTTGCGGATCGGAAAAACTTACGCGCGTGCTGCGCGAGGAATTCACGCACATGCGTGACAGTCTCTGTCCTGGGTCAGAAAAACTTACGCATGTGCGTGAAGAGTTCACGCACGTGCGTGGACGACTGATGCTCATCAAAGAAGTTGATTCTTCTCCATTCTTTTTCGCTCTTTCCACCATTTTTGCAAGTGAGGGGTGTGGATCCAACAAAAAAGGGACAAATCAAAAAGAAAATAGAATGCAACCATAAAAGTAGAGTAAGGCTAAGAGAAGGGGGTTTTCCACGGTGAAGAAGAGAGAGAGTGAGAAAAATTGAAGAAAACCAAGGGAGCAGCCAACATAAAAAAAATACCATAGCCCACTTTCCTTCATCTCTGCCATAACTCCCTGACCTCCATCTTCACCTTTACCAACACAAGCCATAATCACCATCTTCAAAACAGACCTCTTCTATCACCACAAAGCCACCACAACTCCATCTGCCATACAGCCACCCCTACGGCCTAGCCACAATTCCACCCCGTAACCACCGTGCCTCCACGAATACGAACGACAGATAGAGGCCAAAGGCAAACGAATTGAACAATTCTCCCAACGGACAAATCTTTCAACACAAAAGCAAGATTTTCTTGCTTTTGTACAAACGGAGGTTACAACACTAAAGTGTGTTGAAGCAAAGGAAACGGAAAATTGCCAAACGAAAAATGCGAACCGTTCGAGGAGGATGAACGGACGTTTGGAGGGGGAAACGTGAAACCAAACACACACTAAGTTTTGGAGACTTCTAATCATGTTTAAAATATTTTTATGAATTTCTTAGATGCTTTTCCTTATGGATTTATATGTTATTATGGATTTTTTTATATGGAACTCATCATTGACAGAGACTTTTGAATGAGAAAAAAAATTATGTTATGGAAAGTTTTTAGGTTTTTTATTTCACTTGTGAGTTATTTTGCCTATTTTGTAATTGTTGCTTTTACAATGTTGTTGATGAACTTATCAACCTCCAAGCAATTCATGGGAAAGTCATTTACATAAAAATGTCTTTTGGCCTAAAAGGTTTAATTTTGTGAAAATATACATGAAAATAATAGTAAAATAAAATATTAAATATTTTTGTTTGTTTTTAATAATTAAAAGGACAATTTAGGAAATTAAAAATTATAGTAATCTTGTTATGTTCTTTTTATAATTTAATTCTCAAACAAAAATAATAGAGTTTCATTCTATTTTCTTATTAATTTTTTAAATAAAAAAATATAACTTTATTCCATTTCTTTATTTTTCTTTTCAGACAAAAAACATTTAAACACATTGCAAGTGATTAATTAGTAATTACGACTATTTTTATTTCTGTTGTTTCCTATAGATCCCCCCTCGGTTCTCTCTCTCTCTCTCTCTCTCTCTCTCTCTCTAACTTCTTGTTGTGGTGATTGAACCCATTATAGTTCAATTATCCATTATTCAACTCAACTCAAATTTTTCCTCTTTTTTTTCAAATGCATTTTAAAAAGGAAGTGACATTTCTTTGTCGCTTCTAGATCGCCATTTTCCTTTCCCAATAACTTATCAAGTATTTAATAATTGCTATATGAGTTATTGCAGATAAAGAAGCTAAATGGTGATGACATTGAGACCTCATTACGAAATTAATTGGGAGTAAGTCTCAACTTGGTCAGCATATGCATATGCTGTGCTTACCCGTGTTGGGATCATTCTGTGGTTGAATAATGCCAGTGAGTGGGGAACTTATACAAAAGAAACTCAACCAGATTGATCATACTGAAAAAGGGCATTATTCTCACCAAAATGCAAAGTTAGCACCAATTCAAATATTGATTTTTTGCTTAGCAGGGGATGCCATCCCACCCACTTTTATTGCTTTGAATGTATGTACAACACTAAAGCATGCTCAACCTCATGTCGTGGAACCCACAATTAATTTGTGCCCAAGTCAAAACACATTAGGATTCTTTAATCTCAAATCCCATGATCCTTCCTACGGTATCAATCTGACATTCGTTTATTCTTCTTTATCACACACCTTCTTTTCTTTTGGCTAAAGCCAATTAGAAAAGATAAGAACTAGCATTAGTGTTTGTGTTTATCCTTCTTGTTTTAGAATTATGTAGATAAACTAATGTCTATATTCCACTCCACAGCACTAACCAAGGCTGAAATGGTAAAGTAAAATTTATATTTTGGAACTTTTGGAGGGTGTAAGTTTTCTTTTAGATGCTTTTAATCCAAAAACTCGAAAGTCAGTACCACAAAAAAGATGCCAACTTTCCAAGTTAACTGAGCATTAGATTCCGATAAATAGTGGACGATTTGGATTGTTCTGGGATAAATGTAACTTTCACTAGTCATTGGATTTGGCACAAAATACTTAACATAGAAGGATAGCCTTAGATAAGATAAGTTAGGACCCTAAGGAATCCAAGACACGTTGGGAATGATCCTCTGTTTAATATACTCTCAAAGTGGAATGATCAAGACTCTTATAACCACCAGAAACAGAGGAAATGGCATCCTCTATTCAACAGTATTATAATTTGCGACAGAGATTATGTCTGCTCAATTTCTCTCTGTATTCTATTCAATGTTGTTTAGCAAACTTAGATTTCAAAACAGAAATAGCTAAGAATCTTTGGAATTCCTATGTCCCAAAATAAAATTCAAAGTGGTCGGTAGATATATTAGATAGAATCCATACAAAGAACCAGTGGAGCAGCAGAGAGTGGCCGGGTTATCCATTTTTTTTTTTATCATTAAAAGCTCAAAATCCAAACCATCTAGAGATTTTTGCATATATTCTTATTCTTCTGTGGTGGCCAAACAAGTCCTTGTTGTGCCCACGAATGCAATGATACTCTTGGTGGGGTTTTTGATTTGTGTTCGTTGACGTTTGAAGCACATAATTTATTTGGAGACAAGACCACCATTGGCCACGGTCAAACCATTATGTTGCTCAACACTAACGAGTTGCTTCAAATACAAAATGATTCTAGCCTTGAAATGTCTCCAGTGCCAGAAATTGTTTCTAGGCTGAGGTGGTTATGTGGCATAAATTAAAAACTCAAGATATACGACTACAAACATGAAATTTGAGGCTTTTATTAATATCATTTGGTCATTTACAGTAATCCATTCATTAACAGATGGAGAAAATAACAGCTACTGCCGCTACTTTGTGGTCGCTAAAAAGATAATTTTTGTTTTATAACAGTTGCTTTTTTTTAGTACAAATTTGTGACACTAGCAGAACATTGTAGAGTTTGGAAGACTTCTCATTCTGCCCAGCTTTCAAGACAGCCAAGATTTCCTACTGGCAAGGATTTTTCATAGAGACGAAGCAAATTATTTTCTTGCGAAATTTAGATTAGCTTGGGGAGAATTAGGTTTATATATTATATACTCATTGTTCCGCCGTGCAGTTCAAATAAAAGACCAATCCGTAGATTTTAAGTCACAAATAAAATTTCTAAGTAGGGAAGAGGATGAAGAAAATCAATCAGAAATTTATTAATTATTTGTGCAAAGCACGGCGCATTCAAATCTAAGGAATCAACTAGGATTTTGGTAGGCTTAATGATTCAAGGTAACTTTGTAGCCCATTCTGCTGATCATTTGATGGGTTGCTATTCAAAGTACGAAATGAACCCATTGGCGTTCTTGGATTTGAATACTATTGGCACCAGTAGAAAAAATATAAAGAATAATTACATCACTTTCAACTATATGTTATTCTAATAATACTAGAATGCAAGAATAAGCAGTTAACCGTAAGAGATAACATTCCAGATATCATTACACTATTCTTGGATAACATTTCATGCATTTCTTTATCTAAAAAATATGTTACATCCTAATAAATAATGCATGCTATAAAAACTGAAAACTTGGTAAAGAGAAGCACCCTGTTCGAAAATGGACCTTATCCATGATAGCAACTTTACAAGGATTCCAAACTGCTCCAATCATGATTCTCGAGGACTTGCACCACAGCACCAACATCCTTTATACTAGTCTTCTATATTCTTCATGTATTCCTTTGAAAGTTTAGTTTCCATTATCAACTGTTGTTCTTTGAGGAGAGAATAACCTGACTCGAGTAAAGCCTCGACTGTTTGCTATCCAACCAAATGCAAAAGCAGTCAATTTCATTTGCATTCGTTTCAGATAAACCAAATCAATATGTTAAAAGGAAAAAAGAAAATACAAGAGAGTCAAAAAGGAAAAGAAAGAAAGCAAAAGGGTCAAGCAGATAACTCATATATGCTTCCCCATAAATATTTGCAACTTTCTGAAGACTAATTAGTATCTATGCAAATTTCTAGTTTATAAATGAAATGTCCAAATATTATAAGTACGAGTTATGAGCTGTTTATTTTTAATGTAGTCGAGGATCCCCAAATGTCGGCCGGTGAAAGAATTGATCTAAAAGAGATCAGTATTTTATTACACTGTCACTGAAAACATATAGTGAAAGATCCCATACCAAGTGCAAGATAGATACTAATGATTAAAAATTTAAAATATCATATGATAAAACATCAGGGATGGAAATCCTTGAGGACATGCCAGTGTCCTTTAAATTTTTATATTTTGATTAAATTTCTGAAGTCAAGTCTTATTATGATGTTGGAAACCATAGTTCAAGGCATCCTCTTGATTAATTCAATTTAAAAAGACTAGATTATTGATATTCTATATATTCAATGGCAAACTTCAAAGAAAGAACATGCTTGCATATTAATATCAATAATTGTTCATAATCATTTTATCTTTTTTATTTTATAAAATAATTTTGTCTGATGCTAGAATACATCAGTCAAGTCAATTTGAATAGCACTAGAAAATCCATGTACCTAATTTGTTTTGGCTATATCAATATCTTATCATTTCATGTTCTCCTATAATTTTCAACTGATAAATGAGCTCAAGCAATATTTATTCAATAATAATTTGATCAACAACTAATTTCCATCAGCTTGACTAGCATAAGCAGGACATGGAATAAGGACAGAAACAAAAAAAAGGGGCTGATTAATTTACCTCTGGAGGAATAAATACAGGAAGGCTCTGGTCTTTTCTTCTCTTGAGAAGTTTGTTTCCAAAATTTTCAACACCTCCAATAGCATCAATCCACTAAAAATCCATCACAAATTTGTGACTGTTATTAACAGTGATCTTTATGGAAAAAATAAATTCGAACAAAGTCTGAACTTGTACTTCCAGCTCTAATATATAATGGCAATTGTCAATTGTCATTGTTGAAATATCAGCTATTTCATTTATTTGTATTTTTTGCTAGTTACTGTACATAGTTGCATTAGTCGTACTCTTTTGTACCATGGAAACCCATTCCTTTTAAGTTATAAATAATATTAAAATGTAAGGTGCTAGAAACTTACGCATTCATACAAAATAAGGGTTCTCTCTCTAAATTTTTTATCTTTACATGGTATTAAAGCCTTTATGACAAAATGGTTAGGAGTTCGACCCTTGTTGCTCCCAATCATCATAATTAAATTAAATTTGAGTACAAGGTAAAGTGGGCATGTGCATTGTCATGCTTCAAGCCTAAAGGAAGGATTCTTGCGTGAGGGGGTGTATCATACATATAAACCATTCTTGCATTAGGGTTCTTGTCGTCTTGTTAATACAATGATGGATCCAAATGTCAAACTTCTACTTAGATGGAGGAAGCCACTATCAAACACTGGACAGTATCAGAGACTTGTTGGCAACTTGAACTATCTTACTATCACTCAACCAAACATCTCCTTTGCGCATAGCTCATTGGTACTCTTGTACTACACACTCATAATATGGGATGTATAGAGCTCATTCCTTTAGTTATAAATAATACTACAAGTAAGGTTTTAGACACTTATGCACTCCTACAGATTAAGGGCTCTCACTCTATATCCTTTCTCTCTACAATCATGACACGAATTGGGCAAACATTGATTTGTTAATTTGTAAGATATTACAAAAAGGAGGGGAGTAGGTAAATGTTGCGGTATTAATTTGTTTATGCAAGTAACTTGAACTAATTGTTCACTCCAACGTCCAATAGTATTTTAAGTACAATATACATAATTTACTAATAGGGAGTTCTCTTGAAGCATCTTACTCCCCCCACAAAGTCTCTCATATAATAATAAGCAATTTCCGTTGTGCAAAATGAACTAAATTCAAGAGTCACATAGTGATAGATTTTATTTTGGTATATATTTGTTTCTTTTTGGTATCGATTTGCCTTGGTGCATCTAAACCTACCGTTAATATTTAATGGAATAATAAACAAGAAAGGTAATTTAAAATTATAATTTTGCCACATGAAAATGCAAAGTCAGATAGATATCAGTATGATCTTAATGTAAACTTAGGTATCTGCATACCTTTAAAATAGATCTGTCATATGTACGTGATCTTAGAGCTCCATAAAAGTCCAATGCTGTCAATAACCAAATCAACAAAATAATAATAATAATAATAATAATCTGATATCTCAGACATGATGCCTTCCAAATTCTATCTTCAGTATAAATTTGGTAAATGAAGAAAGTAAGTTACTTCAGATGAAGAATGAAATGAAATATCCCACCAAAAGAAAAAGAATGAAATGAAATAATATTTGAATGCAAATAAAGCAATAAAAGAAGAGAACTCTACAGGAAACATCAGCAGTAGAAAATAAACAACAACCACCACCAAAGCCTTTTCCCACTAGGCGAGATCGACTACATGGATCAGATAACACCAACGTATTCTATCATAAACTATGTCTTTAGAAAGTCCATTTAGTTCTAAGTCCTTTTTAATGGTTTCTCCTATAGCTTTTCTTAGTCTCTCTCTGCCTCTAATTATGAGGTTATCCTCCATCTGATCTACTTTTCTTACGGGGCTTCTAACGGTCTTTTCCTCATATTGGCCAAACCACCTAAGGCAAGTCTACCATCTTTTCGTCAATAAGTGCTATCTCTACTTTCTCTCTAATGTATCCATTCCTGATCCTATCTTGTCTTGTATGTCTACTCATCCAAAGTAACATCATCATCTCAGTAGCATAATATAAGCATAGAATAAAATAGGCTAGTATGTGGACAAGCAAGAAATTTAAACCGTATCAACCCCATGGAAAAAAATTAGGCAACTATAACACTTCCTTTCATATTCCTTAATTTTTCAAATAATAACATGCTCTTTCTAATTACTCATGTTTAAACAACACAACAGATAAGTAAAAATTTTCTGGACCTACATGACATACACATAGGTACCTTGATTAGGAAAAGTGTCCACAATCCTTACAACTTCATCCCTAGATATGCCATCTTTCTCGTACATTCTGCGAACGATATTCAGAATATCTTCATGGTTAGGTTGCCTGTTCCACATTTACAGACAACAACTTAGGGAAGAATGACATGGTTTACCTAATTCCATGAAATCAGATATTTCTAAGGTCATTAGTGACTCATTACATAAGCAATATGATATATGACGTATCATGCTAAAATATATAGCTTTAACAATTACATCAATCATGAAATTTACACCCACAACACTAATGTGAAACTTCAACTAAAACCTTTTATCTAACTATGCACCGTGCAAAAACTACCTTAAAAAAAATTCATAAATGGTAAGTATAATAATGCTAGAATAAGATGGATGACTCAATTTACCAGTAAAACTTATCCATCCTTCCATCGCGTATCAGTGGAGCATAAATAGTTGAAAAATCATTCCCTGTTACAATAATTGGAATTCTGTTTGTGACATCTGATTCTCGCCAATTTTGGCCGACACTTACTCTTGTAGGATCGTCTGATAGATTCATAAGAGTCCCAACAACAATTTGATTGTTGACTGTCAATTGAGTATTCCCTGCAAGAAAACAGGAAAATTATTTTCAGTAAGGAGTTGACCAAATGACTGCAACAGTAGGAGATGCAATATACTCACACACACACAAGTGTAATGAACAAGAAAAGGGATATGGAATAAAATTACAGAATATTTTTGTTTATCCAGTATAAATCACATATTAACTTACCAAATCTACCAAGGCCAGCATCAATATCATTGATCATCAAACAGCTCATTTTCCCCTGTATCAGGCAGAAAACAATACTAGAGTGCATTAGCAGATTAAGGAATTGCAAATTTGCAATAACATTTTTAAACTAATGAGTATTGCATCTAGAGGTAAAACTGGTATAAACAATTTTAAACTATTTTAGCCAAATTGGAAGGTGAACATTGGACACATCATTCTTCAGTATGTCATAACTCTGTTTTTACACAGCAACAGTCCAGTTAAGGATGCAGGATAGGAGGTTGAGCTTTCCCTTCTTCGTAAATTACATTCCATTGATAGTAAATATGAATTAGTACATTAGCACATACCAAACGTAAAAGATAGATCAGAGAAACAGAGGGGATTAAGGGAGGATGGAAAAGAACCACAAGCAGAAAAATATGAAGTACGCAAGTCAATCTTCAGGTGACCAGTGTAAGAAGCCTCTATTTCCATAAAACTGAGGCACAAATGTTACTTTCTTCAATATAGATCACACTAGCCTCATTTTCTGCATACAGCATAGGTAAGGTAGAGTCAAGAAACTTTGACTCGGAAATATCTATGCTTAATTTCAAACAGTTTTTGAAGTTTTCTTTTCCAGTAACATTTTTTTTTAACTTCTTTCCAGTCTCTTCGTCATAGAAATGATAGCTTAATACAACAAATCCCTAATACCTTATAAAGACGATAAAATCATAGAGTTCAACTTCTTTCAATAAAAGAATGGAATATCATCTTTTCCAAAGCCAATGTTGTGTAATTGATCACATAAAGTAACATTTTAACATTGAAACTAAGACATACTGAAAACTTTAAAACTCCTAACTTGATTCTGGACCACTTGAGATGCTGTTCTATATCGTTCACGAATCAATTTTCCTGGCTCTCCTGTTAATGGAAATTAGTAGGATGGTGCAATTCTATCAGTTAAACATAATGAAGTGTATCTGTGTATGTAAAGAGTATTTATCTATGCATGTAAATACATGAGAATCAAAATTAAAAGAAACTGCAGTGGTTTGCACTTTGCATAATTAAAAACATTCTAAAAAAGGTAAGAAATAATGGAAAATAAACATTGAAAACAATATCTGAATAGTTCCATCAATCATTTTCTTGTGTTTGATTTGAGAACCAATCAACACAAGAATGCAACTCTACCATGACAACTGACATTACTTTGCTCACCTTATCTATTACTTTTTGATTGCCTTGAAAGAACTGCATTTATAAAAAGAAAACAACTTACCAGCTCTCTCTGATTCTAGTTCCCCAGCAGACATAATTACAGGTTCAATTCCCATGGCCTGAAATATAAGTTCTGTTTGAAATGATTTCCCTTGCCCTTTTCCTCCCCAAATACCTGGAAGAAAGTGAAAACAAAGGTGAATTTTAAAACAGAATGCATAAAAATGTTCCCATATGCATTTAGATTATACATGAAGCCTGAAGATCTCTTTGTGTGCATATGTTTCACTTTTTCATCCAGATTAAATTTGAAGTTATGAAGTGTGAACAGATATTGGACTAAAAATAATCAGGGTAGAGGTTTTCAGTGTGAACATCAATATCACATTTATGAGATAGATAAAGTTTTTTAATAGACATTACTAGCAGCAGGAACCTCACAACTACAAATTCGTGAAAAGAAACTATCTAAAATTAATCCCTAGCCATTGTTCTTTTACTTTCTTTTCGGTTTTACATAAGCTAACAGGAAAATCCATTTGTGGTTTAGTTTATACCTAGAATCAAAGGAACTTTAGTATTGAGGAGATGAGCAATGTAGTACTTCACAATGTGACATACTGCATTCACAGAAAAAAGTTACAATGATATGCATCATGTATAAGTAGCATTTCAAATTTTGAAATTTTGAATATTAAATGACAGAGGTCAACTCAGGAATTTAGTCATATAAAGGAAAACAGGGATGAATCCACAATTTATAAAGTTTGTGATTTTGACAAATTTTCACAGCAAGATTAAATAGTTACAGCCGCATTTACTGCCTAGATCATTTCTAAGTCAATGGGATAGGGAACAGAACCTTTAGGAAGCAACCAACAGTATAACTTTATAATTAACATTAATAGAGAATGCATTTAGTACAGGATGATGACTAATTCTATTAAGTTACAATCACTTCTACAACAGAACAAAAATATATCAATTTTACCAAGCTCTCTTACTGCTTCAAAATGACTTATCACAGTTTCTTCACAATGGCCCAGTTTCAGAGAACTTACCAACTTTGTCCTGTCAAAAGAAAGTCAAGAAAACCTGAAAAATTATATAATATCCCAAAAAACAGAAAGAAAATCAAGATGAAGTTCACATAATCATTGTGGTGGGATGAATAAATTAGAGGAAAACGAGAAATGATCTTCTGATAGCTGTGAACAGCACAGAACTAAGTGAAGAAATGACTATTTAATTTATTTTTTCCTATTTTCTCTTTTTCATAAGGAAAGGAACACGAAAGAAAAAGAGATAACCTTAGTGTCTAACAAGCAACGAACTAATGCTCAGAAAACTACAAAGTTTAAAATAATTTCTACAAGGTAACACTAGTGGATGAATTTGAATGTAAATGTAGAACAATCTGTATGATTTCTGAGTAACAAAAAACTTTGCAACCTAAATTAGACCAAAGTGTTGTCACGTAAATGGAGATATTATTCAGTACAACGGGTGCAGTAGACCAGTTACTTTCATAAATCGCAAACCACTCCCTTAGTTTCAAAATCCAATTTCTTAGAATAGATGTCTCTATTGTATGTGTATCAGAAAGGTACTAACTACTAAGTACAAACTGGTGTGTATGTCTATCTCTTGTAGCATCAACTTTATTAAAGAAGTAAAACATAATTAAACATTTTTGGAAAGGACAACACTGAACTAGCATGAGGTTTAGCGAAATTACACTCGCCACCCCTTTATTTGCACTCCTACACTCACATCCCTAAAATACTCCCTAAAATAGACTGACAGGAGAGATAAGCTATAATAACAATATAAACCATAAGAATGACCCGTATAATTTTAAAAATAAGAAGGTGTCGGTTGTAATTAGTTCAAACAACCTCAGTGTAATTTGCGCTTTAAGAAATTGACCATTTTGATTTTTGATCATTAGTAAGGGAAATGAAATGGAGAGAGAGTGTATGAAGGAATTAATTACCAAGAAGAGAGGAGCGATGTAATAATCGCCTTGAAGGTATTCAAAGGACCTGGTGACTTTCTGACGATAATCAAACACAATGTCGGAATCCTTGCCGAGAAAATTGCCGGCGAAAAGGTGATCGATGATGCCATCACGCTGCCCAACAGCGATGTTCATGTTATCAGCCTCTTTGCCAAGCCTATACAGATAGTCTCTCCCCTCTGCGTCTTTTGCTTCCCACGATGACTGCTCAGACAGCCTCTTCTTCTTCTTCTTCTCTTCCTTATTCTCATCACCGCACCGAACACAGAATTGCGGTGCGGTAGTGAAGTGTGAGACCGTGGGATTGGTAAGCCGTAAAGGTGTCAACTTGGTCATGTGGGTAGCAGAGCAAGCGATGGGAGCCATTGGTGAAGAAGATGGAGATGAAGATCACAGTGTTCCTTTATCGTTTTGGAATTGGATTCGACCCTTGGGCGCCACAAAATCCAATCTAAATCATTTGCTTCAATATTGGTTAAAATACAGTTTTGATTTCCATCTTTTTACTGATTTTTAATTTATTTTTATAATTTTTTAAAATTAATTTTTATATTTATAAATATTTTTAAAATAATCTCAATCGTATTATATTATTATTATTATTATTATTAATGTTATAACACCTAATTAATTTAATAAATATTTTTTACTTAATATGTGCTATTTTAAATATTTATTTTTTTAAAAAAATGGCTTGAATGTGTTTCTTGATTTCATAAGGTGTTATTTACTTTTACTTTTTAATAAGTATTTCTATATTTAATAGACACTCATTTATATGTTTTTTTAATAAAATATCTAAATCTAATAAATTAAATTAACGGTGTGCATGAATTATTTTAAAAATATTTATAAATATAAAAATTTATTTAAAAATAATAATTATAAGAATTAAATTAAAAATAAATAAAATTTTAATTTAATTATTATTATATTAATTTCTTTTTTATTTGAACACTTATTTTTATTTTTATTTATCTAGTAAAACAAAACTTTACTTCATTTTAATTCCACATTATTCTATCAATAAACACTTTTAACAACGCTTAATACTTTAGTTTTTGCGTGTCTTTATCTCTGAATGACACAAGACCAGAGTAGACCATCATAAGATTTCTACATATTTGTTTTTAGTGGTAATTTTACTCCGCTTCAAAACAAAACTTTACTGGAGTTAAATTCATTTTATAAATACTGCTGTTATCAAATAATTCTATCAATAAACATTTTATATAAATATTTTATATAAAATTATTAAAAAACTTAATTATATAAATTTAAATATTATAAAGTTATATAAATTAAAAGTATTTTAGGTGTTTGACATTATTTTTAGATTAAGTTGTATTAGAAAAATTTTGAAAAATTATAGTATTATACTTTTATTTTCATTTTTTATTTTTTTATTTTATTTTTTTGAATTTTTTTTACAATTTAATGGGTATCGCGGATATCCGCGATCTGCGATTCTGCTGGCAGGAAAAATAAACGAAGAGATACGGATATGGAGGCGGTGCGGGCGAATATTATTCGCGGGGGATAGTCATCTTGTTTGAATTAAAGATGGCACAAGACAAGCTATTTTTAATATACACCTTTTTTTGGAGGATGTATGATGTACTATGTGATCCAAGTCATTGATTTAATCATAAAAATAATCAATAGTTTGAATCAATTACAAGAAACTTATTTAGCAGATTTCTTTTCTTTGTTTTATATTTTTTTTTACATTTTTTTAAGTTTTATGTTTTTTTATGGTTTTGATCATTTATGTCATCTTGCGATCATCATCCGTCATGTCCACCACTAGCAAATACCACCACTTTTTTTTAATGTTATACTGTTTATTTTTTAAATTGCATCAATACTTAGTTAAAATCTTTTATTTTTTAATAAACAATCATGCATATTAAATTAAAATATTACTGATTTTAACTAATAATATTTTACACATATTGTAAGAATTTTAGTATGTACAGCTTATTGATTAAAAAAATAAAAGATGATACATTTTAACTATTATTATTTTTAATAGTATTATTTATACTGATTGTGTAACTTATAAAAAAATAAACAAGATTCGGTCTTTTTGATAAAATTTTCTGTGAACAAGAAAATTTCCGGCATGAACAAGTATTTTTCAAAAAGATGAATAGTATATTTTCAATTTGAAAGCACATTTTTCTACCTAGTATGAACAAGATATTTTTCCGGTGTAAACAGTGCATTTCTGATATAAACAGATTAATGTGAACAATATAGTCCAACCTGTTTTTTACGTAAGTTCAGTCTTTATCTCTGAATGACACCCCTATATCTGACACAAGACCAAAGTAGACCATCATAGGATTTCTACATATTTGTTTCCTCATCTTGTTTGAATCAAAGATGGCACAAGACAATACAAGTTATTTTCTAATCAAATCTATACGTGTGTGTTTGTTTTGCCTATCTCTGACACTTTAATTTGAAAAGTAAGTTTGCAAAGTATTTATGACCATCAAAATAAATGTTGTTTTATAAATAATCAAAGTCATTTTTAAATGTATAATTACTAAAAAGGGTATGAGTTTATATTCAAAATCACTTGTTTTTGAATTAAAGAGTGAAAAAGCATTCAATTCTCAACGACAAAAATTCACAAAAAGTTATTTTCTAATCAAATCAAACGAAACATACGCCAAACAAAAAATGAGCCATTCGAGGATGCTGTGAACGTCCGTTTGGAGTGTGCAATGGAAAACCATACACACATTACGTCTACTGACCCAGTGACCCTTCCAAGTTCCTTCATAAACATTAAAATTAAAATATTTTTTTTATTTTGTGAGACTTGATTGGCTGTTAAATTTTAAAAATTATAGTTTCAGTGAAATAACATGAGCTGAGTTCACAAGACAAGAGAAATAAATAATAATGGCACAAAAACAAACGAACAAACAAACTACAATCCATCGTCGTAGGGAACACCTTTGAAGGGAATCCAAGAGTCAGCATCCAAGAGATAGGAAGCAGTGAAAGGGGCTGCTTCCATTGGGTATTGAAGGACTCTAACACCAGGCCACTTAACCCTTCCATCAGTGTTAGAGCCAGGCCCAATATTGTTAAACTCCACATAGGTGAGCTTGTTAGTGGGTTGGCCTGACATCTCTTCCCAACCTTTAGGATCCACCATGGAGTCTATGTACGACGCTAAGATGGCCACTGTGGAATAGGCCCTCCATGGACGCCCCAAGGTGGCATGTACCTCTGACTTTTTGTCCGAGTCCATTGGGGACATGGTGAAATTGCACCTTTGGAATGTGAAGGCAGTGTTTTCACTTGGCTTCTCTCGTGACTGAGCAGTGAAGGTCACGTACTTTCGATAACGTGCATACACCATGCAGTCTTGAAACACTGCGGCTGCATTGCCGTAGATGAAGTCCACGGTGCCATAGATGTCGCAGTTTTTGTAGAACTGCCGCCCGGAAACCGCCCATAAGGTGTCTTGGAATCCTTCAATGGAGCATTGAAAGAATATGCTGTGGTTTGCCTCATTCCGAACCGCCAATGCTACGCTTCCGTTTAGCCCTGCGGAGTTCACAAATCCCATGTTTTTGGCCATGAACCCTGCTCCATGGATATCTGAGACCAGAGACCAGTTCAATTTTGATCAAAACATTAATAAAAAGCAAAAACAGAGATGATTTCTTTTCTACTATTAATTTTGATTCACCAACAATATAGAGAAGCTTATATGATTACATCATATAATACGACATTTTATCATTTTATTATTTTTAAATTATTCACTAAAATGGATGAAATCTTGACTAAACACAGATACTTTATTTCGTGGCAAAAACACCAAATACAATTGTTTAAGTAACCATTTACACTAATTACATATATTATGCTAAGTTCAAAAGGTAGCAAATTATTACTTTAAGCATATGTTTTGTTTGGATTTGAAATTACATCAAATAACATTCCAATGAGTGAATACTCTATCAGTTGAGAGATTATTTATTTTTTAATGAATTTATTTCAATAATCCCTATGTCAAGGTAACACATTGTCTTATTATTTTCATACAATTGGATTAAAATATTGAACCAAAACCACATATTTGGTGAACAAAATGAGAGACATACAAATAATCAAGATAATAGGAAAAATACAAATTAAATAAACGTGGGTTGTAAGATAATGGATAGATCATGCAAGAATAATGTTAGATACACATATTTATACACATATCATCTTAGATTTTTACAGTTTTTAACATTTGATTATAATTAGTCTTATTTTATTTTTTACACATTTATATTTTAATTCTACCATTTAACCAGATGTGAGAAATATGAGAGATTTAGTGATGTGTAAGAAACATTTTCTATGATGAAATGTAATTTAATCTTGCAGACTTCCAGTATTGTCGAATTCACAATATCTCCTTTTTTTTGGGCCAAGAATTTGACACTTTCATACACAAAACCAACTATTATATTTGGGCTGTTACTCAGATTGACCCAATCTATTTGGGCCTTTTAAAACTGTTTGTGTACATGCTATCCTTCTCTTGGAAGAGCCTAAATAGATTGCGTGGGTTCGTCTATAATGCACCGAGAAGATAGTGGTGTCGTGATGCGCCAATGTGTAGAAGCCGTTGATATAATAGTATTAAAAAGAAAGGGTTGAGATTAGAAATTGTGCGGAAGGGTGAAAACGGGTGAGGAGGTATAAAAATGCAGATGAGAAGACAAAATAGCCCTCCAAGGCATAAAAAAAATATAAGATATTGAGAATGAAAAGTAAAAAATAATTATAAGGAAAAAGGAAAAAATAAATGTGAAAGAAAAATGTAAAATCAGAGTTTGTGGATGAATGGAAAGAGATTGGACTGGAAATGCAGAGAGGGTGAAGCGACTTCGCGGATGAATTCCTTGAGATCGCAGCTTTGGATTGGTCCGATCTGTAGGGTGGCGGGTCAGGTTCGTCGAAAAAGATGGCCTTGGCCCTTGAAGAAGTTTATGGCGGCAGAAAGGGAAGGCCAAGACGACGTACATATTATCTTGCACTCATAAAAAGGTTGATAATGGTGTACTGGAGGTTGGGAGCAAGCTGTGAGTTTGAGTGGAAATGAAGCAGTTCAATTACAATCTCCTTGTTTTTGAGTTTTCAGCCATGTGTGGGCTCTGTTTGCAACCCCTGTTTTCAGCCATAGTTGCATGGAGATGTAAACTGGGCAGCCATTGCAGAATGGTTTGCAAGGACTTCATCGTAACTTCGCATATACCAATAAATAAAGATAAAAGACACGTGACTTGTCACCAAATAAAACAACCACTCATATCTGGTAAAATTCGTTGGTGCAGTAATGCCCTAAACGGGAAGGGTAATTATTATTTTACACTCTTAAAATGAGGTGTAATTATTATTTATATATTTTTTAAAAAATATAATTGAGTAAGAATATAATAAAAGAAATATATTTAATAAATAATATTAATGAGATATAAAAAATATATATATTATTTGATATAAGAATATAAAAATTAAAAGTGAAATAGATGTATATTATAATAATGCTTTTTCGTAAACTAAAGAAAGAAAGATGTTGGGAGATGTACGCGTTATAAGTTATAATAATTTTTTTTTACACCCAAATTTGACATATTATAGGATATTATATATTTATGTGAGTGTGATTGAATATTATTTTATATTATATGTAAAATTAGAATAAATATACTATATATATAAATATGAATAGAGTGTGACATTTTGAATATTCAAATAATAAATATATGTAAGTTATAGTTATAAAAAAATATTAGTAACATATTTTTTTAATTTTTTAATATTTATTTTATTATTAATCTAAAAATAAGTATTATAATCATTCTTTTTATAATAATTATTTTAAATATATGAGGTGAATTAATAATAAAATAAATATTAAAAAATATATAAAAAATATATTATTAACATTTCTCTAATTATAATTGATTAGTAAAAAAACAGCCTCCGGATGAAAACTAACTCTAACAATGACGTAGTTATGATGTCATGAAGAACAGTAGACAACAAACACTCATAGTTGGTGTTTTTGTTGGCAAAGCTCACTAGATCTAGAAGTTAACTCTCAATAATATAGCAACCACATGCATCTGATACCGAAAGACAAATTAGGTCGCAATAATTTATGGGTAGGTTGCCAATTACCCAAATAAAATATATATTGTTACGTTAATTACTACGTCTAAGGTCGTTGTTAGGCGTTGGCACTTGTTTTCTGCACGGAGTTTGGAGTCAATCTATTCACCGAGTATGGTTTGTTCTTATGAACATGTATATATGTGTATAAGGCATGTTCGAGTTAGATTATTTTTAAGGAAATAATTATTTATTTTTTAAAAATCATCTCAATTTTTTTATTATAAATTATTTTAAATACAAAATAAATTTATTTAAATACACCATACATTTATTAAAATATACTTCTGTGCGCCTTTGGTAGACAGGTATAACAGCTCTCCAACCCTCAATATTTTTTTAACTGCCCTCAGACCCTCAATATTATAAGAAATATTAATATAAAGTCGGGTTGACTTTATGACAACATATTAAGTATTTAAAATATAATTATAATAAAAAAATTAAAAATAATTTAAAATTATAAATATTTATATATTATTACAAAATTATAAAATCTCAAAATAACAAAATAAAATTCTCTCCTGTTTTCAGTAATAAGAAAGAATCTTCATCCAAAACTCATCATCAGCTCCAATATACAGTAACACAACTTTAATATTATCCCTCCAAATCAAATTATCAATGAACGAAAGTTGTCATTTAAGAACATGCATGAAGAAAATTAAATATTATTCTTATAAATTATTACATGTTTTTTAAGCACAGTATATTTATATTTAAGGATAGATTTCAACCATTAATTTTAAATTAGTGACTCAAAATTTATATAAATTTATTTAAATCAATAATAAAAATCTTTCCACATACATGCATTTATTATGTTTCATTAACATGTCAGAATTTCTCATACTTCTAGATCTCGTTGAATTGAAGGATCAATTCGATAATGAAGGGTTGGTGACGTACTTTATGCGTATTTGCCATAAGATCTTTGGTTTATTAGTCACTCATTTTCCCTTTTCCCCTTCTCGATCTGATTTGTTAGAATCTCAAGTACACAAAAAAATGTATGTGTATCATATTCTATACTCTTGATGAATCATCCATTCACACTATATATATACTAGCGGAAATACATGCACTTCAATCAGCATTTATATGCAAGACAGAAAGGAAATGTCATACTAACAGTGAGGTTTCGAGAATTTTACAGTTAACGTGAAGGAGGAAGATAATTTCCTGAAAGGGAAGATCTTGTTATAGGAGAGTGATTGAATATTCAAGGTTGGAGAATAAGAAAATAACTTCTCATGTGTGAGCAGTGGAGCAGTTGAAATTGCATAATAATTTTTACAATCTTACTATTTTATTCGTATAATCAATCATAAGAATTAAGTACTATTGTATAAAGTTAAACGAGAATAGTAAAATAAAAAATTCAGAATTATAACCAAACCATGAGAATTTCCCTTTATTAATAGAATGAATATAGTTTAGGAGAGGGATGGCGCATAAACTGAAAATAGTTGTGAAGTTTTACTTTCTACTTCCTAAGAGACAACTTATCGTGCTAATAGAAATTAAAAAGGCCCCTTGACCCTCTTGATTTCTACCGCACCAATTATTAATTTGCAAGAAACTATTTTTTTCTTTTTTTTTTTAATTTCTTTCTTTTCGTGTGAACTCACGGAGCAAGAAACTCTCATTTAAATTGCATGTTTGTGTCTTCACTTTGATAACCAATAATTTTGTACTTCACTTACTAAACTATACTGTTAAATACAACAAAGAATGGAAACGTAGGCAAAGGTTTATGACTCTGCACGTACTATTCATGATTAAGAAATCAACACATGATGAAAACCATGGCCATAGAGAATGAATAATTACGAAGAAGAATCAAACGAAGGAACATAAAGTGAGAAATAAGTGAACCATGATGCAGCAAATTAATTAAGCGTACCTATGGTGGAACCATTTTGGTAGCCAACTATTTTTGTGTGGTGACGACCATCGCCAATGAGCTTAATATTAGTCTTCTCAGCAGGAATGACGACATACTCTTCATAAGTACCTGCTCGAACGTGAATGGTGTAAGGTTTGTCACTCAAGTCCGGAGCTTCCATAATAGCTTCACCCACAGTTGTGTAATCTCCACTCCCATCCTTCGATACGATAATAATACCTTGGGAACACACTGAAACTGAAAGAAAGATCACCAACACTGCAGTTGTTGAGTCCATCAATTAAAGTATGCAGCTAGATTTTTCTTCCTTGCTGTATCTATATCTATATATATATACATATGGGGCTCGTTTGTTTAACGGTTCGATAAAAACCACGTTGACTTGTGTACACCTCCTCCAATTGTATCTGCTTCAACATAAATGAAGTCTAAATAGCTCAACCTCTTAACCTCATACATAGGGAGCCCAAGGGAAGGATGGGAAGTTTAACGAATGTTCAACCATTGTCCATTGAGACACACGAGAGGGGCAGAGGGTCAAGTATTAATTTTAAATTTGATCTTTTGAGAAATTTATTAAAGAATATAACTAGCCACGCAACTAAAAACCATATTAAATTCCAAATGACTGTGCAAGGCTGTAAAGAGGCAATTTATCTCCAGAAAGGAGAAAGTTTGATTAAAGGAAGTAACCACTCTTTATTTTACTATATGTCATCTAAATTATTCCACAAATTAGATTCAAGCTCCTCCTCCGTTGCAAATCTCCTACAATTTGTTTCCCTTTCCTTACTATTCTTCCTTTATTTTCATTTTGAATTCTAATATTTCTGCCCCATTTTTATGGTGTAAAATTTAAGCCGTTTGGTCCAAATCCAATTATTATGTAAGAGACCACCAAGGTTAATAGGAAGAGAAGAGAAAATGATGAGCTAGACTCTTTTGACATGAACATCAGCGGACTATTTTGCAGAACCCAATCATGGGTAACAAAGATGGAATGCAGAATATGAAAAGTCTTGCAAAGGCCCAGAAATGTGATTGGGATTTGGGGCCATGAGGACAAAGAAGATCCAGCAGGGAAATAGGCCCATGGGAAAAGGCCCCTTTTTTAACAAAAACAGAAATGAATGACAAAAAAATAAAAACAAAAACAGAAAAGAAAACAAATTATTAAATATTAATGTTGTGGTCATGGAGAGGTGTGGTTGGTGAAGGACAAGCGAGGAGAGGTCCACCGCTAGGTGAGTGGCGATGTAGGTTTCGTGTTAGGTAAAAAGCCTTGGGGTCGTAAGAAAGAAGGAGCCCCAACCAAAACAAAAAACTTGGGCTTTGATTGACCCGACCCCACCAGCATCAAAGGATCATCAAGATCAACTCGCACGCACCATCCAAACCCACTCTCAAGTCTCACCAACCCCCCTTTACAATTTACATTTTCTCTTCTGCCTTCCTCCCCTTTCACCAACCTTTTTTCATATATATATATATATATATATATTAGTGGCACTTGTTCCCTTTTCCAGCTCTGCCCCTCGTATATTCCCATAATCCCCATTTTGACCCTTCACCAACCACCACCGTAATCAGTCCTTTATTACACATTCAAGCTCTCGTTGTTTTCTCTCAGGGCAGGCAGAACTTGCTTCCAACAACAAGAAGAAGTAGTTTTGCTCTTCCCCTTCCTAACAGTCACAGTCACAGTCAGAGTCACAACACAAAAATGGCTATCGAGACAAAACAAGATAATGAATTCATATTCAAGTCGAAGCTTCCGGATATCTACATCCCCAAACACCTTCCCCTGCACTCCTATTGCTTTGAGAACCTCTCGGAATTTGGGTCACGCCCCTGCTTGATCAATGCCCCAACGGGTGACATGTACACCTACCACGACGTTGACCTCAAAGCCCGAAAAGTTGCTTCCGGGCTGAACAAATTCGGGATCCAACAAGGGGAGGTGATCATGGTGCTGCTTCCAAATTGCCCAGAATACGTGTTCGCCTTTCTTGGTGCTTCTTATCGTGGTGCCATCACCACTGCTGCCAACCCCTTCTTCACCGCTGCTGAGATTGCCAAACAAGCAAAAGCTTCCAATGCCAAGTTGCTTATAACCCAAGCCTCTTACTACGAGAAAGTGAAGGATTTGTTAGATGTGAAGCTGGTGTTCGTGGACTCTCCCCCAGAGGGGCACTTGCATTTTTCGACGCTGGCTGAGGCTGACGAGAATGAAATACCGGAGGTGAAGTTCAAACCTGATGATGTGGTGGCATTGCCCTATTCGTCTGGGACAACAGGGCTCCCAAAGGGGGTGATGTTAACACACAAAGGGTTGGTCACTAGCATAGCACAGCAGGTGGATGGGGACAACCCCAACCTCTACTTTCACAGCGAGGATGTCATACTCTGTGTGCTTCCCTTGTTTCATATCTACTCTCTCAACTCTGTTTTGTTGTGCGGGTTGAGAGCCAAGTCTGCCATTTTGGTTATGCCTAAGTTTGAGATTAATGCCTTCTTGGGTCTCATTCAGAAACACAGAGTCACAATTGCTCCAATTGTTCCACCCATTGTGTTGGCTATTGCCAAGTCACCAGATCTTGATAACTATGACTTGTCTTCCATTAGGGTGTTGAAATCTGGTGGTGCTCCTCTTGGGAAAGAACTTGAAGACACTCTCAGGACCAAATTCCCCAAGGCCAAATTTGGACAGGTATTCATTCATCATTATATTATATGCTTTTTTATATATATATTTCTCATTTCTTATTCTCATCATACATTTAATTCTCACTTTCTTACTTTCCTTAACTACACACATTTCTTTTTCATTTTCCTGCTTTCCTTAAGTAATGTAATGTAATATAATAGGGTATATTCATTTGCCTTTTCTTTTGAGACTACCCTTTTTTACTTTAGGATATTTCTTCAATTCCAACCTTGTCTTACCCAAAAAAATAAAATAAAAAATAATTTAATTTATATTTATATCATCAATCAATTATGTATAACATGTCATTAAAAATATTTAATTTTTGCTATAATTATTTTAAAAGTTATACGTATAATTATATATAATTGATTAATGATGTTAAAAACTTTACACTTACATTATAATAAAATAAAATTAAATAAATCAAAAAGTAAAGTTTTTTAATAACAATAATTATACTTGTGTCACTAGTTAGCAAAGTTTTTTATTTTATTTTATTTTTTTTGCCATATTTTAGTATCATTACTTCAGCTGAGTGTGAGTGTGACTGTGAATGAGTTAAAGTTTGAAAACTTAAGTTTAAGTTAATTTAAATTTATAAATTTAAGTTTAATTAAAAGTGAGTTTGTAATAATATAATTTCTGTTTAAAAATTTTTGTTTAAAAAATAAGTTGAAACAACAATTTTAATGCAAAGGCAAAATTTTCCTGCTTTTCAGCCATTGTCTGTTTGGCTGCCAATTATGTTAAAGCAAATGCAAATTGAAAACAGTCAAACATGAGTTTACGCTGTTCAAAAACTCCAAACATCAATTTGATGGGACTAACGAGGTTTCAAACACGCTCTGAATAGCCCTTTGTCTTCCACCCCAATTTTGACCACAAAAATCATTTGTCCATAAGTCTCATATATACATCATATTTAAATATAAATTCGTATATTTATTTATGTGTTTGCGTAGTGTTAAATTACTCTCTGTTTTGGACAAATTTATATAATTTAATGATCATGCATATTTCTTATCACTTTTTGCCTTATTAAATATTGTTCACATATTATTCTGTTCTGAGTTGTAAAAAACATGTTCCTTCATGGTACTTTGTTGACATTTCAATTGTGGTATCTCTCTCATCTATAAAAACTGTACAAGTATGTTACACAGCACAAATTATAATTATTTTCCCTTAAAAACTAGTACAACAAGGGATTAAGACTTTATATATGGATGATCAAATACAGGGATACGGAATGACTGAGGCAGGGCCAGTGCTATCAATGTGCTTGGCATTTGCTAAGGAACCGATAGATGTAAAACCGGGTGCATGTGGAACCGTTGTAAGAAATGCAGAGATGAAGATTGTGGATCCTGAAACTGGTAATTCTTTGCCTCGCAACCAGTCCGGTGAAATTTGCATAAGAGGAGACCAGATCATGAAAGGTACGTACTATATGAAAATCTATACTGCAAGGCTTGGTCCTATACAACAATAAGATTCACTTCCAAAATATATCATTTACTTTTTCTTAATAAATTTTGAAATAATAAGTAAAAAAAGATTGAAACAATAATTTTAAAGCAAAACTAACTATCTTGAAACTAGAACCTATTATCCTCTTTTTTTTTATGTGGAGAAATTATACCATATTCTTAAAACAACAATAAATGCATGTTCCAACAGAATTCCAATCATTGATGTGTGTGTAAAATAGTAACTTTTTTCTTGGTAAGTTGAAGTGTTAAATTTTATTGTGTGTAATTGCGTTCTTATACAAAAATAAATTAAAAATTATTATATGTATTTACATAAATAAATAAATATGAAGGATGTGTAAATCCAATATGAAATAGATGGACTCCAAAATTAGGAGAGCAGGTGTGAAGCAGGTTGGCTGACAAATGGATTTAGGGCTTTGGGTTTTATAATCTCATGCTATGTTTGAGAGAGGAGAAGAGGTGGATAGGGACGGGAGGGGAAGGGAAAAGAAGTTGGGAGACTTATTTTTCTTGTTCAAATTTTTTAGAAAAAAAAATAATAATGAGTTGAACTCTCTTCTTGTTTGAGAGTTAAAAAAAAAAAGTTGAGAGAAATGATAGGTTATAAAATTATATTTTCAATATAAAATTCTATGTTGTCAATTTTATAACAAAAGCTCAAAGTATACATGTAACTTAATAACTATTTAATTAAAATTAATTGTTTCTCTTTTCTTATTTTCTTAATATGAAGGGAAAGAATTTTTAAATTCTAAAGTGAAATGAGAAGAAACACTCATTATCTCTCCTCATTAAAAATATTCCAAACAACAGCAAGAATCATTTTCCCCTTTTCTTCCCCTACTTTTTCCTTCCTTATCCTCATCCAAATGGGGAAAAAAAAAAGACTTCTTTCGCCCCTTGGGGGCATGTTCCTTTCAAAGGTGGTTATAGTTTGTGCTGATTGGTATATGCTCACCAGCATCGGATGAGTGTAGTTGGTCTTGTACATCGATTGTTTTGAATGGTAGTGCATCAACTCAACTCCCCGCCTATTTTTTATTTTATTTTTTAAGAATATTCTCTTATTTAATAAATGAGAGATTATTTTTTCAGCCTAAATAATAATTTTTTAAAAAAATATTATTTTCATATACATAAATATTAAATTTAAATTTAAAATTACATACTAAAATGATTTGAATCATTTCCACTTAGAATCAACCCAAATAGATAACTCCCCGCCTTTTATTAAGGTTGAAGTGTCTTCTTGTGCTGTTAGCCTTGACGACCCAACAAAAAATTACCCATTTTCATCAACCAGTAAATATTATTGAGTAGCCAATCACATAGTTTTCTAAAAGATAAGAAAAAAAAAATTGATTTATAAAAGATTTGTAACAAGTGATTGACTGACACATACTAAATGCATACGTGGTCAGGTTATCTAAATGATCCAGAGGCTACAGAGAGAACCATAGACAAAGAGGGATGGTTGCATACAGGTGACATCGGTTACATCGACGATGACGACGAGTTATTCATCGTTGATAGGCTGAAGGAATTGATCAAATACAAAGGATTTCAGGTGGCTCCAGCTGAACTCGAAGCCCTTCTTCTCTCTCATCCTAAGATCACTGATGCTGCTGTGGTTCCGTAAGTGTACCATGTTTTACGTTCATTTTATTATTGCACCAAATCTCTGCCATTATATAATTAATAAATAAATAAATAATCTCTTTCTATTTTTAAACTTCAGAATGAAGGATGAAGCTGCTGGAGAGGTACCTGTTGCATTTGTGGTAAGATCAAATGGTCACACCGACGCAACCGAGGATGAAATTAAGCAGTTTATCTCCAAACAGGTAATTTTTATTTTTCCTCTACTTTCAATTGTTTAATTTTATTTTAATATTTACATTGTTATTATAAAATACACTTTATAATTATTTTTATGTTATTAATAAATAAAAATAAATTTTATTTTAATTTAATGTTTACAAAGCAGTGCGGATTTTTCCTTTTAAGTTTTGCGCTTACATAAAATATAAATAATTTTTTGGTATTGACATAGAGATATTATTACTTCAATTACTCGGAACATATATTGACAAGTGACGAGCCCCCTAACAAAAAGTTGGAGAAAAAACAAATCCAGAGGATATGAATTTGCTACCTTTGAAAAAGTTAACAAGATTTTAATATCTCGTACGTGCACCCCACTTACCACCAAATTTTTGTACTTTTCCTCACCTAATTTTGAAGGCTTCACTCTAAAATATAAGGGTGTTTATTACAGTTTTATGATGTATACTATCCTTACCTTTTGACGGATCATACAAATTTAGCAAAGCAGAGGGAATCTAATTACTAAGGTGTCTTCGCAATTGTAGGTGGTGTTTTACAAAAGAATAAACCGAGTATTCTTCATCGATGCAATTCCAAAGTCACCATCAGGCAAAATCTTACGAAAGGATCTAAGAGCAAAGCTAGCAGCAGGTGTTCCAAATTGAATATTTCAAGAGATTCATTATCATACGATGGCCGTACAAGCTTCAACAAACTAAAAGGGCAAAGGCTTGACCACATTACGTATATTCGCACGTAGTCAGCCGTGCATAAGTTACAAGTGTGATTTTCTGATTTTCTTTTAGAGCTATCTTTTGTGAAATTTTGATTCAGTCAAGAACTTTCATCTTCTATAATATATCAAAAGATAATTTTTTATATTTCATTGGTTTTTCTTTTTAATCTTTAGGATCATAGCAAATTTGACCAATTAGGAACCCCCTTCCGCTGTCATTAAATCCAAATAATTTATAATTCAAATAGTTTGGCATTTCTAGCCAGAAGAGTCATGCTGACCGTTTCATAAATTTATGTATAAAATTATGAAATTAATTTATAAAAAAAATTGAATCATCAATTTCTTATAATGGTTAACAAGTTATCTTTTCCGTTCACCGGTTGTTTTGAATTTTATATACATGATTCTGAGGTTTTCACTTAATAGATGACTATTTAATACATGGTTCAACTAGCTTGTTTTAATTTTTATTTTTTTAAAAAATTATTATCAAAACACTGCAAGGAGAGTTTTTAACTGAAAAGTTCTTTTAAGTGTAAAATAAATTAATACATGCTTATATTATTCTAAAGTGTAATAGAAAGACTTAATTCAAGTTTTAATAATTACATGATTCAATTTTATTTTATTTCTTTGTGATAATATTTAGGTAAACTTATTATTTAGGTTTACATACATAATTTAATACCTGCAATACATGTAAGTTGTGTAACAAGGGTTTAAAAAATGGTCATTTTAATTTATTTTAACATTATAAGTGACTTTTTTTTATTATGGTTGTGTAACGTAAGAGATACTGTCTAAATTCATGAATAAGAATATGTATGAATACATGTATTTATTAAGACACAAACTCTATTTTAATTCCATCACTAATGTGTTTATTCTCAATTTGGTCCTTTACACATAATTTTTTGCAATTTAGTTTTTTAGTGATTAGAATTTACTTCAAATTTAGTCCCTTATGAAATAAATTTAAAAGATGAAAGGATTGAATTAATGTATATTTTAATTAGTAAGGGATTAGATTGTAAAAATTGAACTGTGAATGAGTAAATTAAGAATGAACACATCACTAGCGGACTAAAATAGAGTTTTTATCATTTTCTTTTGTCAAAGATATTAAATTTAGGAAACTTTACCGAAGTAATTGACTCACACAAGTCAAGACAAACACACTCATCCAAGAATACACATGTTACACTTACGGAGGAGGAGGAACCACTTGAGCTTTTTGTACTCAAATGATTCCAAAGGGATAAAGGTGAAAACTGAGAATTAATTTCAAATTCTTACAATCACCCTAAAGACTATCAATTGAGTTAGTTGACACATTTTAGTTTTTTATTTTTGACATTAATTAATAGGTGAAGACTTTAAAAGTATTATGGTATTATGCTTAAAGAAATTTTTTTTATGTAGGCTAGTATACCCAAGTTATGTAAATTAAGTTAATAATAATTAATTAATATATTATCATTTTAAATATAAAATAATAATGACACAAAAATTCATGTAATTATTTATTTAATATAAAATAATAATATATTAATTGTTAATTGACTTATAAACCAAATCTATACAAAAATCTCTCTATGTTCAAGTTAATGTACAACATGTCGCGTAAATTTATGTATTTGTTAATGAGCGGAAATTTGAAAAGACAGTCAATCACGAGCTGAAAAAGTACTCGAAATGACTATTTAGAAGCATAAATAGTTATTTTAAAATTATGATTTTTGAAACACTTAGACTTCAATTATTATAAAGTATAATCATATCATTTTTGAGAGGCTATATATCAGACATATGTTTATATTGAATACATGAAAAATATATGTGTGATGCATATGTTTTATGTGTTCGAATATATCTGATTAAAAAATATATATTTTTTAATTTAAACACTTCTTAGATACAACTAGATACACATAGATACAACTTAGACATGACTTATTAATATATTTTTTTTTAAATTAATTTTTATGATTAAACTCCAATTAGTAAGTCTATAATTTACTCAAATTTAATTACATGATTGATGTTCAAAGTTATTATTTTCACATATCAATCTTTAAATTTTATCTTTTCATACGTTATTATTAGGCTTTTAAATTTTATTTTTACATACACTACTATTTTCATTTGCTCCTTCTATCTCTACTCGTACAAAGTCGTCTACTTCGTTATCACCGAAACTTGCCTCACACCACTATTCCCTCTAGTTAATTTTTTTGAATGCACATATACTTGTACATGATTAGTTTTATTAAGAGAAGTTGGTTTAAGAGATTTTTTAAAAAAAATTAATAGAAATTACGTTCCATATTTTTTTGGGAGGGACTTACTAGGTAACAAATATTAATACATATAATATATATTAAAATATTATAAATCTTCAAATTTATAAAAATGATATTAATGAATTATGAATATTTTTTTCTTAAATTTTGTAATTATGTATACATAAACTAAATTCTTTAATTTACTTTTATATTAATTTATATATATATATATATATATATATATATATATATATATATATATTACGTCTATATCTTATAATTTTTTTAAATTTAATGTATCTTCTATCCGTATTTATATTATGTCTCGTATTTGTGTCTGTATTTGATAGGACTTGAAGCTTTGAAGATGACACGTTATACTCGTATTATATATCGAGGCATAATTAAATTATTGTATCATTAGCGGTGTTGTTAGTGAAGGGTTATGAAGCACGGACACGCCGTTGTTGAGACGTGTCCGTGTGTTGGACACGTGTCTGTGTCAGGCACATGGAGACACCCGTATGATATATGTGTCTTGCGTGTTAGAATGTGTCCGATTAAAAAATTATTTTTTTCAATTTGAACACGTCTCAGACACGCTTAGACACGTTTCAAACACGCTTGGATACGTCTCGGACAAGTTTGGACACGTTTAAGACACTACTTGGACACGATCTATTAATATTTTTTTTTAAAATAGTTTCCATGATTAATGTTCAATTAGTAAGCCTATAACCCACCTAAACCCAATTACATAACTAATGTCCCAAGTCACTATTTTTCACACATCAGTATTTTTAGTTTTATCTTTTCATATATCACTATTAGACTTTTAAGTTTTATCTTTTCACACACCACTATTTTCATCTGCTCCTTTTACTTTTACTCATACCAAATAGTCGATTTCGTCGTTACTTAAGCTTACTTCATACCAATATTCCCTCTAGTTATTTTTTTTATGTATACGTGTCTTCATTCATGATTAGTTTTATTACGAAAAATTAGTTTAAAATATTTTTTAGAATATATGAATAGAAATTATGTTTTATATTTTTTAGAAATGACTTATTAGATAACAAATATTAATATATATGATATATATTAAAATATTATACATATTCAAGTTTATAAAAATAATATTAATAAATTATAATTTTTTTACTTAAATTTTATGATTGTATATATATTTATATATATATATATATATATACCATATTTGTATCTTATAATTTTTGAATTTAATGTGTCTTTATATCTACGTATATATCGTGTGTGTTCTTACCTGTGTTTCATTGGTGAAAGGTATTAAGAATGAGAAGAGCTACGTCTAATGTACGGGTATATACATATTTTTAAGTAAAACTTTAATTTAAAATTCCTAATTTTTTTTTATCCCCTGTCCGTTTAGAATTAACTGTGTTGATTTCCAAGTCAACTAACCATCCAACTTGACAACATTCATTACCGTTATTTATTCAAATTTGAATCATCCCTCCTTCTCTATCCACCATGGACAACTCCCTGCGAATCGCACTGCTCTTTGCCATCTCCTTCGCCGTCGATGACCTCTCCATCTTCTCCAGTTCCCACTCGTATATCAGCAACGTCAGGTTCCGTATCGTGCCGAACCATTACTTGTCGATATGTTAGAATGGCTGGTTAGCTGTGGGAGCTAAGGAAGAACTACTGTGGTACAAGCCCAAGGTGATGCGGCCGGACGACATGGTGAACACCGACGAGGACAACGGGCTCCCGCTGGTCAGGATCTCCGGCGACACCTCTGGTACATGAACTGCCAAGGTAACCGGTCGGCCATCAGGATCTCGCAGATCGTGTCAGAGACACTGTGACTGGTTGAGTGCCGGATTGCTGGGTGCTTGTGGGTTCTGCGGGCTGTGGAGGGAAGGCTAACAGTGGAAAGGACATAAGAAAAATAGGAATAATTTTGTCTGCATCATTTTCTCACTACACTTTACTTCCACGTCACTTTTACATTATTTTTCATACCGTCAAAATTAATATTCATATGTTAATATTTTTTCTCACTTAATTATAATTATTAAAATATAACATAAAAAATAATAATATAAAATCATTATTTTCCTTTTGTCTAATTAACTAATTTATGAAATATTTTTATATATACACATAAATATAATACATCAAATTTATATATAAAAAATAAAAAATTAAATAAAAAATATAATTTTTTGTGATGAATAAATTTAGTGAAATTTATTTTTTTTCTCTATTTTTTTTTTTTTATATATAAATTTGATGTATTATATTTATATATGTACTAGAATATTTCCATCTTGTTGAGTTAAAAGTTAACACAGCTAATATTAAATGGACGGAGGGACAAAAAGTTTAGAAATTTTTTATTGTAAAGACTAAGTTGATAAATTATATTTGTAACGAATTATATTGATAAAAAAAATTATTTTTTACGGACTAAAATAAAGTTTTATTCTATAATTTTTAAATCAAATGTACGGTTATATTAGATTAACACAAGCTAATTAATTAGCCTTGGGCAACTTCCTTATCATAGACTTCATTGCGCTAATTTCCTCACTTACGTTTGGACGAAGGAGTTTAAAAAGAAAAGAAATGAAAGGTTAATTATTTTCGTTTCTAAATTGAAACAATTATAAAATGTTAATAAAAATAAGAATTTAATTTTGATATAGTTAGTGTAAAAGTTTTTACATGATTAATTAATTATACATTGTCATATATATAACTTTTAAGATAATTATTGTGAAAGTTAAATATTTTATATAATATGATAATACATGATTAAATAATAATATAAATTTTTTTATATTGATAATACATTAAATTAAATCTTAAAAATAAACAAAGAATGATTGGAAGGTTAAATAATACTATCACATTTTATTCCTTTGGAGAATAAACGTTCCTTTTCATTGCCCCACCAAAACCCCTGCATTCAAACATAAGTTTAGACTCTCACCGGTATAAAGGTTACACAACTTGACTAGTTACTTAAATGAATAATGATCATCTTACTTCAAACAGTGCACACATCTATTTTAATATCACATGAAAATTGAATAATGAAATATAAATTATTAGTTAATAAATATGTATAAACATATAACTCTTTTAACCTGACTTCATTAATCAATTTATATATGTTATTAATTATTTTTTTATTTTTCATTAACTAACTTTTTACATACTTATTAACTAATTTCTATACGTCATTAACCACAAATTTATACTTCATTAATTAACTTTATATAGTATAAAAATGATATTATTAAAAATAAGATTATCAAAATTGTATTTAAATTTCAGTTAGTATGAAAACAAGTGCATAGACACAAAATTGACTAGTTTATAATGTACCGATATTTCAAATTAAAACACATTATACATTTACTTTTAGCATTCATATATATAATAAAGTAATTAATAAGATAATAAATAATAATTTCAGTTATTTATGTAGTTACTCTTTTTTATTACACATAATAAATTAAAATTAAAATTCATTCGATCTTTCAAACAAAAAATTATTATTTATCTTTAAAATATTTATTATTCACTGAAACATAATTTTTAATATAAATAAAATATAATAATCAATAAAACTATAAATAATGATCTTTATTACTTATATAATAACTTTATTTTATTCTCCTTAACTTAATAAAAATTTATCACATCTAATATATAAAAATCACAATTTATCTTAAAAATATTCACATCCTATAAACATTAAAAAAGTGTTAAAAAAAACTATTTTTTTCAAATTTCCGATACCCAATTCTGGAAAACGCATGAAGAACTCTAGGCATTTCACTTGTCATTTTCAAATGGTATGACATAATTAACATTACACTCAAGGTGTACTCATACGCGCCCCGGCCCCGAGTGTAACATGAAGCCGCAAACCGAAAAAGAAAAAATTTTAAAAAATTATTTGCAAAGATTTGTTGTTTTCAACGTGATTCATTGGAGATAACGATAAGAGAGCCAAAAGGCTATATAATATTTTACGGTAAATGAATGACGACTATGGAGATTAAAATAATACAGATAACCCATCCATTCAAAATTCAATATAATACAAGGCTGAAAATTGTCAGCATAGCGCATTGCTCGTGAACACTTCGGGGTTTCCCACGCCTTGCTGAATGCAGGCTGAAGAATTTTCTTGAACCCATTCAAGCACACTGCTTACTACCTTTCTGAGTACCGGTAGTGGAAAAGAAAGGAAACATGGACGGCTGCCACAGCCACACTATATATTTAGTCATCATCTGCATCAGATTCCACAAGCAGAATTACAGCGAGTACTATGCTTATGTCAATAAAACCTCCAAACATCATCAAGAAGAATTTTCACATCTTAATTTGCACATAGTCTAATATAGAACTACCAATCAGCTGGTACACAACTTGAACACGACTTGATCTACATTCAAAACTGACTGATGCCAACTTAACAACAGCAAAAATGTGGACAGCCCATATAAGGCATACACTATATTTTCCATAATGTAAACCCCTCTATCTTTACATTTACTAAAGGCCTAAAAGATTGACGACAATGTGATGTTTACCTTTTCTGCGAAGATAAGTTGATTATGACAAATAGGACCTGTCGTACAAATTCCCATAGGCCAGATACAGGGGTGTCAGGTGTGCATATGACTAAAATATACTAAAGGGTTCAGTGACTTTGTCTTCCAAAAAGTGAGTTAGAGGTACAATTCTAAATGTAAACATTGGAGGGCGTAACGTGTCTATTTAGCTTAAGCTTTTGGAAAGAAATTCCCCTAGCTGAAAGATGCTAGAATTTTCATTTTTTTTCAGATTCAAGTATCTCCAAATTAATTAGGCAATAATGAGATATACGCATTTCAACAAATAAGAATAATATATTATCTGATCTTTTACTTAAATTCATCAATTACTTCTTTTTGGTAATTAATGCATGTTTATTAACCAAAAGACATGGGGCACTACAAATTCCACTTTTGGTATGGCATATTATGCATATATAAAATACACAGATGGTGAATATTCCAGAAGGGTCCAAATTCTAATGTCCGTAAGTTCATACCATTTAACAGAAGATATATGCATATCTTGAGAGGCAATAGGGAAAGAGACAGGCGAGTAGATACATCAAACAACGAACAAAAAACTAGGCATGGTTGTTGCTGGAAGTTTACTTAGCATAAAGAGAATTAGGGGAGATTCATTTCATCAAGCTTTCTGCCTCATTATATAAGTCTAGTATGAATCTATGTAGTATATTCTCAGTAAACTCACCATTTGCAGGGTCTACATGTACAAAAAAACTGGCAGCAACTATAAGATAGCATAGAATAAGCATCAAGCCTTTAAAATAATTTGAAGTTCCTTCCTGCAGGGATAAAACCAATTTAAAGATAATTGTCATGAACATAAATAATAGTGGCTACAAGAAAAATGCACTCTAAAAACAAATCAGTTCAAAAACAAAAATAATAGAAGCAACAAGAAAAATGCACCCCTAAATACAAATCAGTCTCTCAGAGATGAAGAGAATGCGATAAAAGCTCATGCAACAACTAAAAAGTAACTTCGACCCTAATCAGACTGAATGAGAGACATAAGTTAAAAATCCTTGCCTTTACTACATCGCAAGATATTTATTTTAAAAAGAGAGGGCACGCAATGAGATTATCAGAGCATGAGACATAAGATAATTTTCCTTAGTCCGTAAAATGCAATGAAAAACCGAACACTAATCATGGATTCTCATGACATGTTGCTGTCATTATCTGATATCATCCTAAAAGTAACGCATTTATATGGATTATACTATTGAAATACCTGGTGTTTCCTTATCTTATTTTGCCTCAGCCATCCATCGTAACCACATTTTTCAAATTAAGAGATGCCCAATGCAAATACCACATATTGATGCAAAACAATAATATGCTTCATAAAATTCAAAAAACCTTCCAGGTTGTGCATATTAAACATTTGCCCAAAATACCAACCCATCAGCCTTTAGAAGAATTCTTAATAAACACAACTCCAGATTCAAAGGGCAGCTTATTAATGTTCCTACTCTCTACTACTAACTTGAACAATTATGAAATAAAACTAGTGCAAGGGCATTTAGGTATTACCTATTGAGCTTATTCCTTTCTCTCCTCAATCAACTATTTTGCACATGCATGTGTGTTGTACAAAGACATGCACACAAACACACACACACAAAGGGGTTCTTGAATTCAGTATTCACAAAACAAAATAGAATTACAGTTATTGTAGTTGCCTAATTCTTGAATTAGGTTTCCTAAGCAATAACCATGTGAGAAGCTCCATATGTATTTTTCATATCAGACTATGACGATTAATTGAATTTGTTAAGAATAGGATATAAAGCATGTGCTTAAGGGTATTTATGTCTCTAGCACCACTTTGTACCATATTGTACTGCACACTTATTTACTGTATATAAATACAAGATCTAAACCCACATTGGGTATAGTTTTCTCATAATTTACACAATTGATTCAGAAATTTCCTAAAGCCCATCTATATCTCTCCAGTCATTTGGATTTTTCACTCTACATCAATAAACTGAACTTTGAGTTTTTGGCTTGACTACACACCTTAGAAGAGAACTAACTTCTGGATATTAATGGCTCATAAAGTTGGGAAACATTAATAACCGCCGACACAATACCTAGGGGCAAATAAGAAATCTCATACCTGCATCATAAATGCAACCACCAGCACAGTGATAAAAAGTGTGGCAGTCTCAAAGAGTTGAAAATTCAAGTCCATTTCTTTTCCCATGCACCATCCAACAACCACACAGAAGGGGATCTATAATTTTCAAGAGAATAAGAATTATCAACTTTTTACTATGATCATCATCCTTTTGTAAAAAGTTAATAAAATCAAGAAATATCTTCCATTGACATGGAGAAATCCAGGTTAGTTTATTCACATAAAGATATAGTAAATGTATATCCCAATTTCCCAAATAACCATTTAATAACAGTTCAAGTCCATACCACAAACATAGCTATCTGTGTAGATGATCCAACAGCAACTCCAATTGTGATATCCTGTGGAGAGATTGAATCCATTAACAGAATAAACAATATCCAGAAAATAAAGAGTTGGCTTTGAAAGCTACTTACAAGCTTGTCCTTCATGGCAAACATGATAGCACTTGCATGCTCTGCAGCATTGCCTACAATTGGAAGCAAGATGACACTAATAAAGGCCATTGACATATTCAATGTCTCAGATGCTCCCTGCAAGAGACCAGAAACACAATATGTTAATGAATCAACTAATGATGCAATGGAGTTTTTTTTTTTCTTAATAAAAGTATTTATGACACAATGGTTATGAACAAGAATAGGGATATTAGAGTTCTTCATTGTCAACAAGGACAGGAACGACATAGACTTTTTAACAGTATATAATCTCAAATCACAAAGCAATCATAGCTCACTTTGTCAAAGTGGAGAAACTAGGTGTGGCAAGATAATGCTTTAGCAGCACAACATTCAACCCAGCTAATATAGAATCCATTCATGCTGGATCCAAAAATGGAAAATACTAAGGAGAAAAGGCAATCTATACATGAATAATATGATTGCTATTTTAAGAAACAGCAGCTCAACCAACAACAGATTTAAGAGTTAAAATGCTATTTTCTTTTCAGCAAAGACGATAAAACGAAATCATCACAAATATTTCTGATTGAATATTAGGGCATTATATGTTAAATAATATAATTGTATTACGTTATATCAAAGTGTTAGTGAGGTGGTCTTGTACTACTAGTACTTGATCCTGATTATTAGTTCAAACTACAAATAAGGGTATAAGGTCAGCGTTTTATATAACCATTATTTAAAATCTTATTAGTGGATTGGAAATTGGAATATATCTCTTTTTACTTTTTCATCTGATTCCTAAAATTTCAACAAAGTATCAAAGGGCACCAGCCTTCATGACCTGATCCCATCAGTGTTTGCTGCTTAGTTCCAAAAATATGGAACTCCCTTTGTTTGGAGTCCTCAGTTCTTATTCTACTTAATTTCCACTGGTTGTTGTTACTCCCGTTATGTTTTTAAGTTGTTTTCTTTTGTTAAATAGTATTGTTGTATTGTTATATTGCGTTAAGTGATATTGAGCTGGGCCTGTACCACATTTGTACTTGACCTAAATTATTAGTAGAAACTAGAAAACTATAAATATGAGTATAAGGTTAGTGTTTTATATCACTATTATTCATAGACTTATTAGTGAAACATATACACACACACACACACACACACACAGACACTCTTTTTCCTTTATATATGATACCTAGGATTTTAATAGTTTCATTCATAATCATAAGGATCTAAGAGTTGCACTGACATGGTTCTCTAGGGCAATACAAGAACAAAGATTTGTTCTATGATCAAAGTTTCCACAAGAACAAAATAAAATGAAACAAAAATTAAGGGGACAAAAAAGTATAAAGGCCCAAATTCAACATTTCAGGAGAATAGAAACTTCAAGGGTAGAAATTATAGAAGCATAATGATCAAGAAATTCTGAAAGAGACTCTACAGCTATACCTCTATGGCATCCACAAGGTATCCAGACAATACAGATACCCATGCGGTCAAAATAGCAAGCCAGACTATCGCTTCCCATTGAGTTAATTCAAGTTCTTCCTCCTCGTCAAAATTTTCACTATTATCTCCTTCCTACATCATAAAGTATGAATATGAAGTGTAAAAGGATCATCTGAATCATAGAAAAGAACAAGCACAAATTCACATAAACCCTTTTATATTTCGAAATATATATTAATATTCTGATCAACTAAAAATATATTTTAATTCCTCACCCAAAAAGGAAAAACGTAAAAATAGAAAAAGAAAGCTTTTTACTTTTCTAATAAAAGAAGCAAAAAAGAACAATCTGCTCATGCTGACATCTATGAAATTCAAAGCCACATACCTTCATCATGGATCAAGCATGTCTTAAAGGAAAAACGTAAAAATAGAAAAAGAAAGTTTTTTACTTTTCTAATAAAAGAAGCAAAAAAGAACAATCTGCTCATGCTGACATCTATGAAAATTCAAAGCCACATACCTTCATCATGGATCATGCATGTCTTAAAGGATGTTCAATCATACCAATTAGTGATAATATTTAGTCTGTGATTTTATGAAACAAACTAGAATGATTGTAGCCTTAAGCTTTCCCACTGTCTTCAAGAGTCTATCAAAATTCCACTGAGGTAATAGCCCTCACGCAATCCCTATGTAGTCACTTCTCCCATTTTCTTCCTTTCTTTTTTCTAATATATTCCACTCACTCTTTTGGTAAGATGCTTAACTAATTAAAATATTTGAATCTAGCGATCCAAATAGAACATCATCTTAAAAGGCATCCTGAATTATCTAGCTTTCCTTTTCTTTTGTGTGTGTTTGGGGTGAGGGAGTTCAAATTACCTCCCATACAGAACTTTTTACATTGCTGACATACACATAGCATATGTATCTTTCATCCATTAACTCTATCCAACCTTGTATCTTGAAGTTTTCACTTGTAAAATAAGGTCCTACTCATAGTTACCAGGAACACGGTGCGTTCCGGTACGCAATGCGGGAACTGATATGCGGTACGCCACTCAAAAAAATAAAAATACACTATAGGTAGACTTCTTCGGTACACTGCAATTCACTATATGTATATTTATTTAAAAAAAAATTATAAATCATATATGTCTTGAAAAATCCTTTCTTTTATTTATGAAAAAAGTTTTTTTTAAAGAATTGTTTACTTGAACTAAAAAAGGTATATTTTTAAACCAAAAATTAATCAATTTTGATTTATGCAAGCCAGTGTGTGAAAAACAGTGCAAGCCCACTTGAGTGCATGTAGAGTACTTGGAGTCTTCCTCTTCACGTGATAACAGTAGCCCAGCTTTTATTGAGTTTTTATTTTTTTATAAAAAAGAAAAAAAACCAAAAGTTGAAGGTTGAAATGACACGTTTCATTTTAGGTTTCATTTTTCAGTCTTCCTCTCTCTCCAGCAGTGCCTTCTTCCCCAATAGCTTCAGAATTTCAGCCATGGAAGCCTATTGCTTCCAGCCATGCCACTTTCAGCGAACTGGATCGTGTACCATAGCATTCTGGATCGCAAAAGTACTGTGATCCGGTACGCACAAACTGGTTCGCGGGACGAGGGGGGAGGGAGCGAATCTGGTAACAATGGTCCTACTAGCAAAATGGTGACCAGTAAATGTGTAATACTAGTTAACACAAGGGAAATGACAAGAGTTGAATGATTAAGTAAACGACCATAGTAAGCATGTTAGATCTTGTAACTTGTAGCAAATACATATATTCATCTCCTCAAATAATGTGAGAAATCCAAAGTCCAAAAATCTAATGTAGGCTATGCAGCATGAATTCTAAAAAGGACAAAAAAATTGATAATAAACAGATGGGATTCACCCCAATTACATCACATGGTGCATAATAAGATAATTATACATCACAAACCCAAGAGACACAGCAAAAAAGAAAAATAAAATGGAGCAAAAGAACTAACCTCATCAACAGGACTATAAAGATTTTGCTGACTTCTCAGTTGAAAGAAAAGGTAGCTCGCATACGCCACTAGCATTATACAGCTGCTAAATCTTGATAGAGATAACACTGACTTCCCATGATGAAGCTCTGAGCGAGTAAAGTGAAGCACAGCAGGAAACAGTATTCCCATTACAGCCATCAACAGCAACCCAGAATTGACAACAGCAACAGCCTGTTGCAAAAGCCAACTACAATGTGAATTCTGTGACATCAGGAGGACACAAACGCAAAGAAACAATTACATGCAATAATTTCAATCAGGTCATGATATGCACCTTATCGAAAACCTGAACTTTTTTGTAGTGGACAATTCCACCAGTAAAGAATGCACACCCAAGAACTAGAAGCATATTTGACAAGATCGAGCCAAGTAAAGATTGCTGAACAACCCTAATCATACCATTTTTCAATGCATAAATTGCTATAATCATCTCAGTTGCATTGCCAAATGTGGCATTAAGTAGACCCCCAACTGCAGATACAAACAAAAGTCAGTTCAATTGACACAGACTACGTGCACTTTGCTACAACCAAAGCATTATGGAAAAGGAATAACCATATCTATGATAAATAGGAAAAGAAAAAGAAAAGAAAAGAGAGAAAGTCAAAGTAAAGAAATTAGAGGAGAAAGATGTAGTTATCGTGAGAGACATACGCCTCTAGGTGATACAGTTCTCAAAAATACTTTTTGTGTTATCATAAATCATCTTGTGCTAACCAATAAAGTGTGCCTGGGTTTACATTCAACAACGTCACAAGGTCATGTAACACAGGCATGGACCAAAACTAGCTTCTATTGAATTTATCTCCATTCTCCAATATGCAACCTTGAATAATATAACCTCTTCTTGACACAGCAAATATTTGTACTATAAAAACTACAAGTCTACAACTATACCTGTTGGTCCTGTGTAGAACGCAAGCTGCCTGAACCAAAGATTAGTAAATTGGTCTGTTAGTACTAGACAGTGACAAAGCGGAGATGAAGAAAACATGTAATTGTCAGATTTTATTAGACATGTCAAAGCTTACTCAGTAGCATAACCAAGACGTTCTGCCAAAGGAGTAATACCCAATAAGCTGAAGAAGAACACCCATCCCTAACAGATAAGAAGTAGCGATTAACAAATTAAAAACCAAGTAATTAATCTACAACGATCAAATGATTCTTAGATGAGAAAGAATTTTAGATTAGAGGCGATTGCATATTCAACAATTTGCTAATATGTGGCTTTCTTACATGATCAAAGTGTATATCACAGGATCATCTTTTCCTGATCCAAAACAAAATTCAAAAGAAACTAAGAAGCAAGTTTTCCTTAAATTAGAAGATTTGTATTCCTAATATCTTGTGGCTTATTTAACTCTTATCACTATTTTGGTGCTTTCTTGTTATTGAAACAAAATGGCAACAAGGATGATGAAGAAGGTGAATCCATACATGCTTTCGGGTTAGATAATGTAGCAAGATGGCCAATGGACCAAAGGGTAGTAACATGTTGATCTTGGCTTTAATTAAGACAACATATATGCTCCTGATATGTCTCATCCTAAAAATCTTAAAGAGAGATGATTCGGGCAAATCAACGGGAGAGAGCACACTGTTTGTCTCGAAATTAAAAGTATGGACTTTCCTCCTGGCAGATGGTGAAGAGCTGAAGGGAGTTTCCTCACCAAAATTAAGGTCCATCTTCTCCTCCACAGAACCCATCTGCATGAAAAGATATAAAGGCTACAACATTAAGATACATCATGGATGTAGATAGAGCACATAAAGCCCCAAAAAACGTAGAATACTTGAATTGGTTAGTCTGCTATTATATTATATTATGCACAACATAGCAAGTAGTAATTGCAATGGGAAGCGTGTAAAGGAAGAATAAGAGTAAAATCGGGGCAAATCGAGAAAGCAGTGAAAGATAGTATAGCATAATAAGATAGGTATTAGGTAGCAAAGCAAGTGAAGTAGCTTCTGGAATCACAAAAATAATCAACTGAGAGAGAGAGAGAGTTGCCTGCGTTATTGAAGAGGGTTTGGATCCAGGTTAGGTCTGGTTTGTTCAAAATTCAAGAATATCCGATAAGAGAAGAGAGGAGAAGGGAGGTGGAGCCCACTCTCACTCTCTGATAGCAGAAACAGTTCTGTTCCGTTCCGTTGTGTTATTGCACTGTCTGTCTGTTCTGTACTGTAATTTAGGGAAAGACGAAGACAAAGAAGAAGAAAGGAAAAGAAAAGGTGACGGAAAGAGTGGATATTCCCATTGGCGTTGGATGGCCGGCAAGTGGGAAGTCACACCTGCGAAGCTTCTGCGAAACTGCCAGTACGCTACCACCACCTATCCTCTCTTTATTTCCTTTTTTTTAATCTGATTTCTTTTTTATTCTTTAATTTTTCCCATTCATTCATAATTAATATTAATATTAATATTAATATGCTGATTATATGTTTTTTTTTTCTATTTCTATTGTGTTGTGCTTAATGCTTTACATGTGACAGACAACAAATCTTCATTTTATTTACTTTCTTCCTCCGCTACCTTTCTTTTAGCTTTTTCAACAATATCTAGCGGTGGAACGTATCAGGTGGTGAGTCGGGATCTTATGATTTGATTTGTTTAAAGTTTGATTTGTCTTAATTTGTTTAACAAAAATGTTAGGTTAAAATTTTATAAAAAAAATTATTTAATTAAACGAGTTAGATTTTGAACTTTAAAAAAAAATAAATTTAATGAGTTAATTTATTTAGTTATATATGTTATTATTTTATATATTTTATAATATTTTAATATTTATGTAATGCAATTAATTTTATAAATAATACAATATCTTTTTAAAACTTAAACTCATTAGTTTATATAAAAATCTAAATTATTAATCTGTCTTGTTAACTTATTTAAAAATAAATCTATTAATTCATTTAAAAATTTTATTATAAAATAAATTTTAAATCAAGTCAAATTTTAAAAAATAATTTATATTAAGTAAATAAATCAAGTTCAAATTTAATATTTAAAATATAAACCAAATCTATTTAATATAAAATTTGAGTTAACTTGACTTATTTATACCATTACCGAAATCCCACTGAAATATTTTCAACTTATATATTTTATTTTCTAAATAAATATTGCCCCACTAAAAATATTATCAACTTATATCTTTTCTTTTCTTAATAAATATTGCCCACAGCCCACAACTTGTTTTCTTCTCAATGTGTGCCCAAGTGTTTTGTGACGTGATATCCCATAAATTAGATGAACGCCATGTTTTTTTTTTTATAAACTATTATTTTAGTCATTTAAACTTTTTTGACATTAATTTAATCTATTATTAAAGAAATTGATATTAAAATCATCTTTTTTGTATGAATTATCAATTTTGTAATGTTTTAAAAATTAAATTAAAAATTAAATCAATAAGACTTCTAAATTATAGTTCGATTGATTCTATTAACTAAATTTGTTGTTAAATTGTGGTTGAATGAATCATATATTATTTAAATTATCGATATAGTCGATTCATGATCTAAATGATTTAACTAATTTATTTACTCTGATTTTTAAAATATTAAAATTTTAAAACTAAATTGATATTATTTTATATTATTAAAAACTAAATTAATATAATTTTTTATAAGTAAAAGAACTAAATTAATATCCACTTTTATAAAATCATATTGATGTCACTTCCATGCTTATAGATTTGAATGGGTTAAAATATATTTTATTATTATTAAATGGGATCAAAACAGCACAAAATAAGACAAAACTAACTAGTTATGTGAGCACGAATAAAATAGTGCACTAGAAAGAACCCGAATGCCCTCTTTTAGCAAGAAAATTAATACACATGTTACTTTCTCTAACCAAATACAATAGTATCATCATCTACTCATCCTGCAACAAAGCTTGATTATCATAAACAAATGAAAAAAAGATTACATTTTGCAAACAAAATAAATTTTTTGTCGGTTTAACTTACAAAATTTTACATTTTTTTTATCTTGAATATGAATTATAAAAAAAAATGGAACACGGTATTAAAATTAGTTTTTGAAAACTAAATTTGCAAACAAAATGTACATTGAATATAATCACTATAAAAAGAAGTTCGAATTTTTGAGTTTAAATTAATTCCCCATCTCAAACTTCTGATATTGAAAAGGATTCTCAAAGCCAACCAAATTAGGAATAGCAGATTTACAAATTACAATTCAAGAATTTTAAGGGTGCCTTCGTCCAAAGACTTTAGATCTAAATGATCTCCTAATTGAATTAGAAAAGATAAATGCATATTGATCTCAGGACACCCTAACACTATATTTGAATGATAGGTAATGAAGAGAACGGAAAGGAAATGACAAGAACAGAAATAACTTTCTTTATTTGGGAGTTTTAAAATGCAGGAATAGTAAGCCAAACACACGTCTAAATTTCTTCTTCCCTTCAAATGCCATAACTTTTTCTTCTCCCCAAAATTGGGGGGAATTTTTAAACTAATTATTTTAAAAATTAATGAAACTTCCAAACAAAGAGAATTGTGAACTTGTTATATTTATGATTCATTCATTTCCATTCCATTCCTACCAATTTAATTCCGTTCCATTAATAAAAAAACATTCAAATATAGAGTAAATTAAAGGAAGATTTTTGTGTCCATGACCAGGACTCCAGGAGCCAAAAGGACCAGAGGAGATTAATCCGCTCTGATTTTCGTAAGCTCTGTCTAAATCTCCTTAATTATCTGTCTAGTGTCATGCTTGTTTGTCCATTTGAATTTCGGGTTTTCAAACTAATATTTTAAAAAAAATGGAATAAACTGTGTCGGTTAAACTGTGAACTTGTTATATTTATGATTCAAGTATTTTCTGATTCAATCTCGATTTAATGATTGGTTAACTACAAATCTAACAATTGAACCAATTTAACCATAACTTGAAAGTTTTGTCGGTTTAATTTTGAGTTTAATTTTTAAAATATTGTTACAAACCATAGATGTTTTAGGACACAAACTCACAATCAAGAAATCTTTTTGAGTTAGCAACTAGTAAGTATTTTGTGCATTGCACGAATTTTTTTTAAATTCAAATATAACCTAAATAAACATAGATTAAAAAATATTTAAAATTATAAAGGAGATATAAATAATTAATTATAAAAATAATTTAATTTTAATTTTTTTTTTTTTTTTTGTGCGGTTGGTAAAAATTAAGAATAACATGTGTCATTTTAAAAGAAAATAACTTAAGATATTAAGTTATTTTTAAAATAATGTACTTTAATTCATTATATAAGAATAAATAATTAAAGGATCTATGTTCTTCCTCTCACTTTTGTTTTTTGTTTTTTGTGTGGTTGATGGAAAACAAAGAAAAAAAAAGTAGCTAAAAATGAAGAAAAATCATTGTATATATAAATGTATCATACACACACTTACATAAAGTGAGACTCACTTCATGATGGGACTTAACTCATGTAAATGTGTATATAATACACTTATGTATATACAAAAATTCCTCACGAATAAAAACACTTATCAAGCAGACAAAGTCTTATGTCAAGGGGGGAGAATCCGAAATAAACCACTCTGTGACAACCAGTTGCGCCCATTTTAGCAAAGAAATTGGCATAGGAATTCGCTTCATGGAGAGTGAAATCTTGGTAACCCAAGCTTGGATATTTCCAATCTCCAATAAGAGAAATAGACACATGGAACTGTGGAATAGTATCGCAAGTTGCAAGCCTTATTAGCACTTCAAGGGAGTCTATCTCACACCACACCTTCCTATTGTTATGGTCCAAAATAATACAGATTAACGGACGTTAATTATTTATATGATAAAAATTCCTGACTGTAAATATGAAATCAAATGTAGTCGTTAATTAATTAAAGTACGATTGAACTTGCACGAGAAACAGCGGCACACCCAAAATATTACCAATAGTTAATTTTTTTAAAAAAATGATAAATAAAATAAAAGGTAAGACTACTTAAAATTATATATCATGGCTCCTTTTATCAAGCAAGTTTAAGTGTGTATGATGCACCTCACATCTTAATCAGTTAATTTATACATAAAAATTTATAAATTTAATCATTTTAAAAATCAACAAAAAGAATGGCAAATTGGGAACTTGATAAATAAGTAATCATGAACTTTTTAAATTATAGCATTAGTCCAATTAAATTACTGGCTACAAAGACCTTCATCAACCTCATCAAGTTCATTGCCTTCTGTCGCTCCAACACCATTGACGGTGGCACCTCCATACCTCCCCTACCCTCGACATCGACGACCTCATCAACCTCTCCGAGTTCGCCGCCTTTTGCCACTTCGACACCACTACGATTGCGCCTCTAAGCTCTGCAACGCCCTCGACCACTACGACCAGGACAAGAACGGGCTCATCTCTATATTGTTCTCCACACAGTAGCACCATGTTCTGTTTATACAGTACGACCTCTATCAAAGTTTCAAGCTTTTCTAATGATGCAAAAGGGGTCTTTCAATGCTTCAAAGTCCGACCGGAACGATAAAGGCTCACTAGTCTTTTTCACCGATGACAGGAATAAACAGAGAAAATGTTTGTCATTGCCAAGGATTATATTGCAAATAGGGTTGCCTAAAGGATTACTTTAAAATTAGGCATGCAACTAGTCATTACAAGTCAATTATAAAGAATTAAAGATGCATCATATACCCTATCATAACAAGGTTCATGATAGCATTCACCTATATATCACTTATAAGAAAAAGTATGCCAAAAGTCTCAATATTGTGACAGTATTCAAGCAAACCTGTAACTGTAAATTTAAAATTGGCAGTCATGAGACTAAACAAGTAAGGGTGGAAATTTTTTTACTTTATATAGACAAAAAGTATCGCATCACTATATTCTTAATTTATTGTCAGATTTATTATAGGAAAACATGGCAGATCTATACCTATCAAGTGCACTAGTCTCAACAAACGAGACATCAATATAATAAGAGTAAGCAATTCCCATATAATAAATAAGCATATTACTTCCATGTATTATGAAAGTTGCACTAAGCATAATTATCATCCTTCTATATAAGACAAAGACTGAATGAATGACTCGTTATACTCGTTGTTGGCTTGTCAAATTCACCAAGATTAATGTTTGTTCTAGGAAAATTAATGTTGGAGGCTGACATGTAATATTTGATTTGCTCAAGGCTAGAAATGATACATGGAAAATATGACATATAAAGAAAATGTTTAGAAAAAAAAAAGGAAAATGTTGAGAGGCTAAACAACATGGATGGACAAATTTATTGTACTATTTTTTTTTCTTAATCTCAAAGTTAGATTGAGGAGTTTAAAAATTTATCTTATACTTTTCCATTTTCCATTTTCCATTTTCCATTTTAGTCAATCTCAAAAAGTATATTACTTTAAAAGTAAAAAAAAAAAAGATAACTTTTTACTTTCGTCAAATATGAGATATCCTTACTTTCAGATTGGCTTGAATAAAATTAAAAATTACTTTGGTAACACAACACCTAATATGATGTACTAAACTATAAAATATGTTTTTAGAAAAATGTGTTAAATCTTATTATAATATTGACATGAAACATGTACGTCAAATGAAACAGATAACATATGGCAATGTACACAGTAAAGTGCCAACCAAAGCCTTCATTTTATTCCAAAACTAATTTGTCCTGGGAGAGTAATGCCTCTACTCCTGCAACATGTCATAAATCTTCTGAAGCTGATTAACTGATTCCTTGAATTGTGTTTGCTTTTGCTTCATGGACTCCTTCATTACATCGTCATATTTTTAGGTCTAACCATGAAAAATTATTCGGTAAAATATTCTGATATTTCTAAAACTGTAGAATTCTGGGCTGTGATTGACCCTATGGATGTAAAAGCTGAATATGTTCGGGGTTGAAGTTGGGGAAGGTAGATGTTAGATATAAAATTATACATCAACTTTCATTTATCAGCTTATAAAGCTTTTGGTGGAATTAGTTGATGACATCATATTAGAGTCTTTAAGATCAAACATAACATTCACCAATAGTTTAAGTTTTTGGGTGAGTTAATTATTAACACTAAATTCCTCCTCTCACAAGATTGGTTTAAACTAATTAAACATTGGTATTGAAGCAGTAAAAGAAACTCGAGAAGTGCAACTATAGTGGTGCAGCCTGTCAGAGATGGCTTGAAATTGGCGCTCGATGGAAATTTGACCCTTCCACTCTTGTTTGTTATTCACATGCTGTCAGCCTATCAGTTGAATGGTAACCCATTTTAGTTTATGTTAATTTCTAACTTCAAAGAATAAACTCCTAGAATGTCTTGGGCATGGAGATATCAGCCTTCCAATATGTAAAAGAATATTAGGACTAGTCATCAAGTTTGTTGTAGTAGTTACTCATTTTCTGTTATTCAGTTTTGTATGTAACAAACTTCATGTGCTGAGTCAGCAGTCTAACTGTCAATTTCCATTTTCCAGTGTATATAAATTTCTGTAAGTTAATGAAATCAATCACTTTCACTCTTCATACAGATTGTGTTCTAATAAAGAAAGTTAATAAAGATTATGAAATTTGTGTACAGTGACTCCATCTAAATGAAAGAACATGGCTTTGTGTATGTGCCACGTGCGCTATAAGACGTGTTCGCATGTCCGTCTTGAGTTGAACTTGAAAAATAGAAAGATTCGTGTCGATATTTGTTCTCATTCTCCCTATTTAGACAATTCCTGCAGCCCCTGTGCAATCACTGCTATGTTATAGAAAGAGAGTTAACTTGACACTAGTGATCACAGAATGCATAGAAAAGCGAAGAAGCTCATCCAAAGTCAAGGAAACTGTAAGATCCGGAAAAGGGCTTCCGAATATGGAAAGAACTTAGCTCCAAGTCTGGTTAAAAAGAGTCCCTCTAACCTCATCTAATATGTTGTCATATGTTTATTACTTATTTAATTTATTATTATATGTTATTTTTAATCTCATTTAATTAAGTTAATTGACATATAACAACAAATTAAATAAACAATGAATATGTAATAACAGATTAGATGAGAATTAAAAGAACTCATTCCAACTAAAGTTAGAGCCAAATTCTGTCCTCCGATATATGCATGCATGATTGCATACCTAATCCTTCTTTTTAAGCAATATCCGCAACAGCAACTAGCAACAACAAAGTTCATGCACACTGCAATAATTGAAAGTTTCACATAGGTAACAGTATTTCGTATCAGTGTGGGATTTCATTCTTCAGATTAAGGCTCGAACAACGATATATAGTGGAGCACACGATAAGAAGATTTGCTTACCACTCTGGCTGCCTGCTTTCATCAAACACAGCTTCCTGAATTTTGATATTTTATTAATCATGGCTAATATTAACACCGTATTATTTTTATATGCGGTGTACACACAAATATATAGGAGCTCAATCTGCCCTCATACATGTTCTTAATTTTGACATTGGGTCGGTTGGTGAGTTTGCCAACATTCCTGCTGCTTGCTCCAAATCTGATTGTATCTCTCAATTCTCATAGACAATTCTGTCTTAATGATTTTGACCACTAGAGCTCAGCACATTGATTTGTTGCTTGCTCTGAATGAAAACCTCATGTATTCCGTCTTTATAAAGGGTGCTGCTCTTCTCACATTCAACTCTCCTTACCAAAGTTTATGCGGTTAATTGGGTCACTATTTGCATATAGATATTAGGGGTGTAAATTGGTTCAGGTAATTCGACTAACCCGACTAACCCGATCAATCTAAACCTAACTAATTAAATTGATTCAGTTTAATTTGGGTATATTAATTGGTTCGAGTAAAATTCAAATCAATTAAAGCTTAATTGGTTCGGTTCTCGGATTTAAAATTTCAAAACAAAACCAAATCAAACCGAACCAAACTATATATTTATATATTTTATTATTATTATTATTTTAATTTATGCTACAACCTTTTTTAGTTACTATTTGTTGTTTTAACTTTTTATAATACTTTTCCAGTTCCTAACCCCTAAAACGTTGTTTTCGTCTAACGCAGAAGGTTAGAAAACTCCTCTGCCAAAATGTTTGGTTTACTCACTAGCACCGCAGCTCACCGTAGGTTCTGCTCCACCACAGCTCAGGCTAGATCTGCTCTGCTACAGCTCGGGCCGCGCTATTCGTTCAACGCAGAAAAAGACACTAGTACTTTAAATCAATTAATAATAATTAGTCATGGTGTGTATAATTACTAATTTTGTAACTTATTTCATCATCAATTTCTTAAATAAAGTTGGTTGGATTATAAAATTAACTCTAATCAATATTAGACATAATATATATCAAAAAATTAAAAAATTAACAATTGTTTGGTGACATCCCCAACTCATTCAGCAATTGTCTAAGCTTGAAAATTTTATTTTTGGCCAAGAATATGCTATCAGGTGCTATTCTAAAAACTCTTGGAGAGGTGAAAGACTTGGAAACTATGGATCTTTCCTCCAACCAACTCTCTGGATCCATTCCTATTGAGCTTCAAAATCTACATGTCCTTCAACTTTTGAACCTATCTTATAATGATTTAAAATGAATCATTCCTAGTGGTGGAGTTTTCCAAAATCTCTCTGCTGTCCATTTAGAAGGCAATAAAAAACTTTACTTACATTTTGCATGTGAGCCTCATGAACATGAAAGAAAGCATGTTAGACATTATATCACCATAGCCACAGTGGTAACACTGATACTATGTCTGACAATTTGCTTGCTACTATACATAAAGAACAGAAAAGTGAAGGTAACAGCAACAACATCATCTGAACTTGGAAGCTTAGAAACAATGAATTAACTTTAAATACTCTAATATTGACTTTAAAAATAATGAATTTCTGGCTCTAGTTTATGAGTACTTAAGTAATGGGAGTTTGGAAGATTGGATTAAGGGAAAGAGAAAGCATGCAAACAAAAATGGGTTGAACCTTATAGAAAGATTGAATATAGATGTTGAGAGAGAGAGAGAAAGTGAGAGACATATGAGAAAACCGTGTGTTTCAACTATACAACGGAGGCTGAATATATACTCATTAAGTAATAAATAATTACACAATTTACATGATGTGGGACTAACTAATTACACCTAATTATATACAGTTTCCAACATTTCCCTTTAAGCTGGAGTATATAAGTCATATGCACAAAGCTTGTTACAAATATAATTTACTCGAGGACCTCTCAAAGACTTAGTGAAAACATCTGTCAGTTGAACATTTGAATTGACAAAGCTAGTGGTGATGTCTCCAGATAAGATCTTCTCTCTAATAAAGTGACAGTCTATTTCAATGTGTTTGGTCCTCTCATGAAACACTGGATTGGAAGCAATATACAGTGCAGCTTGGTTATCACAAATAAGAGTCATTTGCATAACGTTTCCAAACTGAAGTTCTTTAAGAAGCTGTTTTAACCAAATGAGCTCACAAGTGATTGAGGCCATGGCACGATATTCTCGCTTGGCACTTGATCTTGCAACCATATTTTGTTTCTTACTCTTCCAGGATATCGATTACCCCAATGGATACACAATAACCCGTAAGTGGATCTCCACAAGAGGAGAACCACGCCCAATCGATCTCGAGTATCCAACAATCTGAGTGTGTCCTTTGTCTTCATAGATAAGGCATTTTCCTGGAGCTCCCTTAATATCTGAGGATACGAGTCACTGCATCCCAATGGATACACAATAACCAGCACTTGATCTTGCAACCACATTTTGTTTCTTACTCTTCCAGGATATCAAATTACCCCCAATGGATACACACAACTGAAGTGGATCTCCTATCGATAGGAGAACACCTTGCCCAATCGATCATCGAGTATCCAATAATCTGAGTGTGTCCTTTGTCTTCATAGATAAGGCCTTTTCCGGAGCTCCTTAATATATCTAAGGATACGAGTCACTGCATCCCAATGTCCTTCACAAGGTGAGTTTAGAAATTGGCTTACTACACTCACCGCAAAGGAGATATCTGGACGGGTAACAGTAAGATAGTTAAGTTTTCCAACCAATCGTCTATATCTTCCTGGGTCTGAAAATGGTTTCCCCTAATCCGGTAAAAGTTTAACATTGGGATCCATAAGAGTGTCAATTGACTTTGCATTCAATAGTCCTGTTTCTTCAAGAATATCCATAGCATACTTCCTTTGTGAGATAACTATGTCATCCTTGGACTGTGCCACATCAATTCCCAAGAAATAACAAAGTTTGCCAAGATCTTTGGTCTGAAAATGATGACAGAGATGCTGTTTTATCTGAGTTATACCTTGGTGATCGCTGCCTGTGATAACAATGTCGTCTATATACGCAATCAAATAGATACAGCCTCGATTGTATGGCGATAGAAGACAGAGTGGTCAGCTTCACTACGAGTCATACCAAATCTAATCTTGAACAACAAGATCAATCTCCCAAACCAAGCTTCGAGGAGATTGTTTGAGACCATACTTGTGAACACCCAATTTTGACCGGACTACAATAAAAAATAAAAAATAAAAAATAAAAAATAAAAATAAAAATAAAAAAATAAAAAAAAAAAATAAAAAAAGTCTCCACTTTCTATTATTCCCCACTCACATTTCACTAATTTTCCTCACTGCACACACTCATTTTTTCTTCACTCACGTACACACTCACCTACTCCATCATCTCTCTCCACTCACTTTCCAAAGACACACCCACAACATGTTTTTTTTTAAATTTTTTCCCCGCTTTCACTCACTTTCAAGGCCGCACCCACTCACCTTTTGTTTTCTTTTTCTTTCCACTACTGCACCCTTCATCGGACCCTTCCTTCATCCCGATCATCCAACTTCACCAACCGGACTACACCACCACCTTCATCTCCTTCACTTCCCACTTCATAACCCAATTCCTTCCAAATCCCTTCCAATCAAAAACACACAACCATCACTTCTTCCACCATTCTCTCAAACTACAAACTCACCACCATCTTTCATAAAAAAAAACCTATTCCCCTTCAACCACAACCCTCACCTCTAACCTCTTCACCCAAATATACCATCTCACCTCCCATCCACAACTGTTGAGTCAACTCAGTAAATCACCATTCTTCCATTTTCACGTAAAAACCCAACCCTTTTCCTTCATACAGTTTCTTCCTTCATCTTTCCCCATTCACCTTCCTCACCACTCTCCCATTTTACGTAAAAACCCAGCAAGCTGCCCCTATCCATTATCACATTCACTCATCCCATCATTCTACATCACTTCCTGCACCCTTCACCTATACCACCTTTCAGGCAGCACCCCTCTCCTCCAAAATCTTCGTTATCACCGTCTTCAAAGCACCCACCATTCAACCTCATCATCTTCTCCAACAAAAAATCTTCCTCCATCATTTCACCTTCTTCTCTGCTCCATAAACCACATCACATCCAACCTCTTCCACCCAAACACGTGACCACCCTCCATCAACCCTAAACCTTCATCTTCCCAACCGTAACCACCTTGCACGCTGCCAAGCCAACCCTCACCTTCATCTTCCCAACCGTAACCACGAGAAGACCCTCCCATCTCCACCTTCAACTCATTCTCACCACCTTCAACCTCCCATCACCACCCAAACTCCATCTACCACGTAGCTCCTCCACAACACCCTACCATCAACTTGCTCTTCCCACCGTAGCAGCCACCATTCCATCTCCAACCGTGACCTCCTCCACACCATTCTCATCACATTCCTCAAACCAACCACCTCCCATCATCATCCTTCCTTGAACCACCATAGCAGCCACCCTCTCCATGCACACGTGAACTCCACCATAGCAGCCACCATTCCATCTCCAATCACTCAACCTTCCACCATGCAACCATAATCACCACCAACAGCCACCCATGAGCCTCCCCAACCGCCCACGAGCTCCACCGTGAACTCCCATGCACACGTAACCACTTCACGTCCCTTCTCCTCCATCCAACCGAGTCGACTCGGTCACCTTCAACCACCTCACCTCCCGCAGCACCAGACCAGCCACCGAACCAGCAACCACCGTGCCATCTTCGGCTGAGCCACACCGTGAACGAGTGGTGTGAGAAAAAGGTGCAGCTGTTTGGTCACAAAGGTCAATGCTTTTGTTGGGAAGATCATAGAGGAGCACAGAATGAAGAGGGTTTCAGGTGAATATGTTAAGGGAAAAATCGTAGGGGATTTCGTTGACGTGTTGCTTGACTTGGAGAAAAAAGACAAGCTCAGCAACTCTGATATGATAGCTGTTCTTTGGGAGATGATTTTCAGAGAACTGACACGGTGGTCATATTGCTTGGAATGGGTTTTGGCAAGGATGGTTCTTCACCCCGAGATACAAGCAAAAGCACAGGATGAAATAGATGCTGTTGTTGGAAGCTCCAAGCTTATTTCAGATGCTGATATTCCTAACCTGCGTTATCTTCAAAGCATTGTGAAAGAGGCACTGAGGGTGCACCCACCTGGACCACTGCTCTCATGGGCTCGCTTAGCCACACATGATGTTCAGGTAGGTGAACACCATGTTCCTAGCTACTGTGTAATCCTTCGTCTGCACTGTAACCTCTTGCTTGTGCCTTTCTTCTTTTGTGTTTTCTTTTGTTTTCATGTTCTTCGTTTTCTGTTTCCTGATTCTTCATTGTCTGTTTTCCTATTATTTTTTAGTGTTTTTTTATTCTTTTTTATTTTTAATTTCGTTAGTGTCTGTCAGTTTTTTTTTAAGAGAAATAGGCTTAAATTAATGGGCTCAATGGACTTAAAAAAAATAGAAAATGAAAAAAAATATAAAATATAAAAATGTTAAAAGATAAAAAAATAATAATAATAACTTATCTTGTATTGTTGTATTTAATTTGTTTTTATTTATTTATGTATTTGTATTTACTTGGCTCATGGTATGACAATATGTTGTTGGTGTTTATTTGTTTGGTTTTGTGTTAAAACTATAAAAAATTTTAATCAATGCAATGACCACTAAGGTTGATTGAATAACGAATGTTATCTTCAATGTCATTGGATCATAAGGGTTTATTGAATAGCCTAGTGCTAACTTGAATCCTGTGCAAAAATAAATAAATAAAAAAATAATAATAAAAGTCTTTTAATCCATGCAATGACCAATGATGATGATTGAATAGCGAATGCTATCTTCATTATCTTTTGGATCATAAGGGTTTATTGAGTAGCTAGTGCTAACTTGAATCCTATGCAAGAATGGATTCGCTTTCAAATAAAATCTTTTTTTAATTAAAATCAATTAACTCACACTTATTTTATAAAGAACTACGTAACTTTGAGTTCCTCATTGCACCAGGGGATACGTAGGAGCAGAATTTCATTTCTGTCAAGCCAAATTTAAATTTTCACAATTTTGTGGTTTCGCTTTTTAGTTACAATGTTTGCAAAAAAGGGTAAAATAAATATTTTCAAGGATTGTTAATAATTTGCACAATTGACTTAAGGTACACGTCTTAGGACGGCAGTGCGTTAGAAGTCTTTGTGGGATTAAGTTTCCACCCTTCTCTAAGCATAACCGACTCCCGAATCCAATCTGGTTCTAAAGACCATTTTCAAAGAAAGGTTTTCCAATTTTTTCCAAATTCAAATAAAATTGGTGGCGACTCCATTTTCTCAATTTCATTTTCTATAAATCCAATTCGAGTTGCTATTATTCCCGCCGCGATCTCCGGTCGCGACAGATGGCGACTCCACTGAGGATATTTGGAGAGTCAAGCCTATCGTTGTTAGTTGTGCAAATTGTTAATAATTTTCATTTATTTAGATTACCCTTTTTATCCTTGTTTGTAAATGGATTTTATTTATTTTGTTCTATGTAAATATCTGATAGCGTTATCCCTGTGTTTGTTTTGACCTGATATACTTGTATATAACTTGTACTTAATTGTGCATAATTGTTGAAACCTTAGGATAGATGATTCTTTGCTGGTTATTGTATATATGTTTCTGCAGGATGGGGTAGTTTTATCTTTTAAAATTTTTGTACAGTGTTTGTATGCTCCTCACACACATCACTATCACTTACCTCACACACTTTTTGGGCTCTATACCCGAGTCAAGGCGAACCCGAGGAGTAGGAGGGGTCTCGGCTTTTGTTATTGAGGGGCTTTATGCTCACTTAACATTTGTTGAGACACCACTCAGATTGTTACCATTATCATGGACGAATCATATTGAGAAGGTTTATCCCTATTTGTGATTAATTCATGATTTGGGACCTTGTCTTCATAGATAAGGGCAATCTGGGAACCGTGACTTTTAGAAGTTTAGACCTGTCCCGAAAATCTTGCACTGATAGGTTGAACATAGTGATTGTCAAATCTTAGGTTCCACTTGGCTAGGGCACAAAAGGGAGCGTACTTTCTTTTTCTTTTCTCTCATATCATTCATTCTTGTAAAAAAAAAAAATCAAAAAGAAAAGAATAATAAAAAAAAGAAGTTATTCATTACTTGCATTTTCATAAACATACTTAGCATAAAAAAAAAAAATTTTGCATTTTCATAACATTGCATATAAAAAATCATTCATAACATCCCTAGCATTCAAAAAAAAAAAACTTGCATTTTCATGACATTGCATTTCAAAAAAATCATCATGCATTTTATGGCATTCTTGACTTAAAAAAAATATATATATAAAGAATCATGCATTTTCATGACATTCCAAGCATTCTTAAAAAAAGAAAAAAAAGAAAAAAGACAGCTGTGTACCCGACAATGAGGTAGGTAGTGCCATTAAACTTTATCGGAAGCATGTGGAGACAACAACTGCGAAAATCTTGCAGTATGGATTTTATTGGCCTTCTTTATTCAAGGTCTGACACACCTTTTGCAAAAGTTGCGGAAATTGGTCAATAAAGTTTTGCTTTAAGATTCTCTTCCGCACCTACTCCTTAGAAAATCGAGATCTAGGAGGCGCGTTTCTTTTGTTGTCAAACACGTGTATCTTGTGGGGCCATAGACATTGAGAATCCTAGGAATGGTGTTGTATTAAAAGTTAATGGACCAAGACTCAACCATTTCTGGAACGTCAAGTTGTTGAGTTCTCTGTGTTCTTGGGTTAAATGGCGGATAACGGTACTCGTGACTCTCGTGTCGGTTTGTTTTTCGGTTTCCCATAATAACCGATTTCTTCTCCTTTCAAAATGGAGGTCATTCTCTCAAATCTAAGAAAATATTTTCTTTCTCTCCTCTAAATGCTCTAACAAAAGTCTATGAAGCTAGGTGTGAGAGACGAGATTGTTAATGTATAAGGGCATCCCGAAAGATATCTGCTTGGATAATCGAAGCAAAGGTTCGTTTAGTTTGGTGAATCTTCGATTCATTTGTCCCATACATGCCTGGTCTCGGTAAAAGTTCATTTTCAAAAAGGAGAAGAGCAAAAAGAATGAAAGTTTGTTACAAGTGTGCACGATGGAATTGCAACACGCGATGTCACTTCTTTGGGGATGGTTTACGTAAATAGAGAAGATAAAATATTCTTCGTTAAATGAATGGATGAGTAAGGAGTCATTAGATAATATCTTATTGACTCTTGAGACGCATTCTTGTGGAGTTGTGCAGCGTGAACTTCTTAGTTTGTGGAATCTCTTCAAGGACGAACAAGAGCGTTACGGTCTTGGGAATCGACTCAAAAAGACCACATTTGCCAATTTATAAGAAAATTGGATGGGAAGCTTATCCTCGACTCAAAGAAGGCGTTTAAGCCGTTTCTGGACGTGAAACCGAGAGGAAGATGTGAGCCATAATCACAACAACATGTATATATTATCTTGTACATTTAAAAAAAAAAAAAAAGAAAAAAAGAAAAAAAAGAAGAAAGAAAAAAAAAGAGGCGAAACTTCGGTTGTACTTGGTCTTTAATTAGATTAGAGCCCCGCCAGGTGGAGTGGCAGGACCCGTCATTGACTCGGGTGGACCTTCGCACGCCGGTCGGTAAATAAGGTTTGTGTGCCATGCTCAGTAGAGAGCCGCGCAAGCATTCCTGTGTTTTAACCAAAGGCTCGCTTGTTGATGGACGAGAAAGAAGCGTCCCGTGTTTGCATTCTCGCGTGACAATGCCTCTGAGCTGAATCCTGTGATTTAATGCCATGGGCTCTTCAGCGACCTCTCACTGGCTGTGGTCGTTGGTGGTAGCTGTCAGATTTACGCACTTTAATTAGTGGCGTCGTAGCTCAATCAAAATATCCTGACAAGGGAGGGAGAAGAATGCCCAGATTGGCTGAGCCGTCTTGGTATTACTGTACTCATGACGCAGTATAAAGATCTGCCATGAAACCTGTACATAAAGGTATGTAATCATTTTTTATCTTTGTATGATTTTGTTGAAATTTTGGTTTTGGACAGACGATCTTTTGGATGGGATCCTTCGGGGGTTTCTAGACTTCTTTACCCTGATAATTTTCTTAAAAAAAAAAGTTAAAAAAAAAAAAAAAAAAAAAGAAAAAAGAAAAAAAAAGTTAAAAGTAAAAAAAAAAAAGATTTTATGTTTCTTAAATTCAACCTTTTCTGACAACAGCCGACCTACCCTTCTAGGTGCAATTATTTCCCTTTCCATTCTTTTTCTTATTTAAACACTCCATTTTCTCCTTCATCTTCAACTCAGAAACACTCAAAGAGAAGAAGGGTATAGAATGGGGCCTGCTATTCGTAACCTAAAAAATGTCTGTGTTTTTTGTGGGTCGAGTTATGGGAAGGGATTAGAGTTTAGAACGCAGCAAGCACTCTTGGTCGAGCACTTGCTGCGAGGAAGATTCATCTTGTATATGGGGGAGGTTGTCGTGGGTTAATGGGGGCTGTTTCACTTGCTGCTCTTATAGGAGGCAGTCAGGTTTTAGGTGTTATTCCTAAGACAGTTGGAGAAGAAATTCAGGTAACATCCATGCATGGACGCATGAAAATAATGGCTGACAATTCTGATGCATTTCTTGTCTTACCAGGTGGTTTTGGTACTTTGGAAGAAATTTTTCAAATTGTCTCTTGGTTTGAATCCGAACATCCACCATAAACCCATTGGTTTGTTGAATGTTAATAATTTCTTTGACCTTTTGTTATTTTTTCTTGACAAAGTCATGTGGAACAGAAATTTATCACTCCTTCAAGAAGACAACTTCTTATCTCTGCCTCCACTATTGATGAGCTCATGGATAAATTGGAAGCTTTTGAGTATGTACCTGATAAGGTATTGGCTCAGATAGATTGGTCAATAGGAAGCAGCGAAGGAAGTAACAAGAGAAGTAAGACAGATCTGACACTTTCTCTTTAATCGGTTTGATTTTATTGTACTTTATTTCTGTTTAAATTTGTGTCCGCTTTCTCCAGTAGGTAATTCTATCCTTTACTCATCTATATTTTAACATTAAGGACAATGTTATGATCTGGTTGGGGAGAAGGATGGTTGTGCAAAAAAAAAAAAAACAAAAAAACAAAAAAAACAAAAACAAAAACAAACAAACAAAAAAATTCAAAAAGTGTGTTTGTCAATATATTTGTTGTGTTTGTCAGTAATTTTCTAAACCAGTTAAGGATGGCATAGTAAGGAGTAATTTTTATCTTGAGACGCATCTTAATTGGTGGCAGAGTAAGGAGTAGTAGGGTAGTAATTAGTATTCAAATGTGGAAGTACTAAAGTTCTATTATCTGATTTCTTTTTAGGGTCTGATGTGGCACTGACAGTGTGCTTCTTTTCTGCTTGGCGTTGATTCACTTCTTATCGTGGGTCGATGCGGACCGATTGTGTGCTTCATTTCTGGCGTTGATTCACTTCTTATCAGGTTGTTTTGCTCTTTTCTATATCTCTCTTTCACATTGAGGACAATGTTATGATCTGGTTGGGGGGAAGGATCGTTGTGTGCCTAAATATAAAAAAAATATAAAAAAAAAAACAAAAACAAAAAAGGTGTGTTTATGTATTAATATGTTTACATGCTTGTCAGTAATTTTCTAAACCAGTTAAGGATGGCGAGTAGTAGGAGTAGATTTTACTCTTGAGACGCATTTTAGTTGGGGTAGATAACTAGTTTGTGTGGAAGTGGCGATTGAAACTCAGGAAAATTTGCATGATTGAGTAAATTGTCTTCTTTCTTAAAAATCATGTTTGGATGTTGAATTGATGGACTGAGAATGATAGAACTATATCTTGTGAGATTTTGAGCCTAATGGATGGATTCAACATTTATACCATTCTCTTCTTTCTTGTGTGATTTTCACTCATGATAATGATCACTCTAGAACTTGCTTTGATTCTTTTTGAGGCTGCGTTTCACTTGCATGCATGAACATGATTGAGGCCCTCTTTCTTAGCCAGTTTAGCCAAATAGCCAACCTTGCATATTTTCCTTTGCTTAGCCTCTTTGAGCTTATTTGACCATTCTTTGTTTCTAACTCATTACGTGCCCTAAATGAAAAACCATGTTCTAACCCAACCTTAGGGAATAAGAGAGCATTGACTTTGTTATTTGATGAGTTCTTGAACAAGTGTGGGGGTGCATGTGCAGATTGGTTATAAAAAAAAAAAAAAAAAAAGAAAGAAAAAAAAAAAAAAGAAAAAGAAAATATGTTTCTATAAAATAAAAAAAAAAGAAAAAGAAAATATGTTTCTATAAAAAAAAAAAAAAAAAAAAGAGAGAGAGTGATTATTGCTACAATCAAAAGAATGCACCATGTGATATATTCATACCTAGAATGAGGGTGGATGATTGGAAATAATAGGAATAGAAGGAGAATGTTCAAGCCTAAAGGAATTCAATCTACCAATTGATCTTTAACAAAACATTAGTTAGATATTGGTCATTGTCCTGTATGAGAAAAAAAAAAAAAAAGCTAAGAAAATCTTGGGAAAGTTAGACTGAATGTTCTCAAACATCTTCTCCACTCTAACTGTATCATAATGCTCTTCTATTCTCTTGGGTATTTAACTTGACATATCCATATTACTTCTACCTTTACCTTGACCTTACTACAACCTTGAATAAAGTCCTCATGATTTGTGTGTGCATGTGTTTTGAGTAGTGGAGAAGTAGAAGATAAGCAAGCTTATGGTAGTGCAATTTTCATGGGTCGAATTGAGTGAAATACCTACCTTTTAAACACTTGAGAGACTGAGAATAAATTCTATGAGGATCTATCATTCTTTACTCATGTTTTTCAATTGAAGTATCCTTGCTTGTTGATTTGAGATGTGAAGATGTGTTATCTCATGAATGTTTTAATTACTTGAATTATAAATTGCTCTTCATTCTTGAATGTCATTTGAAATTGAGTCTCTTAGAGTTTTTACCTTTTGAGTTTGTTTTGTTTGTTCCCTAGTTTTGGTTTTTTATGTTTTGCCCAAGACGTGCAAAAGAGTAAGTGTGGGGTGTTTGATAATTAATGATGTCCAGGTTGTCGAATCTTAACTCAAGCGAAAAAAAAAAATCTTTTGATTTTCTTGCTATTTTATTTCTGTGTCTTTAACCGTTGTAAATAATATCCTTTCGTAGTCGAACTTCTAAGAACAATCACTGAAGTTGTTCGTTTCTTTCTGTTGTACTTTTTGGATTCATGAGTGTACGTGACATAATGCTTCGAGTAAAGTGACCATGAGTACAACACCATGATTTGACCATCTAATGGTAATTGCTTATTGACCAATTCAGATCGAAGAGATCTTGGAAAATCCCAATTGATGGAAGAGGTGATACCCGAGCTAAAAAAAAAAAAAGAAAAAAGAAAAAAAAGAGCCCGTTAGTCTGAAAACCTGAAAGGTCGGTCTAAACAAAAGTTAGGGCAAATGAATGGGCAAAATCTCAGAGGAAGTTGGCCTGAAACACCTTGAAGGGTGCACCCAAACTGGGGCAATTTTGAATTGTGTGTGATCAGCTACACAGGGGCGTTTTGTTTGCATTTAGTTGGCCATACTTGGGGCAAAATTTTTGAAGGATTAAGGAGAAGGCTGTGTTGAAGGAAGTAGCAACGCCTTGACACAAGGACCGAGTTATCAAGCAGTTGCAGGGGAATCAACTAAATGAGAGACAAGGTTAAACACTGGGGCAAAATTTTCTCTCAAGGAATCAGTCAAGCAATGGTTCATCCCATTTCTTGAAAGGAGAGTTGAAAGTGAAAAACAAAGAAAAAGAAGGAAAGGAGAAGAAGAAGGAAAGAACCGAAGGGTCTAAGGAAGAAAAGCATGTGAATAAAGTTTGAGTGGTCAAAGCTTTCCAAAGTCGTCCTTGGTTCAAATGTTTTTAAATAAAACAAGAGAAAAAAAAAGGGGAAGAAAAATCTGCTTTTTCGGGACTCGATTGCCCATTGTCTTTTAAAATTCCGGGACGCAGTTGCCCATTGTCTTTTAAAATTAAAAAAGAAAGCAAAAAAAAAAAAAAAAAAAAAAGAAAAAAAAAAAAGAAAAGAAAAGGAGAAAGAAAAATAAAAGAAGAAAAATAAAAAAGAAGAGAGAAAAAGAGAGAAAAGCAAAGGAAAAAAAAAAAAAAAAGAAAATGAGAAAAAAAAATCTTTTTGATCAAGATGCTTATTCCATTGTCATCTAACTTTGGGGCCGCAGTTGCCCATTGTCTTTTAAATTTCGGGCCGCAGTTGCCCATTGTCTTTTAAATTCAGGGACTCAGTTGCCCATTGCCTTTTAAATTTCGGGCCGCAGTTGCCCATTGTCATTTTAAATTTCGGTCATAGCTTGCCCATTGCCATTTAAATTTCGACGCGATTGCCATTGTCATTTCGTCATGCGGTTGCCCATCGCCATTTAAATTTCGGCATGATTGCCATTGTCATTTAATTTCGGGCATGATTGCCCATTGTCATTTAATTTCGGGCATGATTGCCCATTGTCTTTAATTTCGGGCATGATTGCCCATTGTCTTTAAATTTCGGTCGCATTGCCCATTGTCATTTAATTTCGACATGATTGCCATTGTCATTTAAATTTCGAACGCGATTGCCATTGCCATTTAAATTTCGGGCATGATTGCCCATTGTCTTTAAATTCGGACTCGATTGCGTTGTCATTTTAAATTACATTGAGCGACCTTGTCGGCTCCATGCACTTTAATTATCTGTCAGTTCTTTTGAGCGCATCAGCTCCATGCATTCCATGCATTCCTGTCTTTTACTTTTTGAGCGCATCGGCTCTTGTCTTTTAATTCCTGTCATTTACTTTTTGAGCGCATCGGCTCCTGTCATTTACTTTTGAGCGCATCGGCTCCTGTCTGTTAATTCCTGTCATTTACTTTTGAGCGCATCGGCTCCTGTCTTTTAATTCCTGAGCGCATTGGCTCCATGCATTCCATGCATTTTTAATTCCTGCCATTTACTTTTTGAGCGCATCGGCTCTGTCATTTACTTTTTGAGCGCATCGGCTCCTGTCATTTACTTTCGAGCGCATCGGCTCATGTCTTTACTTTTTGAGCGCATCGGCTCCTGTCTTTTAATTCCTGTCTTTTACCTTTTGAGCGCATCGGCTCCTGTCTTTTAATTCCTGAGCGCATCGGCTCCATGCATTCCATGCATTTTAAATTTCTGTCAATTTCTTTGAGCGCATCGGCTCCATACATTACATGTTCTTTTTACTTTCTGTTGAGTGCACCGTTCCACGCATTCCATGCATTTTAATCTCTGTTGAGCGCATCGGCTCCCTGCATTTTAATTTCTGTTGAGCGCATCGGCTCCATGTATTTTACTCTTTGTTGAGCGCATCGGCTCCATGCATTTTTAATTCTGTTGAGCGCATCGGCTCCATGCATTTTACTTTCTGTCGAGCTTTTTATTGAGCGCATCAGCTCCATGATTTTTAATTCTTGAGCGTTTTGACGCTTTGCATGTTATTCTCGCATTTGTTTTACATCTTGTGCTTTCGCCGGACAAAATTGGAGTTCATTTCTTTACTGTTTCTTACGACGATAAAATGAAAAACTACAATTTTTCCTTTTATCTAATAAGAAACAAGTAAAGAGGGGCAACCTGTGAACACCCAATTTTGACCGGACTACAATAAAAAATAAAAAATAAAAAATAAAAATAAAAATAAAAAAATAATAAAAAAATAAAAAAAAGTCTCCACTTTCTATTGTTCCCCACTCACATTTCATTAATTTTCCTCACCTCGCACACACTCATTTTTTTCTTCACTCACGTACACACTCACCTACTCCATCATCTCTCTCCACTCACTTTCCAAAGACACACCCACAACATGTTTTTTTTAAATTTTTTCCCGCTCACTCACTTTCTACGCTACACCCACTCACCTTTTGTTTTCTTTTTCTTTCCACTACCCGCACCCTTCATCGGACCCTTCCTTCATCCCGATCATCCAACTTCACCAACCGTACTACACCACCACCTTCATCTCCTTCACTTCCCACTTCATAACCCAATTCCTTCTAAATCCCTTCCAATCAAAAACACACAACCATCACTTCTTCCACCATTCTCTCAAACTACAAACTCACCACCATCTTTCATAAAAAAAAAACCTATTCCCTTCAACCACAACCCTCACCTCTAACCTCTTCACCCAAATATACCATCTCACCTCCCATCCACAACTGAGTCAACTCAGTAAATCACCATTCTTCCATTTTCACGTAAAAACCCAATCCTTTTCCTTCATACAGTTTCTTCCTTCATCTTTCCCCATTCACCTTCCTCACCACTCTCCCATTTTACGTAAAAACCCAGCAAGCTGCCCCTATCCATTATCACATTCACTCATCCCATCATTCTACATCACTTCCTGCACCCTTCACCTATACCACCTTTCAGGCAGCACCCCTCTCCTCCAAAATCTTCGTTATCACCGTCTTCAAAGCACCCACCATTCAACCTCATCATCTTCTCCAACAAAAATCTTCCTCCATCATTTCACCTTCTTCTCTGCTCCATAAACCACATCACATCCAACCTCTTCCACCCAAACACGTGACCACCCTCCATCAACCCTAAACCTTCATCTTCCCAACCGTAACCACCTTGTCGCTAAGCCAACCCTCACCTTCATCTTCCCAACCGTAACCACGAGAAGACCCTCCCATCTCCACCTTCAACTCATTCTCACCACCTTCAACCTCCCATCACCACCCAAACTCCATCTACCACGTAGCTCCTCCACAACACCCTACCATCAACTTGCTCTTCCCACCGTAGCGCCCACCATTCCATCTCCAACCGTGACCTCCTCCACACCATTCTCATCACATTCCTCAAACCAACCACCTCCCATCATCATCCTTCCTTGAACCACCATAGCAGCCACCCTCTCCATGCACACGTGAACTCCACCATAGCAGCCACCATTCCATCTCCAATCACTCAACCTTCCACCATGCAACCATAATCACCACCAACAGCCACTCATGAGCCTCCCCAACCGCCCACGAGCTCCACCGTGAACTCCCATGCACACGTAACCACTTCACGTCCCTTCTCCTCCATCCAACCGAGTCGACTCGGTCACCTTCAACCACCTCACCTCCCGCAAAGACTGGACCGCCCACCGAACCAAAGAACCACCGTGCCATCTTCGGTGAGCCACACCGTGAACGCAGTGGTGTGAGAAAAAGGTGCACTGTTTGGTCACAAAGGTCAATGCTTTTGTTGGGAAGATCATAGAGGAGCACAGAATGAAGAGGGTTTCAGGTGAATATGTTAAGGGAAAAATCGTAGGGGATTTCGTTGACGTGTTGCTTGACTTGGAGAAAAAGACAAGCTCAAGAACTCGATATGATAGCCGTTCTTTGGGAGATGATTTTCGAGAACCGACACGGTGGTCATATTGCTGGAATGGGTTTTGGCAAGGATGGTTCTTCACCCCGAGATACAAGCAAAAGCACAGGATGAAATAGATGCTGTTGTTGGAAGCTCCAAGCTTGTTTCAGATGCTGATATTCCTAACCTGCGTTATCTTCAAAGCATTGTGAAAGAGGCACTGAGGGTGCACCCACCTGGACCACTGCTCTCATGGGCTCGCTTAGCCACACATGATGTTCAGGTAGGTGAACACCATGTTCCTAGCTACTGTGTAATCCTTCGTCTGCACTGTAACCTCTTGCTTGTGCCTTTCTTCTTTTGTGTTTTCTTTTGTTTTCATGTTCTTCGTTTTCTGTTTCCTGATTCTTCATTGTCTGTTTTCCTATTATTTTTTAGTGTTTTTTTATTCTTTTTTATTTTTAATTTCGTTAGTGTCTCCATGGTTTTTTTAAGAGAAATAGGCTTAAATTAATGGGCTCAATGGACTTAAAAATAGAAAATGAAAAAAAAATATAAAATATAAAAATGTTAAAAGATAAAAAAATAATAATAATAACTTATCTTGTATTGTTGTATTTAATTTGTTTTTATTTATTTATGTATTTGTATTTACTTGGCTCATGGTATGACAATATGTTGTTGGTGTTTATTTGTTTGGTTTTGTGTTAAAACTATAAAAAATTTTAATCAATGCAATGACCACTAAGGTTGATTGAATAACGAATGTTATCTTCAATGTCAGTTGGATCATAAGGGTTTATTGAATAGCCTAGTGCTAACTTGAATCCTGTGCAAAAATAAATAAATAAAAAAATAATAATAAAAGTCTTTTAATCCATGCAATGACCAATGATGATGATTGAATAGCGAATGCTATCTTCATTATCTTTTGGATCATAAGGGTTTATTGAGTAGCCTAGTGCTAACTTGAATCCTATGCAAGAATGGATTCGCTTTCAAATAAAATCTTTTTTTTAATTAAAATCAATTAACTCACACTTATTTTATAAAGAACTACGTAACTTTGAGTTCCCCATTGCACCAGGGGATACGTAGGAGCAGAATTTCATTTCTGTCAAGCCAAATTTAAATTTTCACAATTTTGTGGTTTCGCTTTTTAGTTACAATGTTTGCAAAAAAGGGGTAAAATAAATATTTTCAAGGATTGTTAATAATTTGCACAATTGACTTAAGGTACCGTCTTAGGACGGGTGCGTTAGGGGTGCTGTGGGATTAAGTTTCCACCCTTCTCTAAGCATAACCGACTCCCGAATCCAATCTGGTTCTAAAGACCATTTTCAAAGAAAGGTTTTCCAATTTTTTCCAAATTCAAATAAAATTGGTGGCGACTCCATTTTCTCAATTTCATTTTCTATAAATCCAATTCGAGTTGCTATTATTCCCGCCGCGATCTCTGGTCGCGACACATACAAAGACTTGTGTAGACGATAAACGAGGCCAGAAGACTCCCCTTGAGCAACAAACCCGGGAGGTTGCTCCATGTAGACTTCTTCTTCCAGATCACCATGGAGAAAAGCATTCTTGATATCTAGCTGATGAAGGGGCCAATGGCGAATAGCAGCCATAGACAGAAAAATTCGAACAGAAGCCATCTTCGCCACTGGTGAGAAAGTGTCCCCATAATCTAAACCAAATATCTGGGTATACCTTTTTGTCACCAGACGAGCCTTGAGGCGATCAAGAGTACCATCAGGGCCAACTTTGACCATATAAATCCACCTGCAACCTACAACAGACTTCCTAGGAGGAAGAGGAGCAAGTTCCCAAGTACCACTGCTCTGAAGAGCACACATTTCATCAATCATTGCTTGGCGCCACCCAGGATGGGATAAAGCTTCACCTAGAGATTTAGGAATAGACACAGAAGATAAGGTGGAAAGACAAGCATAATGTAATGAAAAGAGATGATGGTAACTTAAAGTAACATAGTGAGGAGAAAGGTTACGAGTGGAGTGTATACCTTTTCAAAGAGTAATAGGAAGGTCAAGCATAGGAGGCAGTTCTGGAGTTGGTAAAGGAGGTGGAGCCGGAAGGGAGTCCAAAGGGGCCTCACTAACTTCTACAACCTCTGATGGTGGTGGCGGTGGCTGTGACCGACGATGATATACCTGGATGGGGCAAGTAGTAGGAATCAGGTTACCAACAGGAGAAGGTGATGATGGAGCAGGGTCAACTGGAACAAGAGGAGGAAAAGTAGGGAGGACCTCAGTAATGGGTGGAAGAGGCAGGTCATGAGACTCAAAGAAAGGAACATACTCGAAGAATGTGACATCGACAGAGATAAGATAACGCTTAAAAGTGGGTGAAAAACACCGATAACCCTTTTGAGACGGATAGTAACCAAGAAAAACGCATTTTATGGAGCGAGCAAATAGTTTGTCAAGACCTGGAGTAACATCATGGACAAAGCATGTTGACCCGAAGACATGAGCTGGAAGAGAATAGAGGGGTTGGTGAGGGAACAAAACAGAATGAGGTACCCGGTTATCAAGCACAGAAGAGGGCATAGGTTAATTAAATAGCAGGTAGTGAGAACCGCATTGCCCCAAAAATGGAAAGAAACACGACCATGATGCAAAAGGGTCCGGGTGGTTTCAATAAGATGTCTATTTTTGCGCTCAGCAACCCCATTTTGTTGTGGGGTATAGGCACAAGATGTTTGATGAAGAATTCCGTTAGATGCCATAAAAGTTTAAAAATTGTGAGATAAAAATTCACAGGCATTGTCACTACGCAAAATACGAATTGGAACACCAAACTGAGTTTTTATTTCATGATAAAAGGTCTGAAAAATTGAAAACAACTCAAATCTATTTTTCATTAAAAATAACTAAGTACATCAAGAATAGTCATCAATAAAAGTAACAAAGTATTTAGACCCAAAAGTAGACTCAACATGACTAGGACCCCAAATATCAGAATGTACTAAAGCAAAAGGAGACGCAGCTCGACGACACATCCTATCAGGAAACGGACTACGGGTGTGTTTCCCAAGTTGACACGACTCACAAGGTAAACTAGATAACTTAGAAAAGTGTGACACCATTTGCTGTAATTTGGCAAGGCTAGGATGACCCAACTTAGCATGGATGGTGAGAGGGGAATCTGCAGTAGAGCATACACGAGAGGTGGCAGAAAGCTGGTAAAGGCCATTAGACTCACATCCGACGCCAATCATCCGTCCCGAACTCCGGTCCTGCAAAATGACAGAGTCTTTAGTGAAACTAATGCGACAATCTAAAGAACGGGTCAAACGACTAATGGACAGTAAATTAAAAGGACATCCAGGGACATAAAGAACAGAATCAATAGACAGAGAAGGGAGGGGATGGACAGTGCCAATCCCTTGGGGCCGTGTTTGAGAACCATTTGCTAAAGTAATCATAGGTAAATAGTCAGAGTTAGAAAGTTTGGAGAAAAGACACTTATTACAGATATATGGTCAGATGCACCAGAGTCAAGGACCCAAGGACCTAAGGAAGGTGATTGAGAGAGACAAGCAAATGCATTACCAGTGTGCTCAACAGATGCAGTAGAGTTAGAAGCCTGTTGTTGCTCAAACCATTTCAGAAAATCTGCATAGGCAGCCGGAGATGGGGTTGATGATGCAGAAGGCTCAGGTGAATTAGATACAGCAACCTGAGCAACATTGGCAGCCCGTGGAGGACGGTCATGTTTAGTCCAACATCTATCCTCTATATGACCCAACCTGTTACAGAATGTACACTTCGGACGAGGCCTACTTGAGGTGTCAGGGCAAGAACGACCACTGTAACACCCTAAACTTTCTATGTATTAAATAAGTAATTTTAACAGTTAGTAAAATTTTACTGTTTAGTGATTTCTGTGCACTGTAAAATTATTTTAAACATTCCATCTGCATATTTGATCGTTTTGAGTAATTTGCTCCGTGTCAGGAAAATAATAATTTTTGGGCCAAAAAAATTTACGTAAATTAATTTTTACTGTTTTGTCTTAATTAATTTACGTAATCTGAATTAATATTTGTGAATTTTTTAATTTTTGTGATTTTATGTGAGATTTTGAAATTTTTACTGTTTGTGGGCCCCACGAGGTGTAGGTGGGCCCAAGTGGTCATACGTGGGCTCAGGTGGGACCCGCAAAGTGAAAAAATTTTCTACGCATAGAAAAATTTGTACTGTTTAGACGGAGACAGGGGATCTTACTAAACTTGAATCCGGAAACAGTTTTAGAAAATTTTCTTGATTGTATTTTGTATTGTATTTAATTATCGGATGATAAAAATACAGTAAGTATATTCTTTTGTGGGGTTATAACAGATAAAAATAAAATTCTATACTGTTAAGTCAATATTGGTGGTTTGGATATCCACCATCGAATTAATTACCATTGGAGATTTAATCTTGATTTAATCAACGGTGGAGATTTAATCTTGAAAATAAATAGGATTAATTATAATCGTTGGATGAAAAATTAAATCAAGGGTGGAGATTTAGTCTTGTAAAATGAATATGACCATTATGAACCCTTGGATGTAAAATAAATCAATGGTGGAGATGGATCATTAATGACCATTGGATTTGGATTTAAATCAATGGTGGAGATGGACCATTAATGACCATTGGATTTGGATTTTGATCAATGGTGGAGAATTGGTCATCAAAAATTTCTACAACCATTTTGGACCCTTGGATGTAAAGTTTGAAGATGCAATCTTTACCTTTCATTTGGAGACACATCTAATGGCTAGGATTTAAAGAAGAAAGATCCAATGGCCTAGATTTTGTCTTCTAAAAATCAAAATCTACTTGAATCCTAACCATTGAATGAATCAATGGTTAGGAATGCTTCATATAATTGATAGAAAAGATGACAATTTGCATGAATCATGCATGGAGGGGGGCGACTTTGAAGAGCAATGAGAATGAGAGACAAAACTAGTATAGGCTTTTTAGGCCAAAGAAAAGATGAAGACAAGTTCCTATTGATCAATTAATGAGCATGCTTTTCAAAACTTCACTTTGTCATTTCTGTCCATGAAGTCCACGGCCATGCATAGTTAGGATACCAAATATTTTACTTCCACACTTCACATTTTTCATTTTCCTCTTTCTCTCACTTATGCTTCAAGAACCAACTAAGGAGAAAAACTTCATTTCCTCTCCCTAGAGAAGCATTCGGCCAAAGCACCTAAGTCCACCCTCCATCACTCTTTAATTTCATACAACCTAGTTTCTTGAATCCTTACCTTATTTAAACAACTTTCATGTTGAAGAATTTCTCTAAATCTTCCATCTTGAAGGACTTTTACTAAGATCAAGTTCTAGAGCTTTAGTTGGTGAAGAGTAAGAAAATTTCTTTTATTCTTTTCTTTTTCATGTTCTAAACTATGTTTGATCCATGGTTCTTCTTAATCAAGCTCAATATACTAATTTTCTTGTATTTGTTCTATGTTCAAGAGACTTTTGTTGGAGGAGATCTTGTTCTAAATTCAAAGCAAGGAGCTTTTGGAGTTCTTCAAGAGGTAAGAGAGAGATTTATCTCACCAACCAAGCATGGTGGTGAGAGATGGTTATATTTGATGGATGATGAATCCATGTGAGGATTCATATCCATGGTCATGTAATAAATTATTTGTGTTATGTGTTTTAATTATTTTGTTTATGCTTGATATGCTTTGCATGAATTAATTGTGTATGCATGCTTAGTATGATTTTTTTTACTTGTTTATATGGTATGCTTATAATATGCATGATGATATATGTTAAATATATTATGATAGATGTATGTTGAAATAAGCAAAATTTTGGCTCCAATGGCCAAAGGAGAGGTTCGATTTTGATGCCCAAAATTAGGGTTCATGTTGAAAATTTTTCAAGAACAAGGAAATTGATTTTTTGGGTCCCTAGAACAATAAGATTTTTGGCCAAGACACCTCAAATTAGATGTTCACCAAATTAATATTTTCATGAATAATAAAATTTTATGATTTGATAAGTAAAGGAAATAAACAAAAGAATTTTAGTTTTTACAAAAGAGAATGCACACGTTTTCTTTTTAGTTATGTTGATATTAATTAATTTTGCGTAGAAACAAAAATATAATTCATTTAAGTTATAAGAAAAATCTTTCATGGTTCCAATGGCCATTTTTAAGGTCTTGATAATTTAGAAAAAAAATGTTTTGATGTTATAAAATATAAGAATTTTCAAATAAGGATTTTGAAAAGAGAATTAAAGTGTTGTCAAGTGAAATTTTCATAAATAAAAGAAAAAGGGAGATTGAAGGTGTTAAACTTCAAATTGTTTTCAAGGAGAATTAATTTTTGAAAGTGATTTAGAAATATAAAAGAAAAGTTTGTAACTTAAATTTACTAACAAAGAATTTATTTATTGGGTTTTGAAAAACGTTAGGAAATTTAAAAGTTAGAAACGGTAATTAATTAAACTAAATGAAATTTTGTAAAACTAGATCAATAAAAAGTAATTTTGAGAAAATATGTTAAGAAAAATATTTTTTGACTAAGAATAGGAAGAAAATAAAGTAAGGAATTATATTATTGTAAGAAAAGTCTAAAATAATATTTTTAAAGTTAAGAAATACTTTACGAAGGGTACAAACGGTGAAAAATGATTTATGGAGCTTAAAAACGTAAATTTTGAGTTACGCGATTTGAAAAAGGTTAAAATATTTCTACGCAATTTAAAATGTTCAAATATTTTATACGATCGAAATGTTGTAGAAAAATTGCTATGTGAAAAAAAATGCGATAATATAATTGCTGTTAATTATACAGTAAACTTAACAGTTAAAAATACTATTTGAACCTGGTATGAGAAATTATGTGATTTACCATTGGTTGGTAATTGGTGCATTACACATGCATTGAAAATGGTCCGATAGACTGGATATGGCTAATTGCCTAGGAGAAACGTACACCTCTTGAGTGGGTGCGATACGCGTAGTGTAGGTCACTTGTGGACCTTGGGGGCATCGGGTGCGGGTTGCTCACAATGGGCAGTTGGTAGCTCTTCTGCACCGTGGGTTAGGCCGATGCAACACACCGGTGATCCGGACCGAGATACTATTCTTAATCGAGATCCGACAAAGACCGTTGTGTATGTACTAGATGTGCAAGATATAATTATAAGCACTTGAGTGCGAAGCACGAAATACCGGTGACTCTTTTCGATCAATTTCTCCGACTTGAGTATTAGCTCCATGGAGTAGGACATTGAGTCTATGTGCGCATGCATGAAACCGAGCATCTATATCTATATGATGGTGTTCTGTAATTGTTGTATGATTTAAACAGTGATAGTGGCATAATGATAATTATTATTTTGCACTATGATGATGGTATAATTGTGATCATGATATGATATTTTTGCATGATGTGTTGTTTGTATTATCTCTGTACTATCATACTTGTATTGGCATAGATAATCTCACCTCTTTGTGTGTATATTTGCTTATTATATTTTAATTGGGTGAAGACGTTGAGAAAGAAACAGTACAAGAAGCAGAAGAAGAGTTACTTCTCACGACTGGGAACGCCGAATTCTGACAGTATGACGTCAAGAGCCAGTTTCTTCGGATATGTACATCTACAATTTCACGGAGGAGCTGGTGAATGGAGACTAAGTCCCGATGAGTGAAGACTTATTTATGAGGGATATCTGACTGTTAGCATTAGCAGACTGTTTCGTAGAGATCCATTTTTCTGTGTAACTATTTTAGTTCATGTTGAATTTCCGTTGCATATCAGGCGACACTGGGACACTAGGAATTATGTCCCAACGGAAATCAGTATAGTATCGTCAGCCCGGACACCTGTTCGTAGGGCTACTCGTCATAACGGATTCCTATCTGCTGAGGAACCCGAGGAGGACCCATCTGAGGGGTCCGCTGCTTAGTTAAACTTGGGCAAGTTTGAACTCTGATATGAACTATGTGTGTAATTTATTTAAGTGTGTTTTAGTTTGAGACATGGGCTGTAAAATAAATAATTCCAACAGTACGTTTGCAATATGTATATGATGTAATCTATGTGTGAGGTTGCTATAATGTTTTATTTTCCGCTAAGTTTATTTTGTGAAAACAAAAGAAAATTTTTTTTCGACCCGTAATTTTATGACTACATTACATTATTATAACTTGGGGTAATTCGGTAATAATAACGTATACATGTGACACCCTACGGTGGGTGTTACATTAGTTGGTATCAAAGCCCAAGTTAGAGTCTTTTGGGGTTGTGGTTAGGTCTGTCTTGTTTGTGTTGTGTGATTCTCTGTTTGTGGTTTCTTGGTCTGAAACTTGAATTTGACTTTCTTGTGTTGGTCAGTTTGAATAGGAAAGAATAATGGCCGGACGTGGACGTGGACGTATCAATAATAGAAACGATATGGAGCTTAATGGGAGCGATAATGGGAATGGTAATGGGAACATGGTGCATACCGTAGCAAAGAATGCGAGAGAATGGCAGAAGTGGTTGCACAACAAAATCAATAGGCTAATGAAAATATGCACAGTTTATCTGAGTTTCGAAGGAATAATCCACCGAAATTTCGTGGAGAGTTTGATCCGGAGAAAGCTGAACTTTGGATCCAAGAACTTGAAAAGATATTTGATGGTATGGGTTGTGCTGATGAACGGAAGCTTACGCTGGCAACGTTTATGCTGGTAGGAGATGGTGAACGTTGGTGGGCAGGAGCTAGAACACTGTTGGAAGTCGAAGGAAGGATGGTGACATAGCAAGTTTTTAAGCAAAAGTTTCTGGAGAAATATTTTTCAGCAAGTGTGAGGCATATGAAGGAAATGGAATTTCTGAGCTTACGACAAGGATTGATGTCCGTAAGTGAGTATGCGGCAAAATTTGAAAGTCTGTCTCGCCAAGATATTTGCGGATGAATCCAGGATGAGGTGGAAATGCGGAAATTTGAAGAAGGATTAAAGTGGATATTAAGAGAGCTGTATCGATATTGGAGATTAATTAATTTCTAACTTTGATTGAAAAATGTCGTAAAGTTGAAGAGATTGATCATCAACGTGCGGCAAGAAATAAGAATTTTGGACCTGCAAGGTTCCAAAAAAGAAAGAGTACTCAAGCAAGTCGCTCTCAGCAAAAGCCATATATGAAACCTGCAGGAAGTCAGACTAAGAAGCAATTTGTGGGTGGAAGTTCTAGCGGCAATAAGGCAAGTCAAGCTGGGACTCCTATTCGATGTTTCAAATGTGGGAAGGACCATCTCACGAAAGATTGTCAACATAAGGAGGTTGTTTGTTTTAAGTGTGGACTTGATATGTTTGTCTCTTTCCAAGATTAATGTAATCTTGGGAATGGATTGGTTGTCTTCTAACCATATCCTAATTGATTGTTCGAATAAGACGTTAGTGTTTCCTGAGGCTAAGGATCCTAGATTCCTAACGACTACTCAAGTGGAAGCTTGTTTGAAGGAAGGAGATCATGGGTATCTGTTGTTATCTTCTTTAGAGGTGCAATGTGAAGATGTCTTGAAGAATATTTTCGTGGTCAATGAATTTTCTGAAGTATTTCCTGAAGACGTACTTGGACTGCCACCAGTAAGGGAAATCGAGTTTGCCATTGACCTTATACCTGGAGCTGGACCGATATCTATAGCGCCCTATCGGATGTCGCCAGTAGAATTAGCCGAATTGAAGAAACAGCTGGAGGAATTATTAGAGAAACAATTCGTGAGACCTAGTGTGTCACCATGGGGAGCTCCAGTACTGTTGGTCAAGAAGAAGGATGGAACTTCACGTCTATGTGTAGACTATCGGCAACTAAACAAAATCATGATTAATAATAAATATCCACTTCCAAGAATAGATGATCTAATGGATCAGTTGTGAGGAGCCGCAATATTTTCCAAGATTGATCTACGTTCTGGGTATCACCAAATACGTGTGAAAGTGGAGGATATTCCTAAAATAGCTTTTCGAACTCGTTATGAGCATTATGAATATTTAGTGATGCCGTTTGGTGTGACAAATGCAGCAGCCATATTCATGGACTTCATGAATAGAATTTTTCGTTCATACTTGGATAAGTTTGTTGTCGTCTTTATCGATGACATTTTGCTCTATTCTCGAAGTCAGGAGGAACATGCTGAACATCTCAGGGTAGTTCTTCAAATTTTGAAGGAGAATAAGTTATATGCCAAGTTATCCAAATGTGAATTTTGGTTGAATGAAGTTCAATTTTTGGGACACGTGATATCAAAAGAAGGAATTAAAGTCGATGCTTCCAAGGTGGAGACAGTTTTGGAATGGGAAAGACCAAAGACTGTAACAGAAATCCGTAGTTTTATCGGATTAGCTGGTTATTATAGACGGTTCATTGAGGGGTTTTCGAAGATTACAGGACCTCTTACCCAACTTACACGAAAAAATCAGCCCTTCGTGTGGACTGACGCATGCGAAGAAAGTTTCCAGGAGTTGAAAATATGATTAACTACTTCACCGGTACTGATTCTACCTGATCCAAACGAACCCTTCGAAGTATATTGTGATGCTTCGTACCAAGGATTGGGTTGTGTACTTATGCAAAACCGTAAGGTGGTGGTTTATGCTTCAAGGCAGTTGAAAAATCATGAGAAGAATTATTCGACTCATGACTTGGAGTTAGCAGCTGTGGTATTTGCGTTGAAGGTGTGGAGACATTTTCTCTATGGAGCATCATTCACTGTTTTTAGTGATCATAAAAGTTTAAAATATCTGTTTGACCAGAAAGAGTTGAACATGAGACAAAGGCGTTGGTTAGAGTTTCTGAAGGATTATGATTTTCAATTGCAGTATCATCCCGGAAAGGCGAATGTCGTAGCGGATGTGTTGAGTAGAAAAATACTTAGTGCTTCTGTTATGATGATCAAAGAAAAGGAGTTGATAAAAGAATTTCGAGATATGCGATTATCTGTGAAATTGACGCCGGGCAAAATGTGTTTGAATATGATCACTATTTCAAATGATTTGATGGATAGAATCCGTGAAGGACAAAACAGTGACCGATATTTGTAAGAAACAAAAGAAGCAAAGAGTCAAGGGGCAGTGTTGGATTTTAGCGAAGGTGTTAATGAAATTTTGAAGTTTCAGGGAAGAGTTTGTGTGCCTAATGATCCGAATCTTAAAAGATTGATTTTGAATGAAGCTCACAGGAGTAAACTGAGTATGCATCCGGGAGCCACAAAGATGTATCAAGATTTAAAACAATTATATTGGTGGCAAGGAATAAAGAAAGATGTTGCTGAGTATGTATCATCCTGTTTAATCTGTCAGAAAGCTAAGGTGGAACATCAAAGACCTTCGGGAATGTTGCAACCTTTGCCTGTTCCCGAATGGAAATGGAATGACATAGCAATGGATTTTGTGATGGGACTACCAAAGACTCGGAAGGGTCATGATGCCATTTGGGTAATTGTTGATCGGCTTACTAAGTGAGTGCACATTTTGCCGATTAATATTAAATACTCAATGGAAAAGTTGGCTCAAGTGTACATCAATGAAATTGTTAGACTTCATGGTGTACCATCCAGTATAATTTCTGATCGAGATCCGCGATTTACCTCAAGATTCTGGGATAGTTTGCAAGAAGCGATGGGAACAAAGCTACGTTTAAGTTCTGCTTACTATCCACAGACCGATGGTCAGTCAGAAAGAACAATTCAGTCTCTGGAAGACTTGTTGAGATCACGTGTTCTGGAAGAAACTGGAGGCTGGGATGAATTCTTGCCATTGATAGAATTCACATATAATAATAGTTTCCATTCAAGTATAGAGATGGCACCCTATGAAGCATTATATGGAAGACGATGTAGAACACCGTTATGTTGGTATCAAGACGGTGAGAGTATTATGTTAGGACCAGAGATTGTTCAACAGACAACTGAAAAAGTGAAGATGATACAAGACAAAATGAGAATGAGTCAAACTCGGCAAAAGAGCTATGCTGATAAAAGGAGAAAATTTCTCGAGTTTGAAGAAGGTGACCATGTATTTTTGTGAGTGACGCCTATGACGGGTGTTGGACGAGTGCTTAAATCCAAGAAACTCACTCCAAAGTTTATCGGACCATATCAGATTTTACGTCGGGTAGGTCCGGTGGCATATCAGATTGCATTACCACATTTTCTGTCAAACATTCACAATGTATTTCACGTATCACAACTACGGAAATATATTTCTGATCCTACTCATGTTATCAAGCCAGACATACAGCATACCAAGGAAAATTTAACCTATGAAACTGTTCCAGTAAAGATTGAGGATCGAAAGACAAAGCAACTTCGAGGTAAGGAAATTTCATTGGTTAAAATTATTTGGGATGATATAAGCGGGGAAGCTACATGAGAACTAGAAGAAAAGATAAAAGAACAGTATCCCTATTTATTCTGAGGATGTGAAATCAAGTTCGTCAAGTTTCGAGGACGAAACTTTTGTAGAGGGGGAGAATTGTAACACCCCAAACTTTCTATGTATTAAATAAGTAATTTTAACAGTTAGCAGAATTTTACTGTTTAGTGATTTCTGTGCACTGTAAAATTATTTTAAACATTTCATCTGCATATTTGATCGTTTTTAGTAATTTGCTCTGTGTCAGAAAAATAATAATTTTTGGGCCGAAAAAATTTACGTAAATTAATTTTTACTGTTTAGTCTTAATTAATTTACGTAATCTGAATTGATATTTGTGAATTTTCTAATTTTTATAATTTTATGTATGATTTTGAAATTTTTATTGTTTGTGGGCCCTACGAGGTGTAGGTGGGCCCAGGTGGCCATACGTGGGCCCAGGTGAGTCCCGCAAAGTGAAAAAAAATTTTACGCATAAAAAAATTTGTACTATTTAGACGGAGACAGAGGATCTTACTAAATCTGAATCCGGAAATAGTTTTGAAAAATTTTCTTTATTGTATTTTGTACTGTATTTAATTATCGGATGATAAAAATACAGTAAGTATATTCTTTCGTGGGGTTATAACAGATAAAAATAAAATTCTACACTGTTAAGTCAATATTGGTGGTTTGGATATCCACCATCGAATTAATTACCATTGGAGATTTAATCTTGATTTAATCAACGGTGGAGATTTAATCTTGAAAATAAATAGGATTAATTATAATCGTTGGATGGAAAATTAAATCAAGGGTGGAGATTTAGTCTTGTAAAATGAATATGACCATTATGAACCCTTGGATGTAAAATAAATTAATGGTGGAGATGGATCATTAATGACCATTGGATTTGGATTTAAATCAATGGTGGAGATGAACCATTAATGACCATTAGATTTGGATTTTGATCAATGGTGGAGAATTGGTCATCAAAAATTTCTACAACCATTTTAGACCCTTGGATGTAAAGTTTGAAGATGCAATCTTAACCTTTCATTTGGAGACACATCTAATGGCTAGGATTTAAAGAAGAAAGATCCAATGGCCTAGATTTTGTCTTCTAAAAATCAAAATCTACTTGAATCCTAACCATTGAATGAATCAATGGTTAGGAATGCTTCATATAATTGATAGAAAATATGACAATTTGCATGAATCATGCATGGAGAGGGGTTTTGAAGAGCAATGAGAATGGGAGACAAAACTAAGTATAGGCTTTTTAGTGCCAAAGAAAAGATGAAGACAAGTTCCTATTGATCAATTAATGAGCATGCTTTTCAAAACATCACTTTGTCATTTCTCTCCATGAAGTCCACGGCCATGCATAGTTAGGATACCAAATATTTCACTTCCACACTTCACATTTTTCATTTTCCTCTTTCTCTCACTTATGCTTCAAGAACCAACCAAGGAGAAAAACTCCATTTCCTCTCCCTAGAGAAGCATTCGGCCAAAGCACCTAAGTCCACCCTCCATCACTCTTTAATTTCATACAACCTAGTTTCTTGAATCCTTACCTTATTTTAAACAACTTTCATGTTGAAGAATTTCTCTAAATCTTCCATCTTGAAGGACTTTTACTAAGATCAAGTTCTAGAGCTTTAGTTGGTGAAGAGTAAGGAAATTTCTTTTATTCTTTTCTTTTTCATGTTCTAAACCATGTTTGATCTATGGTTCCTCTTAATCAAGCTCAATATACTAATTTTCTTGTATTTGTTCTATGTTCAAGAGACTTTTGTTGGAGGAGATCTTGTTCTAAATTCAAAGCAATGAGCTTTTGGAGTTCTTCAAGAGGTAAGAGGGAGATTTATCTCACCAACCAAGCATGGTGGTGAGAGATGGTTATATTTGATGGATGATGAATCCATGTGAGAATTCATATCCATAGTCATGTAATAAATTATTTGTGTTATGTGTTTTAATTATTTTGTTTATGCTTGATATGCTTTGCATGAATTAATTGTGTATGCATGCTTAGTATATTTTTTTTACTTGTTTATATGGTATGCTTATAATATGCATGATGATATATGTTAAATATATTATGATGGATGTATGTTGAAATAAGCAAAATTTTGGCTCCAATGGCCAAAGGAGAGGTTCGGTTTTGATGCCCAAAATTAGGGTTCATGTTGAAAATTTTTCAAGAACAAGAAAATTGATTTTTTGGGTCCCTAGAACAATAAGATTTTTGGCCAAGACACCTCAAATTAGATGTTCACCAAATTAATATTTTCATGAATAATAAAATTTTATGATTTGATAAGTAAAGGAAATAAATAAAAGAATTTTGGTTTTTGTAAAAGAGAATGCACACGTTTTCTTTTTAGTTATGTTGATATTAATTAATTTTGCGTAGAAACAAAAATATAATTCATTTAAGTTATAAGAAAAATCTTTCATGGTTCCAATGGCCATTTTTAAGGTCTTGATAATTTAGAAAAAAAAAATGTTTTGATGTTATAAAATATAAGAATTTTCAAATAAGGATTTTGAAAAGAGAATTAAAGTGTTGTCAAGTGAAATTTTCATAAATAAAAGAAAAAGGGAGATTGAAGGTGTTAAACTTCAAATTGTTTTCAAGGAGAATTAATTTTTGAAAGTGATTTAGAAATATAAAAGAAAAAGTTTGTAACTTAAATTTACTAACAAAGAATTTATTTATTGGGTTTTGGAAAAACGTTAGGAAATTTAAAAGTTAGAAACGGTAATTAATTAAACTAAATGAAATTTTGTAAAACTAGATCAATAAAAAGTAATTTTGAGAAAATATATTAAGAAAATTTTTTTTGACTAAGAATAGGAAGAAAATAAAGTAAGGAATTATATTATTGTAAGAAAAGTCCAAAATAATATTTTTAAAGTTAAGAAATATTTTACGAAGGATACAAACGGTGAAAAATTATTTATGGAGCTTAAAAACGTAAATTTTGAGTTACGCGATTTGAAAAAGGTTAAAATATTTCTACGCAATTTAAAATGTTCAAATATTTTATACAATCGAAATGTTGTAGAAAAATTGCTATGTGAAAAAAAATGCGATAATATAATTGCTGTTAATTATACAGTAAACTTGACAGTTAAAAATACTATTTGAATCTGGTATGAGAAATTATGTGATTTACCATTGGTTGGTAATTGGTGCATTACACATGCATTGAAAATGGTCCGATGGACTGGATATGGCTAATTGCTTAGGAGAAACGTACACTTCTTGAGTGGGTGCGATACGCGTAGTGTAGGTCACTTGTGGACCTTGGGGGCATCGGGGTGCGGGTTGCTCACAATGGGCGGCTTGGTAGCTCTTCTTCTGCACCGTGGGTTAGGATCGATGCAACACACACCGGTGATCCTGGACCGAGACACTATTCTTAATCGAGATCCGACAAAGATCGTTGTGTATGTGCTAGATGTGCAAAATATAATTATAAGCACTTGTCTGAAGCACGAAATACCAAGCAGCTCTTTTCGATCAATTTCTCCGACTTGAGTATTAGCTCCATGGAGTAGGACATTGAGTCTATGTGCGCATGCATGAAACTGAGCATCTATATCTATATGATGGTGTTGCTGTAATTATTGTATGATTTAAACAGTGATAGTAGCATAATGATAATTATTATTTTGCACTATGATGATGGTATAATTGTGATCATGATATGATATTTTTGCATGATGTGTTGTTTGTATTATCTCTGTACTATCATGCTTGTATTGGCGTAGATAATCTCACCTCTTTGTGTGTATATTTGCCTATTATATTTTAATTGGGTGAAGACGTTGAGAAAGAAACAGTACAAGAAGCAGAAGAAGAGTTACTTCTCACGACTGGGAACGCCGACTCGATGACAAGTATGACGTCAAGAGCCAGTTTCTTCGGATATGTACGTCTACAATTTCACGGAGGAGCTAGTGAATGGAGAACAAGTCCCGATGAGCGAGGACTTATTTATGAGGGATATCTGACTGTTAGCATTAGCAGACTGTTTCGTAGAGATCCATTTTTCTGTGTAACTATTTTAGTTCATGTTGAATTTCTGTTACATATCAGGCGACACTGGGACACTAGGAATTATGTCCCAACGGAAATCAGTATAGTATCGTCAGCCCGGACACCTGTCCGTAGGGCTACTCGTCATAACGGATTCCTACCTGCTGAGGAACCCGAGGAGGACCCATCTGAGGGGTCCGCTGCTTAGTTAAACTTGGGCAAGTTTGAACTCTGATATGAACTATGTGCGTAATTTATTTAAGTGTGTTTTAGTTTGAGACATGGGCTGTAAAATAAATAATTCCAACAGTACGTTTGCAATATGTATATGATGTAATCTATGTGTGAGGTTGCTATAATGTTTTATTTTCCGCTAAGTTTATTTTGTGAAAACAAAAGAAAAAAAAATTTTTACGACCCGTAATTTTATGACTACATTACATTATTATAACTTGGGGTAATTCGGTAATAATAACGTATACATGTGACACCCTACGGTGGGTGTTACAACCACGATTGGCACCGTGGGAAACGAGGGCAGAAGTATCAACCTGAGCCGAGGCTAGGACAGAATCAGAGGGGTGCTTAGCCGGGACCTGGAGCAAAGTAGACCAAGCAGAGGACAAAGTAGGAAAAGTAGGCGAACCCAAAATTTGATCACGGTTGACAGCATATTTCGGAGACAAACCATACAAGGCCATTAGCATGAAGAAGGTGCTGCGTTGCTCGAGTTCTTTGGCTGGGGTAGTAGCAGGAGGTTGCAACTCATTGAAATCATGGAGAGCAGCATGAACCTTCCCCAAGTAAGCAGACATAGGGCCATCAAACTATCGAGGAGCAATAACACTTATGAGATTGTGATAAACCCCATATAGCCGCTGAGTGTCATTAGTGTAAAGAACTTTGGCCTGCTCCCAAACAAAAGCACAAGTGGTCTGAGCACGGAAGATCTGCTTAAGGGACAAGTGAATGGTGGACTTGATGACAATGCATAACTGTTTATCAATCTTCTTCCACCTGGGTTGTTCTTCCGCAGGCACAGAGGCAAGGTTGGTGGTGAGGTGGTCTTCATATCCTTGACCCTCAAGCCACAACTTGATGTCTGAGGCCCAAGTATCATAGTTGCTGCCATCAAATTTATCAGCGGAGAGAGGAGTATTTAGGTAACTCGTGAACACAGGAGGCTCAACCTTTGGATTGTTTTTAGAACCATCTGGGGAGGTAGAACTAGCCATGGGTTAGACTACAAAGTGTTAAAAAGTGAAACCACAATGTACTTGAGAGTCCAATCTCAAGGGAACAAGGGGATAGAGATGTCTGATGGAGGATCCGAGGGCAGATCGGTGTAGAGGAGACAGAGACGAGTCAGACGAGAGGAGCAGTGGCCAGAGAGGCGGCCGGACGCTCCGTCACACCCCGAAAAACAGGTCGCGCGGTGATTATTTGGCAGCGGCGATGGGTGGCGCGTGCTGGCGGCGCTGACGCTGGGCTTCTGGGGGCCGGCCGATCAGCGGAAGACGATCCCGGTGGTGTGGTCGCCTGCCGGAAAAGAGGCGGCGGACGACGGCGGCTGGGGGAGACAGCGGCGGAGAAAGGAGAAAAAAGCGTCGAAAAGACGTCACGGCACGGGAGAAAGGCCGGCAAACCGGAATAGAAACACGGTTGGCTAGAAAAAAAAATTTCACCGGAGAGCAGTGGGCTCACCAAACGTTCACGGTTCTAGGATTGCCTCTTTTTAGGCTCTGATACCATGTTGAGAGAGAGAGAGAGAAAGTGAGAAACATATGAGGAAACTGTGTGTTTTAACTACACAACGAAGGCTGAATATATACTCAATAAGTAATAAATAATTGCACAATTTACATGATGTGGGACTAACTAATTACACCTAATTATATACAGTTTCCAACAATAGATATTGATGCTGCTTTGTGCATTGAATTACTTACACAATAATAGTGAAGTTCCTATTGTGCATTGTGATTTGAAACCCAACAACATTCTCTTGAATGAAGATATGACTGCAAAGGTTAGAGACTTTGGATTCACTAAATTGGTTCAAAGTTCAACTAATCAAATTTTCATTAGCTCCATTCATATCCTTAGGGGTTCAATTGATTACATATATACCTTCAGGTTAGTAGCCTCACAACTTCCTCTTTAATTGAATAGTAGTAATATACAACTTGTCAAGTTAAATTTCTCTTGAAGAATATTTTAACTTATTCAAATATAATTTATTAATACAAATATCAATATGTTTCTTTATTATCTCTTTATGAACATTTTAATACACATTCTCAAATATGAAATAATTATTAGTGTTCAAATTAATAAGTTTAATTTTATTTTTAAATTTTTTTCATAGGTTTATTATGTATTTTCTTGCTATGAAAAGTTAATTATTTAACTGATTTTTATGTTAAAAAAAAGTCAACTCGATCACCTAAACCAAATTAATCTGTAAATGTTCAGTTCAATTTGGTTCTGATTTGACTATCAAAAAATACAAAAATTGAACCAAATTGTACTAAATCAAACCACCCACTACTGCATCTGTTTAATTAGTTTAGATTTATTTTCTCTTAAAAACTAAATCAAACCACCTACTTATATCCCTGATAGATATTATAATTCCACATTGTACTACCTTTTGATGTAATTTTCCTTTTTTGGTTTTTGTTGTTATAAATTGACTGTATAGTTCCTTAATAAATTAATAATCCAACTTCGTCATTAAATTTAGATACTTTCTCTGACATATACATCTTTTTGTGGGTGAAATTTTTATATTTTACCATCTACTCGGCAGGTTTTACCTTTTTAATTAGGAACAGATATTTAACTGAGAAGAGAGAAAACTTTCTGCGACATTTTATCATTACATCTTATATTCCCAACTAAAATATATATATCGTAAACTAATTAAACTTTATATTCATCTACTTTGTCTCTTCATACGCTTGCTCTCATTCATATTTCTTCCTACCCAAACTGATTTTAAGTGAAAAGCTTCTTAGTTCTAAGGGATACGATGATAATTTACATTACTTACAATATCACTGATCTCACGGTCATTCCCTCTAAGTTCACCCTGTCAAACAAAACAATAGAGCTATCCGTATACTATTCTAATTTCTCCCAACAGCTTCATACACTACAATACATGGCCGAAAAGTGCTTATTTTAGAATTCTGTGTTAACAAGATTGTGTGTAATATTTTTTTTTTATATCCTAAACTATAGTTTAAAGATAATTCATTATCTATTCTTATACACTTATAAAACTATCATTAGGTAAAAGTTCAAGTTCAAAGAACACTTTTACTAATACACAAGTCTTAACTGTCTTTTTCAAAATTTTATTTTCGTTCTTTTAAATTTAAGCCAAAAATTGTTAGTGTTTTATTATATATTTAAAAGAAGATTAACTTGATTATATTTATTTATTATTTACATTGGATTTGATCAATAACAGAATATTTTCATTGGCCTTGGCCAATAACAAAATTTGTTCCTTCAATTTGATCATTCATTGTTTTTTAGTCCACAACAGAAAGTAAATCCAGTACTTCCCATTTTTCTCTACCAATAAAGGTCACGTCTCCCTTTTTGAAAACAAACTTAATGTTCTTTTTATTTTTTTAATTATAAAATCATAAAAACTCTCTTTAAGAGATTATTTATTTTTTTGAAAGAAAGACAAAAAATACATTACAAATCCAAACAATATTCTAGTATGTAAAAACCACTGATACAAAGAAAATTTTTGAGTTCTTTTATCTTGAAGACGACATTACTAAAATACTGCTTGTAAAAAAAAGATAAGAGTCACAAATTATTTTAAAGAGAACAACCTAATTCATGATTCAACCCACAATTTTTAAGTTTACTGATTAATATTTTTTTTCTTTTCAGATTTCAAGGTAATATCTTCTGCGTGAACTAATTAAATTTTATATTCATCTACGTTGTCTATGCATACGCTTGCTCTCATTCATATTTCTTCCTACCCAAACTGATTTTAAGGGAATCGCTTTTTAGTTCTAAGGGATACGATGATAATTTACATTACTTACAATTTCACTGATCTCACGGTCATTCGCTCTAATTTTAGCCTGTCAAACAAAACAATAAAGCTATCCGTAGACTATTCTAATTTCTCCCAACAGCTTCATACGCTACAATACAGTGTTATGTTTCTTTGCTAAAATGATGTACAAACATGTGGTTATGTTGCCAAAAAAACTTGCATGGATTCATTGACTTTCCGTCCAGTCAGGTGCCAACATAAGTTCCATGAACGGAGACTGGTGGGCCATGTGAATATCTCCACTCTCCACAAGCTAAGCATCTGTCCAGCTCAACACTGTTTTCTAGAGTACAAAATTTGCAAGACCAAACTTTGAACTTGGCAATGTCTTTGTGCTTCTCTGTTCCACAGGCTTCGCAAAGCAGGGCCAATGGCTGCAATAAACCAAGTCGTCAGAATTCATTTCTATCAATGTGTGAAAGTCACGTGACACATACATGCTTACAGATACCTCACCCATTTTACATGAAACAAGTTTGTCCTCCAGAAACTACAGCCTGTAGATACCTCACCCATCAAGACAGCAAGCAAAATTTAACAAGATCAGCCCAAGCAATGAATGCCAAGGCACAACATGACATTTGCAAGATCCTTTTCAGTCTTCTATATATGCTAAAGTTGGATGGAGGGTGCAGATTGCAAAATTTCAAATCGATAGGGTCAACATTTTTGTGATGGAACACAGCAATGAAGTAGAAACTTTAGACACATTACACAAATTAACATACAATGCAGTCAAAACCATAAATATCTTATGCATTCTATCAACTTCATAATTAGACACATAAAAAACTGTACCTCATTTAACAAAGTGCAAGTATTGCACTGCCATTTTGCTCCACCATCTGCTGTTTCCTTGGCCATTGCAGATTGAGTAGCTGAAGTTTCATTAGAATTCAAGGACATTCTTTGCCTCTCAGAAGGTCCACTAGAACTTGTATTCTCCTGTATATAAGTGTCACCCTCTGCAGACTTTGACCCGCACCACAAGTCATCATGCAGTCGCCTTTCAGCAGCCATTGCAGCAGCTTGTATTGGACTCAGAGCAGACTTAATATTGTTATCACCACCTAAACGCTGAGGTCCAGAAGGCAGCAAAGCTCCACGACGTGCTCTGCTTTCTGCAGCAGCCAGTGCAGTCTGGCGAAGTGATGACAGAGGTGGTTGATGGGAAAATCCACCCAGACGTCTCCCAGAAAGGTCAAATCCTTTCCCAGTGCCACTAATCCCTTTGGCCATCAGTTCTTCACATTCCTACAGTCGAATAGGACCTGATCTAAGTATACATAATTATCCAACAACCAATACCGACAAAAATGTGCATATAAGAAAACAACAACCCAACACAAATAAGATCCTAATTTAATAATGTCTTATCCATAAAGCTTATGATACTAAGGATTCCACTTTTGATTTAGGCAAGTTACTAGAAATTAGTCTATCTAATGCTAATCTTCTTTTGAATTTTAACAATACATGAAATGTCTTCAACTAGGCAAAATATGTAAAGAGATGGGTACACCTGCCAGAATAACTTTGGTGTGAACCTCAACTTTATGCAAGACCTCAGTACTCAAGGTGACAAGAGCCTCACAGCCCTCACCTTTAACCCAACTTCTTTTGTTGCTTGTGTATGTGTGCGCACCCTCTAGAAATGCACTAATTTTTGCATCTATATAGACAAGTAAAACCATATATAAGCATCACCAATATAGTGTATTACCACCAAGCCACTATGACTGGGCTAGTGGTAAGGGGCTTGGGCAGTTTGCATGAGGCCGAAGGTTCAAACCTCAGTGTCACCATTGTACCAAAAACATAGTGTATTACCATAAATTGGAAAATTTTCATATCTCAATTCAATTGAAAACCGTATACATAGAGTGAATACATATCATTGCAAAGCATATGCAATATAAAGGTCATATGAACTAGAAGAATGCATTTATTGTTATGTATAGACGGCATTAGCAACAAATAATGTATAGACAGAGAACAAAGCATTACCTTCCTGATTTCATCCAAAAGGTTATAAAACTGAGCATTGTGGGGACCATGTTCATTATGGCAAAGCTCGTGCAACATAGTATCAAGAATCTGCTCATAAGGGAAGAAATCCCACTCGCGGTTAGGCCTCCGTAGTCTTAGCTTTACTTCTGCACCCGGTCCTATATTCAGCCCTAAAAGTGACGGATTGGCAGGACTGCATTCTAAAGTTTTAGACTACTGATACTAGTATGCAACGTGTAACATCAAAACATGAAATGAAGGGAAATAAATAAGCAAGTACCAGAATTCAGAAAGAACTTTGACTTTCCATTTTCTTTTTCGCATTATTGGTTGCACCTGCTTAGCTACTTTTTCAAGAATCTTCCTCGCTTCATCTTCTCCAATTCTCTTGAGCGTTTTAATTTCCCATACCTTGTTAAGATCATTAAGATCCATGCTCATTGGTAAGAAAAGGTTCCTGACCTTGCCTCTGTAACAAAATTTGAAGTCATGAACAATATTCTCTATTTACATTATTCAGAAACACAAGTGTTAGCAGATTTTTGTGAGTTTAAACATCACATAAGCTGGGAGGCCTCATTTACTTCAAGGTTGAAAGGCAGAATGAAAACCAAAATTTCCCTTTCTAATCTTATATGTAGTTCAGCTTGCAGCAAAATGAGGTAGAAAGAAATGAAATTGAAATGAAAATGAATACTAGAACTAGACTTGTTTGAAAAATATCTGATATTAATCCAAAACTTGTGCAATCAAAGATATGCTTACACTAGTGAATATTTGATTTTTAAAACATGATGAACATACAAAATATGCTACAATCTAAGAATCACTATCATATAGTCAGATGCCAGAATAGATATGCTTTGAAAGCCAATATAAAGAACAATTTTTTCCCTTCTTCATCCACTGAGCTTTCCCACAATGATCTTGAAGCCGGGGTGGGGGGGGGGGGGGTGGGGAATGAATTTAAGCAAATAATTCACGAATTTTACTTCAAAAATTGGTCAGCTAGTACTCCAATCCTCACATACTATAACGTGCATCCTTGTTCCCTGACAAGATTTTTCATGTTCAAAATTGAAAGCTTTCCAAGCTTTCCACTTTCCTAGAGAGAGAGAGAGAGAGAGAGGGAAATACAAGTAGATTAGGTATGGCGGAGAGTTCAGAGAAACTGACCTAAATGAGTGCAGCAGGTATAGACGCAAAATGAAAAGATAAAAAGAGGCTTGGAAATTTGAAGCCAATTGAATGATTTATAGATGACAAGTTTGATTGTTTGGACAGAAATTCATTCCTACACCCTTTTGAACCTTCACCCTGTGACTGTGGATCATAGAGTAGAGAGCACGAAAGAATTTCTGTCTTTTTTATATCTTAATCATATATGAGAATTAGAACTGACCAAATTCATTCAATATTTGACACTTAATTTATAAATCTCCCTCGTCAATATATAATACATCTATTTTATTTTAAAATATAATATATTTTAATATCCACTCACCTTTATATTTACGCTGATAGTGATATATATAAAAAAAAATTCATAACGAATAATAGGAGTACGACTTTTCACGATTCACGAAGCATCGAAGCTCGTCTCGTTGACTAAATTAAATGATAAAAAAAGTCAAATAAAAGAACTTATTGATACTGTGCATTTTTTCTTTTTTCTTTTTTTAATTTTCCATAGTATTTCATTAATAAGTTGAAACGTTAATCTCGATCAGGCACCTAAAAAAATATATTTTGAGATCCAATTTAGAATCACATTTTTAAAATACTTAAACTCTTTTCACTCACTCACCAAACCCATACTTTAGTACACGGTGCGTTGTGTCTTTGCCTCTTGTTTTTAGAAGACCATTAGTTAGTCCATACCATGGCAAGAAGGCAACAGAAGAAGAAACTTGGTCACTCACTCTGAACCTACTTACAAACAAACAAACCCCTCTCTCTCTCTCTCTCTTTCCTTCTCTTGCTCCATCCACCTTTTCTCCAAGAAGTAAGAAGCACCCACAAAAGAAAACAACAATGGGGAGGCACAATCTTTGCTTCAGAGTCAGAGTCTTACAGTTTGTGACTTGTTTCATGTTTTACTCGTACGCCACAATCTATGGCTCAGAGTTGGACCCCAATTACCTGAAGTTCGTGTTCAACGCCACCGACTTGCCATCGGAAGATTACTACGACTACATCATCGTGGGTGGAGGAACTGCCGGTTGCCCATTGGCGGCCACACTATCCCACACGTTTCGGGTGCTGTTGCTGGAAAGAGGAGGCATTCCTCATACCAAACCCAACTTGATGACTCAAGATGGCTTCTTGACCACCCTCCTCAACGCCAACACTCACGACTCCCCTGCCCAAGCCTTCACCTCCGAAGACGGCGTCCCAAATGCTCGTGGCCACGTTCTTGGCGGTAGCAGCGCCATCAATGCTGGCTTCTACAGCCGAGCCGATCATGATTTCTTCACCAAATCTGGCTTATCCTGGGACCTCAGCCTTGTAAATGAGTCCTACGAATGGGTTGAGAGGGACATTGTGTTTAGACCTAACCTCAAGACTTGGCAATCAGCATTTCGTGATGCCCTCCTCGAAGTAGGGGTTGGTCCTTACAATGGCTTCAGTTTGGATCATGCAACTGGCACTAAAATTGGTGGCTCCACCTTTGACTCCACCGGGAGAAGACACAGCGCCGCTGATCTTTTGAGAAATGCCAGAGCACCCAACATCAGAGTTGGCGTGCATGCTAGCGTGGAGAGGATTCTTCTTGCTTCCTCTGCAGTTGCACCAAAACAATCTGCTGTTGGGGTGGTTTACCGTGACAAGATGAGAAGGTATCACCACGCATTTGTGCACCAACGTGGTGAGGTCATTCTATCTGCAGGTGCCATTGGAAGTCCTCAGCTTCTTCTGCTCAGTGGAATTGGTCACAAGCCTTATCTCTCTTCAATGGGAATTCCGGTAGCTCATCACCTTCCTTATGTGGGTCACCTTCTCTATGATAATCCTCGCAATGGAATTACCATTGTACCCTCGCTTCCACTTGAGCACTCACTCATTCAAGTTGTGGGGATCACTGATTCAGGGGCTTATATTGAAGCAGCATCCAATGTCATCCCATTTGTATCCCCTCCTCCTCACTCTGTCTTCATAAGAACACCTTCTTCGCCGCTTTACCTCACGGTGGCTACCCTTATTGCCAAGATTGCAGGGCCAGTCTCTAGTGGTTTTCTTAGACTTGCTTCAACTGACGTCAGCCTCAATCCTATTGTTCGATTCAATTACTTCAACAGTCCCGTTGATGTTGAACGTTGTGTGAATGGCACAAGAAAGATAGGAGATGTGCTTAGAAGCAGGGCTATGAATGACTTCAAATTCAGAAGCTGGTTTGGGGTCCAAGACTTCAGATTTGTAGGGCCTGTATTGCCTCTTGACCAAACTAACTACCTTCACATGGCCAATTTCTGCCGCCGGACGGTGAGCACTATATGGCACTATCATGGAGGATGTGTGGTGGGGAGGGTTGTTGATCGTGATCTTAAGGTCATTGGAATTGGCTCACTTCGTGTGGTGGATGGATCTGTGTTTGGTGTATCACCAGGAACCAATCCTCAGGCCACCCTAATGATGCTTGGACGGTAAGTTTATGTGCCAAGTTCACTTTTGCATTACTTTCTTCAGGATAGGATAATATGTATGTAATGTTTAAAAGAGAATACAATTAATTAATACTATTGTTCTATTTTGGCAGGTATTTTGGGCTGAAGATAAGGAGAGAAAGAGCAAGACACAAATGACTGTTCACCTTGCACTTTTAGTTTGCTATTCTATTCTACAAGTAGGATTACATTTTGGTTTCCACTTCCATTTTTCTTCCATGCTATGCTATGCAGACCACAGAGCAGCACTAGAACGTGTTAATACAAAAATAACATAATGTATGCTTTGAATTGAATGTGTCAGTGCGATCAGTACAGAAACTAAACAGTGACAATTTAACAGTTCTGAGTAAAATGACTGAATAGAACATTCTGACTACATTTTGACTGGTTAGATTTGTTTCTCAAAGTCAACTATAACTCATAAAACTTCTTTGCTTTCGAGAAGTTTTATTCGTTATTTTTTCTGTTGTTTGTGTGTACTTCTACTCTATGTGTAATAAGGTTTCTGCAAACATAATTGTAACAAGTATATCAGATTTTTATCAGAGTGTATTGGTTGTTAATGTCTAATTTGGATGCTTGATGCTGAAAATAAAATATGCCCGTAATTAGCTAATAACTATGTGAGTAACTGTACAAATAGAGGTGGATTAATAATGAAATTTTCCCCCTAACTGTTCATTACGTTATATCCTTAGCTGAATCTTTTGTTGGGTTTGAATGCCAACAATCAAAGCATTCACGTTGTCACTTTTTGATCCTTCTGCTTGAGTAATAATAATGATATTTTCTTATACTATTTGCAACTTTGCATATCTTCTTTTCTTTTCTTTTAAGCTCTTTGTCTTGTTTTTTTGAAGTTGTGGGCGAAGGTTCTGGGGCACAAGTTCATTATCATCTAACTACAATCTGTTTAAGACGTACGAAAAAGTATTGGTTTTGGAGATTAAGCTGAGATTTGTAGTAATCATGTCAATAGATATACGTATGAAAAAGTATTGGTTTAGAGATTATAACTTTTCTGGACCCGCATTTTGCTCCATTATTATTTCCATCCAGAAACACACACATCAATTAATGTGGCAAACAGAAAAACTCTTTAAGTGGATAGACTCTATCTCACATCGTGCACCGTAGGCCACCGCTGGTAATGTTAGAGGTTGATTCTACCTTTTATTAAATTTCCATTCCATAGCTAGTTTTGTATGAAGCAGTTTCTAAATCATGGCATCCATATTTATATGTTTTTTATAGCTCTATAGACTACAGCAGTCATCAGTCATCACATAGAGCAACCGTAGCAAATCAAGAAAAGAAACGGGTAAGAAACCCCAGTAGAGGTGCTCTTCTCTGTTCTAAGTTTCTTTGATCAGTTTTGCGGCCGCATTTAAGATGGATGGTCCCTCGTTATCAGCTATTGGTAAATAAGTAAAGAGGTCTAGATTCTTGACTAGTAACTTGGTAAATAAGTAAAGAGGTGAGAAGAGTATGCTTTTGCAAAAAGGTAATTGAAAAAAAAGAAATTAATTTTTGAGTCAATCACCCAGCCCCCAATTGTCAAGTGACCTTTTGGAGGTTCGGCCACTGTTGCCGGGGCCAGAGAGTCCGGCACCCAGAATCTCCGGCCACTGCCGCCGGCTCCGGAGAGCTCAAGCTTCTGTTCTGGTTGGGGAGTGAAGGAGGGGTTTGATGTGGGGTTGAGTTTGAGAGGGAAGAAGGGAGGGAGCATTGTTCTGGAGCTGAACTCGGGGGTTCTGAGCAGGGGGGACATTGGTGCCAGTGGAAGGACCTGATTATCCACTTTTTGCTCTTGAAGTAAGCTGGCATTGCCGTTGAATAGATTTGCTGATATTCTTTATCTGGTTTACTTGATGACATGATTGGTGTTATTGTGAGAATATGTGTGTACCATTTAATGTGAGACCACTCCCCTCTTATGTCTTTACTTAAATTTGTAGTTCCTTACTTCCTTTGCAGATTCTGCCCAAATCTGAGATTTAAGGGGGGATGATTTTGAGGGCTTAGTTGAATGCCACTTTTATCTCAAGATTTGGGCAGAATCGAGATATAAGGGGGATGTAGCTGGACAGAAAATTTCACCAATGACTCATTTGCAAATTAAGCATTGAGCTGGTTTTGTAATTATGATTTATCTCCTATACCTGGTTTTGCAAGGAGTCCATCCATGGACCATAATTGGGAGAGTCCACCATATGTGTCACCCAGTTTTGCTATATAAATGGACAACATCTCTTAAAAGAGGAGTGCATACTTATTTTGGTAGGAGAGGAGTGCATAATTTGATAGACCTGAAGTTTGGAAAATGAGAAAATAGTAATAGTGCAGATTAGGTAATTTCAGTATTATATAAATAATATAGGCAAAACACACTACTGCATCTACATTGGTAAAATGTTTTTCCTGTCTTTCATCTTATGCACAAATCACTCAAGCAAGACTTTTAGTGTCACAGGTGAAATAGGAAAAATAGTATACAATTATCATAAACTTTGATCTTTTTAAAATTACGGTCATGAACTTTAAAATTCTCCTAATTAAAAATTGTATACTTTGACGAACTGTCATCAAATACAGGTCCACCATTTTCAGTCAAAGTTTAAATTAAAAAATAAAAATCTCATATAAAAAACTGCTTTTAAATATTTATTTAAAATGTATAGTTTGCCCCATTGATTATTGAATGTATCTACCACAATTTTCCAGGGGGAGGAACTTGAATATAGGACCTCTTACTAATTTGTAATGAGAGGAAAACCGTATTTGTAGAGCAAATTCAGATACATTTTTCTTGTTTGGTAAATAATTAAGACGCTTTTAATAGAGATTAGCATTCCATAAATAGAAGGAGCATGGCAGAATTTTAGCTTGAACTTTACCAATTTGTCCCACTTTCCATTCACTCTGCTAAAACTATCACCAGAACCTTACCAATTTATCTTTTTTGTTATAATAATTTGATGAATTGAAGCTTTCTTCCATTCAGCAAATTGAAAATACACATTTTATGAATTGCAAGTCTTAAGTCATCTCTGTTTATAAAAAAAAATATTTATTCTTTTTTTTTTATGATAAAAAGTTTTAAGAGAGAAGATGTTATCACTTTTTAAAGTAAGAACATAATAAAAGAATGAGCAATAATCACTTATGATTTCACTTATGGTTTTGAATTCTTCTGATTTATATAAATTCTATTCCCATCAAATAAAAAAGCAAAGAAAAGAAAATCACTTATGATATCTCCATTTCTTTTAGCAAACACACATTCCCACAAGAAAACAAACCAAAACCAGAGCCTATCAAAATTCTCCCCCTTTTGGACACACCACCTCTTCTTGATTGGCTTATATTATTTGGCCTTTTTTTAATGTGTGCTTTTATAAAGAAATAAAAATAACATTTATTATTTTTTATTAATTATTTAAAAAATATTAAATATTTTTTATATTTTTAAAATATTAAATAATATTTTTACTTTTCATTTAATAATGTCTATTTTTAATTTTTTTTAACAAGTATTTTAAAACTATTTGTTAAGAGATTCAAAATAAAAAATTTTACATTAAAAATAAAATTTGTTTTTAAAATTTTTAATTCATTAAATTCTCTATTTTTATAAAAAAAATCTTATTTTATATTCTTAATAAATGCCTTAAAATACTTTTTAACAAAAACTATTAATTTTAATTCCTTAACAAAACCTATACTATTTATAGGCAAGATAAATTAATGGCTCTTGGAATTCATTCAAAATTCTATATAATAAACTAAAGACCTTCCAAAGTTTTGAAAATCAGTCACAGAGATCAAGAAAACAGAAAAACAGAGAAAGCATAAAAAATCCTCTCTCTCTATGGCGTCCTCTGCTCCTGCTTGTGCCAAAACCATCTTCTTCCCCTCCACCTTGACCTCCTCAAGACCATCTCTTGTTTCATTCCTCAACACCACCTCCTTCTCCTCTCATTCTCACTCCTCCCATTCTCAACAACGTACCTTGGTGGTCAACAATGTTTTGAAAACAGTGGAACCCTCTGTCTTAAGCTCCAAGCAAAAGGGTCATGATGAGTGTTGGTCTTTGGGTCCAAAACCAACCATCTTGGTATCCGAGAAACTGGGAGATGCCGGCCTTGAAGTGCTGCGTGGTTTGGGAGACGTTGAATGCGAGTACGACCTCTCACCGGAGGAGCTGTGCTTAAAGATCTCATCGTGTGACGCATTGATCGTGAGGAGTGGGACCAAGGTGACAAGGCAGGTGTTTGAAGCTGCAAAAGGAAGGTTGAAGGTTGTGGGAAGAGCAGGCGTGGGCATTGACAATGTGGATCTACAAGCTGCCACCGAGTTTGGTTGCCTCGTCGTTAATGCACCCACCGCTAACACCATTGCTGCTGCTGAACATGGGATCGCTCTCCTTGCTGCCATGGCTAGAAATATTGCCCAGGCTGACGCCTCCACCAAAGCTGGTATGCTAAACCATACTTACCCGATTTCTTAAACAACCTTGCCAATTACCGGATTTGTCATTAAAAAAAAAAGTGTTGTAATATAATTGCAACATGTTATCGCGTTTCTGGTAAATATGTGCTAAACCATTTTTCAATTATTTTCTTAATTTAATTTACAACCCAAAGTAGAGAATTTTTTTACACTTTGACCGTTAATATTTGTGGATCTGCTCTTGGTCTTGGGTTTGTAGATTTTAACATTAATACTTGTTAGTTATGAACACTTTGACAATGCAACAAGTTTCGATGTTGGGTAAACTCAATAGCAGATACTTGAGGTGATAAGGGAGACATTGATATGTCTGAGTCGCTATATAAATTTCACAAAATATTATGACTTCAATGTTATTTTAGCTTCATCATTTAGATATTGCCATTTGATTCTGGGTTTATTATAGAGTGGAGGGTAATAAATATACAATTTATTGACATTAATTGTATTGGGATAAGATTTTCCTATAATAATAATTAATAACCTTATTTGAATATACGTGTATGTGCAGGAAAATGGCAAAGAAGCAAGTACGTTGGAGTTTCAATGGTTGGCAAGACATTAGCAGTTATGGGATTTGGAAAAGTTGGATCTGAAGTGGCGAGGCGTGCAAAAGGGTTGGGAATGAATGTGGTTGCACATGACCCTTATGCCCCAGCTGACAGAGCCCGTGCTGTTGGTGTGGATTTGGTATCATTTGATCAGGCCATCTCCACTGCTGATTTCATCTCTCTCCATATGCCGCTCACTCCAACTACTAAAAACATCTTCAATGACAATACTTTTGCAAAGATGAAGAAAGGAGTCCGCATCATCAACGTTGCTAGAGGTGGAGTTATTGACGAAATTGCCTTGGTAAAAGCCCTTGATAGTGGAATAGTTGCTCAGGTATATACGATCCTTTTCCCTACTCTTATCAATGTTAGCGTGTCACTTGATATGTGCCTTAAATCAAATAACAATTGTATATGGAACAGGCTGCACTTGATGTCTTCACCGAGGAGCCCCCATCCAAAGATAGTAAGTTAGTGCAACACGAGAATGTCACTGTTACGCCTCATCTTGGAGCTAGCACAAAAGAGGCACAGGTTTGTTTTTCTTTCTGCACTTGTACTCTTCTTTTAGCCCACAAATTCAATTCTGTTTTTTCTTCACCAATTTTGACTTACCAGGAGGGTGTAGCTATTGAAATAGCAGAGGCTGTGGTTGGAGCATTGAAGGGGGAACTTTCAGCAACTGCTGTCAATGCTCCTATGGTTGCTCCTGAGGTAAACATTGTTGTGATGTGACATGCCAATAACAAAAAAATACCTATGACTCGGTATTCCTATATATAAAAATTGTAGTGGCAATTCAAACATGCTGTTTGTGATCACATCAGGTGCTGTCAGAACTGGCTCCATATGTTGTGCTAGCTGAGAAGCTGGGCAAGCTAGCTGTACAGTTGGTGTCTGGAGGAAATGGAATCAAATCTGTGAAGGTGGTTTATCGATCAGCAAGGGACCCAGATGACCTGGACACTAGACTTCTGCGAGCCATGATCACAAAAGGCATCATTGAACCAATATCAAATTCAATTATCAACCTTGTAAATGCAGATTACACTGCTAAACAGAAGGGACTTCGCATAAGTGAGGAAAGGATGGTTGTTGATTCATCTGCTGAACTCCCAGTTGATTCAATCCAGGTACAAATATCAAATGTGGAGTCCAAATTTGGCAGTGCTGTATCAGAGAGTGGTCAAATAAGCATTGAGGGGAAAGTGAAGTATGGTAAACCCCATCTGACATGTGTGGGGTCTTTTGGTGTGGATGTGAGCTTAGAAGGGAACCTAATTTTGTGCCGTCAGGTAGATCAGCCTGGTATGATTGGGCGTGTTGGGACTGTACTGGCTGAACATAACGTGAATGTGAGCTTTATGAGCGTGGGAAGGACATCTAGGAGGAAGATGGCTATTATGGCTATTGGTGTGGATGAAGAACCAAACCAGGAGGCTCTTTACAAGATAGGAGCGGTGCCTGCAATCGAAGAGTTTGTCTTTCTCAAACTCTAGTCTAGTTGGTTCATATAAGGTCAGTATAGAAGGCACTTTAGAGGTCAGGAAGAGTATGTGCTGCGTGTGAAGAATTTCGACTGGATCTAGTTGATGAGTTGGGAATAAAACTTGCTGTAACAAATAAACAGTTAGTAGTGTGCACTTCTCCGTTGTCTCAGCAACAAGTTTTGCCATAGCCAGTGTCAACGTTTCTACTTTTGTTTATAGCTTTAACTGTTTGCTTGATAAATTCTTGTAATTGTTGCTTGTATTTTGTTATCCATGTCAATGGCAGAAGCTTTTGGTATATGGCTCTAGGTAATTAAGTTTGAGTAGGGGCATGACAGCATCAGTTTGCAAAACTACTGCAATTATTTCAAAGGGCATAAGGCAGGCGAGACTTGTCAATAAACCATCCATTCATTGTAATTAGGATGACATTACCAACTAGCAAACATACAATTATTTCCCCCTGAATATTAAGAGTCAAGACAATACAAAGAATTCATATATGTCAACTTTGACTTTGAGCATCGTCAGTTATCTATATAAAACTTTGAAAGCTCAAGCGAGAGAGAGAATGACGTGTTCATCATCAGAGTTATGTTGTCTACTTGTCTCCTTTCAGTAAAATCATACCTAAAAAGTTTGAAGCTATATATCAATCCAGGAAGAAAAAAAATGAATGGAAGGAAAAAAAATGAAGCATTTCCTCCAATTCAATTTCCCATTCAATTCCTACTTCTTACTCTCTCTTTTTGGAATTGATGTCACTTTGCATAATTGGTATTAAATTCTTGTTAATTTTTTTAATAATCAAATTAATGTCACCTACATATTTTGAAAATTTTAATCTTATATTTATTATTATCAATATTATTATTAGAGTAAGGAATTTGTTAAGGAGTGTGCTTAGGACACGGGTTAAAGAATAAAAAATAAATATTATGAAAAATTAAAATATTAAATATATTAATAACTCAAAAAATATTTATTATTTCCTTTTTAAGTTAGTAAGACTCTTAGGGGTGTTTGGAAACTTTTATATATATATATATATATAGGCTCAACAGTAGTAAAAATATGTATACAAAGAGTAGAAGAAGGAAAATCAGATATATAAATCAAAATACTTTATTAATAATTTCACAATACTTACAGAATACTTGATACAAATTACAAGTTCAAGTTCTTGAACAAAAAGCTGGATTTCAAAGTTAACAGAGGAAAACAGATTACAAGTGTTTTTAGACAGAGTGTTTACAAAACATAAAATTAAAACTTCGATGCCTTCCTCTGAAAGAGCTTCAGCTTATATAGAAAAATGACTCCGAAGAATTTTCAATTATCAGTGGATCTCAAATAAATTAAAATCCAACAACTTTGAGTAGAGGACAGGGGTCCCATCAAGAAACTTCATGCTTAGCTAGATGACGAATAAGGAACCTTCATAGGAATCTTCATGCTTAACTAGACGACGAATAAGGAACTTTCATATTTAGATAAATGAGGAACTTTTATAATTAGTTAGACGAATGAGTAACCTTCATAATTAACCATGTAGACCTTTACAGGTTGGAAAGGTCCACACCAAAACAGTCATCTTCATTATCATCGAGAAGATCGTGGTTTCCACTTCCTTCACTAGGAGGAGACGAACCAGAGGTACACATAATTGTCTTGAGTTTGCTTAACAATTCTTATTCTGAGGAAGAAGAGGCCTTGAAGAAATTTGTTCTTAAGTTCTTCAAATTGTGATGGTTTCTTATGGTTTTTCTTAACCAAAGAAGGATTGGGAAGGAGTCATTGATTAACCGCATCAATACTTATTAGTTTCTTGTTGAACTAAGGTCACCATTTAACACTAAATTATCTGGTAATCCATTCTGGATGAGGAATCTAGTATTTATAATAAAAATTATGATCCCAAACATTAATCCATGTAATTCCAAAAGCAGCATAAAAATGTAAAAGTATGGAACCTTGAGAAAAATTAGTTTTTTGAGTAAACAAATTATAAAAATCCTTAGCAAGTTGAGAAAAAATATCTACACAAGGACCAGTGATACACATCCAATTGGCAAACCATGAGAAAAAGTTTTTTAACCCTTTCTAGAACCAAAAGAACCAAGAATGGGAATATAGTCTAAGGAGCATAAATTTGTAGAAGCTTGCTGATAATCCCAATAAGTATAAGTTTGAAGATCAAATTTTATTGAGAAAGATTTTGGAGTGTGAGGAGCTTGATTCCATTCTTTCGGACCTAAGATTTTAAGGATTTTTACTTTAGAAAAATCAATATATTCAGGATTGGTATCACTATAATAATGATCTAAAGAGATTGTTTTTTACTTTCATTCTTTCTGTGCAGAACACAAAAGATAACCCTCCGTGCAACACCCTGTTTATTGGGAACTTGGGAGAGAACATTAATGAGGAAGAACTGAGGGGCCTTTTCAGTGTGTAAGTATATGTTATCCGTTTCTCCTGGCTCTTCTCTTAGCTGTTCATTTTTTGCAGTCTTTCTATGCTCTGTCAGGTAGTGGAATAATCTGTTAAACTTGACTTTGTGGTGCAGACAACCTGGTTTTAAGCAAATGAAGATTTTAAGACAGGAGAGGCATACAGTTTGCTTCATTGAGTTTGAAGTCAGTAACCTTCTGATCATATTTGTAGCTTTTATACAGTCATCTGTACCTTTTCTTAGTTAATATGATTAGGTTAATAGTTGTGTTATTTTCAATAAAATTATGTATTCCTCAGTTTGACATTCATGACCTAAACTATTGCAGGATATGAATAGTGCTACCAATGTGCACCATAATCTGCAGGGTGCTGTTATCCCAAGTTCTGGTTCTGTTGGCATGCGAATATAATATCCTTTTTTATATTGTCAAGTTCCTGGATGTTTTATTTATTCTGATTTCTATGTATGTTCACTCTTTTTAACTGTCCGGGCATCTGGGTTGTAAGATTTGTGAGGCATTTTCTAACATTTTTTTAAATTGTTTTGACACATTTCCACTTTGCCTGTTTTGGTGTTGCCTGAATTGTCTTTGGCCAAAATTTATTTTATATTTTTTAAAAAGGGGTATGGTAAGTGTATGGTACATGTATCTGATAAAAAAGCAAGTATTGGTGCTTCTTAGGTTGAACCACAATGTAAATCTTAATAGTTCAAACGTCAGAAGTTTTGACTGGTGATACTTGCTTCTGTCTCTTATTAAATCTCAATGTTCATTCAAAAAAATTGTCATCCCGTGCATTCAAATTGGTATAAATTCGTTGTGACATTTCCATTGTGTTTTATTCAAGGAATTGTTGTGCTTTTCCTGACTTCTTAGTAGATATTCAAAAAATCCATTTGGAAAAAGGAAAGATGCCAACCACCCTGTTGCTGCTCCCAGTGCTAATGGAGCTCCGCCAGCTGTGACTTATCAGTAGCTTGAAGGGGATGTACTCTGTTCTTTATGCTCTCACAAATATTACTACATAATAGGATGCATCTTGCTGCTGTTCCATGCATCCATTGATTATCAAGTCATCGCCATTAACATCCCTGCTTATGTGAATGAATGCACAATGGCATCATAAACATACATTTGACCATGTTATACTAACTAATCAGACATGCATTTCTTGGCAGCATGTGTTGGTGCCCAGATTACTTTCATAGGTGTTTATATCAACTTATCATTTGTAGAAGTGATGCATGAGTCTAAATTTTGTCAGAATTGTGTGCTTTACTTCATATTTACTTTCTATATACATCGGCATTAGGAATGCTTATTCAAACAGGCATTTTGAAAGTTACCTCTTTTTCAACTATAGGTTCCTCTGTTGTTTAATTGACATGACATCCCTTGGTGTTGCTTACTTTCATTTCATGGCACGATTTGGCTAGGATCTGGAGAAATCAGGAAATCACACCAATAGTCATGCTTCGCTTTCCACTTTCATTACCATTGTCATTACACCACATTTCTAGCCTTCTTTTTTCAGCTTAATCCGTCATGACTACATTTGATCAAAGGATATTTGATGCTTTGACATTCAAGCTATTCAGAGCTATTTAAAGGATTTTAGGGAGTTATATGTTATCTGATTTATACAGGATTTCAATACGACAAAGCTTTCTTTCATAATGGGAGGTCCATTATTGCTGCCGCCATATTGTTGCAGGTAATTTTTGTTTACTAGGCAAGACTACCATCAAATTAGGATGGAACTTCTGTTGACTATCAAGTGAAGCTTCCTATGATTTATAGGTACTCTTGGATTTATATTCTTCACAGATATGTTATTCTGCGAAGTTGCCAAGATCTACAATTGTGGCAGATTTTTTTTTTTTTTGGTGAAGTTAGGTGTCAGAAACTCCTTGTAGCAGAAAAGACTGGTTGGTTAAGAGTAAATTAATACGGGAAAATAGAGTAATGGTTGTTGGGTTCCTGATATAAATTTGAGTTTCAACTTTTATCTTTCGGCACTTTTCTCTGTTGAGTTTTCTGCTCGTACACCGTTTAATATAATTATAGTATATTTTTCAAGTATCCCAAGTTTTTCCATGGGAATAGCAACTTCGTTTGCAGTGCTTCGGGGATCATACGAGGCGTCAAATGTGCTTCCTTAGTTTTACAAATCAATTCTTACACACAGTAACTATGGCTGCGTTGAGTCTTAAATTTTTGTTTTCGACTAACAACCGAGCGGTTAAATTGAGTCTTAAATGATCATACTTGATTGTTTTCATTGTTTTCCAGGACTACCGAATGCACTTGTCGGCTTTATAAATTTTATTTTATTTTTTCTAATCTTTTGTTTTTGGGGGATATGATTTATTTATATTCCAATCATGTGCTGTCAATTACTTTACGAGATCATTTTAATAAGGACGCAAATATGGTATTAGACATCTAAGAAGTGTTGGCCTAAAGTGTGTAACTAGGTTTGCAAATCAGCCCGATGCCAAAGTGGGGTGCTTTTCGCCTAATAAGGCCTTCTTTCTTTGATAACCACAAAAGTAAGATGTTTCTAAAGGATTATCCTTCTTAATAAAAAAAAGGTCGTTCTTAAATTAAGGAAATCTAATTAATGGGAAAAAGTAACATTTTAAGAATGTTGATATATGTACATAAATATATTATTACTCGTCCTTTATATTAAGATTGAATGCATAACAATCGTTGTCAACTGAAAGTCAAACCACCTTCAAAATTATGTATTAAAGAAACTGAACTCTTTGTTTACGACACGGCATATACAGAAACACGAAAAACTTTCCTGGAGGTATTGTCAAGATATGAAGGTTCACACTCTTTCCCCTCTTGACCCCAGTCCGGGGTTAGTTGAAGTCTTAAAGAACTATGTAGAAAAAATAAAGTCTTAAAGAACGTAGACCCAAGTTCAAACTCCAAATGCAATTTGAAAATTTAATTCAATATTAAAATAAATTTAGATGAATGAATGATAATATAAAATAAATTTAAATAACACTAATTAAAATTGACATAAAAAAATTGAATCGGTTTGGTAAGTAACGTCCATCTCCTAAGACAAGAACGAATCGAATGGAGATTAGTTAGAAGTGAAATGAGTAGAAAGTATTGTACTCTTTAAAAAATTTGACTGTGAAAAGAATTTTGCTTACTCTGAAAAGGACCAGCATCATGTGAATTCGGGTTCTGATGTTTTTATTTTGGAGTTGGTTATAAATCGCGTTCAGATGTGGGGACGAGTAAAGTAAAGAAAAAGCGAAAGAGACAAGGAAATATGCTTGACTCAGAATCAGAGATGGAGTGAGATGCTTGGAAGAAACTAGCTTTATTATTATATGAATATGAATATGAATATGTGAAATGAAAATGTGAATGAATGACTGAATGCTATTTAATGAGCAATGGAACAGACAACCCTCTAAGTCTGTCTGTTCCGCATTAATTCAGTCTCACCACACCGCCTTGGTTGTTGTCCTCTTCCTTTCCTTTCCTTTCCTTTCCTTTCTTAGCAGATTCAACTCTCTTTCTTTCATAGACTTTCAGCTCAAAGTCATAGGCCAAAACACCTCCTTTCCCACTGCAATGAGCTTCTTCTTCTTCTTCTTCTTTCTAGTAATCTAATCTGCAAAAACCAAGGTAAGGCCTTTTTGTTCCTCTTTCTCTAACACTGCAACTGCAACTGTGTGCGGTTCCATCTCTCCATGAGGCTTCTCTTGGGGCTTGTTTTCTTCTCTTCCTTCTTGTATGCTGTTTCTGCACTCACCTCTGATGGGGTGGCTCTCTTGTCACTCATGAGTTACTGGACATTCGTGCCTCCTTCCATAAACTCCACCTGGACTGCCTCTGATTCCACTCCATGCTCCTGGGTTGGAGTTCAGTGTGACCATGCCCACCATGTGGTCTCCCTTAACCTCAATGGTTATGGGATTGCTGGTCACTTAGGAGCTGAAATTGGAAACTGTAGTCTGCTAGAGAACTTAGACCTTACTGCAAACAATCTTAGAGGGAAAATACCTAACGCCTTGAAAAACTTGCACAAGCTAAGGAATATCAGCCTTTCTTCTAATCTGCTGACTGGTGAAATTCCAGATTCCTTTACTCAAATCTCTCAACTGCAACTTGTTGACCTGTCTTATAACAGTCTAAGTGGTTCCATCCCCGCTAGTATTGGGAACATGACTGAACTCTCCATGTTGTATCTTCAAAGTAATCAGTTGTCTGGGACAATTCCCTCATCCATTGGGAACTGCAGTAAATTAACAGATTTGTATTTGAATGAGAATCAGTTGCAGGGTATTCTGCCTGAGACTCTAAACAATCTCAATGGTCTTGTTTATCTTGATGTCAGCCAAAATAGTCTTAGCGGTACCATTCCATTGGGCTCTGGCAGTTGTAAAAATTTACAGTTTTTGGATCTCTCATTCAATGTGTTTAGTGGAGGCATTCCCTCAGGCTTGGGGAATTGTAGTGCTTTATCACAATTTGCTGCTGTAAACTGTAACTTAGTTGGAACTATTCCACCCTCCTTCGGTCTACTGACCAAGCTTTCTATTTTACGCCTTCCCGAGAACCATCTTTCCGGAAAAATACCTCCAGAATTTGGTAACTGCAAGTCTTTAAAAGAGTTGCATTTGTATTCCAATCAACTTGAGGGAGAGATCCCAAGTGAACTGGGAAAATTGAGTGAACTACAGGACCTTGAATTGTTTTCCAATCAATTAACGGGTGAAATTCCACTTAGCATCTGGAAGATTCAAGGTCTTGAGCATCTCCTTGTGTATAACAATAGCCTTTCCGGGGAACTGCCTTTGGAGATGACAGAGCTCAAGCAACTGAAAAATATCTCATTGTTTAGCAACCAGTTCTCTGGAGTCATACCTCAAAGCTTGGGAATTAATAGCAGTTTAGTACAGTTGGACTTTACAAATAATAAGTTCACTGGTAACATCCCACCAAATCTTTGTTTTGGCAAGAAACTGAGCATGCTGAATATGGGCATCAATCAACTTCAAGGTAGCATACCTCCTGATGTTGGAAGCTGTACAACTCTTAGAAGGGTGATTCTTAAACAAAATAATTTTACTGGGCCTCTTCCTGATTTTGAAAGCAATCCGAATCTCATATTTATGGATATCAGCAACAACAAAATCAATGGAGCAATCCCATCAAGTTTGGGAAACTGCACAAATCTCACTGACTTAATTTTGTCCATGAACAGATTTACAGGGCTTATACCCTCAGAGATAGGAAACCTTGTGAATCTTCAGACTTTGAGTCTTGCTCACAACAACTTAGAAGGTCCTTTGCCATCTCAGCTGTCAAACTGTACCAAAATGGACAAGTTTGATGTGGGATTCAATTTCCTAAACGGTTCATTGCCATCAAGTTTGCGGAGCTGGACAGGGCTAAGCACATTAATTTTAAGAGAGAATCATTTTAGTGGGGGCATCCCAGCTTTCTTGTCAGAAATTAAAGAGCTTTTGGAACTACAACTTGGTGGAAATATGTTTGGAGGCAGAATTCCTGGATCAGTGGGAGCATTGCAGAATTTGATCTATGGGTTGAATCTAAGTTCTAATGGGCTGATAGGTGACATTCCTGTAGAGATTAGAAACCTGAAAAATTTGCAAACACTGGATCTATCTCAGAACAATTTGACAGGAAGCATAGAAGTTCTTGATGAACTCCCTTCACTAGTTGAAATCAATATTTCATACAATTCCTTTCATGGTCCTGTACCAAAGACGCTGATGAAGTTGCTTAATTCTCCTACGTCATCATTTTTGGGCAATCCTGGCCTATGTATCAATTGTTCACCGTCAGATGGTTTGGTTTGCAATGAAAGCAGCTATCTAAAACCATGTGATAACAAATCCACTAATCAGAAAGGCCTCAGCAAAGTTGAAATTGTGATGATAGCACTTGGATCCTCAATATTTGTTGTTTTGCTGTTGCTGGGATTAGTATATATGTTTGTTTTTGGCAGAAAATATAAGCAGGAAGTCAATATCTCTGCCAGAGAGGGTTCTTCGCCCCTTCTTAACAAAGTAATGGAGGCTACAGCAAACCTAAATGATCAGTATATTATTGGAAGAGGAGCCCATGGAGTTGTTTATAAAGCCCTAATAGGTCCAGACAAAGCTTTTGCTGTAAAGAAGCTAGGATTTGCTGCGAACAAAGGTAAGAACTTGAGCATGGACAGAGAAATTCAAACCCTTGGAAAAATTAGGCATCGAAATCTGGTCAAATTGGAAGACTTTTGGTTGAGAAAAGATTATGGCCTAATTTTGTACAACTACATGCCAAATGGAAGCCTTCATGATGTTTTGCATGAAAAGAATCCACCACCATCCTTAGAGTGGAATGTGCGGTATAAGATAGCTGTTGGAATTGCTCATGGATTGGCTTATCTCCATTATGACTGTGATCCTCCCATAGTGCACCGAGACATCAAACCAAACAATATACTTCTAGACTCTGATATGGAGCCTCATATTGCTGACTTCGGTATTGCCAAACTTTTGGATCAGTCTTCTACTTCAAATCCTTCCATATCTGTTCCGGGTACAGTTGGTTATATTGCACCAGGTATCTCTCTCTTGTACATTTATTGTTGATTGGATATTTCTTTCCTTCTCAAAATTCTCGTATGGATTAACATGTTTATACTGGCTTGTGACAGAGAATGCTTATACAACAGCAAATAGTAGGGAGTCTGATGTATACAGTTATGGGGTAGTTTTGCTTGAACTGATAACCAGAAAGAAGGTAGTAGACCCCTCATTTATGGAGGGTATTGATATAGTGGGTTGGGTTAGATCTGTCTGGGGGGAAACAGGAGAAATTTATCAAATTGTTGATTCAAGCCTTGCAGAGGAATTTCTAGATACCCATATAATGGAACAAGTTACCAAAGTGCTTATGGTGGCTTTAAGATGTACTGAGAAGGATCCACACAAGAGACCAACCATGACAGATGTTACCAAGCAATTATCAGATGCTAATCCACGCACAAGAAGTAAAAAGAGCTAGTTTTTAATTTAAAAGGCTTATCTAACTTATATGTATGATCATGATAACCGTTTTGTTGTATGCAACTATGCATTTTGCTTCTCATGTGGTAGTCTCGGTGTATGCATTTTTAAGTTAATTTGTACTGTATCATCAATTTGGCTATACAGAGGAACTTGAATATGTTTGCAATTTAGTAGTGATCCAATTTAACTCAATCTTATAATAATAATTTAGGGCTTTAGGCAATTCTACTCTGAAATTCCTCGGGTCACAGCCACCAAAATGATGAAAAAGGCATTTGAACATGTCCTAACTAACACAAATGTTCCAAACTGCGCTAGAATCTTGTGTCTATTCAACAAGAAAACTGATTAGGTTGCCTGATCCTTCAATTATTTATTCAAATATTCAATTGAAAGAGGAAACAAAGAGAAGAGACTTTACATTCTATTTTGGTTGAAAAAATGATGATGCTGAGTGATGACCTGTCTTGAAGAAATGGTCGCTCATTACTTTGTTTTGCGCATGCGACTGGTATAAGAAAACGACGGAAAATCATCATTTTTTCAATTTTGTTATGAATTTTGTTAAGGACATTTGTTAACAATTTAAACTAAAAAGATACTTGTTAAAAAAATTAAAATAAATTTTTTTAGATGAAAACAAGATAAATAGCAATTTTTTTTTCAATTTTTAATGTATCAAATATCTTTTTTTATTTAAAATTTTTTATTTTTGCTTTTCTTAACAAAACTCATATTATTATCCTGTTTGTATAAGGGGAAGGAGAGGGACATTAACTTGCTAGTTGGAATAAGATTTTGAGTTTGGGCCTTTCGTGACCCAATAACCCACTCGTTTCTAATATGTTCAACGGGTTGGTGGTGGTGGGTGCCTGGGTGGTCCGATGACTCTAATTACCTGACACCAATGCTCCCATTCTTGGCGTCAGTTTTGGCAAAAGAAGTTATAATACGACATTAGCACTTGACAAAGCTATCAGTTTTTTAATTTACAATTGCACAGCTCGAGTTGCCATATGCAACAGTTCCATCAGCTGATGCACCAATAACCCCAAAAAGATGTTTTCACAAGCAAACCACCAAACCAAAGTGCCTACTTGGTATGTGGTACGGGCACTACTTGCATCTTGACAGAACATGCTTGTTGCAACAGTTGCATAATCTGTGATATCGCATACTCCTCTCTCTTCAGGCGGAAGTTGCATTAACATTCATTATCTATAGTGGCATGGAGCATTTAGGCATACATATATATAGCATTGTTTCCATGAGGACCCAAGATGGGATGCATTAATCTTGTGCCTTGGCTCATATATTGACTTGACGCACCCTCAAAGATCATACACAAGGTTATGTTCACAACCTTGACTACATGGTTTAGCTCAGCCTTTCAATTCCTCAATTTATTACATGTTCAACATTCAACAAAACTTGGGTTCAACTTTTGACTTATTATATGTTCAACATGTTCAACTCTTGTTTTCAATTTTATTTAATTTCTTTTTATGTGTCTATTAACTTAATTAAATGAAGTTAAAAGTAATAAATAGAGAGAGATTAAATGAAATTAGAAACAAGAATTAGAGTCAAATGTTGGGACTAAGTTTTGTTCTTAAACATTTATCCACAAGTTATTTTAAGTAGTGATATGGTTAGCATGCACCAGTCTCAAGATTCTTTATTCGGAAGACTAGTCTACGACAAAACACATGGCCAAAATGCTCCTTGGTCATCTCGGAGCATGGATGCACCTTCCATATGAGTTGTTGCATGATGCTCAAAATTTGATTAATGGTTGGAACTGACAATAGGGAGCCGGTTGAATAAGTTTATTAGTGAAAAAAGTAAAAGTTATAAAAAAAAAATTATTTAACTCTGGGGCTTATAAATCACTGCACACATTACCACCATTTTAACTGTTCAATTAATTTGCAAATGAAATTAGAACCCAGATGCCATTAAAAGATTATAACTTGGAACCCATTTCAACTTCGTAGTTAGGATTGCAGAATCGATGTTAGCACCGAAAATCTCATTGTGACCAATCTCAACAACAGGGTTAAACTATGCAGATCGTACATCATGATCGAATTCGAATTACGATGACTCGATTCGAAACTCACAAACAGATGCTTCGACAAAGATCCAATGGCTTGAACCGTGGTACCAGACCTTGTCACTGTTGCAATAGAAGTCACACATCGGTGGGTTGTTAGCATCTGTAGAGGAGGTTTTCTTATAAATAAGGACCTCCTCCATTAGTTTTAATCATCCCAAAAAATTTTTTCCTTCTTTTATACAATTTCTTTGTAATTATAAAAAAGTTGTAATTTTTTTTTATAGTGAAAATTTTTTAGTCTTACCCATAATTTTTTTCTTATCATTAAAAGGAGTTTTTTACGTTAAATATTATGTGTTAGTTTTTCTTTTCTCAACTTGTTTCTATTTTAATTTTGTGTCTTTTATTTTATATAACTTCTTTGTCAACAATTGTGTGCAACATTGTTGTATAAATAGACACCAGTTACACCACAACCGAGCCTCACAAGAGACTTCTTAGAGAGCTTGCGTATTATTCATAAATTGAAGATACTTTCATATTGTATTCCCAGTTAGATTTAAGTTCTTATTGAGAAGGTTTTCCACACTAAAAAAATTACAATTATTTTACGCTTCCGCATATGTTATTCTTATGCAAGCATTTCCCAACAGCTTTGGAAATAAAGTGTTATTCTTGTTGCTGGAAATAAAGTGTGGTAGTGTAGGAGTGCATGGCTCAAATTCCTCAAGTTCACAGAAGAAGAAAAGACTTGGTATTTAAGTGTGTCCTATTAGTTCTTTTCCATCTACTTTCTTTTTATCTTTTTCAACAGAACTTGCCTTATACACTGTCAACTCTTGTTTTCACGGTCTACGGTCACTATTCTAAAATGTTATACAAATGCACTATTCCACAAGTATATATGATACTATTCATGCTATGGATACTATTCATGGTGACTATTCATACGTGTAGTTGTATACTTTTACAGTGATTGTTAACATATATTGGATTTGTTCTAGTATACCCGGTATTATACGTTTCACAATATCGATGTTCACGTATGACCAATCTCACAACGGGGGTTACTATTCACCATGATCAATGAAATAGTGTAAGCCATGGCCCAGCCTTGAGAAATAGATTGTTGTTAATATCATGGCAACGAAATATGAGATTAAGAGGTTCAATGAGTAATTTCTCCTTATGGAAATAACCGAAGATAAAGGCAATCTTGAGAGAAGGACAATTGCTTGGCAGTATTGTCGAATTGAAAAGCAGGCCCACCGGGATTCCTGATGACAAGTGGAAGGAGATGGATGACAATTCTTGTATATGGTACTACTTCATGGTGACTATTCATAGTTGTATACTTTTACGGTGGACGTACAATGTTCATCATTCTTCTATGGAACAACTTATTACAATGGATACTATTGAACCTTATTCTTGTATATGGTAATTCATACGTATAGTTGTATACTTTTACATTGTTTCTTCTTATGGTGATCATATTGGATTTGTTCTAGTATACGGTAATACGTACAATATTGTTCCTGCATCTAGCTTTGAGATTGAGCGGTCTTGAGAAAGGACAATTGTTTGTCAAGTGTTGCGGATTCGATGAAAGGAATGACAATGAAGACGGCGAAGGAGATTTGGGATGCACTCACCAAATTGTACGAGGTCAAGTCACTTCACAACCAGATATTCTTAAAAAGGAGGCTTTATACTCTACGAATGAGTGAATTCACGACAGTAACGGATCTCATCAACAATCTGAACACGCTACTTTCCCAACTAACCACATCAGATTACAATATGGTGGAAAATGAACGTGCAGAACTTCTACTTCAAAGTCTACCTGATTCTTATGATCAAGTCATCATCAACATAACAAATAATAATATTGTTGATAGTCTTCAATTTGATGACGTTGCTGCTGTTATTCTTGAAGAAGAATCCAGGCGGAAGAACAAGGAAGACAGATTAGAAAGCTCAAAACAAGCAGAGGCTTTGTCGATGACGAGGGGAAGATCAACAGAACGTGGCTCTAGTGGGAGCCGAGATCAGAGTAGATCAAAGTCACGAAAAAGGAAGAACCTCAAATGCTACCATTGTGGCATGAGAGGGCACTTGAAGAAAGATTGTTGGTACAATAAGAAAAATGCAGGAAAAACTCCTGAAGCAACAACCTCTCAAGGATGTGTTGCGAGTACCTCTGATGATGGAGAAATCCTTTACAGCGAAGTAGCAATTGGTTCCAAAGGCGGAAAATAACTCACTGATGTTTGGATAATGAATTCAGGAGCAACATGACACATGACTTCACAACGAGACTGGTTTAGCTCTCATGAACCTATCTCAGAAGGATCTGTGTTCATGGAAAATGATCATGCCTTGGAGATTGCTGGAGTTGGTACTGTCAAAATAAAATTACACGATGGTACTGTTCGCACAATTCAAGGGGTGACATGTGAAAGGCTTAAATAAGAATTTATTGTCTATTGGGCAATTGGATGACCTCGGATGCAAAACCCATATTGAATGTGGGATCTTGAAGGTGATTAAAGGTGCTCTTGTGGTGATGAAAGTAGAAAAGATCGCGGCAAATCTATACATGCTTCAGGGGGAGACATTGCAAAAGGCAGACGCATTAGTTGTATCAGTCGGCCAAGAAGAATCAACGACAATGTGGCATTGCAAATTAGGTCATATATCAGAACGTGGTTTGAAGATTCTCCCGGAACGTGATCTCCTTCCGAGGCTCAAATCGATAAACTTATCTTTTTGTGAGCACTGTGTTACAAGCAAGCAGCATAAATTAAAGTTTGATAGATCAACTGCTAGAAGCAAGCGCATACTAGATTTAATTCATTCTAATGTGTGGGAGTCACTAGAAATGTCCTTAGAAAGAGCAAAATACTTTGTATCACTGATTGATGATTACTCCAAGAGATTATGGGTGTACCCAATCAAGAAGAAGTCAGATGTGTTTCCAATTTTCAAAGACTTCAAAGCAAGAGCAGAACTTGAATCCGAAAAGAGGATCAAGTGCTTGAGGACAGACAATGGAGGAGAATATACAGATGGCAATTTTTTCGCATTTTGCAAGCAAGAGGGTATTCAAAGGCAGTTTACAGTTGCACACACACCTCAACAAAATGGTGTAGCAGAGCGGATAAATAGAACTCTCTTAGAAAGAACAAGAGTTATGTTGCGAACTGCAGGTCTAGCCAAGTCTTTTTGGGCAGAAGCAGTCAAAACTGTCTGTTACGTGATAAACCGGTCGCCATCAACTGCAATTGGTTTAAAGACACTAATGGAGATGTGGAATGGCAAGCCAGCAGATTATTCTTATCTTCGTGTGTTCGGATGTCCTGCATATGTGATGTATAATTCCCAAGAAAGAACGAAGCGGGATCCAAAATCCAGGAAATGCAAATTCTTGGGTTATTCTGATAGTATTAAGGGGTATCACCTGTGGGATCCTACTGCCCGCAAGGTTATTGTCAGCAGAGATGTGATATTTGCAGAAAATGAACTGCAAAGTAAATAAGAAGATATCAACATTTTGAAAGAGACTACTACGGTACAGATAGATGGAAAAGCTGGAGAAGAAGATTCCTCTGAAGCAGAACAAAAACCAGAGCACGAGGAACAAGAATCATATGAGGCCAATGATACAGAAGTTCGGTGGTCAACTCGTCAAATAAGACAACCATCATGGCACTCAAACTATGTTATGGCAAGCCACGATACATATTGTCTTCTAACAGAAGAAGGAGAGCCGTCAACCTTTCAAGAGGCTGTGAGCAGCTCAGATGCTTCTCTATAGATGGCAGCAATGCAAGAAGAAATGGAGGCCCTACATAGAAACAAGACATTGGAACTTGTTGAACTTCCAAAGGGACGGAAAGCCATTGGTAACAAATGGGTCTATAAGATCAAACGAGATAGCAACGATCAAATGGAACGATATCGTGCAAGGCTGGTGGTCAAAGGGTATGCTCAAAAAGAAGGAATTGATTTCAATGAGATATTCTCTCCAGTTGTCAGACTTACCACTATCAGGGTAGTCTTGGCTATGTGTGCTGCATTTGATTTACATCTTGAACAATTAGAAGTGAAAACAACTTTTCTTCATGGAGAGCTAGAAGAAGAGATATATATGCTCCAACCAGAAGGCTTTAAAGAACAAGGAAAAGAAAACTTGGTTTGTAGGTTGACCAAATCCCTGTACGGTCTAAAGCAGGCGCCCAGATGTTGGTACAAGAGATTTGATTTCTTCATTATTAGCCTTAGATACAACAGACTAAGTTCAGACCATTGTACGTACTACAAGAGGTTTGGTAATAATGATTTCATCATTTTACTGTTATATGTGGACAACATGTTGGTGGTAGGCCCCAACAAAGATCGAGTCCAAGAATTGAAAGCAGAGTTGGCTAAGGAGTTTGATATGAAGGACTTGGGACCTGCAAACAAGATTTTAGGGATGCAAATTCACCGAGACAGAAAAAATAGGAAGATTTGGCTTTCTCAAAAGAATTACCTGAAGAAAATCTTGCGATGCTTCAACATGCAAGATTGTAAGTCAATCTCTACCCCACTTCCTATTAATTATAAATTATCCTCAAGTATGAGTCCTAGCAATGAAGTGGAGAGGATGGAAATGTCTCGAGTACCGTATGCATCAGCAGTGGGAAGCCTTATGTATGCCATGATATGTACAAGACCAGACATTGCACAAGCAGTGGGAGCGGTCAGTCATTTTATGGTAGATCCTGGTAAAAAGCATTGGAATACTGTTAAGAGGATCATAAGATATATTAAAGGGACCTCAGGTGCTGCATTATGTTTTGGAGGATCAGAGTTTGCTGTCACGGGATATATTGATTCAGATTTTGCAGATGATCTTGATAAAAGAAAATCTACTATAGGCTATGTGTTTACACTTGCAGGAGGAGCGGTTAGCTGGTTATCGAAGTTACAGACCGTTGTAGCTCTGTCTACTACAGAAGCTGAATACATTGCAGCTACCCAAGCTTGCAAGGAAGCTATTTGGATTAAAAGGTTAATAGAAGAATTTGGGCACAAGCAGAAGATAATTACTATGTATTGTGATAGTCAGAGTGCCTTGCACATTGTAAAGAATGCAGCTTTTCATTCAAGGACAAAGCACATAGGTATCCAATATCACTTTGTTCGAGAAGTAGTAGAAGAATGAAGTGTGGATATGCAGAAAATTCACACCAAAGACAACCTAGCAGATGTTATGACAAAGCCAATCAACACTGATAAGTTTATTTGGTGTCGATCCTCCTATGGTCTATCAGAAACGTAAGCAACATGGAATGGCAAGATAGAAAGAGTGGTGTGAAGATATGATTGACTCAATCAAATCTTCAAGTGGGAGAATTGTTGCAATAGAAGTCCCACATCGGTGGGTTGTTAGCATTTGTGGAGGAGGTTTTCCTATAAATAAGGACCTCCTCCATTAGTTTTAATCATCCCAAAAAATTCTCTCCTTCTTCGATATAGTTTCTTTGTAATTACAGAGAAGTTGTAATCTTTCTTCTATAGTGAAAATTTTCTAGTCTTTCCCGTGGTTTTTCCCTCATCATTAAAGGGAGTTATCCACGTTAAATATTGTGTGTCAGTTTCTCTTTTCTCAACTCTATTTTAGTTGTGTGTTACTATTTCTATAACTCTGGTACCCAACAGTCACGTTCTCCCAGTTCAAGGTCTCTTTAATGTTCCCCTTTTCCAAATCGCGAATCTACGAGCCAGAGAAGTCGTTGGCACTAGCGACGACGACGGACAACGAGATGGCGAGGAGGGAATCGACAACGATGAAGTGGGTGAGGATGGTGAACTTGCGGCGGAGGGACCAGTCGAACGATTTTATTTTGCTGTCGTACGCGACATGGAGGGAGTCATAGCCAATGGTGGCGAATGGCGATGGCAGAGGGATTGCCAATAATCTGCCTTCCGTTCTGCTCTCTTCTTTGCATTTTCAGATTTTTCAAATTCTAGCATTTTAACCCTATGCTTGTTCATTATCTTTAATAAGTAACTCCAATAGCAGGTAATGATTAGGGTGCACCCATGCTCCATAACATCAGAGGATGCAACCTAACATTAGCCCACAACACATATATTGTGGAGAAATTGTAGTAAATACAAAATAAAATTATATTCACTATCTCTTTTATAATTTTAAAACTAAACAATAACAGGAAAAATGCACGTGTGGACAGGGGGTAATAATTAATGAAAGTGCATCCATGTAGTAGCAATTTATTGACTAGTCATAGATACATGTAATGAAATTAACTCTTCTAAAAAAACTTTTAAAGTGAAGGTTGATACATAATTTTATGGGTAAATTACATACTACTTCATGAAATTTTGTCTTTTTTTTATTTTTTAAACATGAAATTCATTATTGAACACATAATTTTTTAAACTATGATAAAAAGTGTAAAAATAATATTTTTGTTGTTAATTTTAACTGCATAATCTGTACGTAATCTATTTCAACATAATTCTTAAACATTCAACTCTTAATTATGTGCAGATTATCGTTGTTAAATTTAACATAATATACAAGTTTACATTTTTTATCATAGTTTAGGTGAGTCATGTATTTCAAAATAAATTAGATGCATAAAAATTGAAAATAAAGAGGTGATGCATCATTTACTCTAATTTTATATCTAACAGAGAATGGACCTGTCTTGTGCTTGAAGGCTACCAAATACCAATATCGATTTCTGATAACATTGTATTTTATAGATTTTATAATCCTCTCACTAGGTTTCTTAAGGTTCAATTAAGCTTAATTAAATTGGTTTTGACATATTTTATGATATTGGACCTTATTGGATCATTAAATAAATTATTACATAAATTAGCCTTAATTATTTCTTTAGAAGTGTTTAGTAAACTGACTATAATTTGAGTTGTAAATATTTGATTGATATGATTTTGATCTTGTAGGAAAGCTTAGACAATTCCCTACAACTGTAATGATGAACACTTTCCCAGAATCAGACTCCTTGGAAGTGATATTGGGCTTTAAAGTCAAAATAGAGGAGCTGAAACTGGGTCTAAATACTCTGCAGTAATTGGACCATATCTTGAGTTCTAGGAATGATTTTGGACTGAAACCAAAGCCAATTTAAAGCAAATATTCAGGCCTACAACTTTCATGAAGACCACTTCTCTCAAAAATGAAGAAAATTGGACACACAGATGTGCATTTGCTCAATTATTGAAAAGTTTGTCATGTTGTTCACTGTAGCATACTGTAGATTACTTTGTGGCGTTATTAGCACCATTGTAGCACACCGTAGATTACTGTAGCACACTATAGATTACTGTAGCTACAGTGGCCAAATTTGCATATATAAAGGCAATTGAAGAATTGAATAAGATGTTACGAAGAAGAGCCTCTGGGCTTATTTCCAGAGGAGGAGAGGAGGAATTCCCCACTCTCCTCAGTCTCCCTTCACTTTTCTTTTCTCTCTCTTTTTCTCTTTTTCTTTCTTTTAGTCTATGTGTAAATAAGTTTCAGTCTACTTGGGTTAAAGTGTGAAGCTCTTGGTAATAAAATAAGGTTAGATTTATTCATCTCTTGTGCTTTAATGATTTATCTTTTTAGTAATTATTATACGTGTTATATTTTGTTTCTGATAATTTAGAAACTACCCTTGTAAAGAGAAATTCTTGATTTATTGTAGACAAAATATTGGCACAGTGAATGCTTTAACCCATTTACAAGTGGTGGTGTTAGAAACTCTCCTTATAAAGTGGAGATCTTGATTTATGGTAGACAAAATATTGGCACAGTGAATACTTGATCCCATTTATGAGTAGTTGTGTTAATAGATGATTAAAGGAAACATAATATAATTACGTATATTATTTTAATGGACTTTTACCGTTGTATTTTCTGATTGGAACCTCCATGTTGCGAGGATTCTAATTGAGTTATAAAAGGAATTAATCTTACTTTTACTTTATTTACCAAGAGTGAATCTTTTTATCCAAGTAAATAATTTTTACTATAGTAACAAAATATTTACTTCACCTCTTCAACAATTCCCTGTGGATCGACCTTGGACTCACCGATAAATTTATTACTTGAGACAACCTGCACTTGAGTTTGCAAATGCGACAATTAAAAATTGTGCATCAATTTCCTACTACACGTGAGTCATCAGCTGTCATTTTTGGGCATAATAAGAAGAGCTCTGTTCTTTTTTCCTTTTTTAAGAGCAGAACAACAAAAGGAATAAAGCAAAATGTCCTGTCGTTGATACCGATGAAAAGAGTATACCGTTGGCAGAAAATAGCTACGGTTGATTCTGCTCCAAGAAGGGAAAGTCAACAGACTGAATCAAAATTCGGTTTGGTATTAGGGAGATACTAAACAAGGCAGTCGAAAACCCAATAGACAAGTAATTTGACCATGCATGAGAGAACACGAGAATAAATTCAGAATTTGGCAAGTAAAGCCATCATTCTTGAGTTCAGACAAAGAGCTTAGATAATTTCCCAAGCTCTGAGCAAGGATCAACAAAACATGTTGCCTTTAAGCTAATTTTAAAATATCCATAGTTAATTAGTTGTATGACTTGTTGTTCCAATAATTATATTTTTTTTAATCCAAGGGATATAATGTAGACTTAAACTCTGACACTTTATGAATAGTTTGTATGCGTACAGAATCTGCACTATGGTCTTTGCCCTACACATTCAAACATCACTAGTAGTCTCTACATTACACACCGTAAGCAATCAAATTATCAGACATTACATGAAATGAAGGCTTACTTGCCAATGTTTTATATCTTTCTACATTTTTCAAATGTGCTAATTGTTGGAAAACTAAAGTTGAGTTTGATGCAGAATGAGTAAAAAGGAATGCAATACCAAATTCATTGACATGAAGTCTAATTAAATACAAAAGCAAATAACTGAAAGCTAGAAAATAACGCAGCATCTAATCCTAGGGCTAACAACTCCTAATAATCTGGGATTCTCCTAAGGAATAGATAAAAGCAACAGACTTCCTAACAAATAGGAATTTATTGAAAAACAGAAAGCTAAAAAATCTTAACACCCTCCCTTAAACTGAATGCCATCTATGCAATCAGTTTAAAAACGAACTTGAACAGACTCCAAGTAATCCACGCAACTTCTCAAATGCTTTCAGCTTTAGAGGTTTGGTCAGGATATCTGCAACTTGGTCTTCACTTCGACAATAAACCAAATCAATGGTTTTATCAGTTACAAGATCACAGAGAAAATGATATCTCACATCTATATGCTTGCTTCTTCCATATAAAATTGGATTCCTTGAGAGTTTGATAGTTGAACTATTATCACAGTGAATCATAGTAGGCCCATGTTGATAAAAATGCAAGTCTCCTAGAATCCTTCTCAACCAAATTGCTTGACATGCAGAAGTTGCTGTAGCTATGAACTCTGCTTCAGTTGTGGACAAAGTAACAACTTGTTGCTTCTTTGATGCCCATGATATGGCACCTGAACCCATCATAAACACATGGCCCGATGTACTCCGCCTATCATCCAAATCACCAGCATAATCGCTGTCAGTAAAACCAATCAAAGTAGATCCTCCACTTTTCTTGTAGAAAATACCGAAATCTATTGTTCCTTTCAAGTAACGAAATACTCTTTTAGCAGCTTTGAAATGCAGCTCTGTTGGTCTTTCCATATACCTGCTAATCAGACACACTGCATACATAATATCAGGTCGAGTGGCTGTCAAGTACATTAAACTTCCAACAATTTGTTTGAAGTAAGTACTATCAACCCTCTCTCCATCAAGATCCCTTGAGAGCTTCAATCCCGGTTCAGTTGGAGACCCAACTGAATTACAGTTCTTCATGTTAAACCTCTCCAAAACCTCCTGAGCATATTTCTTTTGCCCAATAAAAAATCCAGTAGCTGTTTGTACTACTTCTATACCAAGAAAATATTTCATTTTCCCCAAGTCAGTCATGTCAAAATCAGCCATCATAGAATTCTTAAAATCAACAAACATAGCCTCATCATTGCCCATGAAAATAAGATCATCAACATATAAGCAAACTATCAGGATCTTATCGCCTTCTCTAGACTTGATGAATAGAGTGTGCTCATATGAACATTTGCTGAAACCTGCCTTTTCAAAGTGTTCTTCTATACAACTGTACCAAGCTCGAGGTGCCTGTTTCAGTCCGTATAAAGCCTTCTTTAGTCGGTAAACCTTATGTTCGTTACCTTTTATCACATAACCAGGAGGCTGCTCAATGTAGACTTCCTCAAGTAGTTCACCATTAAGGAAGGCCGATTCTACATCAAGTTAGAAGATAGACCATGAGTTTTGTGCTGCTAATGAAACCACCAGCCGAATTGTATCTTGTCTCGCAACAGGAGCAAAAACCTCTTGATAATCAACTCCATGCTCTTGATTGTTGCCTTTCACAACCAGCCTTGCTTTGAACTTGTCAATTTCTCCTTTTTCATTCAGCTTTGTCTTATAAACCCACTTTACACCAATGGTTTTTTGCCCTTTAGGAAGATCAGTTAGCTCCCAAGTCTCATTCTTCTCTATAGCTTGAATCTCTGCATCCATGGCTTTTTTCCACTTTTCTTCTTTTACTGCTTCTGTAAACAGTATAGGATCAAAGCCTGTAAATAGGGCGAAATGAGCAGTAGTGTCCTCATCAGACAATTCATCTCCACTCACATAATCAATCATCCAAGATGGTCTTCTCCTTTGTCGTTGTGGTTCTGAGACAGATTCTTGATCTTCATTTGGAATTAAAATACTTGTTGAAGAACTTGGTGAAACTTCTCTAGGGAATTGAGCAAGAAGCTGCAATTGTGATTCAGACCCCTGACTTTCAAGAGGAGGCTGTAGTGGCTGATTAATTTCCCCGCCAGCTTCCTCAAGATCAACTAAAGTTTGTTGTTGTTCGATGCTTCTCCATTCCCATGTGTTTTCTTCATCAAATAGAACATCTCGACTGATGATTATTTTTTTTGTAATAGGATTATATAACCTGTACGCCTTGGATTCCTCACTAACCCCAATAAAGACACACTTCACACTTTTATCATCAAGCTTTGTTCTCTTTTCATTTGGAACATGTGCATACGCTATACACTCGAAGATTCTAAAGTGATCGATCAACTGATGGCCTGACTTTACTCCAAGCTTGTTGTGGTGTTATGGTTTTTACAGCAAGGGTAGGGCTTCGGTTGAGTACATGAACACTCCAATTGACTGCTTCTGGCCAAAAAGTATTCGGAATACTTTTTTTCACCAACATACTTCGCACCATGTTCATAATCATCTTATTCTTTCTTTCTGCCACACCGTTTTGCTGCGGTGTGTATGCAGTAGTAAGCTGCCTCCGTATTCCATGCAATTCACAAAAACTTACAAAGTTATGTGAGTTAAATTCACCACCACGATCTGTACGAAGAATCTGAATGTACTTGCCAAATTCTTTTTTAACTCGAGCCTTAAAGCTTTTAAAAACAAGAAAAGCTTCAGATTTCTCTTGCAAGAAATAAACCCATGTTTTTCTACTATAATCATCTATAAAGGTAATGAAGTACCTTTTGTTTCCATTCGATGTTGGATTGATTGGTCCACAAATGTCTGAATGAACCAACTGTAGGATTTGCTCAGCTCTCCATGCTTTTCCTTGCGGGAAAGAATCACGATGTTGTTTACCAACAATACAATATTCACACATTTTTGTGGGACAATTAATCTTAGGTAATCCTTCCACCATGTTCTTCTCATGTAAGGTTTTCAAGCCTTTCAAACTCAAATGACCATAACGAAGATGCCACAACCATGTTGGGTCTTGCACTCTTGTTGAGAAACACTTCTGGACATCGTACTAAATGTGTAGAGGAAACATACGATTGGCTGTCATTTTTGCTTCTGCTATTAGGCCCTTTTTTGGATGATGAATTTGGCACCGACTTTGTTGGATGATGATGATATAACCCTTCTCTTGCAGTTGGCCCATACTAATGAGATTACTTTTCAAATCTGGGATATAAAACACACTAGAAATTGTATGCACAGTGTTGTTTTTCATATGGAATTTGATATCCCCTTTCCCCATGACAGAAATGCAGGAGTTGTTCCCAAGCTTCACAGTCTCTCTGAATGTTTCATCCAAATCATAAAACAAAGGCCTGTTTCCGCACATGTGATTGCTGCAACCCGAATCTAAATACCATGTATCACCTGATGAATTCTCCTTCTTATCAATGTAAGCCATCAAGAGCATTTCTCCTTCAATCTCAGCAAAATTTACCTTGGTTTCCTTCTCTTTATCAAGACACTCGTACTGATAGTGGCCAAGCTTGTGACAATGATAACATTCCACCCTCGCCTTGTCAAATTGTGCTCCTTAATTGTAAGAAAGTTGGCGTCCTCTACCTCTGCCTCTTCCTCGAAATCCCCCACGTCCTCTTCCTGAAGTTGTTCCTTCATGAGTAGTGACCTTCACGGCTTGCTCCTCCACAACATAGCTGGTCATCCTCTGCTCATGAACTAACAATGAGCTTTGCAACGCATCAATCGAAAGACTATCAATGTCATTTGATTCTTCAATGGAACACACCACATAATCAAATTTGCGTGTCATTGAGCGAAGGATTTTCTCAATGACTGCAACATATTCCAGCTTTTCTCCATGAATGCGCATCTTGTTTGCAATTGACAACGTTCGTGCAAAGTAATCAGTAACTGACTCTCCTTCCTTCATATGAAGAATTTCAAACTCTTTGCGAAGAGCTTGGAGTTGTGCACGTTTCACCCGTGCAGTGCCTTCATACTTCTTCTTCATCGAGTCCCAGATGTCTTTAGCAGTGTCCTTCTTTAGGATGGTCTCAAGAATGGTACGATCTATTGCTTGAAACAAATAATTCTTTGTCTTCATATCCTTCAATTTCTGATCCTCCAACGTTTTCCTCTGTGCTTCTGTCAAAACAGTTTCACTAGCGGGTTCAGCGATGTCGGTTTCCACAAGACTCCAGTACTCCTTGGATCGCAGAAAATTTTCCATCAACATACTCCAATGATCATAGTGACCATCGAAGCGTGGAATCGCAGGTTGCACAAAGCCATTTTCAGAAGCCATTGAATATCTTGCTGCGGCAAGAATGAAAGCTGCTGCCTTTTCAAATCAGGCCCCAGTAGGGGCTCTGATACCAACTGTTAGAAAACTAAAGTTGAGTTTGCTGCAGAATGAGTAAAAAGGAATGTAATACGAATTCATTGACATGAAGTCTAATTAAATACAAAAGCAAATAACTGAAAGCTAGAAAATAACGCAACATCTAATCCTAGGGCTAACAACTCCTAATAATCTGGGATTCTCCTAAGGAATAGATAAAAGCAACAGACTTCCTAACAAATAGGAATTTATTGAAAAACAGAAAGCTAAAAAATCTTAACACTAATCAGTACATTCATTTTCATTTGGCTAAGTAAAAGGAAAATGAAATACAGAATTGAAAGTTACAGCGCAGTAAGAGTCAAACGAAATTGATTGCTCACTTCTTTTATTTTGCTAATCAAATCTGATTGTTTGATTCTCCCATGCTTGCTCAGCTTGGGCTGAAATAGAGACCTAATCATGTTCTCCAAACTCTGCGCTGAATATTTGATATGCTTGGCAGCCTTAGCATCATTTTCCATTGACAAACTGTAGTTCTTCACGTAGGACCTATAGGTTGGTACAATGCCTTCCACCAAATGCTTGCATATTTTTTCCCTCAAGATCTCATCAGTGATCGCCCACTTGGATTGCTTCTTATACCTTTCATCAAAAGCTAGATTGAAAGCGTTTAGTCTCTGGACCAAATCTTGGTTAGTCACTCTCCCACCGGAGGATGAAAGTTTGTCTTTTCGAACTATAAGAATAGGCAGAAGCTTTTCCCAGCTATTCCTCAAATAAAGTGCTACATAATAGTCCTTGTATTGTTCATGTGCTTTTAACCAAGAATCTCCCATCAGATCCCCAAGCGCTGTACCCAACAAATTGTAGAAATGGCAGTGGTTATTCATCATAAAAATGTAGGATAAATTGATATCTTCATAGGCCTTTGACCAAGCATCCAAATTAATAGCAATTTCCTTAATTATGTTATAAATTTGGGTGAAAACAATGCCCTCTTCATATACTTCCTTTCTCCAGCTATGGTGGATTTCCAGAACCTGTGTCAAGTGTGGTCTGTAAGTATCCCCAAGTAGCTGATTGCAGTAATCAGTAACAAAGCTTACCACCCTAGGAACGCTGCCATCAGTAGGAGAACTTGGCCTTAATAACTTCACTTGCGCTGGAAGTTGCCAGAATATCTCACTGGCACCATTGACAACTCTGTTGATAAGATCCTTTGTCACACCTCTAATTTCTTCACAAGCTTTCCCGCTGAAAAGCTGGTTAAATTTTAATCTTAGACCATTTAAGACTCTGAATATGTCTAGCAGCTTCAACAACTTGATGGGGTCATTTTTACTCTTAGTAATATTCCTTCCAAATTGAAGAAAAGAAAGAATACCTGATTCAATGGCAATCTTTGCAAAACATCCCATCCATGCTTGTGGATCAATTTTCTCAAAGACATTACTAGAGAGCCTATACTCGATCTCAAGCAGATGGTTCACAGCCAGCTCCAAATGCCAGCCCCATTTGTCGATGTAACTCTCTATAACATGTAAATCCTCAAATTCAGAGGTTGAAATCTCAAGGTAACTCAAATCTAAAGTCTTCATACTTCTTTGAGCATTCGTACCTCGAACTCCAACATATATAGATTTACACTTGTCTAATCTGTCATTAGCATTTAATCTCTCAACGATGGCCTGCAACTTCTCTGTTACAGAATCTGGCAAAGCTTGCTTGGTAACGGTAACGCTGGCATGCTGGCCAATGGATGATGCTAATGAAACCAAAGGAAGGGGCATCGTGTTTGTTGTCAGAAGCCTGTGGAACTCAATCTCTAGTTTGTCAAAGGCAGAACTTAGAAGGCCTCCATCAAGGCGAGAACCTTCTTCCATGACCTTCAATTCTTGTAATATTCTCAAAGATTTCCTCACATTCAAGATGCAAAGCATATTGGTGATTGCTTTGTCTTGTAAGAACTCAAAAATACCCTGCAACCAGTCAACTGCTAACCTGCAATTATCACCTAGAAGCTTCAGTGCTTCTTCAAGCTTCTTTGTGTCTGAGACATAAGTACATAGATCAGAGTTGGGGTCAGTTAGGAGAGAATTCTCCAGCTGACGTACAGCTTCAAATACCCTGAGGACTGCAGCAGCAGAACATAAAACACTGTCTATATGGTCTCCAATGTCAACAAATGAGTATTTTTGCATAGAGATGGGTCCAAGTGCAGCTTCCAAGGATTGACATCTCAGGTTAAGTAGCTCCAATCTTGACCCAGATTCATCTAATGCAAAGGCAACAGCACTTGATTTTTCTAAGCTAGTTTTCAAGCAGTTCCTGGTGGCTTCAAGATTTTCCATGCATTCCAAATCAGCCATTGGCTGATCAAGTGCTAATATCAAAAATGTTTCCACGACCGCTATTATTGCTTGCAAGTTGGGGTTTTAGCTAGATTGCATTCAGAGAATACACATGAAGTTCGGTCAAAGGAGAAAGACAAGCATTGTTGGTTTTTTCTGCATCTTCCATTTACTTTCTTTCACCAAACTCAACAAACAAAGTAAAATGAATTCAACCCGTCTTCAAACCAAACTTCACTTGCAAAGCAAACATCACAGAGACCTCAACCACCAGGTGGCACATTTATTTGTTTATCATCTTATCCTAGCTGTCTTGTTTAATTTGAATGCCAAGACCAAGACCTTTCTAGTCAGCGCTACGGTTATCTCAACAATCTTAATTCCAACGAAATAATACATTGAACTTCTCGCTTTAGGAGTCATAAAAGGAACATTCACATTAAAGAACGAAAAAGATTGATAATCCAAAAACTTCACGCCTGATCTTCGCCTACTGAAGGATGAGTGGAACCGCCATTTCTCTGGAAGTCGTGTTTAAGTCATTGCTTGTAAGTTATGGCTATGGGATGGTGCCAATTTGATCAAATCAAAACGTAAGCTAGTCCAGCGATTTGCTGCAACTGAATGCAGTATCCATCATTATCAATTTTTCACTTAAGACATTATTGTAGGACAAGTAAATTACCTAAACAAAAATTCCACCTACATAAGACAATTCAAGATATTAGTTAGTAGAAAAGAGAAAATGAAAATGAGAAAATTGATAGGTTTAAATATGATTTTAATCCTTGAAAATATAGTATTTTTTGGTTTTGACCCCTCTAATTTTTTTTTGTTGATTTTGATCCTTTAAATTTTTTCTTTCTGATTTTAGTTTCTGTCATGATTTTAAATTGCAGTTGCATTTGCAGTAGTTACGATTGCAGGCATTGTGACTGCTTGTAAGTTTACATTTTGTGCAAACTTAATAAAAAATTATATTGATCAAAAGAAAAAATCTTCTTTTGAGTCATATTTAATCTATCTCACATGTTTGATTTGAAAGAAAAAATAAAATAAAGCATTGTCATGCCTGTTGCTGTTGCAATGTAACGACGTTGTGGCCGCAATACTGTCACATTGCGGCCATTTTACGTGATTTTCTTCCATTGCACAATTGCGGCATCTGCAATATTGCAGCCGCATCAGGTGATGTGGACTGTATTTTAGAACCTTGGTCCCTATCATTAATGAGACTCTATTAAGTGATTACATGTGATAAATAAATATATCACTCATTGATGTCACATAAATACTTAACCGAAACTCACTATCGACAGACTAACGGCAAAGACTAAAACTTAAAAAAAAAAATAGAAGAATCAAAACTAACAAAAAAATTTAAAAGGATCCAAAACTAAAACATGTTATATTTTAAAATAACGAAAACATAGGCGGGTGCTACTATGCACCCTGCCAAGTTTGGGTGTATAATACACCCAAACTTTTACCTGCAATAGCAGATTATTTTTTTTTACAGGTTGCATCTCTTTTTTTTTAAACCTATTTTTTTCAGTGAGATACTATCATGAAATCGGTACCACCGTATGGATAATCTTGTGCATATTGAATTTTTTTAAAATTATTACTGTTGAAAAATTGAAACTGTGTAAATAATACAAGTAAAAATAATACCAGTTAAAATTATACTAATCTTTATATTTTTTTCATAAATAACTGTGTATATTAAAAACTCTACAGATTATAACTGGTAATATTTACACACAATAAAATCTGTAGAATTTTTAATATGCATAATTATTTATGAAAAAATATAAAGACTAGTATAGTTTTAACTGATATTATTTTAACGATAATTTTTTACACAATTATGCAACTTAAAAATAAAATAGTAACTATGTGAACAGTAACTCCGGCTATGAACAGTACATTTTCCAGTTATAAACAGTGTTTTTGTCTGTGATGAACAGTCTTTTACCGGCTTGAACAGTATTTTTCTGACATGAATAATAATTTTTTTAACATGAACAATATTTTTTCCGATAGGCCGATGGTAAACAGTACAACAGGTTATAGGTCGTTAATCATAACCGTTAATATATTTTTCAACACAATCAGCGGTTGAAATTAGTTTGGTGTATCATACACCCTCCTTTTGGAGGGTGTATATTAGAAATGCCCCGAAAACATATTTAAGCCAAATTGTTATGATAGCTTTGCGCTCTTGGTAGTATTCAAACATTGTTCATCCAAGCTCCAAAACAAGAATTTTGTTGATTTTTCAGGCTTTGAAGTGATGGAGGGAGACTTTGAATAAAAAAGTCATATAAACAAAGATAAATATATATACACACACATACATGTGTGTGTGTGTGTGTGACCACTGGGAAAAAACCTCAAATATCGAAATGGTCATTATTAATGACCGTATAGGCACTAATATTCACCGAATAAATACAATGTCATTAAAGGGGCATTATCCAAAGACAATCGGAAAAATGTAAGGCCGGTACAAATAGGTATTTGATTGATTGTGATATCAATATATGGTGTCCACCCCTATGAGTTGAAAAGTGGAAGATTAATAAGAATTTTTTGAAGTAATATCCAACCAAAGAATACAGACAAAATTGGAACTCTAAAGGGGAAAAAAATATACTAAGGAGGGATGTAACAAGAGATCGCGGCCATCAAAAGCCAAAAGAATTTGAAGCAGAAACCAAAAGCATGAAGTTAGCTGCCACCAGAAGCTACACAAAGTTGACACAGACTTGCAAGCAAAGAAGCTTAAGAGAAAAAGTGACATCTGCTCCAATCAAGCGGCTCCCTTCTGTTTCAAAGTGATCTTATCCCCAAGACTGAGGGCAATTCCCTGAGTTTTACTTCTTATTCTGATGTATCCACTCAACCTACCATCTTCTTGCTTCTCAATGCTCACATTCACCAAAGCATCTTCCCCAAAAACACTCTTAGCATAAAGATTTGCAGCTAAGAAACCACAATCCCCTTCCAATGCCGATCTGAAACCCAACACAACAAGAGATAATGGCAACCAGCATAAATGAAAACCAGTTAATCACAAGGCATGGGTCCTCTCATCAAGTCTAGTACAAGCCCAAATTTGAAATATTGAGAATGAACCCAAGAAAATCATTAACAATCTCCCCACATCAACGAGTTACATATTCACTACAACAATGTATATATATTTTTTATTGTTAAAAACTACGACAATGTATATTATTTGTCAAAGAAAGTATGTCAAAATAAATCTCATAACTGTGACAAAAAATAAAATAATCAAATTCTACAAATTTAACAAAGTAATATCGAGATTCAACTACAAAAAATTATGGATTGACAAATAAGAAGTCCCACAAAGCAAAGATGCAGAAAAGATCAGCATTTGAAAAACTTTTCGTGTCAAGCTTGACTGTTCATGCATTAGGACTATAAATAGGTACAAATGCCTTTTTATTTTAAATCCAGCTAGTAGATGCTCAAGGATATATAATAACTGTTAGAAAGTGTTTACATGTTTTGGTGAGTCACTAAGAATTTTTCATGGTGTAAAAATAATGTTAGCAATAGGATAACATGACATGGTTAAAGAACATACGGTAGAGTCAGGCACTTCATATTCGTAGACTTGATAATGTGGTTCAGAAACTGCCTTTCTTCCTGAATTACTGTATTTACAGCAACCTAGAAAAAATAATTAATGTTAATACATGAGTAGAATCAGAAATATCATCCAAATATTGCATAAACACATTGCCTGGGTACATGTATATATCAATAATAAATATTATATCGCTTAAACACCAACCTCTTGAACTCGTGCTTCTGTGATAAGCCAGACATCACAGACTACAGCCACTATACAAACAAATATCAAATAAAAACCTAATAGAAGATACAGTAAATGGCGCCTAACTGAAACGAAATACAAAATTCCGCAAGGTTTATTCTCCCATTTGCATCAAAAGAGAGATGTAGAAGCAACAGCAACAACATATAAATGACTAAGCTAATTATTCGGTAATCAATACCTTAGATTAAATTTTTTAAAAACTAGGTACACCTAAAACATAAAAAGAAACTTACATTCCCTTTTTCTACTTTTTTTACTTTACAATATAATCACATAAGCTTAGGTTACAATTATTTTAAACTATTTCAGTTACATATTTATAACTATTTTTTCCATGATCATAAACATTATAATATTAATATTTTAAAATCAAATATCTTATTAATGTCAAATAATTTATTAGTAAAATTTAAATAAATGAATAAATTAATTCATTTTAAAAAATTAATATTAAATTTTATATATAGCAAATGTATACAGCTTTAAACCAAATGTCATTTCCTATTTTCTCTCTCATTTCGTTTTCTGCAGCCTCCTCCACCTTTCCAGTTATCACCTATCACTTCTCAGGTGAAACAGTCAAAGCACTAGGGAAACCCTACCTGATAGAAAGGTCAAACACTGATCAAAAAGTCAGAAACTATTACTCAGAATGTTTAAATTTTGGTACAATGACGAGATAGAGGTTCAAGCCTAGTACCTACAAACTACCCACTCCTAAGGGCTCTATTACTGAAGCATGCTTCTCTATCAAATACCTCCTCATTTTTACAAGGAAAAAACCAGTATACAGAAGCTGACAGCTGTTATCAAACTCCAGCATAACTACAACAACAGTTATGCCAACCACCTAAAGTATTAGTGTACCAGCTTCAACGCCAACATATCACTATCTCAACCATCAAGATACCATCATCAATTGCATATATCATAGATGGAATCATGTCAAAAATAAAAAAAAAAAAATCTCAAATCCTAGCACACAGAAGCATAACTTTACGGGCACATAGCTCACTAAAAGAGAACATCATCACTCTAATGTGTAATCTACAAGCTTTTTTCTCCCCCTTTTTTAATGACAAGGGGTAAGGGCAATACAACAGGTAGCACCATAAGGGGGTTTTATATATATATATATTTTTTTTAAAGAAAAAAAAAGAAAATCATGTACTGTGAGAGATAGAGGAGAGGCATACCTTGTTTTCCCATTCAAACTCAGCCCACATAGTTCTAAAGGCCACATCAGCACATGATGCAGGAGAAATATAATCCATGATATCAATATGGATGTCATTTAGAACAATAACTGTTCTCTCAAGCACATTTGAAGATGTCTCATAGACTATGTTACCGAATATCACCCCCGTTTCAGTTGAAGACACCTTAATGTTGGCCTTAATCTGTTTGCTTGATTCTGGAGCTAGGGTATAGTTATGTGGACGCTCAACAAGTTTGAGATCACCCATGGTTGCCAACTCCAAACACAAATGCTGAAGAGTATCCTTGGTTCGGTTGATGACAGTAACATCAAGGACAATGTCGTAGTGATTCACTGTTACATATGATTCAGCATAAACAGGATCACTGAATCCAGTGAGCTGAAGAATACGATTGAGCTTATTTGCATCATCTGCATCCTTTGTGAACTCTCCGGTTGCACGTTTGAGATCATCTTGAACTTCATCTTCCAGCTCAAGTTGACTCATACCCTGAAAAAAATTCAGAAGATAAGCATACACAGATTGAATATTTGAACAAAGACAAGAAGGAGCTAGTGTAATGAGCAAATAACAAATGTTGACACAAAATCAGTCAAATCATAAAATGCATTAGTAATGAGGAAATCATGCAAAATGAAAATCTTGAGTAATATATCAAACAATAAAGCAGTTATGTACTTCTTACAAAGAGAATAAATAAGTACTACTACTGCCACAATACCTTCCTGCTCTTCAAATGGTAAAAATCAATAAGATCATCAGGCTGTGCATTAGATATTTGAGCCTTGGCATTAATCTCCTCTGTTTCGCGAAGCTGCTTATCTGCAAGCATTTTCACAAAGCTCTGTCTGCAAGATTGCAGCCATATCTTCCTTATCTCATCACCAGTATTGCACAGCAATCTAATGCAAAGGACAATCCTATCATGAGAATCATTATCAATTGGATGTGGAAGAACCGAAGATTGACCCAGCTGCAGCATTGAAACCATGATCAACAAGGCCTGTGTAGTTGCTTTGTTAACTTCAACTTTTGAAGTCTGAACCTCTTCCAACCTTAAGATAAGCTTTGTCAGCGTACATGCAACTACTGCCCCAAGAAAGAAATCACCTGAAAGAATCAGTGATCTCAAGTTCCCAACAGAAGACAGCAATCCTTGCACAAGGGTAGGTGGTGACATGGCAGTTTCCAGAGCAGCACTTTGGGTGGCGTAGGTCCCATCTGCAAGAATAGCAGGCCTCCTAGAAGACACAGTGGTTGAGCTTACCAGCTGGGTGCTTTTTGATGTGTCTTGGCCCTCTCCGTCCTCCACAGTTGTATAAAACGGGAGGTCCCCAAGACACTGCTTAATGGTTGCAATTCCATTCTCAACTTCTGAAAGTGAGAGGCAATATTCACCAATTATCCACAGAGCACAGGAACACACCCTCGCAGCACGGATTTGGTAGAAAGTGTCCAAAAGCCTGGTAATTATAGAAATACGTAATTTTGGGTTAGTCTCAATGATCTCACGCACAAAAACAACGACATCCATGGCAGAAGCGACATTGGTATCCCCCAAGGAGTCCATCAAGAGGTGCACGACAGTGCTTGCCACCTCAGGGAACTTAATGGCGCAAGAATGTATAGCCTGCACCAGTATCTGTCTATACTCCGCATTATTGTCATTCTCCCCGCTCTGCGTTTTAACAACTTCTTTCTTGAGCATCATAACAACCTCATCAATACTCCTGGGAGTGATCAATTCGAGAGCAATATCAATGGTCTTCTTTCTAATATCAAGATTGGGAGTGGAAAGGGCTCTAAGGACATCCATGACCATTTCCACCATGATGTCCCTATTGGAAGTTTTGAGCTCATTGAGCCTATCAAGTAGAATAAGTTTGATGTTATTGTCAGTCTGGGAGAGCAAGAGGTGACAGTAAGTAGCAGCAGCAGCTCTAATGGCGGTAGGGGCAGAGGAGAGGGAGACAAGGGTTCCAGCACATTCATAAATAACAGAAGCGGAGGGTGCATTCAACAAGGATATAATGATCTTGATATACTTGCCCTTCTCCCCCTTATTGTTCCTACACACCTTCCTAATCAACTCCAACACAACCATATGAAGCTGCTCACCCCACTCATTAATTCTATCGATATTGCTAAAAAGGTAACTAACAGCACGATCCTGAGCACAAGAAAAGAGCATAAGGAAAGCGTTGCGCTTAATGGAAGGGTCCTGCTCAGTGGACAATAACTTGTCTATGATTTCGGGGGCGCTGTCGAGCAGCTGCTCTCCCTGGGGGAGCTTGTAGACGGACATGATGGCGAGGACGGCATTTCGTCGAACGAAGGGGTGGCGGTGGTCGAGGTTGGTGAGAATGGAAGGGATGAGGGGCTCGATGATCTCGGAGTGGTGGAGGCGGCAGAGGAAACGGAGGGTGACGCCACGGATGTACTCGTTAGGGTGCTGGAGGTTGTTGCGGAGGTTCTGGCAAATGAGGATCATCTCAGGTAAGACCTTGCCGCGGGAATCGGTCTTGTCGATGATCTCCAGGTAGAGGAGGAGAAGCTTCTGGATGGTGTGGTCCTTGGAGGGGAGGACGTAGCGGATGATGGTTATGAAGAGTTGTGGGATGGTGTCCCCGTTGAGGAGGAGCATGATGGCTTCCTTGAGGGCGTCGATCTTGGCGACGTCGTCGTTTCCCTCCAGAGCATCTTTGATGTCGTTGGACAATGTGGGTGTGCACTTGTCCAAGTGCAGCAGCAGACTGCACGACTTCTCCATTTGATTTTTCAGATCTCAGAAAGCTCTGCCTCTACGGAGGAACAAGATCTCATCTCATCTGTATGTGTCCCTGTGAGTTTAAGTTTCATTGTCACGGTGTTAGTGTGTCACTAAGCAATAGCATGAGGAGCTAACATTTTCCTTTTTTTTCTTCAAAATTTTGGTGGAAGTAAAACTATTGGGCTAATGAGAGCCCATTCACATTTAGAAAGTGGTCGCCCATGTGCATAGTGCTACTTATATACCACAAATTTTCTCTGACTTAGCATTTCATATGGCATCCACATGAATTGAGAAAATAATGACAAGGAAAAGGTAAGCATCAAACTTAATTCTAACATGTCACCGAGGAAAGGATGGACTCAACTTATTAAGTTATAAGATCAGTTAATATCAATAAAGAGGTGTTGAGTTCAAATCTTACTGATGATATGATCCTTTATTAATAGGTCATTTGTAACTTTAAGTATTAATTCTTACTAAAATTTGTTACACTATTATTTTTACACCCACGATATATATTTATATTTTGTATGATGATAAAAATATTATAATAAATTAATGACTATATATTGGTAAAAAGTTATAGACTGTATCTAAAAAAATATGGATTCTTAGTGTTAGTATATAGTATGTTTATGTTAAATATATTATATAGATAATATGTTTACAATAATAACATTTTGAAGATAAATTGAACAATAAAGGTGACGAAGTAACATTATCTAGAATCATATAAAATAAACAATATGACTACTTATTAAAATTTATTTAAGAGATCAGTTTTTGTTTAGTTTATTTTGTTTTCCACCTCCTAAGTCCTAACCATAGCCAACCTAAAAAAATTATAAATTACAATGAAATGCATTAATACATGATATTATATATATTTCATTGATATCATATAAAGAGAATTAAATAAATACTTGTACAGATGATGTCACAATAATTAATATTAAAAATTCCAAAATAAAACAATGAAGAAATCAGTAAAAAAACATATCAGTAAAAGGAATCAATTTATGACGAAGATAAATTTATAAAAAAAGTACATATTACGTTAAATGAATTTTTACATTTGAATTGAGAATCAATTTTACTACCATCTATGTAATATGTTAGACCTATACAATGAATTTGTACCCTTAGTTTTATATATAAGATAAGATAAAAAGAAATATAAATAACTTAACTCAAGTTCTGAAAGACCTTGTTATAAACTACATTCTTAGTAGTGTTTGAAATGTATCCATTTTCGTCACTGATTAATAACTTCAAATCATTTTTGTTGATAACCTTGAGATAACAACATATAATTGCTCATATGAAAAGACAAAAAAAGTTTCAAAAGGTATACGTCAACATGTTAAAGAAATTGTCCTTAACTTTTGTTTATTGTCATCGCAAAAGAATGATGTATAGGAAACTATCTACATTGAAATTTAAATGGGATCATACTATTAGATGGAGTTAATGACAATTTAAGAATAAAAACTTTATGGCCAATGTTTGTTTATAAATGATGTTTGTGTCCAAGACATGATTACCAATTGAGTAATAGAAAATCGAATTCCTTTGCACAAACTTGTTGATTGATCTATATTTCTAAAAAACATGACTGTAACACCAATTTTGAGTTTTAACTCATGATTTGGAGGACCAGAAGATGCAATAGTATTAAAAAATTCAGGGGTATGAACATCATCTAGCCTATCAATGTTCCCATTAGTTGTACATGGGTTATCAAGATTGATATATGTTTCAAGTTCTCCACGATCGAAGGATAACATATAATCATTCACATTTTGAACAGTTTCATTAGTAGAAACTAATATAGGCCTTTACTGTAAATAACTGGGATCATTCAAATTCTCCAAAAATGAGGATAGGTGATGTTTACAATTAAATCAATTGGGTCACCTGAATCTTTAATGAGTAAGTCATCCAAAATTTTGATGCTTACATTTCCATCATTAGGATCACCAATATTACCATCACTAACACTTAATACCCATTATGAGAATTTCTTCATTTTTGTAGAATCAGAATTTGCATTCTTGATTTGAAGCCTCATATTTCTTGTTAGTGTGAGCACTTGACAAAATGGCAATAGATATGAAGCGTTAATGCTAGCGATGTCTTGGAAGGAAGCTCTCAATACTATGATAATTCTCTCCACACATGATAAACATTGGAGGTGCATTTCCTTGATTTATTGATCTATCAATTCTACCTCCCATTGAAGTAAAAAAGAACATCGTGTTGAATGATCGAATATGGTTAAGGAAAAATTACTTTTGGCATCACTTTTGAAAAAACAGACCTCTAAGGCTCTGCCAAGGATCTATTGGCAACGAGGCTCTATCTTTCCTTGAAGGCAACATAACAATAATTTTGGATTTGGTGAAGTGTTATGTATATGTAGTCTTTCATCATTCCACAACAGTACTCCACAAAACTGACACTCCCAAGTAAGATCACCAATGTTTGAATATTCTACATTACAACAAATATCTACTTATTGCGTACAATGTGATTTGGTAATTTATATTAATAAAATGAAATAAAATAGAGTAGCGTATATTGCAATTTATTTTAATTACAACCATGTATTATCTTCATTTATGACAACAACGGGCTCCAAGTCATTTTTTATTTGTTGTATCACACGATTATCTATATCATCTTCTGAAAAATCAATAGTTGTAATTTATATAACATAAAATGATATAAATTAAAGTATTACAAATTGAATGAAAATTCTTTGCGTTAATATAAGCGTATATATTTAAAATATAACAAAGCCTATGTTAGATTAATTTTATTAAATTTATTAAATTTTATGTGAACTAACATAAGTCACATTATATTTTATAAAAATTCAAATTAATTAGATGTCAAAATAATTAGAGCGCATTGTTATAACCTAAATAGTAATTAGTATTGTTATAATTAAGCATTACTTATAAGTGGATTTTGTTACCTTATTTGGTTGCTTTATCTTGTCAATATTAAAGTCTCACATCGACTACTTTACATATCAGAAGCAAATACTTGACCTATAAATAAATTAATTGAAACTGATGTCTCTCAATATTGTGGTGCACTCTTTAGTAAACTAAATTGTATGTGTCTCTAGGCGTCAATTTTCAAGAGATCCACGTGGAATGGGTTAAGTGTCCTATACATACAACGTGAAATTTTTTTTATTATTTTTCGTTCCACGTAGGATGCGCCAAGGCGTATCCTACGTGGATATGCATAGGATACGCCATCACATGTGGCGTTTCCATGTAAAAAACGTCACATGTATTGGTGTATCCTAATTGAATGCGCTACGCTTGTTAACATATCTTACGTAGAATAAAAAATAATAAAAAATGACAACCTAACCAAAATAGTAGTAGTTTGATAAATAGTTTGAAAATGATGATAATTTGATAAATACTTTTGCCACAAGGGCATATTGGTTAAAAAGCCATTATTTGTGCATGTCATAATTTAAGATTATTATATTTTAGTTTTGATCCAAAATTCTAACAATATTTGTTTAAATAACAATTAATTAACATAATTGCATTTGACACAATAACAAATTCGATGTCACTATATTATTCTTCTTTCTGTTCATTATTCATATCATCCTGTGGAGAACAAATGCCTGCATATAATAATAATCAATTTATTATTAATAAGTATGAAATAAAATTATACTTCAACATTAAAAATGAATTTATATATAAACAAATTATTTTTACATATGCCTTCATTAAGATCTTGATTAATTTGATTATTTCCAATTCGCTACATTTATGCATATGTTCCATTCTTATCTCCTTCTAAATAATCTGCATAGTACTTTTTGTTAAAGAAAAAAGTTTTAAGAAAATTAAATCAAATTTTTTCACATAACGAATAACGGATATGTAAATAAATTATTGATTAAATAACCAAATAAATTACAATACAATAGAATATTTAATTAACATCTAATATAAAATATCTTGTTATCGATTTGTTATATATTCACCAATGATATTCTCACTGAGTGACAGTCAATTGTGGTTTAAATTTACTATTTTAAATCGCTAACTTTCTAGCTTTAAGTGATATCTTAGCATATGAAAATTGAACTACGAGAATAACAAATTAAACAAAAAAATCGGTTAAAATTGTTGTTACAATAACTTAAAAAAATAGAATTAATATAATGTATATAATGACCATTAAAATAAAAATAAAAATAAAAATAACAATTTAGGCTACATTTGGTGCATTATATAAGAAGAACCTAATAGTATAAGCTAATGTTATAAGGTTTTATTAGATGTTTGGTATACTTACCTAATAGTATAATGAAATAAGATCAAATATTTTTATTCTATTCTAACATGATAATAATATCCTCTCTCTTACCTCACGATAAGATCTGGTAGGTTATGTCTTCCCACCCTGCCCCTCAATTTCATTCCTCTCACTCTAGCCACTCTTTTTCTACCACCAACATAGTTAGGCCTTTACCAGACCATCATCAGATTGCCACCATGCCCAGATCCGTCGACCACTGTTAAGGTCAAAACGTGTTGCCCTTTTTGCTAACCGCAAGTGCACGGGTCGCACAAGTAATACAGTTATAGAGTAAGAGATCGATCCCACGAGGAAAACGTATTTCAAAGTAAAGCTGAGTATTAACCAATAGTCTAGTTAATGCTATCCAAAAGCATCAAATTTATAAATGAATGGTTAAAGAAATATAAAGACTGCAAAGCAATAACTCTAGGATAAATAGATAAATAGAGAAATAAGAATTACTTTTCATTTCCTATTTCAACTAATGAATTGTAATCCTTACAAGCAAAATTGAAGATTGATTTAGTTAGCTTGAGAATCTGATTTAGTTAAAAGCCTATGTCTAGGTCAATTAACCCTGGTTTCATTTACCCAGCTCACTAAGTTTCCTTGAGAACCAGTGCAAACTCCACTCATTAATGATCTATTCTCAATCACACACTATACATGGCCAATAGGTATATTTCTATCCTATTAACGAATCAGCTCATCCAAGCCAATTGAACTTGCCGGACATGTATCAACCACATCATATCCATATTAACAAATCCCTATGTCTAGTTCATTTGTCAATATTAACATCATGCAATTAGTGATCACCAACCACAAGCATTAAACACAGATTGTGATTGAACTCAACTAAACTTCAATATATACTCAAAAGATTACAAATTTCTCAGTATCCATAAGAAACTACAAAGTAAAACTTATATACAGCCTAGCTAGCCATGAATCATGAGAGTACAAACATATAAATCATGATCATGCAGCAATAAAGAGAGAAAAGAAGAAAGGAAAGGAAGGAAGCTCAATAGGTTGTATCCTTTAAGCTTGATTCACCCTCCATAGGAAGGATGGCCTCCAACCTTAGCCTTTTTTGCTTCTTCTAGGTCTAAAAAACCAAAAACCAACAGCTGCTCTCCAAAAATGATGAAAAACTCTCGTAGAAATTCGGTGCAAATCTATTTATAAGCTGAATAAAACAGGGTCACGCCGCGGCGTCCAACATGTCCCGCCGCGGCGCGCGCAATTAGGTCACAGGCGCCTGAGGCGCCTACTCTTCAACGTTGCGGCGCTCCAGCCTCGGATTTTATCTACTGATGCAGGGGAACGCCGCGGCGCAACCTTATCCACGTCGCGGCGTTGAGTGCTGATCTGCACTTTTGAGCTTCTCTTAGGCTTCCTGGTCCAAAGCTGCTTCAACTTCTTCATTTCCATGCTTCTTTTAAGACCTGCCTATATAAGAGAATTTATCAATTCTTTAAATCATGCAAATGTACTCAATTTGATCATAATCTTGAAAGTATTTACTCAGGATCACAATGGAAGTCATCAGAATGAAATCAGATAGAAATGATGCTAAAACCTTCCATCAATGTTTACAAACAAGGACTAAACTTGCCATGTTGCACAGATATAGGGCAATAATAACTTAACTCTACGAGTTATCACACCCCAAACCTAGATTTTTGCTAGTCCTCAAGCAAAACAAAGTACATTCACAAAGATCAACTGGCAACCTATTTTCAGCCATTTTTAAACATTCCATTTTCACTTAACTCGGGCTAGTATATGATGAATGCATAAACCTCAAAAAATACAGATACCTTAGAATAAGTGTCAAGCATACACAATCCTCATCATGCTAGCATTCATAGCTTCCTTTCATACAAGATACTCTTCCCAAACCATGCAAGAAAAACCTCTTTCATTCAATTCCAATTCACTCAAATGAGGTTATAAACATACAAATGAACATAATTCACAAAATCCACAAGATTGTAATACAACTCTCTCTCCACTAATGTAGATCATGCAAGATTGAGGATCAAAAGGGTCTTTATTAGCTTATAATGTTAGGCCAAGGGTAATGGGTAACAGAATAAACGGATAGAATTAACACAAACATTGAGAAACATAAATATAATATTCCAATTCATGAGTCAACAATGATATAGCAGGGTATTCAACAATGTAATCAGAAAACTTGCCAGAACCACTTGGATGCTTTACAAACTTTACTTCACTTTTTTGCTTTGCTTTTCTTTCTTTTTTTTTTTATCTTTCTTTGCTCTATTTTTTTCAAAGCAATGCTTTTTTCTTTTCTCTGGTTTGCATCTGGTTCCTTCAGGCTCATTTTGAATTGAATATTTATACCCCTAATCATAAGACTCACTTCAAGAAATAAGATATATAATGCACTCAACAAACAATAAAGGTAGGAAGAAAATGACATGCTTTTACATGCATTAGAACGGTTAACAGGTTAACGATCACAATGGTTATGAAAAACAAATAAGGCCAAACAGTATAAGGCTTCAAAATAGGACCTAAGGATATCATCATATCAGGTAAGCTTTTTAAGGCTCAATCGATCCAAACAATGCCCTAATCATTTCCTCAATCAGACACAACCTAGGATTTCGCCTCAAGAGAGTTGCCAAACAATTTCAAGGATAATCAAATCATTTCACATGTATCATTCATAAACTTTCTTCAAGCAAACATTCATATCCTATCCAAAGTTCAAAAAAACATGCAATTGGGAAATTCACCAAGTATAAAAAGAAACTAGAATGCTTAAGCATGCACCAAAGATTACATATGAATTCACAGAACAATGAAGGTCAAATGTATCCAAATCTATCATTGGAACAACCATACACACTAGCCTTTAAATATTACAACACACCAAGTGAAAGGAACGACGATTGTATCTTGAATGAAATTTTCATCAAAACTTTCAAGATAACTGCTCCAAAAGTTAATATTTAAACTAAAATACTATAACATATATATATACTTCCACAAGAAATATAACACTAACAAACATACATAATAACAAAACATAGACATATAAACATAATACTTAAAACATAATGTACCGCATAAATAATCAAAACATAATGTTAAAGACACCCCCAAAACCTGAGGGAAACAGTGTCCGCACTGTACAAAAGATAAATACAGATAGCAAAAAGTAAATACAACGAAAGAAATAATGCCCTGAATGCAGATCTAGAAAGACTGGTCATCACTCTCAGGACCCTCGGTAGCAGAACCATCACCATCCTCATCATCGTCATCATCAGAATCAGGTACATCAGCATCAGGTGCACGAGATGGACCAGCCTGAGTGGGCGCAGCGACCGAAGTGGGTGGAAATGAAGGAACTGGATAATCATGCAACGGAAGCCCTAGACGCTCCGCCATCCACCTCTGTGTCTGCATCTGATATACCAGCATAGCTTCCATCCTAGCACGCCAATCAGAATCGTCAGTAGGTGCTGCCTGGGATGGAGCAACATCTCAGAAAGCTGGTCGAAATGCTGGTCTAGGCTCTCCACGAGCCTACCTCCGCGCGCCGGTGCTTTGCAGTCCAGAGCCGCCCGACTCGCTCAATAAATGTATCGTTCGGCGGCCGCCGAACGTCGCAGTTCTTCATGAGGCCCCCAACGGACCCGATGTCGGTACGCACGGGGTATGTATAAGAAATGGAAAGAAGAGACTCCGATACTCCCGAAAGGCATCGCCGGATCTGATGGAAGATGAGCATAGAAACATCAATCGATCTACCCTCCATAATAGCATAAATCAAAATGGCTCGATCGCGGGTAACCTTTGAAAGGTTAGCCGACGGCAGGATGCGTGTGCTGATGAAATGATACCACGCCCGAGCCTCTGGGGTCAAATGAGTACGTGCAAAATATCGAGGCCTGTTCGTCTGAATACTCATGGTCCACATGACAGGCTGAGATTCAGCCAAACAAATCCGTGCCGTGACTACATTAACATCCAGACCCTCCTCCGGCTCCCATCTATAAAACTCAGTATATTCGCAAATCTTCGGAGGTGGAGGAAGTCCCAACGCAGCTCGAATAGCAGCTGGAGAAAATGAAACCACACGACCACGAACACGAACCGTGGTACTCCCCTCAGCTAGGAAAGCAGCATTCGCGTAGAACTCGCGAACAACTGGAAGCACTGCAGATGACTCTGGATGTTGAGCAAAGGTGCTCCAGTTTAGGTGGTTCAATCTCTGCTCCAACTCTGAATGTAGAGCGCGGGTAAAGGCAAATCCGCGCTCCAAGATGAGAGGACGGGTGATAAGAAGAGTATATCGCTCAGCCGCCTCAGCTGATATAAAGCGCCTCCTGTCAAAGTCAGCAGGAGGGGGAGAAGGCTCCCTAGGTGGACGACTGGATGAACCTCTAAGCATTACACGACCTCTTTTTGGTGCCATAACCTGAAACAAAAATTGGCAGAAATCAGAATAAGGAAGAATAGAAAACATAAAGGATATGGAAAACAATGAACAATTCTGCCAATTTTAGGACTCAACGTCGCGACATGCACAAAAGGCGCTGCGGCGTGCAAAACACAACACAGCGCCGCGACATTCAACATAACGTCGCAATATTCAATCTGTTCTTATAAACGCCGCGGCATTCAATCTCACGCCGCGGCGCGCATCTTTGAAAATTCCAGGTACGCACGCCTCAGGGCGTCCAATCCAACCCAATATCCATACAGGCATTATAAAACACTAAAAACTAACAAAACCTAAACCTAATTAACAAATACTAACTATCTATTTAAGTGAACATGAACATTATAGGGAGAAACCCAAAACAACCGAGAAAATAAGAGAGAAAAAAAATAAAATAACAAGTGACAAAAACTAAAAAGAATGTAAAACATACCTTATAGGAGAGGAGAGTATGGTGAATAGAGAGAAAAAGCGAGTTGCGCGAGGAACGGAAAGAGAACAAACAGAGAAAATGAAAATGAGAGAGAAAAGGGTAAGCAAATGAAGATACCCAAGCGCCTGCGCAATAAACACTACCGCCCACACGCGCCGCGGCGTTAAACCTATAGCCACACATGCGTGCATTAATTCCCTCCTAATTTAATTATTTAAATTATTACTATTTACTAATTACCATTTATTTTTATTTTTTTACTGCTACGCGCATTGCGCCGCGACGTTAAGATCTGCTGTCGCGGCGCCAGCTCCCATTTTTTGAAGCCCAACACACATCACGTCATCGCATTTGTTGAATTCCACGCATCGTTATCAATCATACTGTATAATTATGCAGCAAATTCACTTCAGCTGTGATTTTGACTAAAATGTAGCCTTTAGCAACACAAAAACTTGCCTACAAGGTTAATTGACACAATATAATACATAAATATACAAAATCTTAAAAAGCTAAATATTTACATAAAGATACCGAAAAAGCAAAAATTTGGGTTCCCTCCCAAAAAGGGCCTAATTTATAGTCCCGGCAGGACTTATCTACTCTTCCAAATGCATTTCTATCAATAAGGAGGAACTTCCTCCTGATTTAAAAAATAAGTTTGATGCAATTGGGAGGGTAAGACTTGCAACTCCAAGTTTGGAGTGTGCTCAACAGGTGCATTTAGTAAAGGTACCACCATAGTAGCCTGTATCTGATTCATTTCACTATCACAAATGACTGGACCTTGGGCAGGAACACAGGTTTCACTGACACCTCCTTCCTTGAATGTCTTCGTCCCATCAAAAGTATTCACCAATGCACAATCTGCTAAATCGTGAGGGCTTTGCTGTGCATCAAATATATTAAACTTCACCTCTTGATCCTGAACCCTCATGATGAGTTCACCCTTCTCTAAATTGATCTGAGCTCTTCCTGTTGCGAGAAATGGCCAGCCAAAAATCAAAGGGACTTTGCTATCTTCCTTCATATCAAGTATAACGAAATCTGCAAGGAAGATAAACTGATCCACTTTAACCAACACATCCTCAATAACCCCCTTCGGATAAGCAAGGGTTCCGTCCGCCAACTGAAGTGTAACTGAAGTAGGCGAAACTTCTCCCAAACCTAATCGTTGATAGATAGAATAGGGCATGAGATTAATACTGGCTCCTAAATCACACAGGGCATGACCAGTGAACTTATCACCAATTGTACATGGTATGGTGAAACTTCCGGGATCTTGGAGCTTAGGAGGGATTCTGTTAAGAAGAATGGCACTGCATTCCGCTGTCAGGGCAACTGTTTCAAAATCACCAAGTTTTCTCTTCTTTGATAGAATTTCCTTCATAAACTTAACATAGCTTGGCATTTGTTCTAAAGCTTCTGCGAATGGAATGTTGATTTGCATCTTTTTGAACACTTCAAGAAACTTCTGAAATTGGTGCTCAAGCTTTTTACTCACTTGCCTATTAGGGAAAGGCAAAGGATGAACATATGGCTTGAACTCCTTCTTCTTCTCCTCTCCATTCCCATTAGCAATATCTTGACTTTGCCTGACTTCTGGTCTCTCAACTTCCTTTTCTCTGACAACTGTATGATCCTCTTCAAGCAGCCTGGTTCGCGGATTCCCTTGAATGGTTCTCCCACTCCTCAGTGAAATGGCATGGCAGTGCTCATTCGAGACACCCTTTGGATTATTCTCTGTATCACTAGGAAGGGTGCCTGGAGGCCTATTATTGATAGCACTAGCCAACTGCCCTACTTGAGTTTCTAAGGCTCGCATGGAAGCAGTCTGGCTTTGCAACATCACTTCATGTTTTGCCAACTGAGAGTCAGTCTTTGTCATGTAAGAATCCGTCTTGACTATATACTGTGAAAACATATCTTCCAAAGAGGGTTTTCGATCTTGGCCCTGTTGTCTTGATTGGGAAGGATAACCTGATGAATTATAAGGTCTATCATTCAGTGGAGCAGATGAGGAAGCCCCTGGATTGTCCCTCCAGGAAAAATTGGGATATTTCTCCATCCTGGGTTGTACTGGTTAGAGTATAGATTACTTTGTTGAGGGCGGTAGTTACCAACATATTGAGCAGTTTCAATACTGAAAGGGCAACTATCACTGGAATGATTCTCTCCACACTTGTTACACAGCACAAATGGGCTTTGTTGATGGCTAATCCCCAAACGATCCACTTTACTTGCAATTGTTGCCACCTGAGCTGATAATGCTGCCATTGGTTCAAGTTCATGCACACCAGCCACTCGCCTTGAAGTATTTCGTTCCAAAGGCCATTGGTAGCCATGTTAGCCGCCAATTCATCAAGCAATTGGAATGCATCATCAAATGACTTACTCAATAAAGAGCCTCCAGCAGCGCATTAACTATCGGTCGATGGTGGGGTAGCAATCCTTTATGAAATGAATAAACTTGGTGCCATGGTGGAATATCATGATGAGGACACCTTCGAAGCAAATCCTTGTATCTCTCCCATGCTTCATACAAGGACTCAATATCAGCTTGAGTGAATGATGTAATATCATTCACCATCTCAGCAGTCTTGGCTGGTGGGAAATACTTATTTAGGAATTTACCACACAAGTCATTCCAAGTGCTGATGGATCCCGCAGGTAGAGACTGCAACCAACTCTTGGCTCTATCTCGGAGAGAGAAGGGAAAAAGCCGTAAGCGAATAGCATCATCAGAGACACCATTATGCTTGAACGTATCACAGATCTCCAGAAAATTGAAAAGATGAGCATTAGGATCCTCCTTGGGCAAACCGCCAAATTGCACAGATGTCTGTATCATTTGAATGATGGCCGGTTTGATTTCAAAATTATTAGCTCGAATGGCAGGCCGCCTAATACTGGACTGCAAGTTCTCCATGTGAGGAGTTGCAAACTCCCTTAATGGTCTTGTATGACTATCATCCTCCAACTGAAGTGAAATCGTCGCCATGTTAGTACCTATAACAGAATAGATAAACTGAAAACTTAGAATAATATGTACAAATCAAAATTTGAATTAGCATTAATTAGACTCATTGCTAATATCAACTAAACAGAAATAACCATAAGTTTCCCCGGCAACGGCGCCAAAAACTTGTTAAGGTCAAAACGTGTTGCCCTTTTTGCTAACCGCAAGTGCACGGGTCGCACAAGTAATACAGTTATAGAGTAAGAGATCGATCCCACGAGGAAAACGTATTTCAAAGTAAAGCTGAGTATTAACCAATAGTCTAGTTAATGCTATCCAAAAGCATCAAATTTATAAATGAATGGTTAAAGAAATATAAAGACTGCAAAGCAATAACTCTAGGATAAATAGATAAATAGAGAAATAAGAATTACTTTTCATTTCCTATTTCAACTAATGAATTGTAATCCTTACAAGCAAAATTGAAGATTGGTTTAGTTAGCTTGAGAATCTGATTTAGTTAAAAGCCTATGTCTAGGTCAATTAACCCTGGTTTCATTTACCCAAATTTCACTAAGTTTCCTTGAGAACCAAAGTGCAAACTCCACTCATTAATGATCTATTCTCAATCACACACTATACATGGCCAATAGGTATATTTCTATCCTATTAACGAATCACTCATCCAAGCCAATTGAACTTGCCGAACATGTATCAACCACATCATATCCATATTAACAAATCCCTATGTCTAGTTCATTTGTCAATATTAACATCATGCAATTAGTGATCACCAACCACAAGCATTAAACACGATTGTGATTGAACTCAACTAAACTTCAATATATACTCAAAAGATTACAAATTTCTCAAGTATCCATAAGAAACTACAAAGTAAAACTTATATACAATTAGCTAGCCATGAATCATGAGAGTACAAACATATAAATCATGATCATGCAAAGAATAAAGAGAGAAAAGAAGAAAGGAAAGGAAGGAAGCTCAATAGGTTGTATCCTTTAAGCTTGATTCACCCTCCATAGGAAGGATGGCCTCCAACCTTAGCCTTTTTTGCTTCCTCTAGGTCTAAAAAACCAAAAACCAACAGCTGCTCTCCAAAAATGATGAAAAACTCTCATAGAAATTCGGTGCAAATCTATTTATAAGCTGAATAAAACGAGGGTCACGCCACGGCGTCCAACATGTCCCGCCGCGGCGCGCGCGGTGGTCACGGGCGCACGAGGCGCTACTCTTCAACGTTGCGGCGCTCCAGCCTCGGATTTTATCTACTGATGCAGGGGAACGCCGCGGCGCAACCTTATCCACGTCGCGGCGTTGAGTGCTGATCTGCACTTTTGAGCTTCTCTTAGGCTTCCTGGTCCAAAGCTGCTTCAACTTCTTCATTTCCATGCTTCTTTTAAGACCTGCCTATATAAGAGAATTTATCAATTCTTTAAATCATGCAAATGTACTCAATTTGATCATAATCTTGAAAGTATTTACTCAGGATCACAATGGAAGTCATCAGAATGAAATCAGATAGAAATGATGCTAAAACCTTCCATCAATGCTTACAAACAAGGACTAAACTTGCCATGTTGCACAGATATAGGGCAATAATAACTTAACTCTACAGAGTTATCAACCACCCTCTCTCCACCACCCTCCCCAGCACCATGCCTAGATTTACCAGCCAGCCTCTCTTCACCACCCTCTCCGACACCACGCCCAGATCCGCTGGTCACTTTTAGCTGCTGGTGTTCCGCGTGGTGGGTCGCCAGTTCTAGTCAAGGACGATGGTTTCAGTGCGGCGTGGTGGCTCGTAGATTTGGCGATTTTGGTCTGGTTCAACATGGTGGTAGAAGAAGTCGTAGTCACAAACAAGGCAGAGAGAGGGTGGTGGTAGCGAATTTGCAGGAATCGCAAAGCTTGGAGGCAGTGGCTATGACTTCCTCTAAGGCTTCCTCTACGACCACCACCAGCCACTTATTGTTATTTCAAACACCAACGCCATATTTGGGCATGGTGGAGAGAGAAACGACTCTATTGGCAGTGGTCACGGTGGTGCGTGGTGGCTATAGGACTGCTTGGTCGTTGTTGCTTTACGTGGGGGAAGATGGTGGTCTCGCGTTCTATTCTGAGTTGGTTATGATGTTGACTGGTGGTTCATGGTTATTGTACGATGGTGACGAATTTGCTGTGTTTGGGTTGGTGATGCGGTTGTGTGGTTGTGGAGATTCGGGGTTTGGTGTGTTTGAGTTGGTATTTGTTGGAGGAGATGGTGAGGAAGGTGAAAGGTAGCATGGTCACAGTAGATAATTACATATACTATCAATTTTACTTATACTATTTATACCAAATATTTGAAGTTATTTATACTATTTATATCAAATATTTGATAGTATAAGAGTTTATTAACTTATTTATACTACCAAATTTTATCCTATTATTTTATATTATCAAATGCACTAAACATACTCTTAACAAACAATTTATGAGATTACACAATTGACTCCTTTCTTTGCATTTTCCAAATGAATCATTAGCAAAAGAGGACCTGTATGTACTCTTTGATTCTTCTATATATCTTTTCATTATTTATAGCATCTTGTGGAGAACAAATAGCTGTATATAATAATAACCAATTTATTGTTAATAAGTATTAAATTATAATATATTTCAACATTAAAAGTTAATTTATATATAAACAAATTATTTTTATATATATTTTCATTAAGATGGTAATAAATTTTATTTTTTTCCAATTCATTGCACTTGTGCAGATGTTTCACTTTTGTCTCTATCCAAATCATCTATAGAGTCTTTAATAAAATAGTCAATGATAAAATATATTGTTGTTGATTTATTACCATAAAGGTTACGCAATATAGTATTTATTAGTTTTCATTTGATTTATTGGAGAAATACACCAAACCTTTCATTTTTATTTTTTTGTGATACATATGGTTTCAAGATCATAAAAAATCACTTAAGTTCACCATTATGACTAATATATGCTCTCTTTAAGTTCACCATTATGACTAATATATGCTCTCTTTAATTTGACTACTAAATACGATGCCAATCATGTTTTATATTGATAAATAAGATTAAAAAATCACCTTCTTAAGAGTTAGATAAAATAAAAAAAGACATAATATCTTCAATAACTATATGGGTAGTGATGGATTAGATAAAAAAAATTATATTTAATTAAGTAATGTGACCATAAATTTTGAGACTTTTGGGAAGGAACTTATTTTATTAAATAAATAAGAAATTAAAAATAATATTTTTAAACACTTTTATAAAAAATTATAAGATGCTTATGTATTAGTCAAATGTTTTTGAAAAATTGGATTTTGGAAAAGCTTGACCAAAACCTTAATCGAAATTAAATCCAGACTAAAACCAATTAGTACTATATTTTTAACAACTAATAACATATTTAAGTTTAACATTTGATTTTTGTTGCAAAATCAACTTATTTCTTTTGGGACCGAAACATATAAATTTTTGTAGGTTGAGTATGTAGTTCAAAATTTTCACTTAAATATTTGACTCTAATATTTAACAAATTTTAGTCCATAAATAATAACACTAATAAATTTCAATATCTGGAATTACCACTTTAGGAAAAAATTTACCTAATTATCACTAACAGTCCGAAAATTGTGTAAGTAATTATTATAATTATTTTCATCTATACCAATACTTTCCACTGTCCAAAAGTTTATGTGCTTTGAATTCTTTTCAGTTTTTTTAATCTAAATGAAGGAATAAATGCTTAATAAAATAATTTAAACATCAATTAGAGTTACAAATTGCTCAAAATCATTATCCGTAGTGACATTTAAATGCATACAATTATCAATGCTCAACTTGGGAATAAGAAGATACATGGAGAATTCATGATAAAAATGATTAATAAATAGAAGTCAAATAACAATGGAAGAAAATAAATAATAAATCAAGCAATATAATATAGAAAATAAATATATATGACTTGAAAATATGTCATGTGTCTTTCCAATTATTAACTTAATGTTTTAATTTGTTAACATGTGATGTTTATAATAATTAATTTTCTGCCACATCTCATTTGATGTGATAATTTTTTCTACATGTGATCTAATGTGACAATTGCCACATGTAAAAAAACAAAGAATAAAATTAACAAAAAATCAATCATTAGATAACAAAATAAAAAATGAAAATAAAAAATACTCAAACAGTCAAATAAGTTAAAAAAATAAATCAAAATTATTTTAATTAATAAAAACTACTTCTTCCATTCTCATTCATCTCTTTCTAAGTCTCCGAAGATTTGTTCTTCTTTGTTCTTAGTGAAAATTTTATATGCCATTCACATTTTACAACTTTTCTCTGATGAAAACGCCTATTCCATAACTCATGGAAATGCCTATTTAGCAACCCATCTTGAAAAGAGACCTCATTGGATCTTGAAATAAAGGAACATTATGTCTTGAAATAAAATGAAGGTATTGCAATGAAATAGAGGAACTCTACTAGGTTTCAAACAAAAAGAATAGAGGAACACCAATTTGCGTTCTTTTGTTGGGTGTCTTTGCCATGCAAAACATGAAGAATGTTAGGGAACCGGTCCAGCAACAAAGCATCATACTCGATCAGCTTACCATTATCAAATACTTTTCCTGGTGCCAATTGTTAACAATTTGAATATGTAAAGAAGAAGAAAGATTTCATTGATAAAGCACAGAGCTGCAACTACAAAAATTAGGATTTGAAACTAAACATAACAAGGCTATATATAGCCAAATAAAGCAAGTAATAAAAGACTATTCTACCCTTAAAGAATAAACATAATATTTAATATTTCTTAACATCCCCCCTCAAACTCATGATGCTGCTGCAACAAGCATCGAGAGTTTGCCAAGTAGAAAGCGAAAACGAGAAATAGAATGCGACTTAGTAAAGAAATCTGCAATCTGCAAAGTAGAAGGAACAAATGGCAATGTAATGGTGCCGTGCTTGAGGTGATGACGAGTAAGATGACAATCAATCTCAATGTGCTTCGTTCGCTCATGAAAAACAGAGTTGTGAGCAATCTGAATAGAACTCTGGTTGTCACAATACATAGGAGTAGGATGAGATAAAGAAACTCCCATATCTGCAAGTAACCAACGAAGCCAAACAATCTCTTTGGTAGTAGACGCCATAGCACGATACTCTGCTTCCGTGGAAGATTGAGAAACAACAGATTGTTTCTTGCTCTTCCAAGAAATGAGAGAATCACCCAAAAAGATACAAAAACCAGTAATAGACTTACGATCGATGGGGTCACTACCATGATCGATCGAGTAGGCACGCAACTCCAAGGATGAGGTGGACGAAAATAAGAGACTCGAAAGATCGTGCCTCGAAGATACCTCAAGATACGAAGAACGGCTACGCCCAATGAATCAGTAGTGGGAGAGGCAACAAATCAAGCTAACAATATGAACAAGATATGCAATATCCTGGACGAGTGATAGTGAGATAAACCAAGTCACAACAATAGTGCGATACAAGGTAGGATCGGATAATGGGATACCATCGGAAGAAGAGTATTTTGCATTAAGTTCAATTGAGTATCAACAGTCTTATTATCAGTATCTTGCTCGCTCAAGAATATCTTCTACATATTTTGACTGAGAAAGGAGATAACCTCTGGGTGAGTGAGCCACCTCAATACCCAAGAAATAACGTAAAGAACCCAAGTCCTTCATTTCAAACCGTCTCGGCTAATTCTATTTTCAAGGCGTAATGCCATTAATATCATCACCAGGTAATAATCATATCATCAACATATAAAGAAAGAATGATACGACCTGCAACAGTACACTTAACAAAGAGAGCAGAATCATGACTACTAGAAGCAAATCCAAGAGAACAAATCACATCAGAAAACTTCTCAAACCAAGCACGAGGTGCTTGTTTGAGACCATATAAGGCTTTCTTGAGCTTGCAAACATACCCAGAACCATGAGAAACACCAGGAGGAGGTTTCATATAAACCTCTTCTTGAAGGTCCCCGTTCAAGAAGGCATTTTTAACATCTAATTGAGATATATGCCACTGACGAACTGAAGCTACTGCAATAAGGGTACGAATAGTAGTCATTTTTGCTACAAGAGCAAAAGTCTCCTCATAATCCATACCATATTATTGAGAAAAGCCTTGTGCAACCAACCTAGTTTTGTATCGCTCAACGAGACCCATCGGACTTTGTTTTGATTTTATACACCCAAATGACAACCAATCACACTCTTACCTGGAGGTCGAAGAACCAAATCCCAATGTACCTGTCTTATGCAAAGCGAAAGTTCCTCATCCATAGCTTCTTTGCCAAAGGGGTTAAGAATTGCCTCTTGATATGAAGAGGGCTCGAGAAACAATGAATAGAAGCTAAAAAGATGTAAAAGACTGAGAATAGCAAGAATAAACAAAATCTGGTAACTTTGTGGACTTACGTGTGCGAAGGGATTGACGAGGAGGAGGATCCAAAATCTCAAAAGGTGCTTGGGAAACCACAGGAGAGGAGAAGGAGCTTCATGTGTGCTAGAGAGCAAAGTGTCGTAGCTACTGTTATCGGTGCAAATATGTCGAGTATCATGAGATGACAAATTATCGAGTCTTCACGAGAAAGGATCCACACTAATAAGATCATTTTTAGTGAGGGCATGGATAGTGGAGGAATAGAAAAGAAAGGTATATGCTCAAGAAACACAACATGGCGAGACACATAAAGTTTTTGTGTAACAGATCAAAACAACGATACCCTTTCTTACCTTCCCCATAACCAAGAAAAACACACATAGCAAAACGAGAGGATAACTTGTTACGTTCTACATGAGGGCGAAGAACAAAACAAGTACAACCAAAGACCCGAAAGAAAGAATAATCAGGAGCAAAACCATACAACTTTTCAAAAGGTGACAAACCTGAGATATGAGAAGAAGGAATAGTATTTATCAAACTCACAAAGGTGAGAACAACTTCACCCCGAACTCACTAGGAACAAAGCACTGCACAACGGGAGAGAACGAGCAGTTTCAACAATATGTCTATGTTTTCTCTCTGAACACCATTTTGCTCAGGAGTGTCAGTACAAGAAGTCTGATGAACAGTTCCATCTGAGGCAAGCAACTCACAAAATCTATGAGAAGTATATTCCCCACCCAAATCACACCTAAAGCACTTAATAATAGCAGAATGTTGAGTTTTAACAAGTGCTCTAAAGTTCTTATAGATCTCAAAGAATTCGGAACGATGTTTCATTAAGTAAACCCAGCAATAACGAGTATAATCATCCACAAAAGAAACATAATATCGGGACCCTCCTTTTGTAACAACAGGGGAAGGTCCCCATACATCAGAATGAATCAAATCAAAAGGAGAATAAGAAACAGAATTACTTCGATTAAAGGGTAAAGCAGAAAATTTTGCCAGTTTACATCCACTACAATCAGAAATATCATGAGTTTGCAAATTTCCCAAAGCCCCCTGGAAGCCAAAAACCTCAAACGAGAGGTCGACACATGTCCCAAACGAGAATGCCATAAATAAAAATTAGAAGAAGATGGACTCAAACGAAAAGAAGACAAATCAACACCGGTAGTTGCAAAGAATTGGCACTTTTAGCTCATCCAAAATATATAATCCCCTTTCCTATGGCTGTCCCAATCGGCTTCCGAGATTGTAGATCCCGCACATAACAAGAAGAGGAGGAAAAATGACTAAGTTACCGTAATCACATAACCGACCAACGAAGCAAGATTTAAGGTAAGTTTCGAATATGATAAACATTAGATAAAGACAAATTAGGTGTTATAACGAACCAACACTGCTAGAGGCATAGGAGTGCCATCGCGGTCAAGACAGAAATGAAGACGAAGGACATACGAAGCAAACGAAGAAGAATCTGAGACATATGATGTGAAGCTCCAGAATCTAAAACCCAAACAAGGTGACATACCTGACGAATTATGAGACAACTGACCTACAGAAGAAGAGGCAGACATAGCTTGCGGTTGTAAAGAGAGAAACTTCTGGAATTGCTCAGCCAGAGTACTAGGATCAACAAAAGGACCCAGGGAAGCAACAAATGCCATGCAGTGTTAGGCGTGTGGTGTCGAAATCCGTGTGGTGGTCTAGAACCCTGTGGTGGTCTTGGAGCATTAGATTGCGGTTGGTTGCCATTTCGAAACTTAGGACACTGAGCCTTCCAATGACCTTTCTGCTTGCAGAAACTACACTCGTCGAAACCAACCCTTGTGAGGGGCTTATTCTGATTATCAAAGTGAGGCTTAGAATGTGCTGCTAAAACAGACGGAGTGGAACCAACAATTCCCTTCTCAGAGTAAGACTTAAGACGTATCTCTTCAGCCAAGAGCTCACTGACAACAGAGTCAACAGATGGAAGTGGAGAACGATGCAAAATAGAACCTCTGAGTCCTTCAAAGTCACTACGAAGTGCTGTTAAGAATTGTACTAATCGCTGTTGTTCTCTACGAGCGATATATGGAGTAAAAGCCTTCAACTCTGCTGATTCTGTAAGAGCCAACTGATCCCAAAGATCTGACATGGCAGAATAAAAGGCTTGAATACTCATATCTCCCTGTTGGAGAGCTCGTATGTCATTCTCCAACTGAAACTGTTTGGCAAAATTTGACTGTGTAAAGAGCCTCTGCAAATGATCCCAAACCTCTTTTGCTGTTTCATATTTTGCCAATTGTGTACCTATGGAATGCTCAACAGAATTGTTAACCCATGTGATAATCTTTGCATTATTTGCTTCCCAAACATCCAATAAATTTTGATAATTCTGATCTATTCGCACAGGTTTTACAGAAGTACCACTAACATATCCCCACATCTTTTTACCCTTAAGAAAATTTCGCATTACATAACTCCAATACGAGTAATTTTTTCCATCCAATCTCACACTCACAGATTGAAGTGAATCGTCACTAGCCATGATTAAACAACAGAGGAAGAATAATAGAAAAGAAACAAAGAAAATACCAGATACACAAGCAGCTAAAAGCCAACAGAAAGCCAACCAGAATGCCAACAAAATGCCAATCAAAAGTCCAAAATACCCAGATTACAGAGCCAAAACGGAAGCTGCGGATGGTGATTTTCCAGACGAAATGCGAACGACAGCAAAGAGACAATCAGAGAACGCCCGGCAGGGGCGCGCTGCCCCCTGCAACCCCCAGCCAACTCACCGCGGAGTTGGATCCGCGAAAGCTGTGGTAAGGATTAAACTCTCTCCATTGCAAACCTGCTCTGCTACCATGTTAACAATTTGAATATGTAAAGAAGAAGAAAGATTTCATTGATAAAGCACAGAGCTGCAACTACAAAAATTAGGGTTTGAAACTAAACATAACAAGGCTATATATAGCCAAATAAAGCAAGTAATAAAAGACTATTCTACCTTTAAAGAATAAACATAATATTTAATATTTCTTAACACCAATAACCTCAACTAAGCATCAATTAAAGCCATCTTCTCATTGTTGCGAGTAGCCAACTTCTCATTTCTTATTGTGTGTGCCTCTTTGAATCTAAACTAGTCAATTCACTTCAATATTAAGTAACTTCTATTTCCCTCCTTCCCTCCATGTCATTTTCAAGTTTATTTTGTTTAATGTATAAGATTAGAATTTGAGAATCTTGTGAATCGATTAAATGAGATAAACTCATATTTGACGGTTATTGAGTAGTGACATCTTTTTAAATTTGAATTCAGTATATATTTTAAATAGGACAAAATAATTATGACTTATTTTATATTTATTTTCAATCACAAACCTTTTTTTAACTATAAAATAGGAGACTAACAATTTGAAATTGATTTCACTATAAACAACTGAAGATCACAGCTGATTAGGTATCTTAATTTAGAAACTTTTGCATGATTAGTGTAATTATTTGATTAGCTTTCAAGTCAATTAAATTTTATAATTGGTCCAAAAATAATGAGCTGTTAATTTTGTTTTTACTATGTTGCTGTAGGTTGTCAATGTCCATAATTTTTTCCCATTTCATCCCTGGACGTCTCTCCTTTTTCTCTATCTGTATATAATTCTACCAGGATTTTGAACATCCTCTCCATTCTCATGAGCTGTGATGGTTAGGTACCTGATAGGAATGTTGTTTATTTTTTTTGGTTATTGTTGGATTTGGAACTGGAGTCAAATCTTGTATGGCATTATTTGAATATACAGGTTTGAAAATTCCTATTCATTCCATGTGTTTGAAATATTTGTAAATTACTATAAATTAAATAAAATGCATATCTATTCAGCATTATTCAGTCATTCAAACAGATCCACACAGTAATCATTAAAAAAATGTAGTATTAGCATTATACCTAACAATTTAGAATCAGATATTTGTTTGTACCAAAAAAGAATGAGATATTTGTTATGTGAAGTTTCAAATCATGTAATTAATATGCTTGAAGATTTTGGAAATAAAGAAGAAAAAAACGGAGATTTAAATTTGAAGGGAGGTAGAGTATGTTATTCACCCAACTAAAAACTTTAACTTGGAAAATTACATTTAGAGTGTGTTTGGAAAAGTTGAAAAAAATAAATTATGCTGATAATTAATTATTGTTATAATCGATTATAATTGATTCATTTTTATGTTTGGATGCATTAGCTGTAAAGTGATTTTAAACTAATATCATTCGTTTGGATGATATAAAAAATAATTATTTTTATATATTAAATTATTAAAATATGTATAGAATAATTAGAAAAATTATTTGATTGAGGACAAAATAATATTTACATATCAGTATAAGGAATAATTTATAAGCTAAAATCATAAGTTTCAATCTTCAAAGATTATGATTATTAGCTTTAAAAAATTTTTATTTTACATTAAATTTCGTGTAAAAACTTTTTTAAAAAATATTTTTTTTATCCAAACATAATAATTATTTCATAAAACAGTTTAATCTTCTAAAAACAAATTTGAATGAGAAAGAATTAATTTTTCCTAAACAAGCTCTTATTGTTTAATACCAGAAATGTTAGCATCAAAATTTTAATTTTTTTTGTTCTATATTTTTAATGTTTGAAAAGCAATATTTTTGGTAAATAATATTTTTATATGAAAAAAGACTTTCATTTTAAGTGTAAAATTTCTATTAAAAGAAACTATTAATATATAATGAAATAATAATAAATTTATTATTGTCAATAAATTATTTGAATAAAAATTAATATAAAATACATTCATTGATTATTTATATATAATAATTTTGATTTAAATTAATTCCAATAGCTTTTACAAACAATTATAATATATATATATATATATGATATATCGTGCATGATTTTACCATAATAATAATAATAATAATAATAATAATAATAATAATAATAATAAGATAGTGACATATTTTAAGTGTGGGACAGCATAGGTAGTAGGAACTTGAGAAAAAATTTGTTATATCCATTTAAAATATCTTTTTAATAATCTTAATTCTACTCAATAAAAAAATATTAAATAAAAAATTAAATACTCGTATATTTGTGTTTGTGCATGTCGTCCCTTCACAAAAAGTAGAAAAAAAGGCGAGGCCCCAACCCAACATCACGTCGTTCTTGCTTCAATGCTGCTTAAACTGAAAGTATGGTAAGTATTTGGATTATATGAAAAAAAATATTATATTCAAAATTAATTATACACATAATTAATTTTTTAAATTAATTATGACAGAATTTATTTATGTTTGAGTATGTTAATTCATAAGCAATTAATATATCAATATTAATATAGAAAAAAGATATATGTTTTGTAAAATTATTTTTTTTTTTGTTATTTAGTAAATACATAACTTGCTTGACATGTGACATCTACAATATTTAACACTCTGTCATATATAATCTTATGTGATAATTTTTTACCATATATAATTTGGTGTCAACATGATTTATGTGGAAAAAAATGCCACATGTATAAAAGTAATTTAATAAATAAATTTAAAAAATACAATACATTGAAAAACACAAATGAAAAAAAGGAAAAAAAAAACAATTACACTTTTATTGTCTAGAAAATCTTGTATTGAAAATCAATGCAATTACACTTTTTGTCTAAACATCACATATGCGTTGAAAATCGATACTTAACAATGATGATCGTTGAAATTGTAGATAACTTTCTATGTTGACACAGAAGATGATGTTGACAATCTTGAGATCTAATGATTTGGATTAAGGAGGATGCAAAGTTGCCATTGAAGTTTCAACAACAAGAAGAATTTTTCTTCTTAATTAAATGACATTTATGTAAAACTAATCAATTAACTAACTCAATCAATTAATATGTTATTTATTATTTATTATTGTCTATGAATCTCTATCAAAATTATCTTATATGAATAATATTACTCTTCAAATTCAAATAATTTAAATAATAATATAAAAAAGTTTTTAAATTTCAAAACTCACCCTTAATGAATGATATTTATTTAGTATTAAACAATGTATATAATTAATTAGTTGCTAAAACTAATTAATTTGTTAAATTTTCACTATCTTTCACTAATGAGATTTACATTCAAATAAATAACTTAAATAATAAAAGAATAAAAAAATTAAAATTTGAATTTCCCTCTTAATTGAATGTCATTTATGTTTGTTTAATTAATTACCTCAACCAATTAATATATTAATTATTCATTATCTTCTATGAATAATATTATCATTCAAGTAATTTTAATAATAATAATATTAATGTTAATATAATTAAAAATGAGATAAAACAAAAATATACTTAAAACTTGTACATGAGTTTAACTTTGAAATCAATCAATAAATAAAATCAAGATAATAATAACTAAAAAAAGATACATAACCTAAAATTGTATCATGTGTCACTCATAGATAGTAAAAAAAGTTTTAATTTTTTATTATGTGTCAAATAATCTTTTTATTTGCATGTCATGTGTTTTTTTTTTTGACTTTTTTGTATTTTTTTTCAATACAACACTGATATGTCTGCACACGTGGACGACACATATTGACTAAATTAAAACCCAATAAACTAGAATGATAATGTAAACTCTTTAAAAAAATACTAAAAATTATATAGGCAAAGAAAGAAAAAAAAATACAAATAGAAAAAAGGATAACAATTAAATTAACAGAAAAATGAAAACTTACAAGAATATTTTTATTTTATTTTATAAAATTTTGTCACACATTTTAATTTTGAAACTATATTTGCTTATGATACATGAGCTTCTCTTTCCCATAAGTGCATTTTTGGCCGAACTTTAGAATATTTATCACCTGGCTTATTTTTTTTGAGTTACATAAATAAAAATTGAATTAATTTATATGTAATTTTTAGTAAAGTTAATTTATCAAAATATTTTTTATAAAATTATTGGATTAAATTATGCATTTAAAAATCAATATTTTTGTTTATATTATAAACATTTTTTAGGCATATAAGTTGTTTTATAACATTTTGTATTTAAATTATTTTGTATTTATATTGGAATAAAATCCTTCTATGAAAATATTATATATTTTTAAACTAAACTTGTAAATATTTTTTCTTGATAGAATATTACATATATTTTATTTAAATTATATTTATTTTTATCATTTAATTCTTAATTTATCCGTGTATCGTATAGGTGCAAAATCTAATAAGATAGATTACCAATACCTTCCACTATCCAATGATCATGTTCTTTGAATTGTCATCAATTTTTTAATCTAAATAATGGAATTTATGCTTAATAAAATCATTTAAATAACCATTAGAGCTACAAATTGCTATTTAAAGTCAATCATAGTAAATAAGTACCATCAAGTGAGAATTAAATAATTGAAGATTACAATATAATTTAATTAAAAATTACTAAATATAAAATTCTAACATTACTTTTAAATTAGGAGGAAAACTAAAACCCTAAGGTAAAATTAGATATTCATCTCTTATATATAAAAGATGCCTTTACTTTAGAATAAGACAGCCTCTTTTCCTCATAAATTTCCTTCATTAAAACAAAATAATATAATTGTAGCATAATGCTAACAACAAATTTGTATATCTCCATCAGAGTCACATGTGAAAATATAAATAAGCATATATTAAGTATACCTATTGATTAAAAATGTAAGAAAATAAAATATTATATACGTGTATATATAAACATAGCAAAAATAAATTAAAAGAACATATCTTACTATAAATAAAATATCATATACGTGTATATAAGAAGATCGCATGATTTGTACATGTTCTGTTTCTACTTGGACTGTACTAGAATAATGGGCCGAAGCCCTATACCATGAGGGACTACGCCTGATCCGACCTACTAGCCTAATTCAAACCCATACTGCTATTAGGGAATGAGTCCAACTCATGGGGAATACCTGATATATCATACCAATTCAGTTCGAACCCGCTTGTAATAAACTCGGGTCTAAGAGATATTCATCTAACAAATTGGACACATGGCTTCAACAGATAGACATATATGATAATCAAATCCTTCCCTCATGCTTGTAATCATCGACAAGGGGAATATGCCACCTTAAGCCCATTATATAAGGGGGTACTTCAAAGAATCTAAGTTATCTATCTCTTGCCTAAACAATAAATACTATTTTTCTTATCTCACTTGTCCATTAACTTAGTTGTTAGAGTATTTTTGAAGGATAATGATTCTTTAAAATGAGAATTCTTACAAAATAAATAAGTAAATTTATATCAATCATTAATAAATGAATCTATATAAAATTACTTGTCTGTTCACTTTACAAGAATTTTTATTTTAGATAATTTTTTTTTATTTTTGAAGATATCTCTTAAGTCATTTCTAACTGAGCAAGGAGTTCTCTGGTGAGGTTCAAGTCAAAGGGGACCACCCCGACTCGCAAGAATAATTCCTTTATTCATTTTAAATATTATTATTATTTATTTATGAAGGAATATTAAATAATTAAAACTATAATTTTGATAATATAATGAACAATTAGGTTTGTGAACATGCGGAGTGCTCATACCACGTCATATTACCCTTCTGCTACCAAGTTAACGAATGGTGAATGGAATGATCTATTAATATAATTGTTATAGTTTATGAACTAAATTAAAATATTTTAAATTTCATGGTAATTGCTTTCAAATAAGTCAAAACTTAGAGGATTTTTAATACGCTTCTTCAAATTTAAATTCACATGAAGTTGTTGGATGTGGAGGTGTGTTAACGAGAATTTTGGCAAGTAAAGGATGGATTAGTTGGTAGACACAAATTTTATTTATTTATTATATAAAAATGTTTATTTATATGTTAACTTTGTGGTAACTAAAATTATTTTTTATTTCTGGTAACTTTAAAGACACACCCTCTTTTGTTAATAAAAATAATTAAAAAAGACATACCTCCTCTAATATATTTATGAAAATTAATTAATAAATTCTGATTTAAAGTTTAAATCTGAATAATAACAACATAAAGTATAACTCTTTTAGGCTACACATTTTTGTTTTGTTTTGTTTTTTTAAGTTATATCTACACTTTTTGAGTGTGAGATTATCTTATCGAGCATGCACAAAGTGATACAAGTGAGCCATCCCTATAAGTAGTGTTTATAGGGCTAAAACATTTGTCCTCCTATAGAAAAACAGTTTGTTCACCACTAGGGATGGAAACAGGTCAGGTCAGGTTAAGTTTCACCCTAAACAGGCCGGACCTGTATTACAAATATTTAGTCTGAACTTAGCCTATTACTTGTCAAAAGCCTTTTTTTGGACCTGACCTGACTCGTTTAAGAAGCCTGATCTGGCCTAAAGTCTGTTTAGAAGCCTGATTTATATTAAGGCCTCTAAATAGGCCAACAGACCAAGGCCTTTATATAGGTCTCAAATAGGCTTAAGCCTTCAAACAAAACAAGCCTTGAAAAGGCCATTGAAAAAAAAAATAATTTTATAAATAAATATAAATAGTAGTACTTAATAGGTTTTGTTGAGATCTGGACTAGCCTCTTAAATGAAACAGACTTTTAAAAAGGTCCAGTCGACTCATTTTCTAAATAGGTCAGGTGCAGTCAAAGCCTAAAAAAGCAGTTCATGTGTCTCGACAGTAATGGTTTACTATTTCCATCCCTACTCACCACCCACCCAACTTATTTAATAAAATGAAAAGTAGCCTCATTCTAATTGATAATATAATACTTACAGTTCGTAAATTTAGATAGATAGTTGTAAAGTTTTAATCCTACTTTTCCTACACTCAGTTAAATTATTAAATTATTATTAATAGGTGAATTTTATCTGTAATATTAGGAATTTAAATTATAAAATCTTCACTTTAGAGATAATTTTACCTAACCACTTCTCATTGATCAAAGACAAAAAAAAATTATATAAATTACTAGTAATCACGGGTATTATCTATAATTTATGTCAAGCGATATTTTATTTTGTTTTTTGTTCATATGTTTTTAAATAAGAAAATATTTTATATATATTAGAATATGCATATCGTATTTATATTATATGTTAATGTGAGAGAGATGTTATATTATTTTGTATATGATTGTAATATTTTTACGACATATAAAATAATTTTATAAATAAATTTGATAAAATTAGATGTATTTTAATTAGTTGAATAAGTCTATACTTTATGTAATGATGAATAATAAGCCTTCTGGGGGATGCAGGATCAGGAGGAGATATTTTTAATTAAAAATAAATAAAAGGACGAATCATTGTTATCATTTTCTGTAAGAGTATTTTTGTTTCAGAAAAATTATAAGTAATGAGTATTTTTGGTTGTCATAAAAAAAAAGTAATGAGTAATTTTGGGATTGATTTCAGTAATGAGTATGACTAAATCAGAAAGATGATTGGTTTTCTTAGAGTGCACGTCATATGTAATAATTTATCCAATTAGTAGTACGTTCATCACGGTTTAATCCTACTACCTAATCTCCCCACGCTTCATTATCTTAATTAATCATTTTTATTTTTAAATTCATGTATTTAGCAATTGGCACTTGCATCGCACCCGCAGTCCACGGCATAACAAAATCCTTGTCTCTACCCATTCCCATTGGTTGCTTGCGTTTCTTTTTCTGTCTTTTTATTTTTTAATAAGTAATAATTATGTATTTCCTAAAATCCTATTGGCAATTGCTGCACATGTTGTTTGTTATTACCGATATGGATATATCATGCACGTTTTATGCCTCTGCCCCTTCAACACACCCGTTTATCATCATCTCTAGTTTTCACAATACAAAGCCTAATTATTCTTTGCTTACATAATGTATCATTCTGTTTAAAAAGAATTGCCAATAGGAGATACTGTGAAATTGTTAGAGCAATTTGATACATAAAAAAATTATGTATAAAAAGAAAAGGAGATACCGTGAAACTGACAAGCAAAGATGCTCTTACCAGCATCTTCTTGCTGACTAATTAAATTCTGAGTCTAAATCTAATGATATTGTTGATTAGCTATTTCACCAATCACCAGTTATTTGTAGTTTGCACTGTATAGTTTGTAGTTACTATCAAGAATTACAAATTTAGAGCAAAAAGATGCTCTCCACAACTTGGCCCAAACTCACCCCGTTGAAAAATGAAAATACAAGAAGATAGCAAGTTATCTTACCTTCCAATGTGAAAATACAGCATACCAAATGATTAGGAGTAACTGAGTAGGAATGAAAATAAGTTAGGCGATTCATCAAAAGTTTATGACTTAACTTATTTAAAGTCTAGTTGGATTTGAATTGTTTAATAAGAAAGCTAGATAAATGTTTTTTAAAAAATTTATTTAATTATTTATATTATTATTTTATATATATTATGAAATTTTAATATTTTTGTAATATGATTAATTGAATAAAAAATATAATATTTTTTAAAAAGTATAAGTCTATTAATTTATATAAAAGTTTAAGTTGATTAATCTATTTCGTTGGTTTATTTAAAAATAAGTTTATTAATCTATTTAAAAATTTTATTATAAAATAAATTTTTAAATTTTTAAAGCTAGACTTTTAAAAGATGAAACCAAAACTTAAAAATTAATCTATGTTAAGTACATAGACTAGAATCAAACTTTACATTTGAAAAACTAACTAGAGTCATTTAAAACAAAGTTTGACTTGAATTAACCCATTTCAAAATCCTACATAGGACTAGGAGTTTCCATACCATGTCTTTAATGTTTTATTTTTTGGTGTCATATCATATCATATGCTAATACATGCCTCTCTTATGATTTATGTATTATTATAACATCACATTTATCTAAAAGATATTTTTAAAAAAGAAAAGAACTTATTGGACCAAAAATGTTGAGACCGAGACCGTAGACTTAAAAGCCATTGTTTGAGGCGGATTAGTTGGATAGCCAATTTTTCTCCTTCAACTTGAAGCCTACGTTTTAAGTTTTTAACACTTAAAATAGAGACAAAGTTGATCTCATGGGGAAAGTTGAGATGACTTTGTATGAAGAGGACATCTAACTGCAAGGGAATAAAACTATTTTTGACTTCTCAAATCCCTAACACATTTCCAATTACTAGTAAAAAAATTTAATTAATCTACAATTATTACATGTGTAGGTTAAACTCAAATAACGTACTTCCCACAATAATTGTACTTTCCAACTTTTTTTTCCCCAACATATGTGGCCATGGGTTTCAAATATGGAGTTAACGATGAGACGAATGATAATAATAGAGGCAGCTTAAAAAAAAAGAAAAAAGAACGATAAAAATAGGGGTGCTGAAGGGAAACGTTTAAAAATGCCCACCTAGTTGGGCGTACGAAATACATCAACCTTTAAAATTTTTGAATTAAAATCAAACCAACTATTAATATTAATATTGATGGCTTGTAATTTGAAGTATATATTTTATTTTATTTATTTATTTTTTATTATAAATAGTTGTCCATATAATTGTTTTTATAGAATTTAATTAATAATATTTATATATACCTACACATAAAAATTTAGACTACTCTTTTTTTTTTTTACTATAAATAATTATACATATAATTTTTTTTATAAATTTTAATTAGTAATATTTATATATTTTTTTCTTATCACATATAATTAATTATATATACAAATTTTTTATAAATTTTAATTAATAATATTTATACATTTAAGCCATAAACAAAAATCTTGAATTTAAAAAATAATTATGACACAAATTTTAAAAAGAGTAGCTAAATAACCATTTATACCAAGTAAATTTACCTGGTGTGTGCGTACACCCACCATACATTGGTTTACAACAAACGTGCCTACGTTAAAGACCTATTCCCATCCAATAGCCTATCCTGCCTAACACTATGTTTGGATGATAGGTAATGAAGCGAATGTAGCCAAATAACTTCCTGTTTGTTTAAATGCATAGGAATGGAACAACAAACGTTTCCTCTAAATGCGTTAAAATTGAGGGGAATGGGAACCTATAATTATTCATCCAATAGCCTATCCTGCCTAAAGTTAAATGAGATAATTTAGTTAAGTCTCACGTGATATTTCAAAACTTGATCTTCAATATTTATATTCACATACAAAGAATTTTATTAGAAAAATTAGCTTATATATTTTAAAAAATATATTTATATTAATAATTTTTTTTCAAAAATATATATCATAAAATATCTATTAATTTTAGGTTTTTTATAAAATTTCATACATACAGTCTAAATTTATTATTTTTTAATATTAAATGGACCCGGTCTTAATTTAATCATATTCAAATTATAATTAAGTTAAATTCGAGTTTAAAATATTAACTCGATCAAAATATTTGGTTGAAGTTAGACCACATCAATCCATGACAACTCGTTATAATAACAATGAATTTGTCAAAAGTGTCAACTAGAGACTGAAACCAAAGTAAGTAAAAATATATTAACTAATATCGGAAGAACAAACAATAGTTGAAATCTATAACAAATATAATCTTATTTAAATATATATAATTTTCTATTTATCCATATTTTAAAACGAATTATGAAAAAAAAGGAAAGTCCACGTAGGATTTTAGCCAGACAGCCCATCATTTTCTAAGGAAAGTTGTCGGTGCTGTAAAACCTAAAAATAAAAAAAGAAACTTTATTACGTAACAATTACTACAACAATTTCGATTTTTTTATTATATTTTTTTTCATATTATGTTTTATATTTTTGATCAAATCATTTTTTTATATATATTTTTTCAATTAATTATAATTATTAAAAATTGTAATGAAAAGTGATATGACTGGTGGGCGTATGCATTCTCTCTCTATGTGTTGAATTGAATTTGAAGCTTTCGTCTTCAACTTGAAAGTTGATATGGGTCTCTCTTTCAATGCGGGGCCTTGCTTGTTCTTCTTAAAGTTTAGGGTTGCTTCTCAATTCTGATCGTACCCACTTCCAGTTGGAGTGAGAGAGTGAAGTGCAAGTGCTAAATCCAAGAGATGGGAGTGGATTTGAGGCAAGTGGTGGCTGGTGTGCTCACCCTCACAATGTTCGTCATGCTTGCCAATATGATCAAAAGAGACCATTTTGATTCACTTGAAGTAAGCAAACCTTTCTCCTGCTTTTCTGTAAAATTTAATTAAATCCTCCACACTTTTCGTTTCAGCATATCTTCTTTACTATATTTTATTTTCGTCTCTCTTTCAAAGTTGTCATTTTGATCTCTCTCTCTCTCTCTCTAACACACCCTTTGTTATTGTTAATCTTCGGTTTTAAATACTGGATTCAACTAATCTTGCAAATCATGTGGGATTCTAAAAGGGTGAAGGGAACATGTTCCTTCTACTCTCTTTGGCTTTTACATTTTCCATTTTTCTTTTGGCTTGTTTAGTTAAAATTCACATGAAATTAATTGGACGGTCATGGTTGTATTGGAGAGCTAGTAGTCCAAACGAGCTCATTTGGTAGCTGAGATGAGAGTGCAAAATGAAACTGAAGCATGAAAACAAAACCATTTTTTTGTATATATTCATTATAAAGCTTAGTTTACAGCAAACTAGGAGAAGATAATTGCTTATAGATAATTTTTCAATAAAACAGTGACAAGAATGGCCACGAGCAGTGCTAAAAGTTGTACCTTTTGGACACCGGCCATTTGCTCTTTTTTTTTTTTTTTCCAATCTAGAAAAGTATATTCTACAATGATTATGAAATTATTGATTGACTTGTGAGAAGACACAAAGTAAGCAAATTGTTATGCTTCAATGTCTGAACTTGTCGTACAAGGCATTCCTTCCAGTTTGGTGTGAAAATGGATTGCTTGTAGTAGTCAATTGGTGTTCCTGCTCTTTAGAAAGAAACCCTTTTCTCTAATAATAGAATCTTGGAGGAAAATAAAAACTCTGGCCAGATGTAGTCAAATAGATTGTTTAAGCGCTTCTAGTTAAACAATCAAATCCCAAACTCTCTTATCTCTCTTCACTCTTCTCCAATCCTCTCCATCTCTCTAACTTTTCTTAGCAACCCAAATTCAGAATACATTTCCAAGTTCTTTTCTAATGCTGATTTATTTTGACTATTACTCTCCTAATTTTCATACAGACAATCATAGTTACAATTAGTTTACTTCATTTGTCCTTTTACTTTCTGCTTTACTAGGAAAAACTTCCAGGAGGAACAGAGGATGCCAACTTTGAGAGTGCAAAATTTGATGCTACTCATGTAAGAAAGAATGTAGGGCTTTGGAAGAGAAATGTGGATAACCTAAAACCATGTTGGGTTAAGCCATCTGTAGGTAAGATTTGATTTTAAAGACTTGCAGATTGTTGAGGAACTTGTATCATATACTAGACATAATTACATGTCTTTCTTTCCTTAATAATTCATATTTTGTCATGGCTGGCAGATGATGTGGAGCAGACTGAAGGGTTTGTTACTTTTGCATTAACCAATGGCCCGGAGTACCATATTTCTCAGGTAGCTGATTAAACAATTATGCTTAACTTATTGAGGAGTTGCTTATGTATCAGTTATGTATAACTACTTGCAGCAGTTTCTCAAACATCAGCTATATTTTCCCTCTGATAATGCCCACCCCTCTCCTACCAAAGTAAATGGTGCCATTATTGTGGGTTATCACTCATCAGTGAGGAAAAGGGAAAGACTATTTTATGACGTATTCTGGTCACCGTCCACTACTGATGATGGTTGTGCTAAGATTTATAATGTTTTGCTACTTTGATATTCATGTTCTCCTTTATCAAAGTGTGTCGTCGTAAATTTTGAAGTTATTTCCATTTTCATTCATTATTCTCTTTCCTTTCTGCTTTTCTCTGTTCTGCTTTCTTCTTCTCTCTTAATAGATCTTCTCTTATCATCAAATGTCCGTTTAAATTTTTATATATTTACAAAACCAAGTAATCTTTTCATCAATTGGTAGATCATGCTGCAGGTGATTCTTTCATTTACCTGTGCTCTCAGTATATTAATCTAATCATCGGCTGGAACTTAGCCTTTATGCCTAGTATTGAGCTAAACAATTTCCAAGCGTGATGAAGTATTGTTTTGCCTTTTCTTTTCCCCCTCTCCTGCCTGCTGCTGCTAGTTCCTGACATCTATAATTGTTAGTTCTTTATTCATTGCCTCATAAACTTTAGATGGTCAGATCCTGATAGATGCACCCTCCTCAATATGTAATTTCAATTATTATTTCCTATATTCCCTAATTCTCTGGTAATGCATTGTTTAGATAGCAGATACGGTGATTGTTGCTAGAAATCTGGGGGCAACACTTGTGATACCTGACATCAGAGGTAGCCAACCTGGTGACAAGAGGTTAGTGCTGAATTTCACTTTATAAAAGATTAAGGATATACTTGGCAGAGGTGTCTAAGGAGGAAAATGTTTATTTTAATCAATTCTCCCTATTTTAATCTCTGCCTAGCATTGTAAAAAGTTTTTTTTTTTGGGGGGGGGGATGTAATTTGACCTTCTTGTTTCCAAATAAGTAACCATTATATTGTTGCTTGTTTTGCTTTTTGCATTTATTGTTGTTCATGTTTTTGTGTCATCAGCCAAGATATATGAGCTATTGATGTAAACAATAAGCCGAAATTGAGTTAGCTTTATTTCTCAACTGCTAAAGAAATAATTTTTTTTTCTGCCTTTTTGTTTGTAAGTAGTTAGGATCTCAAAATATCTTCAGAAACCAATCTTGGGGATAGTTGGTCCTTGACATAAGGAATGACAGTCTTTTTTTTTGGGTTGAAAATGCCAGTCTATTTTAATTCATCTTTCTCTGGATATCTAGCATTAATTGTGTTGCTGTTGTTCCTATTGTGAAAGATTACACAAGTAATAGAAGTAATTATCATGGGGAGGGGAGTAGGTAGGTGGTTTCAGTTTGTGTTTTTTATCAGCCATGTGATTGAAATGCCTGCCTAAAAACTTTTTTCATCTGTTTTGTTATAATTGCCACATTTAGCTGTTCCCCCCTCTTCCCCGCCCTTATTTAAACATACAAGCACACCGCTGGCCAAGGTGAGGCAAGCCAGGCCAGGCCAAAACCCTTGGCCAAGTTGTAGGTTAAAAACTTAAAAGGTGACTTAAGGCCCTCCATTGATAAACAAGGATCAATTTTCGTCTTTGTTATTTCAGGCCCCATTCTTGTTGCAAGCTTGCTTTGGAGGTAGTCCAATTTTAAAATGCTTAATTGTAGATGACATTGTTGAATAGCTTACTGTTGAACTCAATTTTGAATTCATTCTAATTTACTTTGAGTGTAAAGAAAACACTTGTTTATAACTAATATAATTGACGTCTCAGGAACTTCGAGGATATTTATGATGTTGATGTGTTCATGAAAAGTGTGGAAGGGGTGGTCAGAGTGGTAAAGGATCTTCCTGCTCATATATCAACAAGGAATATTGCTGCCGTGAAAGTCCCTAATCAGGTTACAGAAGACTACATAGCTGAACATGTTGATCCAATATATAGAACAAAGGGAAATATAAGGCTTGCAACTTACTTCCCTTCAATAAACATGAGAAAGGCAGGGAAAAAAGGTGACACTGATTCTGTTGCATGCTTAGCAATGTTTGGAAGTTTGGGGTTGCAGCCAGAAATGCATGAACTGGTTGATTCAATGGTTGAAAGACTAAGAACTTTAAGCCGAAAGTCAGATGGCCAATTTATAGCTGTGGACTTGAGGTTTGAGATGTTGAATAAAAAGGGCTGCCAAGATAATGATAATGATGGAGAGAAAAGCTGCTATAATGCACAAGAGATTGCAGTATTTTTGAGGAAGATTGGTTTTGACAAGGATACCACAGTTTATGTGACTGAATCAAGGTGGGATAGCAGCCTTGATTCTCTGAAGGATTTGTTCCCTAAAACTTATACAAAGGTGAGTTCTGTTTTTTTCTTAATCTGCTTGTTTCATCTGCTCTCTCTGTATCTCTCTCTCTCTGGCTCACACATACACACATCTTTTTCCATTGGAATGCTCAAACGAAACTCTACAAACTTTAAGCATTGTTTGCACTAGAAATGTAAAATTCTCGTTGCCTCTGATGCAGGAAGCCATCATGCCCGCAGATAAGAAGACAAAGTTCCTAGATTCTCAAGATTCTGAATTTGAGAAAGTGATCGACTTTTACATAAGTTCTCAAAGCGACGTTTTCGTGCCAGCAATTTCAGGTCTGTTCTATGCGAATGTAGTTGGTAAGAGAATCGGTTCTGGTAAAACCCAGATATTGGTTCCAGCTGATATTTCAGGCTCATCTGCTTCTGCCTCCAATTTCCTGTCCCCTTATGTCTCCAAGAAAAACCACTTGGCTTATTCTTGTTACTGTTAGTCTGCTGTGAAGAATCCAGTAGCAAATGTACTCAAGCCTCCGAAGAAGGTCTTGCTTCCCCTGTTAATTTATTCAACTTATTATGCTCTAAGACAGAATGTGAGTTTCCGAAAGTACCCAATCGGGAGTTTCACTGTAATGGCCTTTTGGTTTTTTCATTTTTCAATTTTTTTTTGTTCACCAAATAGGTTGAGAATTCACTAGACTGAAGTCATTGTCAAATATGTATACAGGGCTTTCTGCATCATTTGTAGTTTGTAAAATTGTGGTTGCCTCATAATTATTCTTTATATAGTGTGTTTGGTTTCTCATTTGGAAAGGGGATGTATTGGGTTTTTTTTCTTTCTGTTCGTTTTTTTCACTAGACTGAAGTCATGCGTTAGATATGGTTCTATTCATGCAAGTTGCAAAGTAGTTGCCTTCACTTGTTTTTGCTACATAAAAGTTTAGTGTGATAATTCTAAGGTTAGGTCAAACCTCCAACCTCAGTGTGTATTTACGATGAGATTAAAGATTGCCTAATAACTCTAGATTCAAATGTTGCCTTCACCTGTTTACTAAAGCTTTATGGCATTGTATTTAAATCATGTACCTTTATAATCCTCTCCTCTCTTTTTTTTTTTATTGGAATTGGTAGGAATAATTTATGTTCATTGCATCAGACCATTTTAATGAACCCAAGCATTTTGCACGGGTACCCACTAGTATAATAAAATGTTCTAGCACAAAAAGAAAAAAAAAATGAAAACCTAAAATCTGTATATATTATTATTTTTATCATTCTTACTCTTCTTTATTTACTTTTAGAATTAAAAGTAATATGTATTGTCAATGTAAAGATTTTTACACTTACATCTACTAATATTTTGACATATTATTTTTATTTTTACTAATAAAAGAAATAAATAACAATAAATATTAATTTATCAAAATATTAATGGGTATCAATATAATATTCTTTTACATATTGATAGTGCATACTAATCATACTCTTACTTTTATCATTCTTAGACTTTAGTGATTTTCACTTGAACTAAACACAGCATGCCCATTGCGATGCAATTAGCAATATTGGACTAGGTCTTCAGAAGCAAAAGAGGCTTTGAAATTTTATCTTGTGATTTATATTTTTATTTATTTATTTACTCATTTATTTTCAATATTCACCTTATTATTTTTCTGTTCTTTAGACTAGTTCGATCTTTCTATTAGAAGCATTCATTGATCCCAAAGAGGGGAAAACAGAAATATATTATAATTTAAAGAGAGCTGAGTACCTAATTTTGGAATAGTGGTAGCGGTCAGGTATCTAGCTACAAATAAAACAGTATAACATCTGCCGTCTTAGCTCAGCCGGTAGAGCGCATGGCTTTTAACCATGTGGTCGTGGGTTCGATTCCCACAGACGGCGTTATTGTTTTGCTTTACCATATTGTCCACGTAAATGTGCTGCGTTTTTTCAGAGGGACAAGGTTGTGTGCTCCATATTTTCTCTCAACCAATGCGAAGAGACTTGCAAGTGTTCATAAGGTCTTTGGTGCCGGCAATATTACCAGAATGCTATTGGTAAGAACCACGAATGATTCTTTATAGGATTTCGGATTTCCTCTTACATGCATCAGTATTAGACTATTAGTATAAGAAGCTACTTTCAATCACAACCTGAGTTGGTCTAATAAATTCGGAATTTCATTATATATGTACTGCCATTGAACTTTGTTTGGCGCTCAACATTCTTTACAAAATGAAAATGGTACTATATCTTGTATTTAGGACAATTCTACTGCCTTTCGATAACCCTTAATATGAAGCAGAAGGGTGTTTTGTTTGTTGATTCAAATCCACAAATGTAAGGTTAGCTTCCTTTGTGATCCAGCAAATTCCAGAGCATTTACGAGCTGAGGCTGTGGACTGCATGTGTGTCGAAGCGAGTTTACATATTGAGGATGCAGTGTACGATTGTGTTGGAATAATCTCTAAATTGCAACAACAGATAATCCAAATGCAAAAATACATAATAAAGATTAAGGGTGAAATAGCTTTTCATAATGCACGGAGACAACAACAGCAGCAGCAAATGGTTCATGCTAACGATCAAGCTGGCATAGCTGCATATTCATTTCTCAGTTCAATTGAACAGCTAGCACCCCAGCCTCAGCATGTGTCAACACAGCCTTTTAATGCGTTCACTTTTGCTTGTTTCCGTATGAGAGCCTTCTTAACATTGATTTATATATGTATTTTCTTTGTCTTTTTCTCTGCAATTAGAGCATTGCTATATCCCATGACTTCGTGGAATATATCGCGAATAAACAAATAACGAATTATGTTAAGTAAAAAAAAAACAGTTATAAATTAAAAATAATAATAATTACTTAACAAAATGCAAGTTGTTTCTTTCACTTCGTGACCTTTCTCACGAAGTGAAGTTTATGAAAAACATAATTTCCCTCCAATTAATTATAGAATTTCAATATTTTTACACTATTTTTTTACATTATTTTTTACACTAATTAACTATATATATTCATAATTACTTATATGTATTAATTGATTAATGAGATTGTAATAAATTAGTAATTAATTACTATTTATTAACTAATCAATACGTGATTTTATAATTTATACATCTTAATTTAATCAATGTAAAGTGATGTAAAAAAAAGTAATGTGAGATGAATATTTTTCTTAATTAAAAGCTATAAATATGTTTTATTAAACTGGTGAAGTCCACGAAGTTGTGTTTTATGTCAAACGTTTCATTGATTCCTTGGTAAATTTTCATTTTCTTGCTATAATGAATTTGGTCTCGCCATTACAGCTCATGAAAAATAGAAGAAAAAAATCGTCTTTTCATGCCCTTATAATAGTTGCTCACCTGTGAAAAAGTAGTTTTCGTCCTCGTCACCACGTGACCAAAAAGTTGTTACAGTGAGATGGATCTGCTACAGACTGCATTAGCCATTTAAATTGCTGGCTATTGTGCATATGATGTTTCATTGTGCTACATACAGACCTACAGTTTGATATCACGACTGGGAGGGAATGCTAGTTGACGTATGTGTGTGTGTATATATATATATATATATAAATATATTAAACCATGCTCGTACCCCCCCCCCCCCCCAAAAAAAGTCATGGTGCTTTCGTTTAATTTTTCATTTTTGGGGAGAAATGAACCTTGCTTGTGCTAGAAAGTCAGTTTTAATAGTATTTGTAGACTAGTAATTGTAACACATGCGGTACAGAAATGTTAGGATGTACACTTGACACCCCCTTCCCCTCTCAAAGAAAGGACGAAGAGGTAAATGCCTTTCACAATGATTTCTATACGTTTAAATTTCTTTTGGGACATATCTGATAATGATAAGATTGCTATAGATGTTGAATATACAGTATATTACAAATTCTAGAAAGAAGGGCTCAGCAATATGGACTAGTAATATGTATTGTGACATGTCAGCTGTTAGCTTATACTATGAATTGCAGGTGATCCTCTTCGGGAACCGATGCTCTCTGTGGACCTACTGTGCAGTACGAGACTTCTTCAATCGCATGAATTGCTTCTTGAAGTATCGGGACAATGGTGTTTTGGGAACTGGAATGAACTTTCCAACTATAGCAAGAGGCCAGCTGTTACAAGGCAAAATCAGCTGGTCAGGACTCAGTTCCTGAATGAATTAAAAACTTGCATACGGAAATTTTTAAGTTTGTTCATATAATACAGCTAAAATATGTTGGGAGGTAGAATTCAATAATAATGATGATCATATGGTAAAAACGAGCAGAGGTCTGGTCTGGAACTCTGGATAACCAAGAGCGTCGTACTCCCAGAATTGTCATAATCAAACGCTAATGCAGTTGAGTCAACTAACCTGACAAGCCCAATACAAAGAGAAGCAAGCCACAGCTTCCAATCAAGCCTCACCGTCGTGGTGAACTTTCCCAGGAACTCGATGATGATTATCTAACAATTTGACGTAGAGTCAGAAATGCATACAAATGTTGACAATTATGAACACAAATAACAAGAGGGATGCCTATTCACCTGAAGTACAAAGGTCATTCCAACAATCCCCATGAAGAGGTGGTTCTTAGTCACTCCCCGGAAGACATTCATTTCATCTGGTTTTCGAGCATTGAACTCATTGAATATCTGTAAGTTGATACATTATAAATTGTTTAATAAGAATTCGATGAATTAGAATATAACATCTTGCAATTGTATGGGGGAGAATACTATTCTATAATTCCGAGCCTTATTAGATAAGAGCCCCCAGTAGATGAGAAAATAATTAAGGAGGTGTTCAATCCATCAACCACGGAGAAACCCCAATCAAACGAGAATAAGAAAAGATGGCAAGAAAAAAATGGCTTCACTGATACAAGAACCAGCCAAATATCTCATTTACATGCTAAATATTCACTTACTTGGCACAGGACGAATGCATTGAATATTAAAGTATTCTTCACTTCTAAGGTATGGGTTCTAGAATCTTGATTACGTAGAATACTTTCACCACCAAAATTAAGAACGAGAAGAACAGCGACTTGATAGAGAGCCTGCAATGGTAAATTAGATATCATTAAATGATAGGGTAAAAAAAAATGTTAAACCTACACCTCATTTTCTACACCTATGCTCCACACATTCCTTTTATAAAAAAAAAGAATAGAGAGAAGAGAAAAGCAAAAATTTAATTCCTTTCTTTTATTTCTTTTTTCTTATAAAACGGAGGTATAGATTAAAAGTGTAAAAAAAATAAAATGTAAGAATAATATTGTTGTAGGATATAAAGATCCTATATATGTTCCCAATTCTATCGTGATCTTAACAAGTCTCCATTGAATAAAATATATTTTACCTGTACGATCAAGTTCCTCCACATTATATTCGTTATAAGAGGTTCCCTGAAAGCCAAGCATAAGAATATAAGATCATAGGGAAAGCCTGCATTGCAAGGTGAATTCAAAGCCCAAACCAACCAAATATAGCTCAGTAGGTGACTCTAAAGTTTAAACCTTTTTGCTTCGGAAAAAGAACAAACTAATCATATATAAGGGGAAAACATAAAAGTCGAAAGATTTGATAGACTTATGTTGAAAATGTGAAATAAAAAAAAAGCAATATTTACTCAAAATTAGAGACGAAGACACATGGGTGCACAGTGCAACCACGGAGAGACTTTGGGTTGCTTTTTTGGGTAGAATGGCGGACTTTGGATGACTTTCTTCCCACTCATTTTCCTGCTTTTAGAAAGAACGAGTAGAACTGATAAAATGTATCGGTTCATTTTTGGGCCAAATTAAGTATATTTTAGGCTAATATTTTGTTAACTTAGTTTAACTTATAGTGGGTTAGGCAGGTGAGTACACCACCATGAAAATTCTTTTATTTTTTAAAATAATAAATTTAATTTTAAAAAATTAAATAAATGAAAAATATGAAATTTGATTTACATAGTTTTGGGTTAATGATAATAGTTTTGGGTTAATGATAAATAACCTATAAAACTAGTCTAATTATCAATTAAGTTTTAGTTTTTTAAACAAAAGAATGGTAGTTTCTTTTAACTCTATATTATTGAATTAAAAAAATATTAAAATTTAGGTCAATGAACTGACCTGGCCCGAAGCGGACCACCTGATTTGGGCCTGGTTAGATACGGTCGGGCTACATCGAGCCAAATTAAGTTCGGGTTTGAATTTTTCTAATTCAACCCGTACTAGGGATGTTCATGACTTGGCCTGACTCGATAACCTAACCCAGATCGAAGCTAATTTGGTCAGGTTGGACTCTTAAAATTAGACCCGATGTAATTTTTAGATTCAGTTCTGGGCCACACTTCGAGTAAGCCCAACTTAACTCGATGCTATCTATTATATTAAAACTTCTAATTTTATGAAAATTATTAACAAATTATAAGACTTTCAAACTTAAATTAATACCTTTTGCATTGATATAATTTGTTCCAAAATATATATTGTAAAACATTCCATAGTTTTTGCTTCAAACTTTTAAAATTTTATAACTTAGATATACATAATATTCAAATTTGTAAATTTTATTTAAATGTCGGGTTAGCCTAATCCAGGCTCGGTCACTATTCGGGCCGTTTTCGGATCGGGTTCGGGTTAGGTTAAATTTGACCCATAAAATACCCCTAACTCAAATTTTTTGTCGGGTTATTCAGATCGGTCCATCAAGTTTGACTCATTTTGATTGTTCTAAAAAAGAGTGTAAGGTTTCTTGAAAAGGACAGTTTTGCTGGGGTGAGAACTTGTGAGGTACTCGGTTGGACCGTTAAGTAGAATGCGAGGGTTCTCTCTCCACACCAAATTTTATTGGATAGGATTGTTTCCTTGTTTGAGTATTCAAGACTCAACCAGCTTGATAATGTAGTTAGACTAGAACCAAATTTGATTAGATTTTGTTCTAAAAATTAAATTTAGTATATTTTTTAGTTGAGTTATACTTTGGGATATAATTTGGCTCAATGTCTTATGATATTTTAAAACAAATTTAAAAAATTAAGAATAAATTATAAATATTTTTAACTTAAATTCATATATTTTACATAACATAATAATATTTTTATATTAATATAAATTATTTTAAAATATATAATTTTTAATATACATTATAAAACATTTTTAGTTTTAATTTTTAACTTTTAAGATTTTATAATTTAACTGTACACATTAATAAAATTTATATATTTTATTTAAATATATATAGAATCCAACTTTATTATTAGTCAAGCCAACACCAAGTCTAAAAAATTAGCTCGATCAAGCCAAGCCAAGTTAAACTTGGCACAACCCAACTCATCAATACCCTCCCATATCTTCATTTCGATTTAAGCAAACGGTTATCAGTTATGTAAAAAAAAAAAATGGTTATCAGTTATGCAAAGGGATTGGGAAACTCTTGTGCTCAAGTATCTCTTTTTCTGTTTTTCTTCCCCCTCCCCCCTGTTACTATTCAAGGATGTATTTTGCTCTGCCTCCCTATTTTGTTCTCTACTTCTTTCATCCAAAAATATCAAATTAAAAAAAAAATTGCTCAATTCATAGCAACACCAAAAAGTGCCAAAAAAGAGCAATATATATATATTCTTCCATATATCCATGTGGCGCATATCAAATTTTTATAATTTAAAATAAGTCAAAAAATGTTGTACCCAGAAAAAAAAAGTCGAAAATGAAAATATCATCATAAAATACAACCAAAAAAAAACGTGGACGTTGAAAAAATAATGATAATATCACACTTTTTTTTGTAATACACCACCAACACTATGTTAAACCTCTTTGGTTGAAATTTTTATTATACATAAGAAAAGCAAAGACCTCCTATACTGTTTAACACTGCAAGCAGCAAGTGATAGATATATCACACATGGATGTAGCTAAAATCAAGTATTAGCCATGTGCTAATATGTGTATGCATTTATGTCCCAGCACCGTGTAGGTTTAAGAGTACTAAAAATTAATAAATATTAAACTTCATATAGTGAGAAAGGCAATCAATCCAAACCTTCGGCCAACTGGTGGTCTGTGCATAAGGCGGTCTGTTGGTGGTTCCGTAGCCAGTGCAAGGGCCCCAAGTGTGTCCATGATAAGGTTTACCCACAAAAGCTGTACCAAGAGCATGTACATCAGAAACCAACATGTAAGAGAGGGGTAAACGTAGATGTGACTTTATTTGTAATTTGAGTCATACTTACAACAGTAAATATTGAAATACTAAACAAAAGAGAAGAAAGAGGGAGGGGCACCTGTACTGCATTTAAAGGAACATCACCAGAAGATACTGCTGCCACAACATTTATCACAAGAGCAGCAACATTAACAGTGAGCTGGAACTGAATAAATTTCTGAATATTTGCATATACAGAACGGCCCCAGCGAACAACCTACACAAAGAGTAAACTAGACATCTTAGCCAAATTACAGATTGGACCAATCCACTGCAGACTTGTGTCTCCGTGAAATAAATTTCTTCTCAAGCCAAGACTAAGCCAAAATCTGATCACACCCACTACAGTTTGGGAGTCGGCATGTTTCTTGGCCATGGTAACTTATAGTCAATTGTTTTTATGGAGAAAAAGGTCAAAAGGACGCAAGGGATAAAATAAAAGCTGGAGAAACAATCGCAAACAGAAATGTAAATGACTTTTTACTTGAGCATGAAATGATCATGTACCAAGCACACACGGAAAAAAGACAATATATGTCTATATCTTATATGCTCAAGCGAATCAATAACACGCTTACCTTTACTACTGATGCAAAGTTATCATCCAGTATTATAATATCTGAGCTTTCTTTTGCAACTTCAGTTCCTTGGATGCCCATAGAAAGACCAATATCTGCCTAAAATACAAAATAGTAAAACACGATATCAACTATAACAAGGAAATTATTATAATTGTTAAATACTCTATGTTTTGGTTTATCAAAATAAAAAAATCATTCTAGGTTTTTTTTGGTCTTTGATCAGTATTCCAATAGACATTGCTACCATATATACTAACCTTCGGGCCCTATTATGATTAAGAGGTCTTCTTAATGTCTTTTCTAGGACTTAAACTTTAATCCTCTCTCTAAAAATGTAATTCACCTACCACTGCATCCAAACCTTGTTGGTAAATTATTCTAAATTTTGATGATAAGTTTTTATTTTAGGTTTTTGAGTTTATAAAAAAAATTAGGCTTTTGAGCATGTAAAAATTGTGTACTTGATTTAAGCTATTTGATGATTTGATTTTTAGCATGTGTCCACATATTTAAATTTAAATAAAGTGATAAGATACATGTGTTTAATTGTTTAAACAAAAATTCCTAGATTATAGCTTTTTTATTATATGGAATGATTATTTTCAGGTTTCATGTCCTTTGATAGGTTATTTGAGGTAAGTTATTATATGGAATGTTTAATTTTTTAATTTCTTCACCTATCTTTTTATGACTACGCTCTAGTTTTAATTATTTTTTTTCTTTTTTCCATTCTAAACGTTAAAAAGATGCTGAGGTGATGCCATACCAAAAGTAGAGAAAGCAACTATACGTGCAATGCAATTAGTGGAAAAAAGAGCAACTACTAAGAACGGAAAGAGCAACTACTAAGAATTGCATGTGTTTCATATTTGCTTTTAGGACAAAAAATTTAAAAGAAATGCATCAAATTTACTATTAACTGTTGTGCGGAATAAAAACACTTAGCGGACAAATAATAATATAATATGTCCAAAATAAAAAAAATAAAAAAGACAGGGTGACTGGTTTTTCTCCCATTCTCTCTCTCTCTCACTCCCTATCTTTTTAATTGGTAGGTCAAACACATTAAGGTGATTAATCATAGAGCAATGACATTTTTTTTATTGCAGTGAGTAATTGGTGTTGGGTACAGCTATATATGTTGACTAATTTATTTATCAAGTCTAGTTAAAGGTAAGTTATCTACATTAAAATAAAAAAAAATTTAAGAATATTTCTTATGACATGATATTAAGAAATAAAAGAAATAATATAAAAAATCTTTAAACTTTAATTTTTTTTTATAAATTATCACCACAAATTTTAAAACATTCTCAATTAATTCTTAAGTTTTAATTAATATCTTAATATATTATTATGTTTAATTTGAATTTGAACTATTTATTAATTTATTTATTAAAATTTTATTTTATATATCTTATTCCTTATAAAATAAATAAAAAACAAATTTATTTTAAAATAAAATTTTTTTTATTTATTTTATAATAATAAAATATGTTTATAATCAAATTTTAATAAATAAATTAATAAACAGTTTAGAATTTATGTTAGTACTAATAAGATATTATTACATAATATCATCGTTAGTAAATTAATAAATTCAAATTAAAAAAATGATCTATTAAGACATTAATTAAAATTTAAAAACTAATTAAAAATATTTTAAAATTTATAGTAATAATTTAAAAAAATCAAAATTTAAGAAAATTACATATTCTTTTCTCAAAAAAAATTTGATGTAACTAAAATTCAAATATATTATCATGCACCTATTCATATATCACATGTTTAAATAAGACAACCTTTCGGGATTTATAGCAATGACATTACAACTTTGATATTCTTATCACAAACAGTACATACATCTCTTTTCACACCTCATCTAATATCATTTATTATATTTACTTTTTTTATCACTTTTTTTTCTTAATCACATACTCTTAAAAAAGATGTGTACAATACCTACACCTCTAAAAGAGGTGTAAAATCGTCTTTTTCCATGACATTGACACAAATCAACTTAACTTCACACAAAGTTCATCATCTCCATTCATTACAGTCTTTCTCACTTTCTCTCTCTTCTCTCACCAAAATCGATGGCTGCCCTTCATTTATGTGTCCTATATGTACTTCAAAATATGTGTAACTAGTTTTTTCCTTAATTTTAACCCATAACCTGATCTTCCAATAATTTTGGGGAGGGGAAGGGGATTAGGCTGTATTAAAGCCAAAGGCTACTGCCTACTGGCAATTTGGCATGGTAATGAACTAATTGATTATAAAAGAAAAAGAAAGTTTTAGTTTACAAAAAGAATGTCTCATCACCTATAATTATTTTTGAATACAGAATGTTGTCAATACTGATACAGGACAAAAAATTAAATTGACATTTATCTAATATAAATGCAGGTTTTTGAAATCAAATTGCAAATGCAACTAGATTTATTGCTAACACATTGGAGCAACTATCTAAAAGTATAAAACAAACTACAAATAACTACATGTCTGCACATAGAACACTTTTAGTGAGAAAAGTCAATGCTGAAGTAAGTCAATCAATTATGGAAGCTACAAAATATAATGAAATGTGTGCATCAGCGATATATATACCATGCAGGTTCATCCTTAAGAAAGTATTTAAAATATAAAACTTATTAGTATTTTTCAGCCTCAAGACTGTACATCCAAGAAATATACAGACCTCATGAAGCGCAGGAGCATCATTGGTGCCATCTCCTGTGACAGCAACAACTTCACCCCCTTTGCGTAGTGCTTGCACGAGCAAAAGCTTGTCATTAGGAGAAGACCTCCCCATCACCTATATATATTATGTAAATATATAAAACATATATATTAAATCCTGGGATGTAATATGATAGGGGTTCTTATTTGGGTGGACAACATTCCTTTATGTAAGATTAGTAGTGGATGACAAACATTCTCGAATATTTTTAGCTAATGAATATAACAAAAATTCACAATGAAAGAAACCATACCGTTATTTTCTTAGCAACTTGTTCCCTTTCTTTTTCAGATAGTTCACGGAATGTCTTTCCTTCAATTATATTTGGCTCAACAGCATCTTCTTTTGAAGTCAGTATTCCGCACTCCAAAGCTATTGCCTTTGCAGTTTGAAGATTGTCGCCCGTAACCATGCGTACCTATGAGTTCACAAACATACAATGTGTTGGGTTCCCTTGATTTTATAGTTTGGATAAACACTCATGCAAGTTACAAAAAGTCAGAAACCACATTCGGACACTGTCATTAAATGGTTTCACATGAAACTACGATCTAAATATGAAGATATCAAGTTGTTCAATCAATATGAAAACTATACTCATAAAAACATTAAATGATATATTACCTTGACGCCAGCTTCAGTGCATACTTTCACTGCATCTTTGACTCCAGGGCGACATGGATCCTGAGCATCCGGATTAATGTTAGTTAGATGAAGGACTATACAGGGTTAATTTGAAAGCATAAGGACCAAGCAAGCTCTACAGCATAATATTTATATAACGATACCATATTCAGCATTAAAGAGTATTTTCAAGCTCATATTTGCAAATCATTCCATAATATTGTGAGAGTACCGGTACACCTCAGTTTTTAGTGTATAATATTCAACTAAGTATTTCACTTACTTAAAATATAAAATTAAATGGGACACGAGACTAAGAGTAGGTTTGGATAAGTTTTTTTTAAAATTGATTATAAAATAGTATAAATGATTTTTTTAAATTTTTTTTATGAAATATAGAAGTTGTTTTACATTTAGATATAATTATAAAAAGTATTTTTTTACTTTCTCTCTTTTATTGCATATCTCCATAATTGATTATTTTGATAAGCAACACATTCATGCAGAAAACTACTTTTTTTTAAATTCTATTTTTTTTTAAAATCTTACTTAAACAGATGTTCATGTTTCAGAATTACTTTTTTTAATGAAAAAGAATTTTTCTTATAAAAAAATACAAACAAATACACTCTAAATATAGCCATTAATTACCCTCATAAAAAAAAGGGTACCGAAAGAATCTCCACATAATATATATAAAGTATTAATAGTTTAAGAATATAATTACGAACATATTAATAATAACACAGGATTTATATCCCTATTTGTTCACAAAATGGCAAATTATGGGACACAAATAAATTTCAACAACTTCAACACAATATAACGGGAAAAAATATACTCGTGCATTTTACCTTTATTCCAACAATAGCAAGCAAAACAAGCTCGTGTTCTGGTAAGGACCACTGGTCTAAATCCTCCTCATTAGACGGAACTTTGTCCAATTCATATGATCTGTATGCAATGGCAACACAACGCAAGCTCTGAGCAGCCATGTCATTAATAGCCTCCTTGAAAAATACCTGCCAAAGAGTTTTAGATAAATGTTATATACCTAGGAAAATGCTGAAAAAATTATCAACTGCTCTCAGTTGCTATATTTTTGGAAAAATGAACAGTTGCTGTATTATTTAACTAGTAATAATATTTGCACATCATTTTTTTTATATAATTCTTATATAGCTTTTTTTTAGATAATAAAATAAGAAAAACACATATTTCAATATCTTTTCTCTACTTTTTATTTCTTAAACAAGCAAAGTTGGTAAACATAATATAAAAAAAATGATGTGTAAATATCATTTCTCATTATTCAATATATAATTGCATAAGTTGGCGTTCGAGTAACATGAAACAACTCTCTCTCTCTCTCTATATATATATATACATTCTAATTTCTGCATGTTAGCTTACAAACAAAAGAAAATATTTTTCTTATCTCCAATTTTCAATTCAAGGATTATAATTCCCCCAGCAGACTTTCTAGGACTTGAAGCTGCTGTTCCTAACCTTCTCTTCTTCAATAGATTGCAAGTGACCATTTGAATCAAGATATTGAGTACATGTTCCTAGAACTATCTCTGCAGCTCCTTTCCAATGTATAAATACTCCAGAGTCCGCCTGCCAGGAAAGTTACAATCAGTATTTCTGATTAGTATATGAAAGATGATCGAAACAACATCCACGTGATAAGATTCCATAATAGCAAAGTAAACAAAATCCACTTCTGTAAATTAATCAGGTTCACAAGTGAAAGTTAAAAATTGAAAGCATAAGGGATAGATATTTATGTCTGATAATAGTTATAAAATACAATAAACAAAAGGATGAATCAGTAAATAATTTTATCAAATGATTACCAGCTTCAGAGCGACACCACCTCGCTTTTTCTCAGAATTGAAGGGGAAGACATGGAGAATTGTTGAATTTGATCTGATATGATCAAAATTCATCCCCAACTGCCATGAGGACTCAATAAATAAGTTCAGCTTCAAAATCAATAGGGGGGGCAGGAAAAAGAAATTAAAAAAAAAAAATCAGCAAGGGTACCTTCACCGCCCAAGAAAGAATTGCCTTCTCTGTAGGAGATCCTGACACCTCTGCCTCTCCACCATCCTACCAAAGAATATGCACTCGCAGAATGTGATGCTTAATATATATTAATGCTATGATTCGAAATTCAGAGTTAACAAATATTTACATTAGTAAACTACATGCAGAAAGAATCCCAAGAAAAATCTCTGAATTATCCTCAATGCACACAAAATCTAATAAAGTACTACTGGATTTGTTTCAGATCTTCTATAAGATAAGTGAACACATACAAGCATCTATGTCAATAATTGAGTTTGTGTGTATGCATTTTTCTATTTGAAGAACCACAAGATACTGCTCCTCTCAAACAATGTCTCGAATCAAACCATGAGAAACTGTTAGTATTAGACCACGAGGAGATCCTTGAGTTAATTTAGTACCAAATATCACAATTCACAAGATTAAAGGGAATCCCAGATACAGTTGTTAAAATTAAGTTGAAAGGCAAACCTTAGGCACGAAAACATTGCCAGTTGTATTCTGTGCAATGCCCTCATTTATCCGAGATAAAACTTCAGGATGCAACGTTGACGAGTCATCTGGTGGATTTAGTTTCTTCCTCCCAACATATGCCTCGACTACAGTCATCTATAATTCCACAATATAAGTTACTATCAAATCCTGATAATTCAAGGATTTAAATAAAATGAAGGATGAAAATGCAGATAGCTTGCAAACCTAATTATGCCTATTATAAAACTATGAACACATTGCCAACGAGCTTGTAGCTCAATTGGCATCGGCCCAAGTCTTTTAAGACTTAAGTGAGGTTCAATCCTTCACTACGCCACTTTTACCGTCTCCTACCCAGTTGCAAGCACCTCTAACGTAAACAACCTCCCCCCCCAAAGATTCCCCCCAAAAAAACAAGATGGACACATTTTACGTGAAAGAATGAGGGTATCAAACAATTGAAACCTATGAATTACGAGTACTTTATAATGACTGTTGTATCTGTGTTAAATACATATTTGATACTGTATTAAATATTTTGATAGTTATTAAATATTTGTTTAATTTTTTTAACAAAAGTTATATTCTAATATTATATCTGTGTGATATTTGATATTTACTCGTATTCGTGCATCATAGATTGAAACCATTTATTGAACTGCTGTTCCCTTCTATGAGTTTCTTCTCTATTTCTCCATGTTTGTGTTAAATAAATAATGTATTCTTCTCCCAACCATACAGCAGCCTAGCATTTTCGGAGCAAAAAAATGGACAAAAAACTCCCTCCGACTCTAATTATGCGTCGTTTGCATAAAATCTCTGTGATTTAAAACTCACAAACATAACTCTTTCAACTATAATAAAACTGTGCATATCAGAATATATTTATCTCCTATACATGTGCAAAAAACTCCCTTGTAGGTAATTAATATGTACGATCTAGTAAGTTTAAGGAGTTGTATTAACGAGTTTCAAAGCACAAGAGTGTTTCTGCACATGACTCATTGTTTGAGGGGTTTTTCTTCTAGTTTGCCCTAAAAATGTAAATGAAACGAAAAAAAAATTATGGTATTAATCTTTATGAAGTTATATTGTTTAAATTTCTGGAAACCTAGTATAAAAAGAAAAAATTCTGAAAACCATCTACATTTTTACTCAACCAAAACATGTAGAGCAACACAACTAAGCTGAAAATTTTAGAAGGGAGCAATGATCAATCTGTTATGAATCCAAAACCACCTTAACCAAAGAGAACGTGAGCTGCATCAATTAGATAACTCTTGAAGCTTTTATTCATATGCATAAATGTAAATTATGGCCATAACTCCTTTTAGACTAACCAATCCTCCAAGTACGGAACCCACCTGATTTAAGGTCAATGTTCCAGTCTTATCACTGCAAATTGTTGTGGCAGAGCCCATAGTTTCGCATGCTGACAGCCTTCGTACCTGCACAACTGTGGTTGTTAGAAAATATTTTTAAAACTAAATATGGCAAATAATTGTAGAACTTAGAAGTTAGAATATTGTGGTGATTGTTGGAGAATAAAAAGATACTTACCAAGGCTTTGTCTGCCATCATTTTCCGCATCGAGTATGCCAGGCTATCATCAGAATGGCCGAGGAAGAAAATTTCACAGATTAGAATAAAACAACATCATTGTACAAAATAAAATAAAAAGAATAAAACGACATCAGATTGGCTACATCTTGTGTTGTACAATGAAATAAACCAGCAACATGTACTTACGTTAAGGTAACAGCTAAAGGTAGACCTTCAGGCACTGCAACAACCACGATTGTGACCTGCGTGGCTCTATATTTAGTTCAAAAACCAGTACAAAAGATAAATTAAAGAAGGAAAAATAATAGATGTACTAAACAAAACATAATTCAGAATTCGCACTTACAGCAATGGTAAAAATTTTGATTACCCCATCTACTGCTTCACTAATACTAGTCTTTCCAGCAACAAATTGCACTTTTCCATCTAAATCTTTCGTATGGCCAGAAAAGTATCTACAATTCCAAAATCGTAACATAGCAAGTCAAAGTTGGCACCGAGCTTGTATTAATAAGTTATAACCTACAAAAGAACAATTTGTTTACCTTCCCAAGAGGACTGCAAGCACAGAAACAGCTACAGTAAGCCCAACTATGCCAATAAAAGTAGCTACTCCATTCAAACGTACCTATTATACATGTCACCAAAAATAAGTTAAAAGTTTTAACATGTGAAGTTACAGTTAAAACAACAGCCTTTTCTTCCTTTGTTTGTTTTGGATGGGGCAGGGGGAACCTGTAACGGAGTCTCTTCTCCAGTATCCTCTGAGATACTTGCCATCAACAATCCCCACTCAGTATTGATACCAACACCTGTCACCTAAAGATGGGAGTATAAAATGTGTCATAGTACGTAGTAGCATTCTCAAAAATTTTGTTTTAAGTGCTTAGATACCACTAGAATCATCAAAATAGGAGGAATATTCTACGCGCTTATGCATAGACATTTCGGGCCATGAACAACAAAATGACAATTAAATTTCAATAAAAATAATTATTGGAAGAATAAAATTCATTGCATTAGAAAGACACAAGCAAACTAATAGAACAAGTAATGATTAAAACAAACAAAAAAGTTCCACGAGGCAATTAAAACAAATGAAAAATTAATTTCACATTTTCACCCAGAAAATATTTTTATCGATTAATATAAACAACAATGTAACACAATCAACCATCTCAGTTGGCGTGGCCCTTAACAAACATTATCGTCATAGTGTCAAGGCTCCAAAGGCCAACCCCACTCCCCCCACGCCCACCCCTTTTATTCTGAAAGAAGCACATCATCACATATTAAAAAAAATATAGAGTAAATTACACTAAATACCCTCCAAGTTATTTTAAAGGACAATGCATTCCAAATTTGTCTCAATAATACAGTCTATACCCCACTTGACTGGTTGACCGTTAACTGAGAAGCTTCTTCTCCTTCTTCCTGAATGCCCATATGCTGCCTGATCAAATCCATGTCCATCCATTGGAATTCAAGAGGGGTTGGGTGGGGATTCTAGTATCTCTATTCTCCCACTGTTGCCCAAGCTCAGCTCCCTCACTTGGCTCCACAGTGCCTCTATCTCCTTCATCTTACTTACTCCAAGTTCCAGTTTTTACCATGTGAACATGTCCTCTTCCTCTTCCTTGTATGCCAAAACCCCAAGTGCTCTCCCTTTTGCCGTGCTTCACCCTCCCTACTTGACTGACTCGATCTCCAAACAAACGGTTCTCCATCGAAGAGATGGGTAAGGAGCTCTGGTGAGGAATGATCAACTGGGATAGAGTGTATTATTGAGACAACTTTGGAGTGCATTGTCTTCTAAAAAAACCTGGAGGGATTAGTGTAATTTACTCAAAAAAAATATTTCACATGCATGCTGTCTAAGAGCAGAATGCAGCAACAAACTTCATAAGCCAGAAACTTTTTTGAACTAAAATAATCCAAAACCCTAAAATCAATCATGTTTATATCAACATAGACATTGCTCATCAAATAACAAGCAAACTAGCATAAAAAGATATAATATCATACTATACCAGCATAGAACCAATTCCATCTGCTACTTTGCAACCGGACATCAAAAAGGGTGCTTTGTGATCCTTGTGAACCTGCGGAACAATCATGGCTTAAAAATCATAAGAATTAAAAACTAATAATTAGGTTAATAGAAGGTGTAAACAACATACAATCTTGCTTTCACCAGTCATACTGGATTCATCAATGGCAAGTGAATGACCAGTGATTAAAATTCCATCAGCAGGAACCTACACCCGTAGAGTAATTAATGTAGAAAGAAAACTATTCAATTTCCAGAGAACACATAAATTTTTTTTTTCCAGAGAAACAAACTGAAATATTATGCTAACTCACCTGATCTCCTATTTTAAGGGGCACAACATCACCAACAACAATATCAAATATCGATATTTTTATTGTTCTACCACCTCTAATGGCCTGTAACGAGTTCACGAGTAAATGATCAATTTTTTTTTTTTGGTATAAGAGTAAATGATCAATTTAACTTCCCCATGATTGGTTATGCTCTAATAATATAATGTTGCACACCTCTAATTGTATATTTTGTTTTTCTGCATTCAAGTTCTGAAACTGCAGAGATTGCCGATAATCACTGATAGCTGACAGACAAAAAGGCAAAAATAATAAGTTAAGAACTCTTATTTTTTTACCACTTTTTTCACTCAGGTTACCTTTTAAGTCCCTCTCCATACCATTAATTTTGTATATTTTTTTCATATCATTTTCTCTCACTTAATTATATCTATTACAAAAAGTGTGAATAGTAATATATATCTAAAAAAGCATAAGACTAATATTTTTCTAAAGTTAATTAATCTAAATAAATTAAAGGTCTTGCTCTTAGACATTTAATATTATTCATTAAATTATTTTAATTATTTTAAAAAGTAATAAATACTTTTTAAATTATCATAATATTAAATAGTTGTACTTTACCTTTAATAGTTTCTATTTTAAATTTTAACTAGTGCTCTTTGGTACTGTGTAGTAACAACAACTTCTTGAGCTATTTAAAAAAAGTTTATCTAAATAAGTTAAAGAATTTCATTTCATTTCTTTCTTTTACCGTATGGCCATTGCCTATCCTTTAGACACCTATAAATATTAAATATTTCTACAAGTTTAAATCCATTTTTATTCATCAATTCGAAAGAAACTATTCACCAATACCTGTAACTATAATAACAAGAAAAACTGCGAAAGCAATGCTTCCCCCATCAAACCATCCTTCTTCCAAACCCTAGCGATTACAAATAAAAGAAAAGGATTAACATTCGTGAACGATAACAATTTCAATAGAATGAAAGAAACATTCCAATGACAAGAATAATCAAAATATTCAGAACCAAGCACCGTGAAGAAACAGGCATATAAAAGAGAGAAGGCAAGGGCCCCTAAATAAACTCATAAAGTAAACATGTAAAATATAGCAATAAAAAAAAAGTAATAACAAAATGCAAAAGAAAAAAATTAAGTGAATATCTATTGTGAATGGAATGTGATGAATTCACTTTATCTTGTCATGTATGCGGTATGCCATGCTCAAGTATCGCTAAAATACAATAATGACGCTCGCCAGCAATATTCCTGAAAGAAAGATTTCAAGAACATCATAATGGACAAACTAGCATCACATATTTATTGGTATTGATTGGATTGGATGAGTAGAAACATCCAAGTTTTGCGTCACATCCCACTATAACAGATTGTGAAGAAACAGTTTCTTCCCATAAAGGATATTTAAAATGCTATATATGTGGGGTCCAGCTCAAAGAAAATAAGCACCAAAGGTGCAAGTTTTTCAACTCAACAGAAAATCATTTTTAGAGCACATGGTTTTGGAGCACATGGTTTTGCACAAACCACTTTTTGGAGCAGACATGATTTTGTCTATATATTTTGCTTACTATAAATAGAAGCGATAATGAAGGAAGAAATGATCGATCCTCATGATCAAAGAGAGTGAGAGAAAAATAGAGAGAGAGTCTCTTAGAGAGTTTCTTGAGAGAGAAAAATAAAAGAAATTATTAATTTGTGAGAATTATCCACAAATTGAAAATCAAATATCATTGTATTTTGTATTCCCATTATTTTATAGTGGAGATTTAAGTTGTTGTTATTACAATTATTTTACTTAAAGCTAGTCTTTTATTTTTGAGTTCACAGAGGAGGAAATTATGCAGGCATTTCCCAACAATATATTCCTATGATCAGATAATAACAAAATATTCTATGACAAAGAGGATCAATTTCAATGAACCTGCGCAATTTGTTGCCATTAGATGAGTCATTTGTAATTCACATATATTGGTTTTAGTTTCTTAATTCGCACTATATCTCACTATTCTTGATTTTATACAACAATTCACTTGTGAAAGAAATTGTTCAGACCTGATACAACCTGGTCCGATTTATCTTAAGATTTCCTTCTAAATATATCTCCTACCAAGCGAGGCAAAAGCCTCACACAGCATAAGGGTGAAACACACGTGCTTGCTATCAAATTTCTCACATAAATAAGCTTCATATCCTTCCACAAAACCCAGGACCTATTAACAATGCTCAAATTACTGTTGTGATTGAGGGTGTAAATCCCACCTCTGTTTTTATTCCAAGTACCAATGACACCACAGCTGCTATAATCAATATTATAAGGGTCAGATCTTGCCAAGATTCCCATAGAAACCTCTGAAAAACAACGATAAAGAATTAATACCAGCATAGAAACTAATACATCAATTGTAAATAAATAAATAAAAAAAGAAGAAGATAACATCATAAAGAATGTACCCAGAAACTCCTCCCTTTTTTCCGAGGATATGTATTAGTTCCAAATGCATTTTTCCTTTTTATTAGATCAGCATCATCTCCACTAATTCCTTTCTCCGGATTTGATTTTAGTAAATTTGATATGCCTTTAATCTGAACAAGATATAACGACATTATATTAGCAAAACAAATCGCTTCAACCCGTCACAACCAAAAATATGTTGATGTAGACTTGCCCCTCCATATTGTTGTAAAGCAGAAATATTCTGATCCTTAGACATTGAAACAAGTTGTTCGAGCCCAACTCCATAGTCACCAACTGGAGTTGGGGATGCCACCGCTGTATTTGTCACTGGATGATTCAAAATATTAATGGAAAGATGGTAATAAGTAATTCAAAATGCTAATCACATGCAGCTCAAAATTCATAAGCTTTAACCGCATGCAGTTATGTGAATTTAGTGTTATAACTATAAACAAAAAAGAGTAAATTTGTAATTAGCAAAAACAGATAAATTAATTGAAAGCTATACCAAGATTCGTGCAATGGAATACAGGTTGATTTATATATAGCGTATGCCAAGTAGGACTTAAAAGTAATTCATATTACAATAGTTCTATAGTGGTGGATGAGATGATTTTCACCAGTGAATATATCTGAACTGCCTATCCATCTAAGAATAATAAATACATTAGAACATTTTATTGCAGATACAGAAAACGAGATAGTTTAATTATTTTCCTAACAATTATTAATAGTCTGCTACTACTAGTACTAGCTCTCACGTGGCAAGTTCAACAAAAATGAAAATCAACTGAATGCAGCTTCTACAAAAGCATCAATGCCAAACTGTTCTATGTTTTGGATTTTATGTAGTTGACCACACTGTGGCATTTCTGATGACCTCTGCTCTGTTTATTGTATACAAACTTACCATTTCCTCGAATAAGTGATTTGTTTATTATGTGTTACAGTGGCGGCAGGTTAATAATTAACACACTTAATATTCTGTGGAAGCTTTTGGTAGGTAGAAGTGACAGACATCAGAAAGATGTGGGGGAAAGAAAGGAAGAATACCTAGTTCACGTTCTCCAGCCAATCTGAAAAGCAAAGCTGCCTAATAGAACAATTAATCATTGATTAGATCAGAAAAGAAAAAATATGGGTAGAATTTATGAATTGGGAAACATGTTTGGCATTGAGAAACATTACTCTTATGACTTGTGCATGGGCTCTAATCATGCTTTTCTTTTGCTCTTTCTCCTCTTCCTTTTTCAAGTCCAGAGTATATCTAAAACGCCTGGAAGCATTGAGCACGAAGGCTGCTTGCTGCAAATAAGTGAAACTTCATTTCAGATGTCTTGGAATATGCTATACTAGCTATTGCTCCTTGCAATTTAAAATTTAATGACATTGACTAAAATAACGCTAAAAGTGGCATGGATTGGTGAATTAGCTCTACAGAAGAGCATCAAGTATCCACAAATACCCTATTTCTACAAAAAGAGATTTATATACCTAGTTTAGTTGTTGGTGATTTTTGGCAACTTGCAACTCAACCGTTTCTTCTCGTTAAACAAATTATACACAGGCATTTGACTTGATCAAATAAAATGCTGACAGATTTGCATTTTCAAATGGAATTTTCAGAAAAAAATATAAAGAAAGAAAGAATTCAGTAGCAGCAAGTTGGTGATTATTACAAACACTGTGTCTGTGACTAATTAAGGAATGCATCTTCTACATATACATACATGCATGCCAAACATAACAACAATGTAATCAGATAGTGGCCGGGTAATGTATACAAGATATGGCTGGTATCGTGCGTATCGTGCATGAATGCACATTGATTGATGGATGGATAAAATATGAAAATGCTTCTGGTTGGTACATAAATATATATATATATAAAATTATAACTTGATAATTTGAATTGAAAGAGATGAGTTACATGGTGGACTGGACAGAAGGAATAGAGAATGAATGAATGAATGAATGAAGGCTTACTCTCCAACGCTTGAGGGTCTCGGGCGGTGCATTCTTGGTGTGCGCAATGTCGAAAGGATCGTCGGGATCGACGAGCAAGTCGTCGTCGTCGTCATTGTTGGTTGCGGGGTCGTCATGGTCATGGTTCTTGCCAGCGATGGTGACGGTGAGGAGGCCATTGGAGGATGAGGTGGAACCACGCGAGGTGGAGGTCATGTTGCTCATGCTCCTGCTCATCTGATCGCAATAATTCAAATCCTCTCACAACCTTCACTTCACCACACACACAGAAAGAGATGGTATCGGTAGGAAACACAAAATGAACAACAAAATCACAAGACACAGCCAACGGGGCCCACCACCATCTCCATCCCAAAAGAAAAACAAAAAGATGACCCCAAACCAAATAATAATATAAATTATTTATCAATTAAAAATAATAAATTAGAGGAGCAAATACACAACACAATGACATGAAAAGGGGGGAAGGGAATGAATGAGGTGCCTGCCCTGCCCTTGGCCTGCCACAACCGTTTCGCTGTGCTATTGCCTATTGTTGGCCAATGCTATTGGTGAATGGTGCACAATAACCCACCCTCATCCATTATACCATTACTTCTCTCTCTTTTTCTTTCTATTTTCCTTCTAAATATAGATATCCCAAACCACAAGCCACACGCTTGCGGTGTCAACACAATAACAACCATATCCATTATTAATTTCGGTTTATATATTATTTATTTCAGCAAGTGGAGTATATATATTTGTGAAATTAAATAAAAAAACAAACCAAAGACGGGGGATACAGATAGTATTTTATTCAGTGCTTAATAAACTGATTGCCTTAGTTAGGGAAATGCATGATTCTGCCGTAAAGGAGAGTGATGAACGATCGGGCCATATATAATATCAAACGGATTTTCAGAGAAACGAAAATTAATTGAAGAGCAAAATACAAACATCATTGTATCTGAAAGTAAATCATTTATGTAGAATGGACCCAAAAAAAAATAGTATAAATACCGTAACAGAAAGAAGATGAGTGAATCTGCATCAACATGGACATAAAAAATGGCCCGTGTTCCGTTAAACAGCTTCCAATCCCATTGCACTAAGTTATCACTCAGTATTATCAATATATCAGTGAAAAACATGGTTGAGGGAGACAATGACAGCTTCTTTTTTTTTGAAGGAGAATGGATGAAGTGTTGACTGGGCCAACCCAAGTGGGGCTCAGCCATCATATTTTATTAAAAAAAAAAAAAGAGAGATAGCTTTTATACGAAGGAGTTGTTTTCTTTCGTTACTGTTTTTCGTTTTCTAAAAAGACACAGCGCAGCAGCCGCGCAGAGGGAGAGAAATTTATCAAATCTGATCTTGCGTATTCAGATTCGATAGTCATTTGTACTTTGAACTTGATAATTTTTTAGTATGTTATTTCTTGTATCGTAAATTTCTATTTGTATGATCAGAATTTTATTTTTTATCTTTATTTATTGGGCTATTTATACTTTCTTTGTGGGTTTTGAGTTTTGTTATTTTGTTAATTTTCACTTTGTTAGTGATGAGTAGGAACTGTTGTGATATCTTTGTTTATTGGGAGAAATTTTACTATACTCATTAATCTGTTATAGTTGAGATTTTTTTAGATTAGGTCCCGTAGTTTTTATCTTTCACATTGAGGGAGTTTTTCACGTTAAAATTATCGATGTTCTCTTTGTCTATTTATTTTTGTGTATTCTTGGATATATCAATTGGTGGATATTTTTGATTGGTTGTATATTTTGCTCCTCACAGGTTCTCTCAAGTGAAAAAGATTTTATTACATATTTGTGTGTTGTTACTTCCGCTGTGCACAACCCATTTTTCTTTCCCAACAGCTAGCATCAAAGAAATTTATTGGTTTATTTACTTAATTGAATGATGGAGCCAAATTATAGTAGAATGATTAGTTTGAATGGCACAAATTACCACAAGTGGAAAGGAAAAATGAAAGATTTATTATTTGTGAAAAAATTACATTTATCGGTGTTTGTTAGTGAGAAGCCTGAGGTTAAATCTGATGAAGATTGGGCTTTTGAACATGAGATGGTTTGTGACTTTATTCGGCAATGGGTAGATGATAATGTTTTGAATCATATTATTAATGACTCACATGCTAGAACTTTGTGGGAGAAGCTTGAGACCTTGTATGCCTCCAAGTCTGGGAACAATAAATTGTTTTTGTTGAAGCAGGTTATGAACTTGAGTTACAAGGATGGTAGTTTTATTTCTGATCATTTGAGTGATTTTCAAGGGTGCTTTGACCAGTTATCCGGCATGAGTGTGAAATTTGAAGATGAAATTTTAGGACTTTGGTTGCTTAATACTCTATCTGATTCTTAGGAAAATCTCAGAGTCACTTTGGCTAGTTCTGCTCTTGGAGGTGTTGTGACCATGAATTATGAAAAGACTGCTGTTTTAAATGAAGAAGTTAGACGACGAACTTAGCAGGCATCCTCTTCACAGTCAGAGGTTTTGGTTACTGAAAACAGGGGGAGAAGCATTGAGAGGGATCAGGGACAAGGCAATAGAGGCAAAAGTAAGAGTAGAAGCAAATCAAGGTCTAAATACAAAAATCTTGAGTGTGACTATTGTGGTAAAAAGGGGCATGTCCAAAGGTTTTGCTACTGATGGAAAAAGGAGAACAAGGGTAACAAAGGCAAACAACAAAAGAAAGATAATGATAATGATGATCGTGTTGCCACCACTACTGGAAGAGATCTTGTGATTATCTGCAATGAGAATTTGATTAATGTTGATTGTGATGAGACCAACTGGGTTATTGACAGTGGTGCCTATTTTCATGTGACATCTAGGAAGGATTTCTTCACATCTTATACTCTTGGTTAGGGGTGTAAGTGGGTGGTTTGGTTTGGTTTTTGAGAGAAAATAAATCCGAACCAATCAAAATCAATTGGTTTGGTTTGATTCGGTTTTCGTATTTTTTGATAGCCAAATCCGAACCAAACTGAACCAAACATCTATGGATTAGTTTGGTTCGGGTGATCGGAAACCATTTTTTAATACAAAAATTAACTAAATAATTAGTTTTTCATAAAAAAATACAAAATAAACTAATGAAAAAATTTCTAGAAATAGAATCAATTTTATTAATTTGAACACTAATAATTATTTCATATTTTAGAATGTGTATTAAAAAGTTCATAAAGAGGGAACAAAGAAACATATTGATATTTGTATTAAGAAATTATATTTGAATAAGTTAAAAAAAATTCAAGAGAGATTTAACTTGACAAGTTGTATACTACTACTATTCAATTAAGAGAAAGTTGTGAGGCTACTAACCTGGAGGTATATATGTAACCAATTGAACCCCTAATGACATAAGTGAAGCTAATGAAGACTTGATTAGTTGAACTTTGAATCAGCAACCTAGCGAATCCAAAGTCTCCAACATTGCAGTCATATTTTCATCCAATAGAATGTTGTTAGTTTTCAAATCACAATGCACAATAGGAACTTCACTATCATTGTGCAAGTAATCCAATGCACAAGCAGCATCAATATCTATATTCAGTCTCTCCATAAAGTTCAACTCATTTTCATTTGCATGCTTTCTCTTCCCCTTAATCCAATCTTCCAAGCTTCCATTACTTAAATACTCATAAACTAGAGCCAGAAATTCATTTTTTTAAGTCAATACTAGAGCATTTAAAGTCAATTCATCATTTTCAAACTTCCAAGTTTAGATGATATTGTTGCTGTTACTTTCACTTTTCTGTTCTTTATGTATAGTAGCAAGCAAATTGTTAGACATAATATCAGTGTGGTTCAGCCACCCCTTGTGACCTACGTCTAGTCCTCAAGCGAACCACTCGAGATTTTTCACTAAACTTCAAGCTTGAACGGGTGCTTGAAAACCTTTACACAATAGAGCACTCACCAACACCTTGGGATACCTCACCCTTGTGCTTTGAGCCTCAAAAACAGGGATGCCTCACCCTTTACAACCTTTTGAGGGATGCCTCACCCTCGGGATACCTCACCCTTTTCTAACTTTGAGAGATACCTCACTCTCTAAGGGATACCTCACCTTCACTCTGAGGATACCTCACCCTCTTTTTTTTCATTACACAAAGTATAGAAGATAGAAACTCTCTTAAAGAGTAGATAAATACAAATTGAAGCTCTTAATATGCTCTCAAAGATTTTTCACGTTTTTACAAAAAAACAGAGCAAGAAAATGATTTGAGGATTGATTCACGTTTGGACGTATTGGTAATCAGTTTTTGGTTCAAGGTCAACCTCAAATAAAGACCCAACTTTGGTATTTATAAGTTTCTCATTTAATAGAGTCGTTGGGGTTTTCTGGGCACGCATTAAATGCATTAAATATAGCCGTTGGACGTTGTCAGGATTCTTGTAATCGATTACTCAACTTATGTAATCGATTACATATGTTGTTCCAACGTGTTCTTGACTTTCTGGGCACTGTGTAATCGATTACATTCTTGGTGTAATCGATTACATGGTTTCTGATTTGTGTGTAATTGATTACAATATCTGTGTAATCGATTACATGACTTCTGACTTGCTGTGTAATCGATTACAATATCCATGTAATCGATTACATGACTCTTTGAACGTGTTCTTGCCTTTTTGGGCTTGATGTAATCGATTACATATATTGTGTAATCGATTACAAGGCCTCTGACTTTCTTGTAATCGATTACATTGCTCATGTAATCGATTACATAGCATCTGTTTGCTGTGTAATCAATTACAAACATCATGTAATCGATTACATTGGCCTCTGACCACATTTTTCAAGTCCAATAAAGCTTGTAAGTCATTTCTAACACCTCAAGACACTTGATTAAACATAAATCCTTTTAAGAGTATTAGATTTAAGATTGAAATTCAAGTTTTATTGAAAGCCATGTTTAACTTTGAAATTTCCCACTTATTTTAAAATCATATATTGAAAAACCATTTGAGAAATCTTGAGAGCATTTAACATTAATGTTCTAAGTCTTATAACTAAATAAACCTCTTGACTTCTTTCTTTGATCTTGATTTTTCCTTTTGTGCTTGATCTTCTCTTTTGCACTTGAACTTCACTTTGGCCTTTGTTATCATCAAAAACCCATTTGATATGCTTCAAGACATAAGCATTCACACATATGCTGGCGAAGCTGATCTTAGGTGAAGCGAATAACATTTTGGCAGAGGAGTTTTCTAGCCTTCTATATTGAACGAAAACGACGTTTTAGGAGTTGAAAGCTGGGAAAGTATTACAAAAAATTAAAAAAAAACAAGTAGTAGCCAAAAAATATTGTAGCATAATTTTTTTAAAATAAAATATATAAATATATGGTTTGGTTTGGTTCGGGTTGGTTCAATTTTGAAATTTCAAATCCGAGAACCGAACCAATTAAACTTTAATTGATTTGGATTTTATTCGAACCAATCAATATATCCAAACCAAACCGAACCAATTTAATTGGTTCGGTTTGGATTAATCAGATTGGTCAATTATCCGAACCAATTTACACCCCTACTCCTGGTGATTATGGGGTTTTGAAGATGGGTAATGATGATATGTCAAAGGTGATTGGCATTGACAATGTTTGTTTGGTAACCAGCAATGGGACAAAGTTGACCTTGAAGAATGTCAGACACGCACCAGACATCCGTTTGCATCTGATTTCTGCTAATGTTCTTGATGATGATGGCTATTTTAGTACCTTTGGTGGTGGACAGTGGAAACTCTCCAAGGGTTCTTTGGTTGTGGCACATGGAAAGAAGTGTTCAGGTTTGTACTGGACCAAGGCTTCAGTTTCTGTTGATGTTGTTAATATAGCTGAGTGTGATAATCAGTCAGAGTTATGGCATAAGAGACTTAGCCACATTAGTGAGAAGGAACTTAATACTTTGGCCAAAAAGAATCTACTTTCAGGTTTGAAGGGTGCAAGTTTGGAAACGTGTACTCATTGTTTGGCTGCAAAGCAGAATAGAGTCTCTTTCAAGAGTCATCCTCCTTCTAGAAAATCAGAGGTGCTTGAGTTGGTACATTCAGATCTTTGTGGTCCAATGAGGACTAAAACATTTGGTGGTGCACTTTACTTTGTGACTTTTATTGATGATCATTCAAGGAAACTTTGGGTTTATGCCTTGAAGACTAAGGACCAGGTGCTCAGTGTCTTTAACAGTTTCAGGCTTCTGTTGAGAGAAAAACAAGGAAGAAATTGAAATGTGTTCGCACTGATAATGGTGGTGAATATTGTGGATCATTTGATGAGTACTGCAGGTAGCAGGGTATTAGACACCAGAAGACGCCTCCTAAGACTCCTCAGCTTAATGGCCTGGCAGAAAGGATGAACAGGACATTGATGGAGAGAGTTAGATGTTTGCTTTCTGAAGCAAAGTTACTTGGATCTTTTTGGGGAGATGCTTTGTATACTGCTGCACATGTTATTAATCTATCTCCTACTGTTGCTTTACAGGCTGATGTTCCTGATAGAGTGTGGTATGGAAAGGATGTTTCCTATGACCACTTATGTATCTTTGGGTGTAGAGCATTTGTACATGTACCCAAAGATGAGAGGTCCAAGTTGGATATCAAGACTAGGCAGTGCTTCTTCATTGGCTATGGTCATGATGAGTTTGGCTATAGGTTGTATGATCCAGTTGAAAAGAAGCTTGTTAGAAGTCGTGATGTTATTTTCATGGAGGATCAGACCATTGAAGATATTGACAAGGCAAAGAAGTCAGAGTCTCCGAATACTGATGGTTTGGTTGATATTGATCCAGTTCCTGAGTCTCATATGCTTGATGTAGCTAACTTTGGCAATCATAATGATGTGCATAATCATATTCAGGGTGATCAGGTTGAGGATGTTGTTGATAATGTTGCTGATGAGGTAGATGCTCCTACTCGTGAGGTTGTTGATGAACCTGTTGTTTCACTTAGGAGGTCTTCCAGACATCTTATTCCCTCTACCCGTTATTCATCTGATGAATATGTGCTCCTCACTGACGGGGGAGAACCTGAGTGCTACGAAGAGGCTATGGATAGTGAGCAGAAGGCAGAATGAGTTGCAGTAATGAATGATGAAATGAAATCTTTGCTTGACAATCATACTTTTGAGCTGGTCAAGTTGCCTAAGGACAGGAAAGCTTTGCAAAATCGATGGATTTACAGGTTGAAGAATGATGAGAATACTTCCACTCCAAGATACAAAGCTAGATTAGTTGTCAAAGGCTACCGTCAGAAAAAGGGGATTGATTTTGAGGAAATCTTCTCGCCGGTTGTTAAAATGTCATCCATCCGAGTTGTTCTTGGTTTGGCAACCAGTCTTGATTTAGAGGTTGAGCAGATGGATGTGAAAACTGCTTTCCTTCATGGTGATTTGGAAGAGGAGATTTACATGGAGCAACCTGAGGGTTTTGTGATGAAGGGTAAAGAAAATTATGTCTGCAAGTTGAAGAAAAGTTTGTATGGCTTGAAACAAGCCCCGAGGCAATGATATAAGAAGTTTGAGTCTGTTATGATTCAGCAGGGATTCAAGAAGACTACTTCTGATCATTGTGTGTTTGTGCAGAAATTTTTTAATAATGATTTCATCATTTTATTGCTCTATGTTGATGATATGTTGATTGTTGGTCATAATTCTTCTAGAATTGACAGGTTGAAAAAGGAGCTTAGTAAGTCTTTTGCAATGAAAGACTTAGGACCAGCAAGACATATTCTTGGCATGCAGATTACTCGTGATAGAGTAGCCAAGAAGTTGTGGTTATCACAGGAGAAGTACATTGAGAAAGTACTTTAACGGTTTCACTTAAATAAAGCTAAAGTTGTAAGTACACCCCTTGCTTTACACTTTAAGCTTAGCACTAGACAAGCTCCTCCTAGTGATGAAGAGAAACAAGACATGCAACGTGTTCCTTATGCATCTGCAGTAGGAAGTTTGATGTATGCAATGGTTTGCACAAGGCCTGATATAGCTCATGCAGTTGGTGTGGTTAGTCGTTTTCTTTCCAATCCTGGTAGAGAGCATTGGAAAGCTGTGAAGTGGATATTGAGATATCTCCGGGGCACTTCTAGTTTGAAACTCTGTTTTGGAATTGGGAAACCTGTTCTTTGTGGTTATACAGATTCAGACTTGGCAGGAGATGTTGATTCTAGAAAATCTACTTCTGGCTATTTGATTACTTTTGCAGGGGGAGCTGTGGCTTGGCAATCTAGGTTGCAAAAGTGTGTTGCTTTGTCTACTACTGAGGCTGAGTTTATTGCTATTACCGAGGCTTGTAAGGAGTTACTTTGGATGAAGAATTTTGTGCATGAACTTGGTTTTACTCATGAGAGGTATGTTTTGTTTTGTGATAGTTAGAGTGCTATTCATCCTAGCAAGAATCCTATATTCCATGGTAGATCTAAGCATATTGATGTGAGGTATCATTGGATACGTGATGTTCTGGACTCTAAGTTGTTGGAACTTGAGAAGATCCATACTGATGATAATGGTTCAAACATGTTGACAAAGACTCTACCGAGGGGAAAGTTTGAAGATTGCCGTTTGGTTGTCGGTTTGGCATTTGCCTCCACTTGAGTTGGCGGGGGAGTTTGTTGACTGGGCCAATCCAAGTGGGGCCCAGCCATCATATTTTATTTAAAAAAAGAAAAAGAGAGATAGCTTTTATACGAAGGAGTTGTTTTCTTTCGTTACTGTTTTTCGTTTTCTAAAAAGACAGAGAGCGCAGCAGCCGCGCGGAGGGAGAGAAATTTATCAAATCTGATCTTGCGTGCTCAAATCGGATAGTCATTTGTAGTCCGATCTTGATGATTTCTCAGTATGTTGTTCCTTACATCGTGAACTTCTACTTGTACGGTCAGAATTTTATTTCTCCATCTCTATTTATTGGGCTGTTTATACTTCTTTGTGGGTTTTGAGCTTTGTTACTTTGTTAATTTTTACTTTGTTAGTGGTGAGTAGGAGCTGTTGTGATATCCTTGTTTATTGGGAGAAATTTTGCTGTACTCATTGATCTGTTATAGTGGAGATTTTTCTGAACTAGGTCCCGTGATTTTTATCTCTCACATTGAGGAAGTTTTCCACGTTAAAATTATCGGTATTCTCTTTGCCTATTTATTTTTGTGCATTCTTAGATATATCAATTGGTAGATATTTTTAGTTGGCTGTATATTTTACTCCTAATAAGTTTTCTTAAGTAAAAAAGATTTTATTACATATTTGTGTGTTATTACTTCCGCTGTGCACAACTCATTTTTCTTTCCTAACATGAAGATCTTCGCATGTTACTCACTTATCATATTATGAAGAAAAAAAAGACACAAATTTTACTATAATAAGACCTATTACTATTTACGTAGGGTCTTCTAATCATATTATCATATTTTTGTGTCTCTCTCGTCACATAGTCCTCACATGTTAATGAGTAAATCCTAATCCGGAGAAAATTGACTCGGTAGATTTGTGAGGTTTCGAAAAGATGAGGGGAAACTTCCTTGCGCCTCCAGCAACTATGTACTGTTTGTTAAGAAATTTGTAAGTACTCTTCTGTCTATTCAAGAAAGAGACTTTTCTTGTCAAAGAATACCACACAAGTTATAATATTAAAATTATAGTTAAAATGAATAACAATAATGATGTAAATATCTGAAAAGGTAAATATTTAATAATATAATATAAGAAAAATCTTTCACTTTGAGAATATATAAAAATCTTTCTCATTTATTTTGTGTTTTGGCTTTATGAAAATGTACTTATCAATATCATACAGTAGGTATCTTTAACTAGTAAGATATATACTATATAGCACGAAATTTTCTACGAATCAAACCACGAATGAGGTGACTAACCCACTTCCACTCTTAGCTCAACCAAATGTAACACTTTAAATTAAAAAAAAAATCATATGACAAACATCAGGCTCAAAATCAATGCATCCGTACGTAGGTTTCCTTTACAAAATTATTTTTGAAAGATTTAGCGTTTTTCCAATTTTTTTTAAAGTTTAAGATGAATAACTACAGAAAGATACAACAGTCACATCAAGACAAAAATTAGAGAAAAACCTGCTTATACCAAATTTCTGGATTTCAATTTTGAATGCAATACCATATATATGTAAGTTTTATTTTCTGGCTAGTGGTATAGCTAGTGGAATGATGCGGACCCCTTCCTATGAGTTTTTTTATTTTTTATTTTTTTCACGAGCTGTTTCTACAATTTTAAAATGTAGAACTATTTTTAATTATGTAAAGTTTGCTCTCATGAAACTTAAGTTGCCAACCACATCTCGTGATTACCCTGTGTAAGTTTATATATTGATCTGACAAGGATGGTTCTTCATTATTATTGCTACATAACTCCAGATTTTTTTATTCATTGACAATTGCTATCCAATTATTTAATTTCTCTAAATAACAATGGAATCTCTTAAATGTTAGAATTGTTGAAATTGTTAAGTTACCAATAGAGAAGTCTCTACTGCTTACTTTTTAGTAGGGATATTTGTAGAACGGATTTAGCTAATGTAAACCCGACTTGAGATATTAATCGAGTTATTTCATTAAACTCAAATTCAATTTGATTATGGTCTAATTAATGATTGGTCTGAGCCGATATTTTTAGACAAAATGTATTAATTTTAGACGTATGCATAATTAAATCATAAAAATTTAAAAGTATAAAATTAAAATTAAAAATATTTTATAATATATATTTTGAATCAAATTATATTAATACAAATATATTATTATGTTATATAAAAGATATTAATTTATGTCTAAAAGTCTTATAATTTATCACTAATTTTTAAAAATCTATAAATTTTGAAGTATTATGTGTGGCATCGAGAAAAGTTGAGCCAACTCAAAAAATAGTCACAAACTCGACAAAAAAAATATCGAATCTAATTTAAAAACCCAAATCCAAAGCTGAACCAACTTGCTTTGAATTGGGATGAGTTATCAGGTCAGTACGGTCATGATCTCCCCTACTTTTCAATTAGTCTAAACAATTTATTATACAAATAAGACTTAAAGTCCTAAATAATTTAAGAATTTATTGATAGAATTAAATTAATGATCTTAAGAGGCTAAAGGATTTTTCAATTTGGCCATCCATTTAACTGAAACTCGTAGCATATATCTTAAAAATAAGTAAAAACCTATTAGTTATCACTCCAATTGTTAATATATATATATATATATAGAAATTCGAGGTGTTCTTAGAGTAAAATTTTTCTCTCGTTGTGGATTATTCAATAGGTGCTACATCAGTTTTGTAGATTTTATTATCTCTCACTTTAATTATATTTTTTTTATGTTATAGTTGATATATCATCCATTGAATGGTACAAAACAATAAATTTCTCTTACTCCTTAGAACACTTAAGAATCTATCTAAATTTTTGTCAGGTACTTAACTTGTTTAATTGAATTGAATTTGATGATTTTTTTTTTGTACATCAAATTACTCACTCAATTTCGAACTGGGATAATAATTAAGTAAAACCTTCCTTAAAATAACGACTCTAGGATTCGAACTATTAAATTTGATGATTTAAGTTTATTTTGTATAATTGATAAGAAAAAATTTTATTTTATATTATAGGATTTTTTTTGGCTGTTAATTTATATAATAGGCTTTAAATTAAATTAAATTTAATTATAGTGATGCCGGACTAATATTACTTTAGCTGAATTTTTTAAAATTAATTATTATAAAAAATAAAAATGCAAAAATTATAATTATAATTTCATCACATATATTGAAAAATAATATGAAAATAAAACAAACAATAATAAATTCTTGAAGCATAGATGTAAGATAACACTTCTTTATAAAAGCCTAATTTTTTTTAACAAATCATTCTCATAAAGGATATCATGATAGCAATGAAGTCACCAATAAATTGGTTTTTCTCATTCTTTTTATGCTAATATCATAAGAGTCTTTTATGAACTGAGCGTAAATTTAAATGTAGGTAAATATCATCCATAATTATGAAATAATTAGGGGTGAAAATTGATTAGACTAGGCTAGGTCTTATTTTAAACATGTTTGGCTTATTTATCTGATATATATAATTTTTTAAGGCCTGATATAATATTTTTAAAAATTTGATCTGACTTAAAAGTTTATTTTAAAGTCTACTTTATAATAAGACTTTTAAATAGGTCAATGAGATAGATTAACAAACTTAGATTTTTAAAAAAGTTATATTTTTATAAAATCAATTATATTATATAAATGGTAAAATGTTATAATATATATAAAGTAATAATATATATAATTAAATAAGCTGACTTGCTAGACTTAAAGGACTTTTCTAAAAGGTCTAAAATCTTATCCGTTTAACTAAAGAGACTTTTTAAAAAGTCTTGATCTGATTTTTTTGTTACATAAGTTAAACTAGGTCAAGCTTTAAACAGGTTAGGTCATAAGTCTTTGACGGACTGTCTGACTTATTTTCGCGTCATTAGAAACAATGCAACAGTATCCAATATAATCAATAAACAATGGAGCATTATCTCATGTAATTTGTAAAGCAATGCTACAATATATTCTAAATTGATACTGTTAACTTATATTTTTATTGTGGTATTAATTTCCTAATTTTCAGGGTTCACTCTTTTTAGGATCTAACTTTTTAATTTTGCTACAAATTAAATTCTGAATTGTTTTTTAAATAATCAAAATCAATCTTTATAACTAGAGTCATTTTTTTCTTAATTTTTTTTTTGGTATTTTTCTTGATTTTATTATTATATAAGCCAATGAGACAAGTTAACGAGCTAGGTTTTAAAAAATATTATATTATTTATAAAATTAATAATCATGTTATATAAATATTAAAAAATATATAAAGTAATGAGATATATAATTAAATAGGCTGGTTCGCTAGGTCTAAAATTTCTTTTTCAAAAACTTAAAATTTGATCTATTTTAACTAAATATGTTTTTAAAAAGTCTTAACCTGACATTTTTGTTAAACAAAATATACCAAATTAAGCCTTAAACAAGTAAAGTCATAGGCTCTTGACAGACCGTCTAGTCTATTTCCACTCCTATAAACAATGAAACAATATCCAATATAATCGATCCATATTGTAACATTATCTCATGTAATTATACAACAATGCTACAATATATTCCAAATTGATTTTGTTAGATTATATTTTTATTGTGGTATTAATTTTCTAATTTCTGGGGTTCACTCTTTTTAGGATCTTGCTTTTTAATTTTGCTACAAATTAAATTAAATTCTGAGTTGTTTTTTAATTAATTAAAATCAATTTCCATTAATGGAGTCATCTTTTCTTTATTTTTTTATATTTTTCTTGATTTTATTATTATATATTACTATGTTACGTTACATTATATTATCATTTTCCTGATTAATTTTATAATCAATCATTTTTTGCTTATTTAACCTAATTTGCATACTTCATTCAAAAATTTCGAGTATTAATTTTTCTTAAATCAATTGATTAATTCAATTTTAAATTATTAGTGTTCATTTTTTTTTTTTTTTAAAATATTCCTCCATTCGAAGGTAAGAGGCTAATATCCTAAAGTACGATCAGGTACATAAGCGAAGATCACTCTTTATATATTTTTTTAATAATTTGTCTACATTAAATTTTAAATTAATTTCTAATCAATCAAAATTAATTTTCATTATCGAGGACATTTACTCCTTAATTTTATTATATTATGATTTTTTTACTCTATTTCTCATGGTAGCAAGTGTCACACTCATTTTCTAATTAATTAATATAAATCTTTCCTAAATAGAGTTAATATTAAATTAATAAAAATTTAATTCCTTCATTTTATTAGATTCTGTCTTTTCCCTTTTTTTGGTTATTTATTTATTTTACTTAATTTCTTGTGTCAATATGTTTGTATGTATATATATAGGGGCATACTGAACCTATTAAAATTGGTTTTATTTTATTTTTGTTTTATAAAAAATCGATTGGTTGAGGTTTTTTTAAATTTAACCAAGCCTAACCAAGTCAAACTCATACAATTGTATGTATACATTTATTTAATTGGGTTATAGGGGAAAAAATGTGAAATTACATGTTAACTATTTTTCTAATAAATATTTGGTCAAAAATCGATTAGACTGAAATAATACGATTGTGATTTGTGTTTAGTTTAGTTATTCAATCAAAGTCAATCTAATCGGTCACTAACTTGAAAAAAATTGATTAGTTCAATTAGAATAACTCTTCCTTTAAAACCAAACTAATTAAGAATGACCTTGATCACTAAAGAAACAAGGAATCATCTTTATCTTTAATCTTGTATGCCTACTAGGTCTGGGTTGATTTATTAATTAAAATAACAGGGTTAGAAATAACAATGAAAATGAGAATGAACTAAAATATAGATTTGAAAGTATTAAAACAATTTTTGAATGTAGACTAATCATTGGCTTATTAGGAGTAGGGGTGTCTAGCGAGTTGGGTCGACCCATGAGTTTACGGGTTTTTTATCCAACTCAACTCATAAAATGCGGGTTAAATTGATTTCGTGAGTTGAGTCAGGTTGAAAAATGTTTCAACCTACAATGTGTGGGTCGAGTAGCGGGTTAGAATACTTCTAACCTAACCCACCCACCATTTTTTAATAAAAAAAATTTGACTCAGATAGAGTGCGCATTTTGCTTGAAGAATGTCTTTAAGGTTCATAAATATTCTCTCTGATATAATTAGGAACAATATTAGACCATGTAAATACGCTAACAAATAGAGGCCAAAGTGAGAAGAGGAAAAGACATCAAAACCCTGTCCATCTACTCCCTCTCCACTGGCCTTAGTGTAGCTAGTAGTTCTCTTTTCTCTACAACTAATTCTTCGCAGCACAGCCATTCTCCTAAGCTCCCAGCGTTTGCGCCTTGAGTCAATGATCATTACTTCTTCTCTCACCCGATCTCTCAGTCCTAGTGATTGTTTTATCGTTGTGAGTCCATGAACATTGCTTCTTTTCTCACTCGATATTCTAGCCGTTCTCTGCAACTAGTCACGCCACCACATAGCCACGTGTCCTTCTTCCTTCTTGCAGCTTTTTCAGTTTTCTGCACCACGCAGCCCCAACAGGTAAGCCTTCTTCCTTTACTCTTTTCATGTAAATCTGAAACATAAGAGGGAGTACAGCTGAGTACAGTGCAGCTGCACCGTACGAGCAAGAAAGCTACAGGGGGCAGAATGGGCAGCAGAGCTATGGGTACGAGCAGAGTAGACAGGCGATGAATGTAGTATTGCTGGAGAAGAAGAAGAGCAAGCTTGGAGTGTAGGATTGCACTTGCTAAAATGATTATTATTGATGAGCTTCTATTTAAATTTGTTGAAAATGAAGACTTTAAAAGTTTTGCTCAAGTTATGCAACCTCAATTCCAAGTTCTTTCTAAACAAATTGTTGGTAGAGATGTTATACAATTGTATGTATTTGAGACTAATTTGTTATTTGAATTGTGACTAACTTTGTTTAATTTATTTCAAACTTAGTAAGACTTATTAGTTGTTAGTTTGTTATGTACTTATTGACTTATGATGTTTAGTTCATTTGAAATTGAGATTTATAGAATTAATTTGTTAGATTTTGTATTTTAATTTTTTTTAAAGATTTAAAAAAAACACGTCAAACTCACGAGTTCGACCCAACCAAATTCACTTTTGAGCGAGTTAAATTAGCTCGAGTTGAGCAAAAAAATCTCTTTAATTCAACCTAACTCAACCCACTGCTCTAGTGAGCAAGTCAGATCCAAAAATATTGTTAAACACACCCAACCCAATCCACGAATACCCCTGATTAGGAGACAGAGTTACAAGTTCAAGGTTTCAATATATATAGATTGAATTAGGGCGGATGTTGCGCCCAATGTAATATATATATATATATATATATATATTAATTTCATAAATCTATGTAGCTGATATTTCTATAATAATAATAATAATAATAATAATAATAATGTAGGTAAAGGCAGAGGCCAGATGTTTCGATGTTGGGCCTTTTAGAAGGCTATAGTTAGAAATGGAGATAACAGTGAGAGTATGAATGGAGATAATGGACTCATTTATCAAATAGATATAATTAAAAGTAAAATTTATTAAATAGGTGTAATTTAAAAAATAATTATTAAAATAGTATAAATCATAATTCTCAATCCACAACTTATATTTAAATTATTTTTTTTATACTGAAATAGTGACTTTCAGTCACGACTTACTCTTATATATTTTGTTTGTTTTTTAAAATTTCACATAAAAGTTGTGATTCTTAATCACAACTTAAGTACAAAATATAAAATAAAATTTTTTGAATGTAAGTCATTGTTAAAAGTTATGATTTATATTATTTTAATAATTATTTTTTAAATTACACTTATTTAATAAATTTTACTTATATTTATACTTATTTAGTAAATTAATCCAGACAGTCACAGGGTTATCGTTAAGTCCGAAAAACAAACCTGGGCTTACTATCAACAGAGCCTAGCCCAATATTAACGAACGTTCAAAACCCTAGCGGTTCCTTGATTGTTTTGTTTTTAAGGTCGCCCCCGCCGAGAATTGTGAGCTTTCTCTGTTCTCTTCCCCCTTATTCACCAGAGGCCTCAGCTCAAGCTCAGTAAGTAGAAGGAGTATTCCTTGTTATTTTCGATTTCAATTCCTTAGGTTTCTTCATCTTAATTCATTTACTATTAGTCATTCATCGTGTTCGTGTCTGGGATTCACTTTGTATAACGTTCTCATTCAATATGATTATAATCACATATGTTTTTTTTAATAACAAATTGATTAATTATTATTATGAGAGAACAGAGATGGGTGAAGAGGCAATAGTTGCTGTTCCAGAATCGGTGGTGAAGAAGCAGAAGAGGGAAGAGGAATGGGCGTTGGCGAAAAAGGAGGAAGTTGAAGCTGCTAAGAAGAAGAGAGCGGAGAGCCGTAAGCTAATTTATAACAGAGCCAAGCAGTATGCCAAGGAGTATGAGCAGCATGAAAAGGAATTGATTCAATTAAAGCGTGAGGCTAAGCTTAAAGGTGGATTTTATGTTGACCCTGAGGCCAAGCTCTTGTTTATTATTCGCATCCGTGGGTTAGTTAGTTTTCTCTCTATTTGTACTAGATCACATCCCATTCCCATCTTTAACAGCTTCTTCTTACATTTTAACTCTGAATATCATTTTCAGTATCAATGCCATGCACCCCAAGACAAGGAAGATCCTCCAGCTATTGCGACTCAGACAGGTACTTGCTACTTATAATCATATTTTATGGACTCCTATAATATAGTTTAGTTTTTTAGGATTTAAGGTTCCTGTCTGTCTTTAAGGTTAGCCTGATATAAGTTATTGAAAACTATGGGAGGCAAGGCAAGGAACAAGTTTTGTTCTGTTTTGTGTTTGGTAACATGATTCTAATGGATTACATCTAATAAATATATTGCCATTTTGAGTCTCTAATGCAACTTAGGGCATGTATACAACAACTTTATGCTGGAATTTTAATTATATTAAACCAATTCAATGATCCCTAGTCTTCTTCTGAAACAGATTTTCAATGGTGTATTTCTCAAAGTTAACAAAGCCACTGTGAACATGCTGCACAGAGTTGAGCCTTATGTGACTTATGGGTACGTAACTTACCTGTGATACTTAATTATGGAATGTCATGTTTCTTTATATCATTCTCTACGACAAGTCTGGTCTTTTTCTAGATACCCAAATCTGAAGAGTGTAAGAGAACTTATTTACAAGAGGGGCTATGGTAAGCTAAACAAGCAGAGAGTTGCTCTAACTGACAACTCCATTGTTGAGCAGGTGTGCACTAGTTTATACTTTTATTATTATATTACAACTTCAATTCATTCACTGCACGATGCTGACTTGTTGGATGGCACCTTAGGCACTGGGCAAGTATGGAATCTTATGCACAGAAGATCTTATCCACGAGATCATAACTGTTGGACCCCATTTTAAGGAGGCAAACAACTTCCTTTGGCCATTCAAGCTCAAGGCACCTTTGGGCGGCCTCAAAAAGAAGAGGAACCACTATGTTGAAGGAGGAGATGCTGGTAATCGGGAGAATTACATCAATGAGCTAATCAGGAGAATGAATTAGGCTGGGCCAGTGTTTATCATTAATTAAGAGATTCAACATTTTTTTTTTTTGTGCTTTATATCAAGTTCAGACTCAATTTTCTTCTCTAAAATTTTGGAAACATCATATATTCATGACTATGGTAAATCTTGTTGTAAGGTTGAATTCATTTTACAAGTCAATTTGAGAGTTGAGTTGCGTTTCAGAATATTGCTATTATGAATGTGCTTGCCTTAGAAAGCTTAGCGTTCTATTCAGCATTTTGGAGTATGAATAGAACTGCACACTCTCATGTTCATGATTGATGCTTGTGTCAAGCAGATTTTCCTAGTCTGGAGAAGCATGTATTTTCTTTGGGAGAAGTTTGTCTTATACGAAGCATGTGTAAGTATTAATTACTAATTCTTGATGTAAAATTTTAAAACCAAATTGATATTAATAACAGATTTATTAACTGTCTAGTAAACATATTAGAAAAATTATTTTTATTAGAGTAGGATGTTACAATGACCATGAGCTCTTGGCACGGCAAAGAAATAGAATGGAGTGCAACGGCTAGCGGTGTGCATCGAAGGTTTGGTTGGGGTGTGGCGGAGTTGTGACGTTCTTTGGTTCTTGATGGGGCTTGAGCTATTGAGCAGCAGATTATTGATGGATCTTCATTCCTTTTCGCTCTTTGTTTCTTCTTCCTTATTTTTTTTTTGTTTAAAATCGTTTTAGGAATCAAGCTCCCAGCTTTAACTTGTCATTTCAATTCAACATTAGTTGCCCGAATGACCAAAACCAGAACGAGTCACCATTTTTTTTGGGTTAAACCAGCTGAGTCATACCGGTTCATATTGGGTTGATTGCATAACCAATCCCAAGTTGCGAATCGGACCGATCACCTAGCCGGTTCACCTGTTCAGCAATCAAACCAGCCAGTTCAATCCATTCTTGCTTCTCATTTCTTCTCCTTATTTTCTTTCTCTTATTAATTATTATCAATTACAAATCTAATGTTATTTAGAATAAAATCTATTATCATTTATTTGGCTATTAAAAGCTATGACCATCTTTTTTATTCCAAATTATAATATAATTTTAATTATTTATTTCTGTAACTCATCAATTAATACATACAATGCTATACATAATTTGACTAATATAAAATTTTTATCATTTTTTTATTGTTTCAGCTTGCAGCATATTTCAAAATTCAGAGATTAACATTCCAAATACACATTTTCACTGTTTGCTAGTTTTTCCAGTCTTGTGCACCACTGAGTTTTTTTAGTAGTAGTTTTGCGGGGGTAAAATAGATGCGCAATATTTTGATGTGTACTTTACTGTTCAACTGTACAATACACTATAAGTTTTAGTGTATTAATACAGCAACATATCTTAATTGTTGATTTTTTAAATGTACATGTGCACGGCTGTAATTATCTTAATATAATGAAATTAATTATTCAATGTTTTCTCCCACTATTTTACTTAACTAAGATTTCCTACAAATACCGGGTGATGTCTAATATATACCCTCGAAATAAGGGTGTGTGGTATACCACTTAGATCTAAGCCTTTGATTTAATTATAAAAAATATCAATGACTTAGATCAAATACAGAAAATCTATTAAACAGATTTTTATTTTATTTTATATATTTTTTTACACACCACCACCGCTACCACTATTGTTGTTGGCCAGCCACCGTACGTCGCTTGCCAGCCACTATATGCCATCGGTCGGCAACCATCGGCCACCTCTAACTTTTTTTTAGGTTGTATAATTATATAAATATTTCAGTTAAAATCTATAAGATTTTTAACATGCACAATTATGATTTTAGGAGAAAAATAATATTTAAAAAAAATATTATTGAGTGTAAATATTACCAGTTAAAATCTAGTAATATTACCGGTTAAAAAAATATTTTTAAAAAACCCTTTCACAGGGCATTCAATATATATATAATCCGAGCCACTACCCGATCCACACTTTGTGTTGGAGATTCATCCTTACCAAATCCAGTCTTAACTATTTCAAAACTATGCTACAAATTCTCCTTATCTTTCTCTGCACTCTCCACATACGACATTGAAATTGGTTTTAACAATATAATTTCTTCATCTCCGTGTATGGTAATATTAGACCAACCCATTTTCAATGTATTTAACACTCTGATACAGGGTGAAAGGAACAACACCAGCAGCATGGATCCATGGTCTCCCCAAGAGCATGGTGTAGCCAGGCTCAATATCCATGACTTGGAATAACACTTGAAAATTACTTGGACTAATCTACAGCGGCAACATCATCTCTCCTAAAATGTCTCTCCTATTTCTGTCAAAGGCTCGCACCACTATTTCTCGAGGTGACAATTCATCCTCACTTATTGATAATGAGGTCACAGTCGACTTGGGTAAGATATTCAGTGTAGATCCCCCATCAATCAAAACCTTTGCAACTATATACCCTTTGCATTTGAGGATTATGTGCAAGGCTCGTGGATTTTTCTCAGACTGAGAGATGACCTCTTCATCAGTAAATGTGATCATGCTGACGCGTTTCATCGGGTCCACCATGTTGACGACACTTTTGGGGGTAACATCTAGCTTAACATAGGCCTCGTTCAGAACTCTCAGTAGTGCCTTCCGATGTATCTCAGATGTCAAAACGAGTGACAATAAAGATATTCTGGCTGGAGTCTTCTTCAATTGTTCCATCACGTCATATTCTCTTTGCTTCATTATCTTCAATAACTCTTCTTCCTCTTCCTTCCCTTTCTCCTCTTCTTTTGATGTTTCCTCCTTGCTTCTTTCTTTAACATTTTTCCTCTTCTCTACTTCTCTTAGGCTATAGCATCGCCCACTCCTTGTAATTCCTCCTACTCTAATTATATTAGTCACTGACTTTTCCTCTTGATGTATTTTAGCAACTCAGGCCCTCGAAGTCTCTTCCGCGACTCCCTTTGTCTCTACCTTAGCTTCATAACTCCATGACACTGTGTGGGTGTCACTATAAGCAAATGGCGTTGGCTTCTTGACTGTCACCACTACTTTTCTTGGTGTTGAAGCTCGGCTGAAAGGTGGCACCTTAAGCACAAAGCATTCAACCACATTTACCTCTTCAGAGAAATCTACCCATTGTCTAGCTTGTATTACTCCCAAAGTAAGCAATCTCTGGATTCGAACTTTAAAGTCCCAACAGTTCTCGATATCATGTCCCATTCCCCCACAATGATAAGCACAACTTGACTCTTTATCATGCTTATCCTTTTCTTTCATTGTGGCAACTGGTGCAGCGATACTATAACATTCTTTCTTCAACCCCTCGAATATTTTGGCCATCCGCGTATGCAAGCTCATGACTTTTCTTATTGGTGGTCCTTCAATCTTCAAAACATTTACCACATTCCTTTCACCATGATTAGGCATTGGGTTTTTGACAATACTGGGTCTAGCCTCCTCTTGAATGTCAAGCTTTCCATAAACAATTAGTTTCCTTACTATAATATTGAAAGATTCATAATCTTCAATTGAATGTCCTGGGATGTCCATGTAATATTTGCAAGTTAAATTCGAGTTCTACTACATTGGGTTAAAATCTATGTAAGTTTTTAACACGCACAGTTATTTATGAAAAAATATAAGAACTGATACAATTTTAACTGGTATTATTTACACAGTTGTAAAACTTTAAAAAAATGAACAGTAATCAAAGGTTGCCGGAGTTGGTCGATTGAGGGTGGCCGGAGTTGGCCGGTAGCTGGTGCTTTCCGGTGGACGGTTACTAGAGTTGGTCAGCGGTTTTTGATGATGTCATTTGCCGCAATGGGTAGTTGTCGGCCATGGCATGGCGGCCAAACGACTATTGCCGACAGTGAATAACAATAATGGTGTAAAAAAAAAAAGTAACCTGCACAAAAAAAAGCCTGCTATTGCAAGTGAAGTCAAAGGTATATGATACACCCAAATATAAAGGAGTATATAGCATCCGCCTAAATACAGAATGATAATTATTAATAAAAAAAAACTGCCTGATAAACCATAGCAACTGCTACCATCAACAAAGAAATCAGTAACAAATCCATATGGCATCGACAAATCTAGAATGAATAAGAAGAACGGAGCACACAACTTGTTATAAGATAACATCAGGCTTTAATATTGTCGATGCCAAGGTGCTTAAAATTAATGGAGATACAGTAGGTTTTAGGGAAGTCACATTATATGAGTTGATGCAGTTTTAGTCATTGCTTCTGTATCTTTATACCGTAAATATGGCGTGCGACTCTGGTTGCTTCTTAGACCATGGCTGAGAAACCCATTTTTTTTTCTTTTTAAAATTTTGTTAAAAGAATGGGGAAATGTATAATTAAATAAAATATTGGGAGAAAATGTTGAACAAATTTTACTTCATTGGCTTGAAATAATTGCAGTTGTCCGCATACACATAAACAAGTTCAACGATCAAGATATACCGTGCTATACACTATAACTTCAGAGTGTAGTAAAGAAGTGGCCGTACTTTATTTTAACTTGTGTAATCGTTATCGTCTTTTAGATCAAGTTCGTAATTTAAGCTGGTATTTGGCGGATGTTATAAAATTGACACGTTGAATTACATTTTGTCATTTTTAACAAACTTTCCTAGGACAAGGTGCGTAAGTATTTTACATGTCTTAGTTTGTGTTATAAAGTTTGGGGCATTTATTAAGAAAAAAAAAACTGAAATAATAGGATAAGGTAAAGAGAATAGTATTAAGTTATTTACGTATTGATTTACAAATTTTTTTTACACTATTATATAATCATGTTTTAGCCAAATCATGTTATATAGTCTACAATCAAAACCCAGACAACAAATTTCGACAATTCAATAAGCATAAACCAAAGCCAATGAGTCTGAGAAAACTAAAAACCTAAGCAACCAGTACGCCTAATTAGATAACAATTTCCATAATCCTATAAGAAGGATAGATGTTTGAAGTATTATGGCCTATTTCCTTCCATGCATGTAGTTGAACATTTGAGCTTGAAGCATATTTGTATCGTAGAATCCATTATGTTGAAACCCAGGTGGTGGTAGAGTCTGGAAAGCTGCTTCATACTGCGGGTTCTGAGAAGGAAGAGTCTGTAAAGGAAGAGTCTGAGTATGCAGGCCAATAGCATATGACTGCATTGTTTGCATATTTCCATTGTAATAGCATGATGAGGAGTTTTGATTATTTTCAACTCCATCCTCCTTTAGCATACCGGCTTTTGGATCACAAGTAACAACACCAACTTGATCAGCCCAGTCTACCATTCCACTTCCACTTTTTCCCATCAACTGCAAACAATTTTGACCAAAATGAAGCATGGAAGATTGAGAACTGTGGCCAAGCTGAAATGGGTAAAGTGCTAGCTGGTTGTTATCACTAATTGGCTTCATAGGGGGAGGAAAAATTTGTCCTTGATACATGTTGTGCAAGAAATTGAGATGGCTACCTGGATTTGAGGCCAAGTAGGGGGTAACTGTCTCAACTTTGTCTGGTTGTTCTGTTATTTCTTCTTTTCCCTTTACATCTCGTTTTAGCATGTTGATTCTTTGATTACAAGCATCAAGCTTATCGTCCAACAAAGTAATAAACATCCTTACTTGTTCCTCACCCAGGGCATTGAAAGAGTCATCCCAGGTTGGGTACATGATCTTGAACTTCTCTTTGCGAACTTTGGCTATCTCAGCTTCAACCTTTTTTATCCTATCCTTATAATACTCTTGCACATCATAGATCTTAGGACGCCTATCTCTAGTCGTGTTATTATACTTTTGAATGATGCGGCTTACTTCTTTGGTGTCTTGGGGCCATGTCTCAACTTCAGATCCTTGGCCCTCAAAGTCCGGGGCATAGATAATTATGCAAACATCAACCCCACAAAGAGTGGAAAACTCATAAGCTTTCTTCATTAAGCCATTCTTTCTCTTCTGAAATGTTGTCTTACGAGCTTTCTCCTTCTGAATGAGTTCCATGGGCATTCTTCCACGACCCATTTTCTGAAATGTACAACAAAAGTCTCTAGACAAATTTAGATAGGCAAACAACATAAACTTTAATAAAAATAATTAAAATAAAAAGGTTATTTTACAATTTGTATCAATCAATTTTATCTTTTATGAAAAATCTGCATAATTCTTATATAGTAATATAATAAAATGTACCAAAAAATATAGTAATAATAATAATATAATAATAAAGGCCGAAGTCATCAATCCTAAAGAATAAATTAATCTCAAACTATATGCCGCGATACAGGTGGGAATGCGGCATTTGTTAAAAACATAAAAAAAAGTCTTTATTTTGAGCATAGTAATTGCAAATACAATACAAACTATTATTTATCAAGCATCTTAATATCATGTATATGTACCGGTGGCAAATATTTTAAAATATCGTGCATCATATATCTCAAAGAGAGAGATTCTTGTAGACATGTTATGCATTGAAAGAATCCTGTCTCTAAAAGAAGACTAAACGAAAGCAAAGGAAACCGCCAGCACAACAGGTCTAAATGGAATAAAAACAAACCCTAAAATAATCCAAATAAACAGAAAAGAAAGAAAGGAAGAAAGAAAGGTGGCTATGTTTGTGTGGGCGCGCCGCGCAGCAGGGGTGTCTGGTTGATGTGGTGTTTTGAGGGTGCTTTATGTGGTGGGTTAGACGAGGGCTGAGAGGGTGATGATGGTGCTTTGCAGGGAAGTGATGGTGGAGAATGGAGAGGAAAAGCGGGTGAGCTTTGACCCATTGAAACCAAAGCAATATTTAACATACAACATCAAACGATTGTCACCATTGCACCACACAAGTACACAAGTACAAGGACAGAGTGTACCTTTCTCTCTCTGTCAAGTGTCAACCCTTCTTCTCACTGCCTGTTCTCCCTCTCTTTTCTTGTTGGCTGTCACTACGTGGACTTCCTATTTATATCAATCATCTCTTCCCTAATTTCCTTAATTTCCGTTTGATATTGCCATTATTCTTGAGATTCTTTCCTTTTTTTTTTTCTCTTTTTTAAATTTTTAAGTCAGATTACTTTTCCTAGTTATGGAGCTTTAAATACCCAAAAATATTGCTCATTCAAGATTATTTGATCTTTTCAAATTTAAAACCACAAATTGCTCGATTAATTAAAACCAAATTTCTTCTAATTTTTTAAATCTTGAATTATCTAAATAAATATCTCCTTTCCTATTTTTAGCATTATCATTGCAATTGGAATTGGCCCACAAAACAATTTATATCCATATATTTAATTATTTATCTATATCTATATATAAACAAAAATCGAAAAGTAACATATGCCAACACTAGATTTAGTCTTAAGAAAAAAATTATTTTAATAAAATTAAAGGAAATAATACTGCAAAAAATATATAATATATAATATATAATATCATAAAATTAAAGAATTAATATCTTAATTAATGTATATTATATAAATTTGAATGATTAAAAATTAATTTAATATTACATTTTTCCCTTATTTTATTGGATAATGTTACAAGGTTTCCCATACTATTGTATGTATATTGGTCAGCATTTTAATGTATGCTATAAATGATAACGATAATCAATCAATCAATTACTATCCTATAAATGGTTTGTAAAATTCTGTCGGTAGAATTGTTTTATGAAATCTATGCTTTAATAAAATCATTATAAATGACATATTAATTTGGTGATATGTGTCCTGCTTTATTATTTAAAGAAATTATTTCAATTTTGGAATTTATATTAATTTCATATTTATGGATCATTAATTATTATTATTATTATTATTTTTAAAATTATTGTTAAATTTGAGAAAGAGTTGCTTTTCACAAATTGACATAGAAATTTGAATTCAAATCTTTACAAATCAATTCAACGTAATATTACATAGATTGAATGCATATTAAATTTATGTGAAATAATGAAATATTACAATTGAAATTAAAGTTAACCGATAATAAGATCATTTTTGGCTTTCGTCAATGGTAATATTGTAGATTCAAATCAATGCAAAATCAGTCAATGGTAATTGTTTTACATAATTTAAAATCAATAAAAAAATAAATTAAAATATTCTTTAAAATTTTCAAAAATATTATCTGTTTTTATATATAAATATATAAATTTGATATTTGACGACCTTTAAAAGATAAAATAAATATTTGAATTCTAATATAAAATTACTACTATGCCTATGATCACCAATGAAAATAGTATAAATAAATTTTTTTATAATAATAAAAATTATCCTATATTATTTTTAAATATTTAATTTTTTAATCTCATGTATCGCACAGATGCTATTTTAATAATAATAATAAGATAAACCAATTTATTGGTGAGAAAAATAAATAAAAGGAAGGAAAAAAAATTACAAGCCTATCACCAGAAAAAAAAGTGAATTTCTGCAATTATATATTTTCTAGGAAAAAAGAATTTTCTAAAATCAAATTCCAAACAATACTTCACTCATTCCTTAAAAACTTGCAAGTTTCTGTGTGGCAAATGCTACTGTCCTCGATTTTTCCAAACAAAAATCTTGGACAACACTTTTCTAAGAGCACGAACGAGTAATTTTTTTTTATTGAGTTGATTGATAATTTACATGAGAGGAAGACATGAATGACAAAAGTAATATTCTTATTAGACAGAGTACAGGGCAATGCTTATGCCAAAGATCCTGAGAAAATAAGTTTGTTTGGATGTGCTATTTTAGATAAAAAAAATTTACAAAAAAAAGTAGTTTTGTTCATTTTAAAAAAAGTATTAGATGAATTTTGAAACTTCTGAAAAAAAGAATTTTTTTAAATTATGAAAAAGTTGTTCTAAGTAATTTTACCATTTAAAAAAAGTCCTTTTACATTTTTACATCTAAATAATTGTAGATCCAAAAAAGTAATTTTTGAATATTATATCAAACATAAAATAGCTTTTGTTTTTTTTTTGAACTTTTCAAAAAAAGATCACATAAAAAAATATTATTTTAAAAATTTACTAAAGCGAGCCAATGTTATATGTTGTAACTCTGAAGGCAATAGAAGAAAAATTCCTAGTGAACTTGGTGGGAAGGAGAAATTTTAAAATACTTCTACAGTAATATTATGAATAATATTATGAACAGTTTTATAATCATTTGGATGTTATTTAATAATATTTTATATTTAATTTAACGACATATTTGATTTTGTTGTGTTATGTGTTATATTTTTAATGGAGTAGTATAATATCCTAGAATACATAAGGACGACTCGGTCGGGAGTTGTCTGATACTTAATAACAAAATATTTAACAATTGAAGGAACTGCACAAACATCGTTTATTAGAGATTAATGGAGAAAGAAAATTTTGCTTAGTTGATTAATTGGCCAAGGGGGAATGCTGACACATCTTACAAGCTCTATAAATCACCAATGGGAGAGAATAATGGAGCTCTAATCTGACCGACCTTCTTTCCTGCCACGTAATTAAAAAAAGTTTTCATTTCTCATTTAAGTTCACATGTCCCCCTTCATGCCTGCCTGGTCACAATCCTCAGAGGGTGGGCTTCTGTGTGAATGTCCATTGATCTAATGGGATGCCCGAAGAAGGTGAAAAGAGTAGATAATGATATTTGAGAGTCTCCGCGAGAAAGAAGCTTTGCATCATATTGTCCTTGACCCCACTATTAACCTGGGAACAAGTGATAGTGTCGTAGTTTTAGATTTGAATCTTCACAGTCTTCAAATTTAAAATGTTCTTGAATATCTTTTGTATAAGATTAAGTACTACATTGAGTAAGATAGAATTTTGAAGAGTTTATATATAAACTATGTCATTTGGGTAAATACTTTATAATACCGAGGTAAATATATGAATTTGAACTTACCTTAATACACATATATGCCCTACCTAGCCCTGATGCGTCTCGTGTATATGCAAGTGAACTTAATATTGTTTTACTTTGGACTTATCTTTTGCGAGTTCATTTAGAGATCAAAATGTCTCTTTGAACCATTGAGATAGATATGTTGAGCTGCTTACTTAGTAAACTACCTTGGTCTATTTATTTTGCTCCATTACCAAAAACACTTCCACTTATCAGATTATATATCAACTTATTTTTATACACCTTTTGCTCTCACTACTGTTCATCATCATCTTCTTCTTCTCTTTTCTGTCACTGTGTATGCACCAAAGACTCTCTCACTTTTTTGTTGCAACTTATGGTGTTAGAACGGGAGGTGTTGCTGCTCAGAGTACTAAGATCATCATGTGAACGAATTCCTGAAAAGACCCATGTCTAATCTTGGAGGGTTTCCCGTTAAGATCATTTCACCGAGCATTACTTCGAGTAGGGTGGAGATAAACTCTTAAAGACAGTGCCTAGCACGATTCGTGATATACCCGTTCTAATCCTTCTTTTGTTCTTCTTAATTTTTCTTGTTGGTTCTTTATTCTACCTATTTTCGGTATTTTAAGTAATTAAAATAACAGTACCTAGACTTGTATTTCCAACACATAGCATATGAGTAGACAGACCAGTTGCATAGCAAACTTAAATGATTCTACAGCAATAGACAAGCACCCAAAGAAGCAAGGAAGAAACTTGGCAGAAATCACAAGAGGAAGAAGTTCCTACAGCTACATGCACATTCTAAGAACTGTATGCAACCAAACATTTCATTAAACAAAAAATATGCATGGCCTGATGGATTGTCTATGTAATGGCTAGGAAAAGACCTACAGTTCCCTGCTGACAGGTATAGTTCAAATATTTCAAAACCTTCAAATTCTCAGGCTATAACTGCAAGACCTAAATAAGACATCGTTTTCAACACCAGATACCTATGAAAACATTAAGAGTTTAATTTTGATGAACTATTAGTGCAAAAAAATTATACACTATTATTTAATGATGTATTATCATATTATTTAATAGATATGACATCTCATTAATTAAATAATTTGACAACATATCATTAGATGATAGTGTAAAACTTTTTATATGAACACTGAAAATTAAATTCAAACATTAAAGCCTACAATTGAGAAATGGCACATATAGGGCGCCTCACTAATCTGTTAAAGTGCTTAATTCAATAAAGGCAAACATCAAACTCTCTAAAGAACCTAAACAAATAGTTCTAACCTTTCATAGGAGGTACTTGATACAAAAACATAATAGTGCAAACACAAACATTATTAAATGCGCAATTGAGGTGTGTTTACATCTTTCAGTCCAACATAGCCTGACTCTATGCGAGAGTTTTTCTCAAAAGCTTGAAATATATTCCAACCCCATTCTTGGTATGTCTTGTTGCCAGTTAGACGCCAAAGGTAGAAGAGTGACTCAACTGTCTCTGGCCTCAGTATGTTCCATGCATGGTGTACCCACACTCATGTAAATAAAGATTCAAAAATAAAATTGTCAGACCACACAATTTTCAAATTGCTCATTACAAATGAAATGACAACTAACTTGCCCAGGATGAAAGAAATAGTTCTCTCCAGCCAATTTTGTTGGAGTTGATTGGTAGAAGTTATAACATGTCCAAGCAAGCTGAAAAGAAAAGGCATAAATAAATCAGTCAAAAGAACTCAACTGTTATGCAGCTGTTTGAACTCTAAGGATAGTACAACAAAATATCCACTCACAGCAGAGAATAAATATGTAATGCAATCCTCTATAGATTATCTCAGATTATACATCACATTCACTGCTATATTCATATTGAAAAACTATCTGGATGACAATGTAATTCTTGTAACAAGACGTAGTTTTTTTTTTTTTGGGAACTGAACAATTCATTGCAAAACAAGAAATGGGAAACTGAGTCTTCGTCAAAGGCAAACATAGATTGCAACAACCACCCCTCTCTACTCATTAAATTATGACCTTCAAAAGCATGCTGATGAAAACAAGTCAATCATCAGAACAAACACATCATGATTTATTATACGGCTACTAAAATATACCTCTTCTGCAAGTGACAGAAACATCTGCGAATCATCAGTATTAAAACCAGATGATCCCAAAGCAAACATCCCTGGAGCAAAGCAAACTAATTCATCCATCTACATAAGCTCAGTTGAATAAAAAATGATACAAACACCCAAAACATCAGATGGTGATACAAAGTGTGACAATACCAGCATCGTAGTGCAATATCATACCTTATCTGAGAGAGATCCTCCATTCTTCTCACAAATATAAGCAAAAGATGATGGTGTTGTTCTCCTAATAAACTTGACAGACCTTTCATTGATTTGTCCCACCCAAAAAAGAGAGAGAGAGAGAGAGAGAGAGAAAAAATCAGTTACCGAAGAATTCTATTTCATTAAGTTCTTAGTTCTTATTCTTACTTAATTTGAAAGGAAACAAATTTAAAGTCTGGCAATAGATAAACATTCTTTCATCAATCAATCCAAAGAAGTGGAATTCCATCTCTGCTACCATTCCAACAATAACTGGATTCCGGCAATTAAAATTTCAGCACGTAATATGTGATAATGTAGGTAAATTGTTCTCACTTATAGTGTTTTACAGTCCCCTGTATCCAAACTTTAAGGAAGTATTCATAAAAACAGCAATGACGATTTGCGTCAATCACAATACCAACCAAATTAAAAATCGGACATGTAGAATGACGGTTAAAAAACCTTGTGCTGATACTTTGGATCTCCAGTCCTTTGAGAAAGAGCAATGAATTCTAGTTGTTCCGTGCCAGAATCGGCCAGAATGCTCTCACCCTTGGAACAAGTGAAGAAAGAAGAATTAGAGACACTAATAAAGTAGCTCTAGTGATTGACCAATACAGCCACAAACAAAAGTTGGAAACAAATGCACAATGGAAAATCAATTAATCAAGTACCTAAAAGAACTAACAAAGAAAGTTTCTGATTGAAAAACAGGAGTGTAAATGATCTTTTCAATCTGAAGTCTGAACTAGCCACAAAATTCATGACTGATACAAATCTACCAAGATGATATACTGTCTTTTTTTTCTGAAAAAATAAGAAATTAGTAATTTCACAACTTAATACTCAGCCAATAAGGTCAAAGCAGCAGACTGAATAGCATATCCAGTTTCTGTTGGCGGCTATGAGAAAATCGATGGTGGCTTCTCAGAACAAAATGGTCATGTTTCCCATCTGTAGCCCACATACTGGATGGCCCATCAACGTTAAGCACATCAGCCATGCCACCTTCGATCGCTTCAATGGCTTTCTGGGTCTTCCTGTTGAGCTAGAGCTCGATGTCCCCGCTTCGGATCCCAGACCTCAGTGCTCCAAACAGTTAGCGACCCACCTTTTAGAACTATATCGTAAAATGACAAGAAATACAATAAAGCATAACCAAGACTATCCACAGTAAAGGCTTTGTCTTCATTGCACCTGAACAAAAGGAAAATGATGTTATTATATCATTAAGAGTGGTTAGAATATTATTGTTATGATAAAAATGAGTGCATCCATATACCACGTCATTTTAACCATTAATTTTAATAATTTATCATTACACTTTGTTTTATATTATTTTTTACATTATTTTTCATATTATTGATTACATTATTTTTATTATTATTTTTTTTACTTAATCATAATTATTAAAAATATAATAAAAATTGATATATTTAAAAAAGCGATATAAGAACATCATATTCTAATTTTAACAAGTCTTATATTTTTATATTATTTTTTAACACCATTTTTTATACTTAATTAATTATATACAAATTCATGATTAATTATATATATTAATTGATTAATGAATAAATTTAAGTTTTAATCTTAAATTATAAATTTATTAATTAATTAATATATGTGATTAATTATCAATTTATATATCATTAATTAAATATAAAAAATAATATTAAAAAGTGATATAAGATGATTATTTTTTTAATTTTAATGACTTTAAAATCAATGGTGGAAATGCATTACCTATAACCCATTATACAGGTTAATTTTTGAAAGTCTAATATTTATTAAGTTGGTCTTAAAATATGGAAATTATCCATGAGTCCTTCTCTCTATATAGTTATTTAGGTTTTATGGCCCTTCTCTTTTTTCTTCGTACCCACACAGTCACACACCCAGGTACCGTTTTTGGAATAGCATATTGTTCTTCTAGTTTTGTGGGCTCCATCCATGCACCGATTCTTGGAGTAGCATCCATAAGCTTTGTTATTATGGTGCATGGATGCCATCCATGCCCACAAGTTTTATGGTGCATGCGTGCACCTAAAGCTTTGTATGCCATCCATAAGCTTTAGCATCCATGCACTTAAAGCTTTGTGGTACATCAATGCATTATAAATTCTTAGGCGTTGATTTATTAATTAAAAAAAAAGCAAGGACCGAGATTGAAAACCAACAACCTTGTGAACAAGTAATAATGAAGATTAGTAAATTGAAAAATCAATCCTTGTAGCCTGTCATTTAATGGCGTCCTCACCCTCTTTCATAGAGCTTAGCAACGAAGTGCAGTCCGAGATGGATGATGTGGACACGATCCTCGCTATCAAGCACCATGTGTGGTTGGCCACACTTCATCATCAACACGAAATCCACCCTCTACAAGTTATGATTTTCAATGAGTTTTGGGTCGCGTAGGTTATGGTGATGCGACTTGGTGGTTCGTATTCGTCGATAGTAGAAGCAATTTGGTTATGGGGTGGTTTTGGTAAGACTGGTTAAGATTTAAAATTGGAAGATGAGTCAACGGCGGCGGCAAAGTAGTTCGGCTGGGGTATGAAATGGTGGCTCTAGTAAATAGTGGTCAGAGTTTAGTGATACTGTTTGGATGCTGGTTTGATTTGGTATTTTAGAGTTTGATGGACTTTGATTTGTTGGCATATGGGGCTATAGAATTCTATTTCCTTAGTCATATCCCTCTTCACCTTGCTCGCTAGAAACAACCATAAATCCTAATTTCGATAGGATGAGGTGATGGAGGAAAGGGGTGTCGAGGAGGAAATATAGGTCATATTTATCAAACAGGTTCTGACTTGTAATTATAGGTCATTTTCAAAGTGCATGGATGCACCAAAACTTGTTTAGGTGCCTATTAGAAACCTCCATGACAATAACTCACCATTATTGATTATGGAGACTTCTAATATACACCTAAATTAGTTTTGGTGCATGGATGCACCTTAAGTATAACCTATAATAGCGTGTTAGTGTGGGTTTCTTAATTATTCCTATAGTTTGTTTCATATTCCATTTTAGTCATGCTTATTATTGCAAGTTAGTCCCCTACTCCCCCTAAATAATTGATTGCACCTCTACAAGATCATGGCTGCAAATAGGGGTTGCAAATAGGGTTGCACAACCCGAACCGATGACTCGCGAACCCGACTAACCAACACGACCCGATTAAAAATATCTGGGTTGTTTCGGGTCAGTTCGGATCAACCTGAATAAACCCGACCTCTCATTGGTTCAGATTACGGGTTTAAGAGACCAACCCGATGACCCGTGAAACGACGTCGTTTTACCTAAATTCAAGCATCATTTTATTCAATTTCCATAACTCGACCTGGTGACTCAACCAACCCGATTACCCAACCCGAACCAACTCGATTGTAATCTGGTTGGTTCGATTCGGGCTACTTGAAAAAATTTTCCCAGACCCGACCTGACCTTACCTAATTAGTTTGAATTTTTTCTCCTAAACCCGAACTAACCCGACCTGTGATCACCCCTAGTTGCAAATAGAGCTCGCACATGGTTGAAACAAACCCCAACTTTCCATTCTATGCTTCCATAAAGGAAAAATCTCAGCTTTCCAACATAAGTCAAATCCTAGATAGATTACTAGCACTAAACCCATAACAACTTGAACAGCTGAGCTTCAAAATTAAAATCCAAAACAATGTCAAAACCCCAGAACGAGGTTGTTGTTATTGGTAATCAATATTATTATATTACAAAGGTGAAGAATAAAGAGATGGAGGACCTGGATCGAGTTTGTTGGAGTCGGGCAATTGCAAGGTGGAGGATGGGTCGTCATGAGAGTGGAGATGTGTAGTATGAAATGTACTTCTGGGTTTTTTTCCTCCTCTGCAAGATTTAGAGATTTTAAAGTGTTTTTGGCATTTTGCATTTAGGTTTCGGTCATTTTGTGAAATTCTGAACTTTTTTACCCTAATATGCGGTGGAGCTTTGGTGGTGGCTACGCGACATATGAGTGTTGCTGGAATGTTCTCAACCTCAATGCCCTTTACTATATCCAAAATGTTTCCAACCTCTTTGCACCTCGCTGTATGTAATGTCTCAAATAATAGTACTAATGATGTATCTAGTTTATACATCGGTAACTAGGATTTTGTACATTACTTACGAATATTATCAATTTTATTGAGCTACTATAACTATGATTAGAATTATTAGATTAGGGAGTATATTACACTGCATGCCAATATTAATATTAAGGTTTTCTAGAGATAAATTGGGTGGTCCAAACGAGCAAAGGGGAAGATTCATGAGTTGTTTGAAATCTTGATGCTCAGGGATGAGAGAAATAAAAAGAAAAAAGATTGATCACAAAAATATGGGATGAAGATGAAGAGGAAGAGTGCTTCAGACAAAAATATCAAATTTCACACTATAACTTCTTCATCAGATTACAAATAATAAATCTCAGTCATTGATATAAAAGTCTTCTTAGTCAATGATTAAGATTAACTAGTGCATGGATGCGCCCATTCATTTTAGCTACATGTTAGACATTTCCATTGATTGGAAGCAAATAGATAGAGATGTGATAGAAGCAAATAAATAAATAAATAAATAAAATAAGAGTCAAAAGTTACACCCACGGCTTTCTCATTTTTGAAAACTATTCATTGGGACCTATAATATACAACAGAAATGATATTTGCACATTAAAAAACTTACATCATTCTTACATCATTTCTTTTTTTAAATAATAAAATAAGTGTTCTAAGAATCAGACCAGCCAGTCCGACTGATTCAATTGTGAACCAGTTCATAGGCTAGTTCAATTAAATCCATTGAACCGGTGATTTGAAAACTGGTTGAAAAACTGGTGAACCGCTTATGATCTGGTCACATTGGTGAACTAATCCCAATTTGACTGGTTCACCTATACTTGTGAGATTCAAACATTAAACTTGAAGGATAGAGAGGACACACCTAACCACTGAGCCACCATTGTGTGTTATGTATAGAACTAATAATATAAATATAAATATATATATATATATATATATATATATATATATATATATATATAAAAACTTGTCATATTAATTAATAAAATGAATTGTTTGATTTATTATTTAATTTATTTAGTTTCATATTTTTTAATAAAATGTTATTTATTAACACTTTTTGTATTAATAAAATAATTTTTTTATTTAAATAATTGTAAAATGTATTTAAAATATTAAATTCTTAGAATTTATATATATGAAATTGTTATTATTATTATTTTATTATTATACTCCGATTTGATTACGGTTGGACCATTAAATCGCGAATCAACCCCGATAATCTTATCGATTTTTAACCACATCACTTTTTATACCACATAAAGTTAGTTAATGAAGTACAAATTTATGGTTAATGATGTATAAAAGTTGGTTAATGAGTATATAAAATGTTGGTTAATAAAGAATAAAAAAATGGTTAATGACGTATATAAGTTGGTTAACGGGTCAGGCTGGAAAGGTTACATATTTGTACATACCATTAACTAATAATTTATACTTCATTAACCGACTTTAATGTGGTGTTAAAAAGGGTGTGAGTATTGTTTGAAGTAAGATGATCATTATTCATCGTGAGTTAATCTTTTTACCTTGAATAAAATAAAATAAAATATTCATTTTAACACACTCTCTTTCTATTTATTATTCCCAAACAAGTACAAATATAAAAATGATATAAAAAAAATATTTTATCTTTCTATTTAATCTTCCTATTAATCTTCTTAATTACTAAATGAAAAAAGTATTGAATGATTTTTATGTTTTTAATATATTAGATATTTTTATTTTTTTTAATATTTTTTTATTTAATATTAAGAGAATTATTAAGAAAAACTTGTAGGATGATATAACATTACTTATGATATAAACATTTTGTTGTGCAATTATCATGTCTTAATGTACAATAGAGAATCTATTAAAGTTGGTCCAAGACCTCCGAAGCTATTTACACCATTCTTTGACTGCGGCTAGTAGCACCAAGAAAATAACCACCAATCGTGAAAAATGATAATCTAAAGAATAAATAAATAAATTATTTATCATGTTGTATTTAAGACATAGATTTAGTCCGAGAATATATAAGGATCACCACAATAATTACATTACTCTATTGGATCATTGTGCAATAAATTAAAGTATAATTGTTTGACCCGGCCCGACCAGTCGGACCAAAAACTTGTGACCCGATCTCAAACCTATGACTTGGTTCCTAGACTAATTTGGTTTTTGTGTATTACGGGTCAAAACAATGAATCAGTCAAATTTAAGTGACTTAAATTTTTACGTATATATAAAATTTTAAAATGGCTACTATAAGAATTGAATTTTTAGTATATAAAAAATCTTTGTGATTGAGTGCATTATGCTACTAAACCATGTGTCTTTATTGAGTTATATTCTTAGTTTTTTAATTTATATTATTATTCAATCAATCTAATTTTTAAACATGATGTTAAATTATTATCATTGTTAATTTTGTTACATCATATAAATTGTTTTTCAAATAGTTTATTTTAATATATTTTTTCATATAGTATTTTTTTATACAATATTTTTATTCAAATTTTTTGATTTAACTACTTCACCTATAATCAAACTGCTAACCTAATAACTTACTTTATGACCAAATCAACCTTCTATCCACGTAATACGACTATGAATTAAAGTAAAAGACTCAGGATATAATGGGGACAATTTTGTTGTTGAGTATGGTGCACGATACGTGGGAAGTGCCAAAACCCTAATATTAACCTGCTGTGCTGGGTAAATAAATGTATGGTTGTGTCACTAACTGGAGTCACCTTGTGATCGTGTCAGCTCAATTCTACAACCCACAACACAACCCGATTAGATGCAAGCAACAGCAGCAATTTATGAGACTGGAAATGATAGATTCTCTAGAGGGGCATATTAGTCATCGAAAATTGAAAAATCTAAAAGCAAAAAACAAAAATTGCTGTAAAAGGTGCGAATTGCACCTTCAAAGATGCATTATATGGCCAAATTAAAACTTCTACTTCGGGTATTAGCTTTGGGAGAAAAACCATTCCAGCTGAGCTGGTCCTTTTCTCCATCTCTCTCTCTTTCTCTATCTTATGCGCTCATTTCAAAGCTAGACAAAGAAAGCAGTTTGGTTTCGTTGGGATTAGTAGTTTTTCAGAAATCTGAAGTAGCCGGATCGGAGTGAGAAGCTGAGGCAGGTCTGTATCTGTATACTTGATCTCTTTTTTTTCTTCGTTTAAGCACAAACTCATGAGCTCGATCGTTTGTTTTCTTATCCTATGAACTGTCTTCTTTTTCCATTTCTTTCTCTTCGTTTTTGTATCGCTCAGTCCATCTCTTCTTTCTCAAACCAATTTTCTCATCAATGAAAAGGAATAATAAAAAGTGTTACGATTTCTTTTTTATTTGAGCTAATACAGTTTGATTTCTTTCCCAAGATTTCTGCAGCTTGTTTATTGATTTTCTAACATTTTCTATACCAAAAAAGCAAAGATAATTTATGTCAAAGCCAAAGGGCTGAGTCTGATAATTATTGTGCATATTATTGTGTTAAAGCAAAAGGGTCTTCAGCCTTTCTTCGGACGAAACACTTTTACAAGGGTTTCTGGCTGGTGCTAGCTTTTCATATATTGGTTACAGAGACACAGATAAAATAAAAAAGCCTGGCTGGTCAAAGAGGACATTATATCCCCTGCTTTCAGAAAAAAGGGCTAGTGTACTATCTCCAAATCCAAATATATCTTGTTCATTTCGTTAGATCTCATATTGCTTAAAGTTTTGTCAGAGATAAATATATTGGGGGTATGTCCGTATGTGCCAATCTTGTCTACATTAACCTAGCTAGTTAACTGTAGCTGCATGGGTATGAAGTATGCACAGATCACCTTGCTGCAATTCTCGTCAAGTTTCCTACGAACTTTCATCCCGAAAATTAATTAGTTATACTATACCCAGCAGAAAGGTCGATTTGATTACATCAGTCTTATTAGGAAGTAATTAAACTAGCTAGGACCCCTCTCTCTCTCTCTCTCTCTCTCTCTCTCGCTCTCTCGTTCTGGTTTGTTTTCTTTCTTTCTATATATCTTACAGTTTCTCTCTTGCCCGTTTCAAAGATGGGGAGGGGAAAGATCGAAATCAAAAGGATTGAGAACACAACGAATCGCCAGGTCACCTTCTGCAAGCGAAGAAATGGGCTTCTGAAGAAAGCTTATGAGCTATCAGTGCTTTGTGATGCAGAGGTTGCCCTTATCGTCTTCTCAACCCGCGGCCGCCTCTATGAGTATTCAAACAACAAGTAAGTAATTTACCTCCTCGCTTCTTCTCTATTATTATTATTATTATTTAATTTTGTTGCTAAAAATCAACCATATAAACAAATAGATACCCCCATCATCACTCACATTAACTCTCTTTTCTCTCCCTTCCACCTCTCTATCTTTACTGAGATCGGATGATGTAGAAAACAAATGTTTGATGTAGAATTTTTCTATATGTGTGTGTCTGTTGAATTATTTATTTATATATTTATAGTATATATGACTACAGTCTGTCACTTTACAATGACATTGTTCTTTAGCTTCACTAATAACCGGAACGCCCAGAAACTTGCATCTATTATAAACTGATGCTAATTAGTAATTATTAATGATTGCGTTATTAAAATAAGTTACCATTAATTGAAGAACAAAATTTGGCTCCAATCCTTTCTCTCCAATTCTTTCCTCCAACTTTTTTAATTATCTTTCATGTGTCCACTAATTCAATTAAGTGATGTTAGAAGTAACAAATAAATAGTAATTAAAGGGGTTTGAGGGAAAGGGTTGGATAAAAAGTATATTGGAGTCAAGTTTGGTTCTTAATCGGGAGTTAGTCTCCGTAGATCTAGAAGAAATTTGGGACATTAATTTAGGACACCTTCGTGTCTATAATTAGAAATGTTATGCTATTTAAACACTCGAGATACAACACCTAGAGGACACTCCATTTATATATGCACATAGTACATTCATTTTAGCTTTACATATACAATATACAACTGGGGTGTAAATGAGCTAAACTATATATGACTTATTTGAGTTTGACTTATTAAATGTTTGATCAAGCTCATGTCAAGCTCATTTACTTAACTAAATAAATAAACTCAAGTTTAAATTTAAGTTCGATTATATAAATGAGTTAAGCTCAAAATTTTGTAGGTGTACCAATTGAACTGGTCATCACAAGTAATAAAGTGATAAGTAAGAGTATCGTTCTCACGAGAATCGTGTGATTATCAAACTACAATAATTTTAATTATTTAAGCTAACAAAAATAATTGCAAGAATAAAATAAGAAAATAAATTAAAAGTATTTTTTTATCTAAAATTAAAAAGTAAATTTAAAACAAACAAACAAAATAAAATAAATGGGATATCAACCAAAGACTAAGATTCTAGGATTAGAATTTCACTACAACTACCATCATGATGAAAGTCAATTACTTTTCATTAATATTCATTTACGTTCTTAAAGGTGAATTATCCTATTGTAATTCAATTCTCTCTCTCGAGTCCAAAAAAATATGTTAGAAATACTCACTCTCGAAGGTCTACATTAATTGAAATTCATTAAGTTTTATGATATTCGTGCACTTCTTAAAAGATTTAAGCATATCTCTAAACCATAATTCCTAAGTTTAATTATTAGAGGTTCTAATATTTAGATTTCTTATCTCGATCATTCACTCAAATACCTTAGGTCTATGAAAGCAACATATATATCCCAAACATTAAAAACATTATAATTGAATCAAGAAAATGGGAAATTTAAATTCATAAATAAAAAATAAAAAATTCATTACAAAAGAATAGAATAGCTACACATCCTATTCCTAGAAAAACATTTATCTTCCCATAGAAATTAAAGCATACATGGAATTCAATGATACAAGACAAAACATGCATGAATAAATCCAAGCAAAGTAAAAGAATAAACGAGATGAAGTTCGTTATCGGACTTCTCCAAGATAGCTTCTTCTCCTTGATTCCACTTCTAATCTTTGTCAAATGTCTCTCCTTGTGAGCTTTCTTGCCACGCATCTTCTTCCTTTAATCATGAGCTCCCCTTTATGATGGCTTTCCACTAACCACTCTTCTTTTCCTTTGATCTTCTCTTCTTATGTATAAATTAAGTTTAAGTCTCTAGCTCCTTAATTTTCTGAAAATGATAACAACCCAATCAGAATCTGTTTTGAGTCTTCCCACCAACAATTTAGATTTTGAATAAGATTTAGGATTTAGATGAAATTCCTTTAAAATTTTATCTTTAAAATCTTTCAATTTAATTCAAAATTCTCTAGATTATATCTAAAAATTCAAATAAAACCATGAATAGATAAAAAAAATTTAAAATCTAAATAAAACTATTTAAAATAAAAATAAAAATAGATAAAATAAAATAAAAATAAAAATATTAACAAATACAACCAAAAGATATGTGAAATTTTGCATTACATCAGTAGGCTTGACATTAAAAGCTCGCAAATAGCTCGTGTGTGTGTGTGTGTGTAATATATATATATATATATGGAGCGTATTAAGTGAGAAGAATATTTATTGTAAGAGGTAAGAGAAGTGAATCTTGACTATTAGATCTTATATGAATGGTCAAAATTAGATCATAAACGCATGCGACTTTAAGTGATCACATGACCTTTAAGTAAATTTTAATCTTGATAATATATGTATAGTTGTATGGTTAAGATTCATTTTTTTCACCCTCTCATAATAAACTCTCCTCTCACTAATATGCCATATATATATATATATATATAAACTTAAAATAATTATATTTTTATATAGGAAAATGTATAAATAATAATGATTTATATATTGCTATTACTTAGTAAATTATAATTCTATATAGAGAATTGCAATATTTTTATTACTTTCTATCACTACCAAACTCTAATTTTCAAAGAGTCTTTTACTCTCTTCTTATTGTTTATTTTATCTTCTAACATAAAGATATTTATTAAATATTAAATTAATAAACTTAAAAAATACTTTAAGGAGAGATTTGATAAAAAAAAAAAAAATAATCAAATTATAAATGAGCTAAATAATTAAGTCAAGTTCAAATTTCATATGTTTAAACAAGTCAATTTCAAGTTTTAAATTTAGTTTATTTAAATAAATGATTCAAGATTGAGTAAATTTTTTTTTCACAAGCCATACATGAGTTTTAAGTGTTCAACTTGGTCTGATTTGTTTATATTCCTATATATGACAGTAACCAGTCCTATTTACATAAATATACGATGTCCTGACTAAAAGAGTGTCAAATTGGGATATACAAAAGACAAAAAAAAACATTGTTGTAATTGGAAGCATTGAAGACTCAACTTGTTAAAGTACTTAAACTTAAACTATTGGAAGTTTCTAATTTAATAATATTATTTCACTTAGCGAAGAATGTTTTCAAATCCTAGTCCTCTTTTACTCGACGGAGTTAATTGGTAGAATTATTATTGTAAAATTTCTTTATATTACCATTTAATTATGTATTATCAAATTATAAAAAAAAATCACTATAAATACATCGTTAAATGATATTGTAAACAAATTTAAGTTAATAGTAGAAACTCTAAGTCACCATCCAATTAACTATATTACTATTACTACTACTAGATACTATTACTAGACTTTCTTTATGCTACGTACATACCAGGGGAAATTATTTAAGTGCTGCTTTGGCAAAACCCTAATCCAAATCGTTGGATTTCTTTGAACTCCAAGGGTTAGGCTGATGCTTAACACCTAAACTGAAATTGAAGTCAATACTAAAGGACCAACATGCTATTAAAGGCTTTCATATGATAATTCATTAACTAATGGTGGATACTAACGAGATCACAAAGTCAACCCAACACAATATAGTATCCGAGAAATTCTTGCTTAAACTATGGGTACTTAGTTAGATGTATTAGGTCAATCATGATTGAGTATTTTTATAAATAATTGTGTTACACAATTAATTTTACAAAAATTAATAAAAATATTAAGTTTTGATTGACTTTGTGCACCTAATTATAGTGTCTATGGTTTAAGTAAGAATTTCTCTATATTATCCTTATCACTTTGTGAATAAATAAATAAATAAAATAAAATAGATTAAGAACATAGCAGATCATGTATATTCACAGTTTAATGATAAGGGCCGACTTGCAACTTCAGTAATTAACTGTAACCAAATCTCAGATCTTGTAACCAGATTACTAGATTGTCTTATTTTCACCCATTTATGGGGTATATCAAAACTTGTCTTCTGCTTCGCTTTCAGCTTTCTCAGCTACTCACCCTTCTGTTCATGTTGAAGTAACAGAGAGTTATGATTCTATGTTTCTGTTGTATCCTAGTTTGGGTTTGCTTTTACTTTTTCTCTATTCACGGTTTTGCAAGAAAAAGGTGAAACACGGGTGTTATGGGATTTCAAATCATATCGTTTAAAACTTAATTTCATCATAGCACGGATCACCATTTAATTATCGATATGGATATCAAAGCGCTAGCTAGCTGTCAAAAGAGAATGACTGTAGTGCACGTCTCCATCTTTAGTGCAACTTAGGTTTCAATCTGTACTTGTACTTGATTTGATGTACTAACATAGTATCTATATCCAATAAAGATATTGATTCACTTGTCTCCCCCAACAGATCATAAAAGCTAACTAAGTGATATTAGAGCTAATTATATTTTTAGTATCAATGGGGATGATCATGATCCCTATGATCATTATAGAAGATTCAGTAAATTTGACTCACCGTACTGAGCTGGTTGACAAAATTGAAGAGACACCGAGAATGTGTCAGTGAGTCAGCTCCAATAAGTTGGACGGTTGCACCCATAAGGGAACCATGCCGGCCACTGCTTTCATGTCAAAATGGCTCCTTCTTTTCTTTCCTTTTAAGTGCTAAAATATATGAGAATCTGCGTATAGAGAGAGAGAGAGAGAAAGAGAGAGAATAGTAAATCACATCTTCCGGTCCTTTGCATTCAAATTTTTCTGAAATCCAATCCGCTTGCTCATGATCCATTTCCATTTCTGGCTTTGATTGAAACCCCATCTTCGTTTGCCTTCTTCAGTGAAAAGAAAACACTTTTCTCTCCTTTTGTATGGTTAAATTTCCTGGAAGTCTTTCTGGTCCTTTCACATTCTAGTTTCTACCTTTTAGTTCCAGCCTCTCAGGCTAAGGTCTAATTTGAAGAAAGAAAAAGTGAGTTTCCATAAAATGTGTGCAGAAGATGGAAATTTTTTTTCCTCGTAGGAGTTCTTTTGCATCGATTAATTAACTTCTAAACAATGAGGATTCGGGGGACAACATTTGTACATAGCTTACTGATACATTCATATATTCACTTAAAATATATCATGAATAAATGTTATTCAAGCCTTACCTTTTTAACTCTCTAAATAGTTTATGATATAGTTGGGATTTTTGTTTAATAATTCCTACAAACCAACATGGGTATAAATGCATAATGCAAGTCCGTACGAGAGGCCCTCTTACTTTACTGTTACCTTCTAGTTACGAGTTAGAGAAATTTTTATCTGATTTATCTTTTATTTTCTCTATCATTCAATATGATCCATATAGGATCATTACTGTTTCTTACCTTAATTATATATTTTTACATTAGTTTAATTATATTTTTAGTACTATGATTGAGGTGATATACATTAAATAATACTGAGCAAAAAAAAAAAATCTTTACATAAGAATTTCTGTACAAGTTAATTATACTGTGATTTTGGCTAGTAAATGTATGACTTGCCTACTACTTCTGGATAGCTACTCAGTTTGTGGTTTTCTTGAAACTTTGGTCCTGATATATATATATATATATATAGCAAATAAAATTTGTCTGCAAAAAATGCACGGTTCCAGATGTATATATGGCACTTAATTAGGTTTATGATGCTAATAGACCTTCCAAAATCTTGCGTCGTTGATTATATATATGCTTTGCTTTAGGTTATATACATTTTCTTAGGTGATTTTGTTATTTATCCTTTCAAGTTTTTAAATGATAGATTAGTTGTACTAGAAAAGGAAACATTCTTATCTACTCCATAGTATTACAAATGTCCATTAATAATATGATACATGACACAAGACATGAATACATGACATTAGATTGACTTTAAAATTGGATTTTGTTAACATGTGTCTAAAGCAATAAAAAATTATATTTACTATTCATCATTAATTGCTTAAAAAATATATTAAATATTTTTTATATCAAGATATTAAATAATACTACTTTTTTATTTGATAATTTTTATTTTTGATTCCTTAACCTATATGCCCTATGGGTACACATTAATAAAAATCTTCAAAATTAGTTAAATTACTTGTTTAGTTTTTATAGTTTCATTTCAAATTTAATTTCATCCCTGTAATGCAAAACCATTTAAAGATCCTTATAATTTTTAGTTAATGTAAAATGGTTCATGTTAGATCCTTATAATTCCACTTCAAATTAATAGGGAACAAACCCAACTATAATAATAACTATTTTGTATTGTTTAAAAACTATATATAGAAGCTTTTTTAAAAAGATTTTAAACTCTAGGACTAAATTGAATTTTGAGGGAGATTATAGGAACTAAATGAGTAATTGGATCTTTAAAATATTTATATTTTAATTATATCAAGTTTAACTGTTAAGAGTATTATTCTCAAAGTAGTTTAATCTTTTTAAAAAAATATTAAATAGTCAGAATTATTTTTCCAAAGTTTTTTACATAATGAGTTTACATGTTTATTGTCTTATGCATGTATGAGTAATCTAACATGAAAGTAAAAGGAAATTCCATTAAATTGACAATTGTTTTTTATTACCCGTGATGGTTATCTTATATATAGAGAGACTACAACACTCTGTGGAGTGTAATACAGATGCTATAAACATGAATAAAACCTATACATGTTGTATAACAAACTAACTATCCAAGTCAGTCAACGTGGCTGCCAGCTGCTGTTGATACCCCCTGTAAGCTGGCCACTAGGTGAATGAATGTCAACTAGACCCAACTTGAGAAGAAGAGTATGAAATGGAGCAGAAGCCAAAGGCTTGGTGTACAAATTAGTCAGCTGATCAGCAGAGGAGAGGGGCAGAAGATGAATAAGACCAGAGAGAACCATCTCATGGACAAAGTGATAGTCGATTCTGATGTGCTTAGTCCGTTCATGAAAAATCAGATTAGCAGCAAAATAGAAAGTAGAGCAGTTGTCACAGTAAATGACAGCAGGAGAAACAAAAGGAACATGAAGATTTTTAAGTTAGTAAGATAACCACTGAAGTTCATAAGTAATTAAAGCAAGGGCGCAATACTCAGCTTCAGAAGAGCTCTGAGAAACAGTTTGCTGCTTCTTCGACTTTCAATATATGAGAAAGGAACCTAGGAAAACACAGTAACCAGTGATTGATCTGCGCGTATCAACATAACCTACCCATTCACTAGCACTAAAGCCGCGAAGCTGAAAATCAGATGAGCAAGGAAAGAAAAGGCCTTTCCCAGGTGTATATACCTTTCAAATATCAAAGAACTCTAATGGTTGCCTGGTGATGATGAACCGTAGGATTAGCTATAAATTGACTCAATTGTTGCATTGCATAGCAACAATAAGTCCTAGTAGTAGTTAGATATAAAAGCCTCCCAACCAGTCATCTATATGATGCGGGATCAAGAAAAAAGGCACTATCAGTAGCACTAAGCTTGGTTGAGTGATCCATAGGAGTCTGGACTGGTTTAGCACCAATGAGACCAGCATCAGAGAGAATTTCAAGGGCATACTTGCACTGATTAAGCACAATCCCGCTGTGAAATTGAGCAACCTCTAAGCCCAAAAAATACTTAAGGGAGCTAAGATCCTTAATTCTGAAAACTTTGTCCAAATATGATTTAACATGGTCAATTTCAAATTGATTAGTGTCGGTTAGGATCAATCATCCACATAAATTAACAAGGCAGTAAATGTAGTAGAATCCTTCTTCATAAACAAAGAGTAATATGAGAGAGACTGTGTATAGCCAAGAATGGACAATATTGAGCTTAATTTGGAAAACCACTCCCTAATGGCCTGTTTGAAGTTATACAAAGATTAGTTCAACCTGCAAACCTGATTAGGAGAGGAAGGAGAAAATCCAGGTGGCAGGACCATGTAAATTTCTTCATGGAGCTCACCATGAAGAAAAGCGTTATTAAAATCTAATTGTTGAAGGATCCAGTTATTTGTAGCAACCAAGGATAGGATCAATCGCACTGTTGTCATTTTGGCGACAGGAGAAAACATGTCAAAATAATCCATTTCTTCAGTTTAGGTGTACCCTTTGGCAACTAGAATTGCTTTGTATCTCTCAATGGAGCCATTGAATTTATACTTAATCATATACACCCATTTACATCCTATGGTTGTTTTACTAGCAGGTAACTCAGTTAAGGACCAAGTATCATTCATCTCCAAAGTCTAAATCTCAACCTCCATGGCTTTAACCCAGCATTTTGATTTGGCAGCTTGGGAATATGACTTTGGTTCAACAAAAGAAGAGATGGAGAGATGGAAATGTTTATGAAGAGAGGAAAGATGATGATAAGATAGAGTAGAGGAAAGGAGATGAACAGTATCTGTAGAGTCATAGATTGGCTGAGCACCAGCAAGCATACACTGGTAATCCTACAAGTAACTAGGAGGATGCCTAACTCTGCTGGATTGTCTCAAATGAGCAGATGGAATAGGTGGAAGAGAAGGATTAGGTGAAGAAGAGAAAGTAGAAGAAGGAGAAGGAGGAATAGGATCTAAGGTGTAGTCAATAGGAGAAAGCTGTAAAGAAGGAAAAGAATTAGATTGCTATTTGGTATGATAAGGAAAGTAGGTTTCATAGAAAACTACATTTCTAGGCAAAAACATTTCTTTGGAATTTAAGTCGAAAAGAATATACCCTTTGACACCATATTTGTGACCCAAAAATATGCATTTGCGGGCTCTAGGACTGAATTTATACCTGTGGGCAAAAAGAGTAGATGCATAACAAAGAGCACCAAACCCCCTTAAGTAAGAAAGATCAGGAAGATTATTATACAAGATTTCAGAGGGAGACCTATTAGACAACACAAGCGTAGGAACTCGATTGATTAAATGAACTGAATGGGACACTGCATAAGACCAAATGGCATAATTAATGTACCAAGATTAAATCTAGTTGAATTCTCTCAAGATTAAAAACTAATCATATATGAATAGCACTACTCTGTCACTATTAAGATACATGAGTTTGACTCCAATATGAACTATATATAAAGATTAAATGGCATAATTAATGGTTTCCAAAATTAACAGAAGGTCTAGGTCTTAATTATTGTATACACAGGAGGTTGAAATTTTTATGTACACACTCTAGAATACACCAGCTTACTCTACCTTGTGCTAAAATTCAACATTATTTAAAAGAATATGGGTGATAAAGATTGAATACTTAACCATTCTATCATAGTGACTCTTTTATGATGTTAAGGATCAACTCTCTTAAAAGCTTATAGACTATTAGTGGAGACTCATAAATGACTTTATTATGTATCTAAAACTTGTAACCTCTGTCATATGTATTCAAATGGATTTTTCCATGTGACTCTAGTGATTTCGACCATTTTTGGTTCATGGCTCTGATCTCTCCCTCATTTTTTACTACAGCATAAGGTCAACTATTGACAGGTACAGAAAAACATGTTCAGATAATTCAAGTACGAGCTCTACCATTGAAATTAATGCTCAGGTAATGCATGTGCATTATGCAAATGATAGGAAGCTTCTTCTGCATATTCATTTTTCTCCAATTTGGATTATTACACTCAACATTAACTTGTGGAAGAAAATTAGTTTGCCCAAGTGATAACAATCTGTATGCTTCATGACTCATGAGATCATCAGTTTGGGTTTTTTTTGAGGTTTGAAATACATAAGTAGGATACACACTTCCTTAATTATCCACTTTTGTAGGGCAAGAAAAGAAAATTATTCACTTTGGACAAGTGATGCATAACTTAAAACTGATAACAGTTGTCAGCTGATGTGCTAAAAATAATGTATAAAGAACACCTCTATTATTATATTCAGATACATAAGCACGTCTATGTAACAGTATGTTAAGAACAATAGGAAAGCACTGAAAATTCCTCTGTGTTATGATTTATTCTGGAAATGTCACGGTGAATCCAGCATAATTCACTGATAAGTACAGAGAAGAGGGAGGCAAGCCTAACAGAAAGAGAGAAGGAGGACAAAGAGAGAGACTAGAATGAGCTCATACAATTCCACACCCCTTTCCCTCACTCACACGCATCTTTAATACTCACAATATTACTCAATTGCCCTCAACCTCACATTGGCTCTCCTCAGCCTATTACTTCCTCTTACCCTCACTATTTTAGGATCATGCAGCACTTGTCCATGTTTCTGATTCCTTCAACTTTCCAGCGTGTCCAGGTGCACCTGATTTTGCTGACTCAGTGTGCATGATGGCCATTTCTTTAGGTGTCCCCATAACAGTCTATTATTACGAACAACAAATTATGATAAATTAACCTATAAACTCCAGTTAATATACATGAATATATGCCTACAATTTCAATTCAGTACAAGTTAAAGAAAAAACTAGAGTAAATACACAATTTGTCCCTAAAAAATGTACGTTGTGTGCATTTGATCTCCAAAAGTGTGTGTATGCACAATTTTAATCTCCGAAATTGTGAAATGATCAACAAGTTCTCCCTTCTTTGAGTTGGTGTTTATGACCTCAAGGACTAAATTATTTGTCATTTCACAATTTTGGGAATTAAATTGTGCACACGCACACTTTCGAGAACCAAAGACACACAACATGCACATTTTAGGAACTAAATTGTGTATTTACTCAAAAAATAATAGCTTTGGTTCACAAAAATGACTGGATTAAATAATCAATTTATCTAGATTGAAGAATAATTTTAAGGACTAACTTTCCTATTTACTCAAAATGATTACTTTATTTGCAAAATGTCATTATTGACCAACTTCAACGGATTACGATTACTGTTATAAAATGTAATTAGATGAACCAAACTACAAAAAATTTTGTTAACTTGCACCTACTTTGAATTTGGTTCTGGTTTTATGCTTATTCTATGATGCACATTTGCACAGTTACGCAAATCTATCTACTGCCTGCCAAATTATCAAAGCTAATACATGTTCTCTCTTTTTGTATCATTTTAAACTATGAATGACAGTATTATCAACAAGAATCTGCAAAGCTGCGGCAGCAAATACAAATGCTGCAAAATTCTAACAGGTGATTTCTATTATCCTCGTTTCTCTAATTAAAGGCGTGGAAAAAGCCTCTATGCCAAACAGTTAATACATAGAGATTAAGAATTTTATTGCTGACAAATTAATAACCGGCATACAGAGAAGAAACCACAAGCTTTAATTATAATTGATATGAATGTTTTATTTAGCCACTATGCTTTTTGTAGGCACTTAATGGGTGATGCCTTGAGCACTCTGACTGTAAAGGAACTTAAGCAGCTGGAGAATAGACTTGAAAGAGGAATCAATAGAATCAGGTCTAAGAAGGTAACAAGTGATGAAATTGAGGAAGATAAAATAGCATATTGCGCTTTAAACATGACATTGCAGAATAGTAAAATAGATATACTAAATTTGCAATCCTTAAACATGATATTGCTTTAAAGGAATATATGTATGTGATGCCAAGGGTTCATTGATCTGTTTCAGCCTATTGTTTCTTTTAATTGAAAATATTTTACTAGCAAAATGATTCTTTTGGTTTCTTTTAATTATTTATTACGTCCATAAATGAGTTTTAAGGGACGGATCCAGAAAATATTCACTGAAGGGGTCGATTAAAAATCATGAATCATATTATTAAATATAAAAAAATTAAAGTTAGTAAATAAAAATATATTTATCTTTAAATTATTTAGTGAATTAAAATTAAAATACACTATTTTAAATTAAGAATAAATATATTATTATTTGTTCACTTTAGAAGAGTATTTTTCTTTCATTATACAAAAGATTTATGAATAAAGTGAAAAATTAAAAGATATATTTATATTAGATATTAAATGCATTATAATAATAGTTGTTCTTTACATCAAGATTTATAAATAAAATAAAGTTTGTATATATACAGATTTTTTAAAAAAAAGGAAAGAGAGTGAAGTTAAAAATGAGAGAAACTAGTAAGTTTATTATATAAAGATTAAAAATTAATAAAAAAAATGAGTTTAAATTGTAATATTAATGTATATAAAATAATCATGAATCACATGTCAAATACATATCAAGTATAAACTCTTTTAATTTCATCATTTTTATCTTTAGTATAGTTATATTGACCTCTCTTAAAGTTAGTACTTATAATATTGACACATTTTTTGTTTAAAAAATTACTCATACTTCTCTTATTTTGTATTTTTAATAAAATTTTATGTAATATTTATACATAAAGTAGGAGAGATATATGTAATTTTATAAATAAAAAAAGATATTAAAGTGTAATAACAATATATCAAATAAAAAATGTGGGTATAATTTTTAAATAAAAATATTAATATAATAAATAGTAATTTTATAAAAATTAAAATAATTATTTTTTAATAAATTAAATTAAATTATAAATACTTTAAAAGAAATTAATAAAAAAAGAGGAGGCCAAGACTCACACGCGCCCGCTTGGATCCGTCTCTAGTTTTATAGCATATGTATGATAATCTGTTAATCCTTCATAATTCTTGACACATGCAATAGTCCTTTAATTTGTATTTTCATTCAACTTTTCCTTTCATTACAGTGATGATGATGTAATTATATTTACATATCTCATTTACAATAATTAAGAATAAATAATTAAGTTGATTGAACCTTTGGACCCCCTATTCTATATTGGTCTTATATATTCCTTCTTTTCTATTGCAACAGCATGAGATGCTACTGGCAGAAATTGAATACTTGCAGAAAAGGGTAATTCACAACTTGAATTCGTGTGGTATTTTTTCTTATTTTTTTTGGGTAAATTACACTTTAGGCTTTTTAAAATGGACAGGATTTAGTTCTAACCCTAAGAAAAATTATCTTCCTCTAACCTCTTTAATTTGTTATCATATGTTCATTAACTCAATTAAATAATATGAGTGAATAATAAAATAAATACATAATAATAAATTAAAAAGGTTGAAGACAAATAGCTCATTCCAAAGTTGGAGTCAAGTTTTTTTCTTCTAAAATATGTACTCCACCCATTTGACCAAATTGACTGAGTACAGTACTCCAACATATGGTTAATATTTTTTATTTTAAATATTGAACACAAATATCAAATTTTGTAAATGTAAATTTAAACATACAAATAACTATAATTGATGGTCAAGCAGAAATAAAGTTTTTTTTTAAAAGAAAAACTTTAGCAACAATAGGAAAAGTTCACATAAAAGAAAAACATCCCACATTCTTGTTACCAATATACAAATCTCAAATTTCCATTTCTATTTACTCACATCTTAGTCTATGTATAGCATCATTTCTCTTTCCAGTAATTTATTCACGTGTACTGGGGTTCTTTATGTTTTTTCCTCTATCTTTAGCAATAGGTTGTTCTAAAAGTGGTGTGTGTGTGTGTATATATATATATATATATTTATGATATTAGTTCTCCATTGTTTTTAATCTATCTATGTTATCTAAAAAATGGAGTAAGGTTGAAACGCTACCAGTCAAAAGGAAAAGAAAAATCAATGCTACTAAATGGATGTTTCTAAAACTATAAAATTGTGTGTGTTGTGCATGTGTGCAGTTAATATGCATTGCATCTTAAGGCATTTTACTTTGGTTGGTCAATTTCTAATCAGCAATCATTTTTTGTTTTCACTAAAGTTGCTCACCTCCTATTTTGACTAGGTTTTATATGTCATTATAATCTAAATAAAGTGACACTTGAAGAGTTGGGGTACTACCCGGCCCTTTTAAATTTATTGATATATATTCATGTATTATTGCTAGTTTTCTAAACAGTTTGAGACTTTATGTCTACTATCTATCTTTTGCTCCTTATTTACTTGTATCTTTTAGAGGCTCACCATTAAAAGCACATCTTACTATTTGAATAGAACTTTTCAATTCTATGTCTCTCTATATGTATGTATATATATAAATAAGAAGTAACTTAAACGATAAGTAAGCTTGAGTTTAGCGGAATTGAGAGACTTCTATAATATAAGGAGTTTGAACTGGTAGGAAAGTAATTGTAGGGAGGAATAATCTCAGTATCCCAAGCGAGAATATTCTTACACCCAAATGATATGAGAATACTTATATATGAGAGACAAAAAAAAAGTGTGCCTTGTAATTTGGGTTTATTAATATGTGGACAAAAGGAAAGAGTGTAATGTTCATACAATAGGGAGGAATGGTTTTCAACACCCCAAGTGAGATCAGCCTCCTAACCAAACATGTGGAATTAGACTAAGCTTTATTTAAATAGGCTTATGTTTGTTTTACAAAATATTGGTCTGAGTCTAACCTGTTACTTATCATAAACATTTCTTTGGAGCTCGACCTAACTTTTTTCTAGAAACACCATAGCTAATCTGACCCAAAATTTATTTAGACGCTTGCATTACATGAAAGCCTTCAAATTGTCTAAAAAAACTTAACCTTTTTAGTTTTTAAATTGATTTGTTCTTTAATAAAATTGTTTGTTATACGATTGTTTAACAAAATATTACATTTAATATAAAATTAATGTTATATTAATCTATAATTAATAAATTATTAAAGTATTATAAATTTTTAATTATATATCTAAATAATAAATAAATAGGCCAATCAAGTAGGCCAAATAGACATTTTTAAAAGGTTAGGCCTTAGCCTACTTAATTAAATATTTTTTTCTGAAAACTTAAGCTTGATTTGTTTTGTTAAATAAGCTAGTCAAAGTAAAATGAAAATAAGTTAAGTTGTAGCCTTGTAATAGGCCGGTGGCCTATTCCCACCCTTATACTTAAATGATATGAAAGTACTTGTGGGAGATATGAAAAAGAAAAAAGTGCCTTGTAGTTTTGGTTTATTAATGTGGACACAAAAAGTAGTGTTATGTTCATACAATAAGATGTATCGGTATCTTTATGGATGATGGAGTTGAATATATATATATTCTATGTGCAAATTAGTCAGATATCAATAGGTTTATGTTCTTTTGTTTATTAGAGCTACTGATTTATTTTAAAAATTCTATGAATTATCAAAAAAAAAAAAACATGAATTTTGTAACTGGGAATAGAATAATTGAAGGGGCAAAAATTCAAAAGGAAAAATTTGAATAAATTATGTTGTTAACAATAGTTAACTATAACTTACAAGGTTAGAAGGAATATCCAATTAACAGAACTAGGATAAGAGTTAATCAATTTAGTCAAATTGAATGGAGTGTACATTTTAAATGAAAATTGGGTTTAGTGTCAAGTGAAAAAACCTAAGAGCCGGGTGGAGTGTAATTTATCCTATTTCTTTATTTCTTTTTCTTTTTCTTTTTTCAAGGTTAGTTTTGTTCTCTACGTACCATCAAAAAACTCTCTCTTGTTATCATTCATTAATATCTAATTGGCAACTGACAACCTGCATTATTTGACATAGGAGATTGAACTGGAAAATGAAAATCTTTGCCTTCGGACTAAGGTACGTTGATGCAAGATTTTTTCGTTATTCTTCTATTAGGTTGAAATATAATACTCATCCTAAATTTAGGGTAAGTTTGGCTCCCTGAGGTTCTTTATTTTGGTTTACAGTTTCGATATTGAACTTTCATATTCTAAAATTTCTCCCCCTGATTAGTAGTTATATTAATTAGAGCTAAAAAGTAACGAGTTTTAAATATGGATATCATTAATTAGCCAAAGAAATTCTTAAGTGCTCATTTTGTACCATTTAATGTGTGTCACATCATCATTGTGAATTATTATTATCTCTCACTTTAAGAACATTTTTAATGCTGTAACTGATGTAGCATATATTAAATGGTACAAAAATGGTACAGAACAAATTTTTTCTCTTGCTTAGGAACATCTAAGAATCTCTCTTAATTAGCTAATGATCAACTATCAAATACTATAAAGTTCTTTTCAACCAAGCATTATATATTGATTTTATAGTTTTCTCTTTTAGAAATCATGTTCTGATCTTTGACCAAGTATCCTCACAAGCATTACTGTGAATTTAACTCTCGGACACTGTTGCGACACAAAAGCTCTCTCAACAATTATTTTCGTCAAAGTTTGTTTTCTTTTAGAAATCATGATAACACAGCTAATCATTTATTGTTAGGGGTGAAAATAGATTAGGTCAGGTCGGACTTTGTTTTAAACAAACTTAACATGCATCCTAATTATAAGATTTAAGCCTGACTTATGAGCCTGTCATAAGTCAATTTTTAAGACATGATTTAACCTTTTTTAAAAGTCTGATCTGACCTAAAAACCTATTTAAAGGCCTACTTTGCAATGAGACCTTTAAATAGGTTAATAGACCTACTTTTAAATAGGCAAACAAGCCTTTACATAGGCTAACAACTTTATATAGGCTAACAAGTCTACTTTTAAATAGATCAACATGTCTTTATATAGGCTAACAAATTTAAGTCTTGAAATAAGTCAATAGACATACTTAAGGGCAATAAGTCTTTGTTATAACTTAACACTCATTTTCTAATTTTATAGATGCTCACCACTTTCTTACTCTAGTCTTTGGTCAATGTGGAACTTAAAGATATACCAAGTTACAAATTATATACTTCCAATAATTTTGTAACTTGGTATATCTCCAAGTCTCACATCGGTCAAAGATCAGAGTAAGAAAGTAGTGAGCATCTATAAAAGTAAATGGTGAGTGTTAACTTATTATTTTCATTCTAATAAATATAGTATATTAAATATATTAATAATTATGTTATTTTTATTCTAACATACTAATTTAGGTTTTAGTTATTGATTTTTATTAAAATTTAATTAAAAATATATTAATATATTATAACAAATTAATAATTATAATTATAATTTATAATTATTATAAAAATATATATTATATTATATATAATTAAATAGGTCAAATCACTTGTCAAACTTAAAAATTTATTAAATAGTTTGAGGTCTGACATTTTTAATTAAATAGACTTTAAAAAAAATCTTAATCTAACTTATTTAGTAAACATGTCAGGTCAGGCTATAGACCCTTAACAGACAGTCTAACATATTTTCACCTCTATCTATTGTTAGTATTTGAAACACTAATTATTTTGGTAATAATTAATCAACACCTTTAAGCTTTTGTTTAATAAGACAACAACAACAATCAAACCTTTGTTATAAAATTAATATTTACTCCAAAGTTTAGGAACAAGAGAAAAAGTCTTTACAAGCTTTTTTTTTCCTCTCTTTTTACAAGAATGTGATCATATAGGTCCACATTTTCTGTTGGCTATTGAAATATCAATTCTTGCATGTACACAACTTGCTTATGCCTTTTGATACAAGTATTTTATTTTACTACAACAACGCTCTCTTACAAAATTTTAGATAGCTGAAGTTGAGAGGCCTCAGCAAACGCACATGGTTTCTGGACCAGAGTTGAATGTCATCCAAGCATTTGCTTCCCGCAATTTCTTCAATCCAAGCATGATTGAAGCTGGAACTGCCTACCCACAACCAGACAAAAAGATTCTTCATCTTGGGTATTTACGAGTACCTTCTACTTCCAGTGGCTTTAAAAAAAAAAAAAAAAGTCCTTATGTCATTTTGCATGCCATTAGATTCAACTTTCTAAATTTAGTTTTCTTAGTTTTTATCACTTGATATCCTCATTTAATTATCAAAGCATATAAAATTTTGTTATGTAGAAAAAACTTACACATGTATTGGATTTTCCCCCCTCTAAATGAAGCATTTTAAATGGCCAGAGATGCAATATAATTCGAGTTTTACATATATATACATACATACATACATATATATATATAGAGAGAGAGAGAGAGGGAGGATCAACTTACACATACACTTATTTTCAACCATTAGATCTACTTTCATCTAATGATTACTTTTAATGAAATAATCTCAACCATTAGATGAAAGTAGAATTAACGGTTGAAAATGAGTGTAAGAGAAAAAAAACTTACACTAATGTAAACTGATCCCTCCTCATATATATATATATATATATATATATATATATATATATATATATAAAGTTAGAGGAGTGGTTTATTATCATGAAAAGAACAAATCCTAACTATTGAATTACGCATGTATAGTAAAAATTAGAATATAAAATTATGTGACTTTTATAAATGATTATGTGATCTTTAAGTAACTTCAAATTTTGATCATCCATACAAGATTGATATAAGAAAACAATTGAATGATTTTCATATATTACACAAGGAGAGAGCTTATAGTATTTGTATGTACAAATACAAGAAGGAAAACAAAGACTAGACAAGGAATATAATTACAAATGAATGACCTTAATTATAGAATAAATGTGAGGAGTTGGTGGCAATTTGGAGAAAGTCTCTCATGAGGTGTCTAAGACACCAATACGTCCCCACAAGATGGTGGAGGCGAAGACTACACTAATCTTGGATAATAAGAAGTTGTGGCGAGTCGCAGAGAGAGGTTTGGTGAGAAGATCTGCTAGTTGATGGCTGGATGAAATATGTGTAACTTGAAGAGACTTGCTAGCCACGAGATTACAAACAAAATGGTAGTCAATGGCAATGTTCGAGAGTGAAAAATCATATTAGCACAAAGATAAGTGACACCAACATTAGAATGGTTGGTGGACCCAGTAGAGGGACACCCAGTTCATTAAGCAGGTTGTGAAGCCATATGACTTCGGTTGTGGTGAAGGCAATTGTGCAATATTCAGCTTTAGTGGAGGATCTGTTGCTTACGACAAACCCATGAGGTTGCATTTGGACCAAGGTAGGCGATGTATGCCGAAGTTGACTTACGGCCAGAGATATACCCTACCTAATCAGCATCATAGAATGCTCAAAGTTGGATATCATTGGACTTAAGGAGATGAATGTCATGATCAATGCTATGTTTGGGATAGTGAAGGACCTTTTTTAGAGCATAAAAGTGACTATCACGGGGAGCTTGTATATGTTGAGCTAGTTTGTTAATTGAGAAGGCAATGCCAGGTTTTGTCAAGGCAAGATATTGCATTAAGCCAACAAGTTGGTGGAATAATGAGGCATCACGTGGGTTCTCATCTGGAAAAGGCGCTAGACTACATGAAGTTGACATGGGTGTGGTAATTGGGTCACGTGGGATTGGGTTGATTGTTGAATTGAATGGTAGGGGACTTGAAATGGTAGGGGTTGATTGTTGAATTGAATGGTGATTTGGTAAGAGAGAAGGTATGAGAATATTTTGGGATGGAGGGAGTTGTTCATGGGTTGATGGAGCACATGGGAAAATTGATTGGGTTTTGTTATTAATTTGTTGGAATGGTGGCTGAGCATTTGTGAATTTTGTGGGTGAGATGGTGAGATGGGAGATGCCAAACGATTGTAACATGGACTCTAACTTTATAAATTCACCTCCATTGTCAATGTAGATGGTTTTGAGTTTATAATTAAACTGAATTTCAACAAGATTAATTATTAAATATGGAAAAAAACTGTGGACACATTGAATTTAAACTTCAGCAAGTACAACCAAACATATTTAGAGTAATGATCAATGAAAATATCATAGTAGCGGAAACCATCAACGGAAACAAATGGAACAAGACCCCAAACATCAAAATAAACTAACTCAAGAGGAAATTTGCTAGATAAACTGGTCTTAGTAAAAGGAAGTTTATGACTTTTATTTGAGTAACAAGCAAAACAATCAATAGGATTCTTAGTTGATGACACAAGAAGGCTTGTGGAGTGGCTGATATGATGGAGGATGTGATGAGCAGGATGACCAAGGCAATGGTGCCATTGTTGGAGAGTGGGTTGGATAGTAGCATGCATGGGTAGTGTGAGGGTGAGTACCGGTGGATGATGGTGAAAGTTTGTAGACATTATCCTCATTCAGGCCTCAAAGAAGTATCACCCTCATGCTTAGTAACTTCACCTCAGAATGAAAAGGAAAGAATTTAATAGAAACGTTATTATGCTTGCATAATTGGGAAACAGAAATTAATTTGTGAGTGATAGAGGGAACACAAAGAGCATGAGACAATTTTAAAGGATAGGATGTGGTAGAGAGTGTAGTTGAACCTATGTGAGAAATGGGGAGACTCTTACCATTGGCAACAGTGAGTTGATTGGGGCCTTCATAAGCACCTTTGATAGAGAGATTAGCAAAACCTTTGATAGAGAGATTAGCAAAGTCATTGATAATGTGGTGGGAGGCACCAGAATTAAGAAGCCACGAGGAGGCTTGATTGGGAGCTGTAGTGGCCATGTGTGCAATTGGAGTGTGAGGTTTTGGAGTGGGGGGAGGGTAGTCATCAAGTTTGTAGCAAGTAAAGGCAATGTGGCCGTCTTTCTTACCCCATTGGCAAGTCACATGGCGGAGGAAGATGAACTGTTATTCTTGAGCAGTGCAGAAGATTGAACATAGTGTTGAACAAAGTGCAGAAGAATGACGTTGAACAAAGACTAAACAAAGAATATAATTACAAATGAATGACCTTAATTACAGAATAAATGTGAGGAGACAAATTGGTGGCAATTTGGAGAAAGTCTCTCATAAAATTTTTAAGACACCAATAATTGAATAGTCTAGATTAGGAATTATTTTAATTTGCTACTTCATAGTCAACTGCAAGCTAGCTTTATTTGAATAGAAACTTTGCAATTTTGTACTTATCACCTTTTTTCTTTTCTTTTTTTTCTTTTTTTTTTTTGATGCAGGTGATCTCATTGAAGAATAAATCCGTCAGTGACTTCAATAATAACATATCATTCGCTATATGCATGCTTATGTCCAATTAGCATTTAGCAAGTGGGCATAATGCATTACTACTCTTGACTGGTGTTCAATGGCCTAAGTGACCAATTACGCGTGTAATTTCTCTTTTGCAAGATATTATGAGTATTTATGTATTGATGATTGCATATATGACAATATATATTACCCTAAACGGATAGTTAATTTACTGCTAACTAATCTTGGCTAATTCCAAGTATGCTCACCCTTCCGGATGATAGCATTGAGTTGAACAAGTTCGTAAGAACAAATTATGAAGTTTCTTCTATCTGGATGGTGGGTCTGCAAGTTTCTGCTACAACTAAGGGTAAATGACCCATCAGGAGTAAACTAGGAAATTATTTACTCAATTTCAAACATATTACTATAATGGGGTTGTTTTTGTTCTGCAGACAGCGGCGTCTAATTTTTTTTCTTTGTTTTTTTAGTCCACGTAGGTATTTTGGCAAATTCACATGTCGCAACATTTGAACTACATGAACTTGCGCAACTCATAATAGCGCATCACATGTCACATGCAAGAATGTGACTCCTAAAACACTTTGAATATATACTAGCTATGGTTGGTTTTTTTTTTTTTTTAGGATCAAAGGAAAGTTTATGGTGAAAAGAAACTTTTCTCCATATATCAATCTCAAATTTATAGTGAGATTTAAATATATACTAGTAATAGTTGGTTGCATAGTGTGTTTTCTTACCGCAACTCTTTCTCTTCATTTTGAGGCTTCCAAACTTAAAAGTAATTGAAAAAGAAGTGAGAAATGATCAGGTAAAGGATGCCCAAAAAGAAAAAGAAGAAAACATTAAAAAAAAAGGAATAAGAAGAGTTATAAATTCATGAGAGAGGATAGAAAGAGCTGTGAATTGATAAAGGAATGAATATGTAGAATAATGGTGTGTTTAGTATTACTATTTAATATAAATTATTATAAAGGAAGGTGAAAAGGTCGTCAAAGAAAAGTTCAGAATCTTACAAATATATTGATGTGACTCAAACAAAATGTTATATATAAGCCAGCGTGGCAATTAGAGAGAACTTTAAGAAACTAAATGTATGCTTTAGAAAATTTAATTTTGTCTTAAAATAGCTTTTTTCAGTAACTTGTGAGATGTTTGGAAAAATTGTGCAAAATTGGTTATAATCTAGAGATTAATTAGATGTAGACTTCCACATTATGCGGACGCATATTGGAGAACATGCTTGACCTTTTTACATTCCATATTATAAGAAAATAAAACAACTAATTATAAGTGCAAGCTAAATATATATATAAAATTTAGCTTTCAAAGTAAACAGGTTCTGCACATCAAAATAGCGAGAAAACAAATAGTAAAAATGGATTAGAGTCAAGGCAGGAGATAATACATGAAACTATGACACGTGTTTCAATGATCAAGCCAAAAAAAAAGATGCATTTGCATAAGCACATTAGCACTTAAATTTGTTATTATTGATAGAATTTTTTATGTACTAGATAAATTATATTATAATTTTATAAAATTAATTAATTAGATGTTAAAATTATTAGAGCGTTTTATTTAATTTAAATTATGATCAGTATTGTTATTGAGTCCGTTGTCGTTAAAGTACTATTTATATATAAATTTTGTTTATAAGTCTTGTATTTGAATTTATCATAGTAAGAAAGTTTAATCTATTTTAGTTATCTTATATATATAGAGAAAGACATCTATCCCTAATCACTTTATTATGTACAGTTGTCTCATTAATACTAATGTGTAAGCAACTTCAATAGAATAAGAATAATATATCTCTCTCATCGAGATTGATTTTAAAGGTTTCAATAATGATTTCATCATCGGCACATTTTCAAGATAATCCTAAAACTTATTATATATTTTGATATGTCATAAATTTTAAGATTAATAGATCTGAAAAATATTTAACAATTGGTATCAGATTGATTTTAATCCTAATTATGATGATCAATTTTTTGTTTTACCTAAAAAATCGCATGGGGATTAAAATTGAAGAAACCTGAAATCCTAACGTATGTGATGTTTAATTTAATTTTTTTTAGTCAATTTCAAAAATCAAATTAGGCTTTTGTAGATCGAGTTATTCTAAGTCTAAAAACATGTATATTGCATTATAAAGTCTTGAATTCACAAAGAATTTTACTCAAACCCATGAAACCCTAAAATGTTCAAATTTTATGATTTGTTTTTCTTTTGATGATCAATTCGAGAAACTGATTTAGGGTTATTGAAGATCTCTAATTATCGTTTTCATCGACACAAGAATTATGTCAAATAGTTGAGAAATCATTATGTATTTCTCATTTTTTCACCTCGCGGACATGACCTCATTTTGATCCAAAAACCCAACTTTTATGTTGTTTCCTTCATGAAATTAACTTAAGTGAATTATAGATCCCGTTTTTCTGATTCAAACGAGCTATGTATTACATAAAATGGTTGAGAATTAAGGGAGAATTTGCACGTGATCCATTCCACCATGAACCAGGTCACTTAACCCATTTACAAACAACCATGTGAGGAAGATGAATTCTTCCTCCCACGCCTAGTCACGCACAAGGCGTGTGGGGGCACGTGAGACCCTAAAAAAATTATATTTTAATTTTTTTCTATACACTCCACATGCCCTAATTTATTTTTTTGGTGAATTTTATTTAATTTTTCATACCCATTTATTATTTATTCCAAAAAAAATTGAGATTAAAATTATTAAAATTGTATGGTACTCTCCACTTTTGTCTCTAGAATTTTGTGTATTATTATGATGCTGTTGGACATGATATATATTGTGCACTCTCAAAGTTGATGTTATTGATCCTGTTGATAATGTCGATGTCCCTTAACAAGTCGAAAATAATATACAGAATGCACATGTTGTTGTGACTCCACTGAGAAGATCTGAGCATGTTCTTATATCCACTGAGTCTATAAGATTTAGGAATTATGTTGTGTACTTGTAGGAGCATGAGTTTAATTCAGTTGAAGATTTTGATCATATATCCTTTCAAGAGGTTATGGTTAGTCTTGATAGTGCACAATAGTTGGTAACTATGGAGGATGAGTTGACTTCTATGAGAAAGAATAATATTTGAGAATTGATAGAGTTGTCTGCTGGTTATAAAATTGTTAGTTGTAAATGGGTCTTTAAGACCAAATGTGATGCTAAAGGTGAAATTGAGAGATATAACGCCAGACTTGTTGTTAAGGGATATAACTAGAAGGAAGACATTGATTATAAAAAGACTTTCTCATTGATCTCCATTAAAGACTCTTTTCGTATTGTGATGGTCTTGGCTGGTTATTTTGATTTAGAGTTTCATCAAATGGATGTTAAGACCGCCTTCCTAAATAGTGATTTGTATGAGGATGTGTATATGGATCAACTTGATGATTTTATTGAAGATAGTAAATATCACATGTGAATTGAGAAGATCTATTTATGGATTGAAACAGGCTTTTAGGCATTGGTACTTAAAATTTGATTATATTGTATTGGCTAAAGGGATTTTAAGTTCTATTGTCCTTCTCATACTACTAGAGTTATTGAATCCGATCAGGTTGTCTAATTTGAATGGGACTTAAAGCATGGTGGAACTCATGAACCGCGTATTGTTGATTTTAGAGAGGAACATGCTGTCGTTCATATTCTCGTTGTTCCCTTTCCATGGATAGTGTCATTTGCTTTGATCCATAATGATGATGTTGATTTTTGAATGAGACTAAGCAAATGTTGACAGCGCATTTTGATATGAAAGATCTTGGTAATGCTATTTTGTACTAGGCATTGAGATTCATCGTGAAAGATCTCGTGGTACTTTTGGTTTGTCTCAGAAAGCTTATATTGAAAGGATTCTGAATAAATTTAATATGCAATCTTGTAATCCTTATGTAGCATCTATTCAAAATGGTGAAAGACTCTTTAATATCCAGTGTCCTCAAAATGATAAATATGTTGCTGAAATGGAGAATGTCTCATATGCTTCCGTTGCTGACAGCCTTATGTATGCTCAAGTTTGTACACATCCTGATATTACTTTTGTTATTAGTGTATTTGAGAGATACTTGAGCAAATATAGTGTGACTCATTGGCAAGCTGTAAAATGAGTTATGAGGTATCTACAAGGTATCAAAGATTATATGCTTACCCATAGAAGATCGGATCACCTTGAGGTGATAGACTATTATGTTTTTGATTATATTGGTTGTCTACAAGTTCACATCATGGTATATCTTTATGTTGACAGGAGGAGTTGTTTCTTGAAAAAGTGTTAAACAAACACTTATAACTACTTCCACTATGGAGGCAGAGTATATAGTTTGTTATGAGGTTATGCATCAAAATGTATGGTTGAAGAATTTGATTAATGAATTTCGTGTTGTGGATAATATTTCCAGACCTCTTACTATCTATTATGACAACTCTGTCGTAGTGTGTTTCTCTCAAATCAATAAAAGCTCTAAGCGCTCGAAACATTTTGACACAAAATACATGTTTGTTAGAGAAAAAATTCAAGAGTTTAGATTCGTGTCGAGCATCTCCCTACAAAACTTATGGTTGTAGACTCTCTAACCAAATGTTTAGCTGTTAAAAGTTTTGTTGATCATATAACCCGTATGGGTATAGTAAGGTCTTTTGATGTTTTGGGTTGTGGGAGTTGGTTTTATAATTTTATTGTGACTTCATTTTATGTCTCGAGACCTTAAAAAATTATATTGTTATTATTATCGTTGTCATATAATATTGTTATTATTATTATCTGCACAATTTTATTTGTTTGTATTATGGCATGTTATAGAGACATTTTAGACCTAATCTCATTTTGGTATTGTGCTGAGATGTTTGTTAAATCTCATAAAGCATCTTGAGAGATGTTTGTTAAATACCATAAAGCATCTTGGGCGTATTTTTAGGTCATTTTGTTGGGAAATGCACCTTGATCAGATACTCACATGCAATTTTGATGTGCTTTCACATTACTCATATATTACATTTTGTTGAGTTATCAAAATAAATAAGTCATATGCCTTTATATAAACTAATGCACCTAAGCCTTAAAATAAGTCAATGTATGATATTAATACTCACTTCAAGTATGATTTTTTCTTACTCGCATTTTGTCGATGAGATACTTGTAGTATCATTTTCAAGACCGACCAAAGATTGTTGAGAGTGTTGGCTCGATTTTGATTGTTTGATTAATCATTAGAAATATTTTCTTATTTCTAAATAATGTAATATTATTGACTTATGTCGTATAAGTTAATGATTATAATTATAATTTTTAATATTATAATTATAGCATAAATCATATTGTAATTTTATAAAATTCAGATTAATTAAATATTAAATTTATTAGAGTATTTCGTTTAACTCAAATTGTGATCATGTGTCAAAGCATTGTTTCCATCTGATATATCACATTTTGTTAAGTTAAAGTATCTTATGCTATTATATGTGAGTTTTGTGTATAAGTCATGTATATGAGTTTGTCATAGTCGATAAGTTTAACTCATTTTAGTAAGAGAGAGACCCCTATTCCTAAATTTTGTTTATAAGTCATGTATATGAGTTTGTCATAGTCGATAAGTTTAACTCATTTTAGTAAGAGAGAGACCCCTATTCCTAACCACTCTAGTATGTACAATTGCTCTGTTGATACTGACGCGTGATCGACTACTGTGGGATAAAAATAATATCTCTCTCATCGAGATTGATTTAAAAGATTTTAACAATAACTTCCTCATCAGCACATTTTCAAGGTAATCTTAAAACTCATTATATATTTTGATATGTCATAAATTTTGAGATTAATAGATGGATAAAATCTTTAGCAATTATTTCATTGTTAGTCATCTGTTATGCAAAGTATTACTCTGAAATTGGTTCTCATCACAATGGAACATATAGCAGCTTTTTAGATTATGTTTGCATATGTCCCCACCCCATGATATATCGCATCACTTGAACTGATAATTGTATTATTATTCACCTTCTTTACTTGAACTTCATTACTTAAAGATTCTGATAGACAATCAATCTTGACATTTTGACAAATTTTCTGATGTCAAGCAAGATGAGATCTCGTTAAAAAATTATGGAAGTGTTAATCTATATGAGAAGACCAAAGTGTAATGTTAGGTATATTTCCATTCATTCTTGTAAAGGCTGCTCAGTCATTGACTACAGGAAGTTCAGAATATTTAAGTTGCCTCTAGTGACAGATTGGGCTTCACACATACATGAAAGCTATAGAAACACGATTTACCATCAAGAGGTAAAATAACATATATTTGGTATGCACACTACTTTTAGGCAGTATAAAAAACAAATAAGATGAGACTAAATACCCAAAAGGAAAAAAAGACAATTCATTATATTAATTTCAATTTGGATTCAGTGTCTTAGCCAAGAATAAATATATATTCAAACACAAAAATAAAAAAAAATAATCAAATACAAAATAGTGACTATTGCTGAAAAAGAAACAATACTCTGTAATCAATCTCATAGCCAAGTTTCAGCCTCCTCTTGTAAAGGTGAAGTTTGGCCATAGCTTCTAAAGCTTCAAGCATTTCAACAATCCTTCCTGAATTTAAAAATGACTACCAAGCTTGAGGCAAAGCATTCCGAGACAATTTTGGTGATAATTTTTTATAACAATTTTGAGCACGATATATTGAACTCTATGAACAGTTTTTTTACCTTGATTATTATTTGTAGTTACAAAGTTCTTAAGCCTCACAAGGGCAACAAAATATGAACAAATAACTTATAAGGAAATGATCATAACTTATGGCACCAGATCTTTTACATATATTGGCATGGCAGATTGCCATCAACTACTGCTTTAAAAATTCTTCTTTGAACTGAAATTTCATTACAACTATAGAATGCATGCCTCAAATCTCCTAACATTTCATACAAAAGATCAAATGAAATTTTAAATTCTTTAATAATAAAGACAACATATCTAAAAATATGAAAACTAAAAGCACATAATTAGTATAAGCATACCTTCCCGACATAAAGCCCAAAGATACAAAGAAAGTGGATCTCTGTCAGTTTGTCCAGACTCTTTTAAATTTTAGGGAGAACTCTCTCTTGATTTCTCTATTGAAGTTTCTACAAAAGAAATGTTGCTTCCTTCGCAAATGATGTAGAATCTTGTAAACACATTGTGCACTAAAGGATAAATAAAGAAACTTCCAAACTAAGCATAGTGTGAAAATTTAAAGGGAACTTACTTTGCTGAAAACTACATAAGTAAAATTTCCATTCCGTCAAACTTCATTGCCAATATGCCTCCTATTCATTGGCATATCAACCTCCTCTCCACCGAACTCCAAAATGAATATTATCACAGAGACATAAACGCAAATAGGTACTGAGCATTCCTCTATGAGCGTGTGTATGGTAGTAATAACTAAAAATAAGAGAACCCATGAATTGGTAACTCCATAAACTTTACCTAACCAAGTCATTCATAGAAAATTGCTTTAAAATTCCTCATTCAAGCATCGTAATTTGTTTTAAGTTACTCACAACAAATCACTTTAGTCTTGCTTGACAGAAGGATAGTTTTGAACCCCTTTCTTTCAATGAAGCAAGGCCTTTAACTTCAAAATGACAAATTCACATAATACATTACATCAATGCATCAAGAAATCAAGAGAATTCCAATCTATAATCATCTCAACCAATAGAAAACTGAATCAGGTTAAGATTTGCTCAATGGGAAATGTATCTTTCTCTTCGTCATCAAGAAATCTGTCAACCACTTCATGACATTGCCATTAACTCTAGCACTGTTGGTGCCTATGTAACATACTTGAAATCCAAAAAGGAAGGAAAACAAAGAAAAATAGATAAAAAGGATGAAATTAAGTGAACAATAATCAAAAAATGAAAGCACTCCCGTTAGCAGAGGTCAAATGATGTGCCAAGGTGGTTGAAGCCTTGCAGGTGCTGGCAGTGGCGAATCCGTGGTGCTAGAGCCAGAGATGGAGGAAGGGCTGGTGGCGTTGCAATTATAATATTAAACCCTTTCATTATTATGGTTTAAACGAATCAAATGTTTTTGGAAAAAAAACTGTTAATTTCGAGTGATGGGAATGGCGAAGTAATTTAGCCGTTGAGAGTAATGTCAATCGTTACAAAAGGAAGTAATGAGGCAAAAATAAGGTGGCAACATTAAAGTAATAAACGTTGGAGAAGGAGAGCTGAGAAAACATTGAATGAGCTGATAAACGTTGGCAACCGAAGGATCTGATGGGACTGGTGGAGAGAAGAGAAAAGGAAAGGGGTTGTGCTGGGAAGAGAAGCTGGTGTTGACGTGGCTGAATGTTGAATTGAAGCTAAATCTTGATCTGACTAAAATTCATATTCTCATTAACTAAAAGAATTATTACATCAATATGGTATTTATACAAGTTGTAATGAACTGAAGCAACCAAAAACTTTCAAATGTACGAAAATTGGTGGTTTGTTATGCAAAACTTCATATGATTACTTGTTTTGAAGAGTTGGTGTTGGAACTTTGTTAAGAATATGCATAGCACGAGTGACAGCAAAGCGCTATAGTTTAGAAGGAAGTTTAGCTTGAAAATACAAGGCTCTTACCACATTTAGAATATGTTGGTGCTTCCTTTCCACCATCCCATTTTGTTGAGGGGTTTCAACACATGATATTTGGTGTAAAATGTCTTTTCTTTTGAAAAATTCAATCATTAAAAACTCTGGTCCATTGTCAGACCTTAGAACTTCTAAAGTTGTATTAAACTGATTTTCAATGTATGCTATGAAATGTTGAATATGATTTCTGGTTTCAGCTTTTGTTTTCATTAAAATTATCCATGTGAATCTAGAAAAGTCATCTACAAGGGTAAGAAAATATCTATGTCCATGAATAGAACTTATAGAATAGGGGCCCCAAATATCAGCATGTAATAAATCAAAAACTTTATTTGAGAATGTTTCACTTGATGCAAAGGGTTGCCTTTTCTGTTTGGCATAGTGACAGATATCACAAGGAAAACTAATAGAACTAGGTATGAAAGGAAATTGTATAGACATTATTTGCAATTTTGAATCAGGTAAATGACCTAATCTATTGTGCCAAAGAATTGCTTGATCAGACCTTCCAGTTGCAATGTTGCATGTAGAATGAGATTGAGTCAAGCTAGCTGAGGGAGAGTCCAGCACAAATAAGCCTCTCTGCTGCCTAGCAGAACCAATCATCTTTTGGTTGGAGTCCTGTTGAATCAAACAGATATTAGACCTAAAGGTAATAAAACAATTTTGATCAAGAATGAGTTTTGTCACTGAAATTAAATTGACTTTAAAGTTTGGGACAAAAAAGACATCTAGGAGAACTAATGACTGAGACAAGAGAATGGTTCCAAAAATGGAAGTGTGAGTCACACTACCATTAGGAAGGTTAATAGAAACTGGTTTAATAGTATGATAAGTGCTATAATTGGACAAATTACAAGTGAAATGATCAGTGGCCCCAGTGTCCAGGATCCACTGGTGGAACTTATTACCTGTACGTGGAGAACTAACGCTTAAGGCTGTGGTTTGGACAAGGTTGGAAGCATGATGGGAAGGTTTAACTTCTTTGTTGGACTGTTGTAAAAGATTGAGAAAGCTTTGAAACTGCTCCTGAGTGAATGTTACACTTGAACTATTGTTAACTGAGCTGGATGAAGAAAGAACTGGATCATCAACAGGTGTCTTTGCACATTCTTCAAAATCTGTGCTGGTTGTGTATGCTGATCTACTTCTTGGCTTGTAGCCTGGTGGAAAGCCATGCTTATGAAAGCAAGTGTCCACAGTGTGGTTGTTTCTACCACAATAAGTGCATAACTTCCCTGATTGTCCTCTTCCTTGATATCCTCTTCCTCTTCCTCTACCAAAACTTCCTCTTTTGACAAATGAATTCTGCTGTGACTGATCAGCATTAGCCACAAATACCTTGGATTTTGTACTTAAATCTTGATTACAAACTTCATGATTCATCTCTCTTTCTTGCTGTATAACTAAAGAAAAAGCACTAGTAGCATCTGGAAGGGGCTTCATCATCATTATTTGGGATCTAATATGTGAATATTGTTCATTGAGACTTCTCAAAAATCGAATTACTTAACTTTGATCTCTATACTGACGCATCGTTTGATAACCACCACAAGTGCAAGAAATTGAACATTTACAATAAGGAATTGGCTTATAATCCTCTAGCTCATCCCATAGGGTTTTGATTTGAGTGAAATAATCTATAACCGAAAGATTACCTTGATGCATCTTATAAATTTCTTCTTCTAAACTTGAAATTCTGAATATATCTCCATGAGAGAACTAATTGCGCAAATCTGTCCAAGCATCACAAGCTTTGTTGTGCCTCAAGATCGAAGGAAGAATGGATTCAGCCACTGAGCGATGAATCCAAGCCAGAACCATATTGTTGCATCTTTCCCATGCATTATATAAAGATTCAGCTGCACTTGGAACCATAATTGTTCCATATGGTATTTGTACAAGTTGTAATGAATTGAAGTTTGTTGAATTCTAACTAACTGTAATGACAGCTGTAACCAACTTATAACTGACTTAATCAACAACTAATAACTATCTTTGTCTAATTGGGCCATATACTTGGGCTATTACAATCGAGTGTCCTAATACTAAATGATGAAATGAATGTGGTGAGGTGTCAAGTAGTAACAGTTCAGCATCGTCTGATATGTCAATTGGGTAGAGCCAAAAAGCCATAACTGTGCTATGTCATTTTAACGGCCATCGTGGCTTACTTTTATCTATTTGTAATAGATTTTTTTACATTACAAAGTGATTATAATTAAAAAGTTCTTTTTTAAGCATTTTACTTATAATTATTTTGTGGGTAAAAAAAAACTTATAATTAATTTGATTGTAATTAGAATTTAAAATATTTACAAAGATTTTATTATATAAAACTAATTTTTTATATAATTCAAATAAAATATATTATCTTAAAGTTATTTTTTCAGTTAACTTATTTAAACATAAAATTAGTTTTATTATAATCAATTATAAAAAATTAATTATATATATAATTGATTATTAAAATATATTTTTTCACAACTAATTCAAACACATCCTAAAATAACTAATTAAATTTACTAAATAAAATTTAATTAAACCTTGTATGATAGAATTTAACATAAGAGAAGTTATTACATAAATTTAAAACAAGTAGGGTACATTATGTTAATCATAATATTAATTAATATATAACTATTATAATTAATTAATTAATAATTTTAATAAACTCTATTAATTAATATTATGATTAGTTTAGTACATTCAAATTAAATCTACTAAATTTATATAAGAATTTATCTTAACATAATATATAATTTTAAAGTGTTTTTGAAACTGCATCTCTATGTAGTGTACATGTGGTGGGTTGTTATAAATTGTGCAAATTCACATGACATAAATATTACGCCATGTGGTGAGGTGGAATAAGGAAGCTGGCTCCGATATTATCTCAAAACTCCATTGTTGCTCGCGTGATTTGGATGCTTGGGGTAGGCGCTTGCGATCCCGTTTCAAAGGCCTAATCGATGCTTGCCGAAAAGACATTGAGATGCTTAGAGGTAACAATGATGTCATCTCCTCTTCTAAATTGTCAAAAGCTCGTGATCAACTTGGCACTCTCCTTGCGCAAGAAGATGCTTACTGGAGACAAAGATCAAAAGTTGCTTGGTATAAGGATGGTGATTTGAATACTAAGTTCTTTCATGCGGTGGCCAATGAAAGGAAAAGAGCAAATAAAATCAAACATCTAGTTGCAGACAATGGAACCATAACAACCGAGCAGAATGAGTTTTGTGAAGTTGCAAGAAATTATTTCACCAAACTTTTTACAGGTTCAAAACCTTCTATTGAGGATGCTGTTTGTCATATTCAGAGCAAAATTTCTAGTGAAGATAATGCTGCTTTGTTGAAGCCTTTTAGCAAGTGTGAATTCCAGAAGGCTCTTTTCGACATGGACTCAAATACATCCCCAGGGCCTGACGGCTTGAATCCTGCATTTTTCAAAAAAAATTGGGATCTTTGTGGTGATGATATTTTTCATTCGGGTGTCTTTTGGCTAGAGCAAGGTGTGTTCCCCCCCTAATCTTATTCAAACTAACATTGCTCTTATCCCCAAAATTAATAACCCCTCCACCATGAAAGATTTGAGACCTATCTCTTTATGCAATGTGGCTTACAAAATTATTTCCAAGGTCCTAGCTAATTGTTTGAAGCCTCTTCTTCCTCATTGCATCTCCAAAGAGTAATCGGCTTTTGTTGAGGGTCATTCCATTCTCGACAATGTCCTAGTTGCTATTGAGTTGCTCCACCACATGAAATGCAAGACAAAAGGAAAAATTGGTGAAATTGCTCTTAAAATAGATATTAGCAAAGCTTTTGATAGAGTTGACTGGAATTACCTTAAAGCTTTGCTTCACAAGATGGGCTTTCATGAGAAATGGATTGGTTGGATTAGCATGTGCATTCAAGATGTAAAATACAATGTTTTGGTGAATGGAGAATCAGTAGGTCCTATTGCTCCAGGGAGAGGTCTTAGACAGGGTGACCCACTGTCACCCTACTTATTCATTCTTTGTATGAAGGGTCTCACTTCCCTCATCAAAAGGGCAGAATCAAAAGGAGACCTTCATGGTATTAAGGTGTGCAGAGGGGCTCCCCTCCTCACACACATTTTATTTGCTGATGATTGTTTTCTTTTTTGCAGGGCAGATGATAAGGAGACAAAAGTCCTTAAGGAAATTTTACAAATCTTTAAGACAGCTTCTGGCCAAGCAGTCAACCTTCTGAAGTCTGAGATTTTTTTTAGTAGAAACACGCCTCAAAATGTTCGTGCATATATCTCATCTTTTTTGGGGATCACAGAATGTATTGGAACTGGGAAATATCTTGGCCTTCCCTCCATGATTGGGCGTAGAAAAAAGGCTCTTTTCAATTATTTGAAGGACAGAATCTGGAAGAAAATTCACCATTGGTCAGGAAAGCATCTTTCAAAAGGTGGTAGAGAAGTTCTCATTAAATCAGCAGCTCAGGCAATACCAACCTACTGTATGAGTACTTTTCTCCTTCCTGCTTCTCTTGGAGATGAAATTCAAAAAATGATGAATTCTTTCTGGTGGGGTTCTAACAGACAAGATGATAGAGGAATACAGTGGCTTAGCTGGGATCGTCTCTCTATGAAAAAAGAATATGGAGGTATGGGTTTTCGTAATCTCTATGCTTTTAATTTGGCCATGCTAGGGAAGCAGGGATGGAAGTTTATAACTGATCATGATGCTATAGTTACTCAAGTCTTCAAAGCTAAATACTTTCCGAATAGTGATTTCTTGGGGGCCTATTTAGGCCATAACCTAAGCTATGTTTGGCGTAGCATCTTCGCTTCACGGGTAATGGTCAAAGGAGGTATGAGATGGAAATTGGGCAATGGTAAAAGCATTCTTGCATGGCGAGACCCTTGGCTTAGGAATATTGACAACCTTTATGTTACTAGCACTCAAATTGTGGGTTTGGAGGAAATGCATGTTTCTGACTTGTTAGACTCTAGCACTAGCTCTTGGAAAAGTGACATTATCACTTCTATTTTTAACAACCATGATGTTGGACAAATTCTTTCTATGCCTATTTTCTTTGCTAACCAAAATGATGAGATTATTTGGAATCTTAGCAAAGATGGTAGATACATTATTAAACCCTCATATCATTTTATTATGGAGAATTTGGTTGACAGTACAGGTCTTCATGTTCCTGGACAGTGGTCAACTTCGTGGCATCTTCAAGTTCTGCAGAAATACAAAATCCTACTTTGGCGCATGGCTCGCGACTGCCTGCCAACAAGGCAAAGGTTAGTTGAAAAAAGAATTCAATGCTCATGTATTTGTCCATTTTGTGAGACCTCCTTGGAATCAACTTGGCACATCTTCTTCGACTGTTCACAATCGCAAGCTGTCTGAATGGTTGCTCGGCTTTGGAATTTAATTCTGCCAATTGTACAAAGTGCAGATTCTTTTACTGAAGCGTTTTTTAAGCTGTTTGATATATTTTCTCATGAGCAAAAATAGGAAATGGCAATTGTTTTTTGGTGCCTTTGGAGAAGAAGGAATGAAAAAGTGTGGGAAGGCATTCAGAAGGATCCCCACGTTTCTGTTATCTTGGCCAGACAAGCTTTCCTTGAGTGGAAATCCATTCGCATGGCAGTATCCTTACCTCATGCAACTGGTCATCCTCGTCAAATGTAGCACTGATGGACAAAGCCACCACACGGTTTCGTGAAGTGCAACATCGACACAGCAATGTTCCAAGACACCTACTCTTTTGGAATTGGTCTGTGCTTAAGGGACTCTACTGGATCTTTTATTATGGCTAAAACAATTCTGCACCAAGGAATGCCCCAAGTTCATGAAGCGGAAGCCATGGGTCTCCTTGATGCTGTTGAGTGGTTGAGGGAGCAGCAGTACCATAATATCATCTTGGAGCTTGACTGCAAGCATGTAGTCGACAACATCAAGTCAGCTAATAGCAACTTCTCTGAATTCAGTTCTATTATTATTAGATGTAAAGAGGGTTTGAGTTTTTAACAAAACCATATAGTTGGGATAAGCTAATCATGTTGCTCATACTCTTGCTAGAGCATCACAATCTTACTCTAGTCACCATGTTTTCTATTTGATTCCCACTTGTATTGAGACTATTTTTCTTAATGAAATGATTTAATTTTTTTTTGTAAAAAAAAAAATATTACGCCATGTAACTTTTGCGGTACCTACATGAATTAGAAAAAAAAGAAGGACCTCCGCTGCCAGCATAATAAAACAACTGCTTTTAGATAGGGAAAGTATAGTAACACAGATAAAGTTGTTACAAAATTTTTCCAGATAATTTTTTTTTCACTTTAGACGCAGATAAAGTTGTTACAAAAATTGTTACTCCCTTATGGCAAGAGAGTACAGTAGACGCAGCCTTTTAAACTAACACCAAACTATTAAATAACTTTTTAGTTCAGCCATGATGGCTCATTTTGATTTCTTTCATAGAACTTTTTTATTTTAACTTTTATCTGTTAAAAAATTATATATTTTATATTTAGTTCTATTCTTTTTTATTAACTCTTAAATAACAATATGGAGTTTTGTTATGTTCTTTTATTAATCTTTTGAACGAAGAACATATAACTTTGTTTTACTTTTTTTTTTCTTTTTTAAGTCATTTTTATTTATTCTGTTCCGTTTTATAGAAAAAAAATACAAAACACATGTATTAAATAGAAAAGAATATGATGAGTGCAGTGAGAAAGAAAAGCTAGATTTGGAGATGGGTAACAGACCAATTCGATTTGTACTAACCTAATTCACGATAGGCTAAAGATAAATGAGTCTAATTATTTTAACTTGCATTTTTAAACGAGCTAACAAAATAGTAATCTACATTTGTGTCGCTTTAGTTTGCTGGTTTGAACGTCGGTCTATGAGCCAACCATCTTTTCTTTTTTACTTTTATTTTACTCTTTTTGTATTTTTTTTCTTTTCTTTTATACTTTGCTTTTGTATCTTATTTTCTTTATTTAGGTTATTGGAGATATTTAAACTTGAGTCTTTTTTCCATTATTATTAAGTAAGATAACTAATTGATAAAAGTGTTAAAATAATATATATATATATATATATATATATATATATATATATATATTTAACAAATTCACTCTCCGCCTAACAAACTATAACTATTTAACCTGCGAATAAACTATGTTTAGACTAATTTGTAAAATGTTTGATTCTAACTTATATAAACTACGAAACTTGTATCGTATTCAATACTCCTACTCATATTCATGCATCATAGCACATATTCAACTCAGCATAGAGGGTTGAATAATTTATTTTTTTTGAAAAAATGTTATAAATTCACCGAATGATATACCTTTTAAGTACCACTCAACACTTCTAGCTTTGCAAACAGAAATCACTAGAGCTTCACCTCCCACTTCTTTTATCATATGTTAATGCTGCAAATGCAATGGGATACTTTGTTTTTGTTTCTTTCTGCACCCATCTGTGGATGCTACCCTGTGCTCACCATCTATATGCACTTTTAACATGTCATACATTATTCATATTGTGCTGCCCTACCATGTATCTCAATGCGCCTTCCTCATTGCGTCTCTAGTTTGGTTCGCTATAACAAACTCCATATATAGCTTGTAACTGGTTTTTATTATTATTATTATTATTATTTTGGGGCTGCCTTTGATCAATCTTTCTGCCATTAAAAGGTATTTGTGGTTCCTGTACCATGGATGCCATTAAGGGGTTGATTCTTGGATACACATGACCGATGCACAACATCCTCAGCATGTTCCATATGTGCAGGATCATGATCATCATGGATTGCACCATATGAGTAACGGGAATGGGATGGATGATGATCAGAGTAATGGTGCTGATACTAATAGTGCTGGAAGTGAGAGTGTGGAAGGACAAGTCCCCTTCAACCATGAAAATCTACCTGATAATCACACTGCCATAATAGATTAAGGGAGTGATGCTGGAGACCAGCTCACATTGTCCTTTCAGGGTCAGGTTTATGTCTTTGACTCGGTTTCGCCAGAAAAGGTGCATTAGCTTATCTGAGCATTTTTCTTTTGCATTACCATCGCCTTATGTCTAATCTAATATGCATGATTCTAGCTTTGTTGGATATGCCTTTGTTGAAAATATCAAGTCCAAGTCAAAACTATTCAAGTATATTTCAGTTTAGTGGCTTAAATATGGTTGTGTAAGGGAGGATCTGCACATGAATATACCTTAACGCATAAAAACAAGGATGCTTGACTTATAAATAATTGAATGCATTGATGATCAGGGTCAAGTAGTGCAATTTGCATCTATCTATGGATCCTCACCTGTTTTCTTTGGCAAATAGTGCTATAAGGTGTTTATTTGTAAGGACGGCTTTGGACAATGTAAGGAGAGCTCATTTGAATATATTATTTATACATATTTGGCTTTTCTTAGATTTAGTATTAACCAAGTTATGGCTACTGCTTACATGGGCTTTGATTCACTGAAGAAGCTAATTTCTGAAAATCCTAGGGTGTCATTCTCAGGCTCAAGCTGTACTACTATTATTGGGAGGCCGTGAAATACCTCCTACTAGCCTGCCATCCCAATAACTGCTCACCAAAATAATCGGGTATTACTACATTATTTGGTTGAACTGTGATTGATAGTCTTTTGCTTGTCAACTATCTGGCTCATGGCATATTTGACCAGGGATTTACTGGTAATCCACAAAAATTTAGCACTCCTCAGAGACTAGCCTCATTGATTAGATTTCGTGAAAAGCGGAAAGAACGAAATTTTGACAAAAAAATCGTTATACTGTTCGCAAAGAAGTAGCATTAACGTACAGTGCTTAGTTCTTACTATCATTATTTCTTAGATTAAGCTTGAATAAAGTGTTAATTTGTTTAAAAACCATTACTTTACTTGTACCAAACAATAAAAGTAAGATTCTTGGTTACATACAATTGTAACATGTCATCTTTACACACACTCACAAAAAATATGTCATCTTTACACACACTCACAAAAAATTAGAGAGAGAAAAAAAATGGAACCCTCTAAACACACTCATCATAAAAAACCATCTTTTCTCTCTAATTTTTTATGAGTGTGTGCAAGAATAACGTAGTATAATTGTGTGTAACCAATAATTTCTCAAAATAAAAACCATTACTTTACTGTGCTCAATGATATGGGATTGATTGTCACATAGTTGATTCTTGTCTTAATTCAAATAGAAGCTCAAGCTACTTTATTATTCTTATAGATGCCAGGGATGAATGTTTTATGTTTGTACATGCTTTGTATTGTTGATAACAGTAAAAGGGTGGAAAGCAGAACAGACCGGCAAGTTCCTTGATTGGTCTGTAATCATCTAGAGTTGCTTGTTATAGCCTCCTGCCCTCCTCATTGTCATATATCACCTGACTACTGTTTTTGTGAGAGATTGTTTCTAAATACATCCAAAGTCCATGATCCATGTTACTTGCTCCATTGGGTTATTGTTTTCAATCTTTTGATATTTGTGGAGGGCAAGAATGTATTTTCATTTGAGAAGATCATCACAAGCATAATTGATAGAGTTTCTTTGAATTTCCTTTTGCCCACAAAGCATGGTGTAACTCAGCAAATTTGAATTGGGGGTTCAATGTTGTTGAATATCTTGTAATTATTATTGAAGATCTTCTCATTATTACAGGATTCTAGCAATAAATAGGAATATATGAAATCCCTCAAGTTTAGGAAATCCCTATCAGTTAGGGATTTGTAAATTAATGTAGATTGTATTGCTTTCCTAAAATTATATTACTTTGCTAGTATAAATAACAGGTGGCTAACAGGGTTTCTCTCAAGCAATTCAGAAATCTTCTCTCCCTTTTCAAGTTGGTATCAGAGCAGGTTACAACCCAGCTCACGTTTTGTAGGCCCAGAACATTGACATTTTCTGGGGATAAATGGTCTGCCACATGCATTTGACACTCAGATTCTGAGATTCTGTTATCAATGACAATTAACTTGCCATTGGAGTTCCATCCTAACTTTTTGTCCGAAATCTGTGCTATATATCATCTTATAGCTCTAGCTTTCCTCAAGCAATGTAGTAGTATAGTGAAAATAAGTTATCTGGCAAATTTAAATCCTGATGTTTTTCTATATTTACTTCACTTTATGATTAATAAATATATGCCTAAATCCACATACTTACTGGCAATGTTATTTTGTTATAGTTGCACCAACTGCTTATGATCACAAGTGACTTTTATAGGATGCAAAGAAATAAAGGTCAGTTTACATCTTCTAAGTCCAATCATGATGTATCTGCATCAGCTGCAACGAACTGGGGAACGAATGAAAGCTGGACATCAGAGAATAATGGATCCCAACAGCAGGACACTGTGTAAGTTGACTGATTTCATTTTAGAACGAGAGGGTGAAAAACTGAATGAATATTCTGGAAATTAGCATTTGTCTTGAAGATATATGAAGATTAAGTGGAAAGTTGATTAGATTTAATTTTGATCCACTGTTAGTTTAAAAGTTACACTGGCACTGAATCATGGATTGCCACACCATTAAGAGTTTGATTATGACAACAACTACCAAAAACGTCAAACTATTTTAATGATTTGTCAACACATGATTAAGTGATAGTGTAAAAAACTTTACATTGACAGTGGATCAAAATTAAACTCAAGTTGATTTCCTGTTAATAAATATTGTTAACATGTCCATCTTATAGGAATCAAGGTTATTAGGTTAAGACTAATGCAAAGGACCATTATAAATGATCTGTACTCTGCAGCATAAATAATAATTGCCTATGAAATGGTGCAACATTCTGTAGAAAATGTTTGAAAAATGACCAGAATTTTGGTGTACACTGACGTGATGTTTTTTCCTCCTCATTCTCTTTATCTCCTATCCTTCCCTCTGTTACTTTGTGTGCGCACATTCACATGAAAACACAATGAGCCTGTCTCTTGAATTTGTCTTCTGTGTATCATTGGTGAACAATGTTTTCTATCAATTTATGTCAGTTGTAGGCACTGTGGCATCAGTGAGAAATGCACACCAATGATGCGACGTGGGCCTGAAGGGCCAAGAACCCTCTGCAATGCATGTGGACTTATGTGGGCAAATAAGGTGAATATGAGTATCTTGTTTATTCCTTACTCCAGTTGCTATCTTTTTGTTTATTCGATGTTGTCCTATGAATAAATATTCATGTCTAGAATCAAGTGTAAAAGATACATTGCTGTGGTTGAGTTCCTTCCAATATATTATTTAATATTATTATTTAATTATTTAGGTGTGTAATTGTGTATACATATATGGTGCTTGGGCCATGGTTGTTTCAAAGGTGTTGCCATATCTGTTTTGCAAAGGGATTGGACTGCCCTACTGCATTCCTAATTTCCTTAGTTTTATTTTATTTTTTCTCAGCTCGAGGATACCTTATCCTCGCCCTAATGTATGTATTCTTTTCTTATATGTATTGACTATTATGGTGTCTTCATTTACAATGGCTGCATCATGTAGTGATCAGTTGATCACATAATGGTAATGGATACATATATATGCACGTTTCATCAAGTGATATAGTAACCTTCAAGTAATCTGCTACATTGAATTGGGGGGATTACAACTCTTTTTTAAAGCAATGCTGTGAAGATATTTATTGTTGGTAACTCCAGAATTTCTTACATCATGTTCTTAATAACCATTGACATGAATTTTGGTAACATGTGAATCTATGAGTGCAACTCTTTGTATACAAGAAAAAGAAAAGCTTTAAGAAAGAAGAAAATGAAAATACTACAATTCAAACTGAACAAATAATCTGGTGTTGTGTTCAGTCCCATATGAGTGCTTGGATATACCATGTGTACAACTTAAAGTGGCTTCTCAGAGTCTGTCTGAGAGTTACCTAAAGAGAAAAAACTAAAGCAGATTTTGTATGCCCTTCTAGTCCTAGACCATGATTTACCAGCTCAAACACCAAATAGTATGTCTTAATCAGGTTTAGGGAAATTTTAAAAAATAAATTGGTGGCTTTTCACTGGTTCTATATATGTAGCATTCTGGTATCTGAGTAAAATATATTTAAAAAAAAACTACAAAACAAAATCATTGAACTTGATGATCAAAATACAAAGTGATATACTAACATCTCTTTTTAATTAAAGTTTTACAAGGAAGCCAAAATTGAGTGCTAATATCTACAGCAAATCTGTGCTCAAACTTGACCACAAATGTGATGTATATACTGATTATGGAAACCCCAGGGATTGGGATATGAAGTTATCTAATGATATCACTGTTCAAATTAAAATAATGATAATTTTAATAGTTGCTCATTTCCACTTCCACAATAATCTTGTGCTTCAGTTCTGTAAAATTCTGTTCAGTGTGGGAGTTTTAAGTGTAGTAAGAAAATAAGAAGAAAGAGAATATCTCCTTTTGGAGTTGGAGGGACTGCATGAATTTTTAACTCCAAATAAGATATATTCATTTATATATGCACTCTTATGTTGCTTGCCTTCAGAATATAAACTCAGCCATTTTTATTCTCAAATTAACATATTTGCGTCAGTGTTGGCTTGATGAGATGTTTTGGGCCTATATCTTCCAATTTATGGAAGAAAATACCTGAACGTTGAAGTGATTTTCCATCTTTCACATCAATTTCGTTTAATGAGGATATTATGCTGTGTTTTGCACTCTTTCCTTTAAAATATGACTATTTTTTATTTTATTTTAAGAAGAAATACTTTCACATTGTACTTTTCAGCAAAATTATTTCTGTTCCTTATTTTGATTTAGTTTGTTGAAAATTGATACGTTCTTTTACATGTTCTAAACCACAGGGAACTCTGAGGGACCTCTCAAAGGCAGCAGCACCCTTGCCTGGACATAATTCATCATTAAACAGGAATGAGGTCGGCAACCATTTAGTGATTAAAATTTTTAATGATGCATTGCTTGCCAACTTAGAAACTTAAGCCTTTTACATAAACTTAATTTTCCCTTTCATTGAGTATATTGCAGAATAAAAATTGAGGCCAACCAGAGAGTTAGATTGGCGGGAGATGTTGATGATTCATCATGATAGACCTTTATATTTGGGTCTACATAGAGAGTAATATCATGAAATAAGGGTGATACGGCCATACGGGAGTGCTTGCCTTTAGATGAGAATGATAAGGCTGGATTACTGTGGTTTTGTTGAAAAAGCTCAAATGGACATCCTGTATTTGTACCCTTTATATATTAGCAAAAAGTCCTGTATTCTTGCCGTGACAGACAGCTAGTTCTTTTTGGAGATTTTGATTTATTTTGGGTAGCTGAACTGAGCAGTTGCAATGCACTCCCTGTTGTTGTAATGAGGAGTTTAAACAGGACAATTGTGTTTATAAAATTTGGTCCTTTTTGTCTTTAAATTTGTTCTTAGTTTTTTTTTTGTTAGGGGGAGGAGGGATTGGGGAGGGCGGAAGAGGGGTGTGGGAACCCGGGATCGAATTTGGTCCCTTTTCCTACAAGGCGTGCAGTTTCACCATTAATTTGGTCCCTTGTCCGCTTGGTATTAGTTTGAACTACTTGATATTGATGGTGAAACAGCTCAATATTGGGCCATGTGTGAGGGTATGGTTGGATGGAGGATAATGGAGGGAAAGAGATGAAAATGGAAGGTTAAAGTGAAACTTTTTTGTGACCCTGAATCAAGGAGGCCTAACAATTCTTAATTTAAAGTTTCTTATCAAGTACTGGGGAGAGCAGCAGCCAGCACGTTCATCTTATTCGGCTAACCTGCTGACTAGAGATGTTAAAGCGGGCCAGCTTGACCCATTCGGTTAATTATTGAATTAGGCCAAAATTATTGTGGGCTACTAATTTATTAGCATAATTTGCTTCTGCCGTAGTTCAGACTGATCAATCCGTTGACTTAAATGATCTTTTTTTTTTAAAGAAAACTTTTTTTTTTATATTTTTAACATTTAAAATTTTTATCTTTATGATTTATTGTTATATTTTATTTTACATACTTTAAATACTAACAAACATCAAATAATTTTTTAACATTAATTTATATTGAAAAAAGTAAGAATAAAATTATTTGTATATCATAAAAATTATTAATTAAAAATTAAAAAGTTAACAAATTGGCCAATAAAATTTTAATTTTTTTTAATTTAACTTAATTTTTTTATCGAGTTATTCGAGTGAGTCTATCATAATCATTCTCTTCTATATATTCAAATTTGCAAACTAATTTGAGTACGTGTCATTTGCAAGCTAATTTGGGTACGCGTCACTTGTTATTGTGTTTGGCGTGCTTTATTTGCCAATTGTAATCGATCATCTCTGATATAGAAATCTTTGTTCGGCCAAATTTGGTCTAACTTTAACATACGTGATGAAAAATTAACTCATGAGTCATCAGTATTATCTTATGATGAGTGGGTATGTGAGTGTCAATTGTCGTAAAAAAAACCTTATCTCGAAATGCATCATATCAACACGGATTTAGACATATTCAACTTCTTTTAGGGAGATTCAAAGCTGCCAGAAGTCAATTTCTATTACGGATTTTATTTTTTGGTATATTTTTGTTTTTTTGGGTACCAACTATGAATGCTAGATAGCAACTTAATGTTATATATATATATATATATATATATAAACATGCGAGTCGAGAATCGAGATGACTGTCTTGATGTATAGATGCATAGCCATTAGCAGTTCTCTCAGCTTAAAACGCCGTCAACTGAAATTTAACGGTTCTCAAGCTGCAAATCCTTACAAGTTAAAGTAAGTTATAAGTGATGTGAGGTCCGTCATCATGGGTATGAGATATCTTATGGATGCGCATGCGGATAAGAAAAATTGATACGAAGAATCATCCTCTTTGAAACTGATTGCATCTATGATGAAGCATGAAACTATAAAAGAGCCTCCGATTTTCTTTGTTTTCGCATAAACGGTGAATTCTGTTGTCAAACAAAATAACCTCACATGTAGCTGAACAGGTTAAAAAAGCAAAGCCAAAGGCCACAGGTTAAAACAAGGCTCATAAAGACGACAAAGAAAATGGGCACCCCACTTACCTTACGTGTCCAGTGTCCACGATCAATCTCTGTCTTTCCTGACTCCTGAGCAGAATTTACCATAACACATCACAGAATACCCAACAGAAACAACAAAACCCAATTTACAAATTATCTCCGCTTGAATGAACAAGCCAGCCATCTGAAGAAAAACCCTTTTCTTTCTCTCCCTGCTCTCTGGCCTCTGCCCAATACAAACAAACAAACCAATATTATAACTTGAACTTGCTTGTGCCATGGAGAAGGTCAGTGGCAGTGGCAATCACAATTATAGTGGATCACCAATAACCAACATAGCTCAGGACCAACTCTTCACAATTCTCCTCCTCCTCCCCATAGATGCAATTCTCTCCCTATCCATGACTTGCAGGAGATTCAGAGCTCTCACTTCCTCTGACACTCTCTGGGAGTCTTTGTGCAAGAGGGACTGGGGTTCTACATGTGTTGATGGACTCAACTCTTCCAATCCCCATCATCATCATCATCTTCATCATCGGTTCCCATGGATGAGGCTCTACAAGCAACTCTTTCAGCTTGATTCTGTTTTTTGCCATAGGTTGTCTGAGTCTGACCCATATGGCGAATTGGATTTACCCAGCGCCAGAGCATCTCACTCTCTCAACTTCATCTCAGAGTGTCTAGTGTTGTTTGGCGGTGGCTGTGAGGGAGGTCAGTTTCTCTTTTTCTAGTTCTAAGCTCCCAGTTGGATGTTATTTTTGGTTCTTTCTTATAGGAAAAAACTTGGCTTTTGGTTTAAAAGCCAATAACAATACATGGCTTTTGGTTTAGTACAAGCGGTTATCAGTTGTATTACTTTCATGTCCACAATTATAAAATTATTGCAGATGTTGGCGTCTGGCTCTTCGTGAAGCCTTTTGGTACAATCTTATAAGTTTTTTGACACATCGCTCTTCATGAAGTTGCTATAACTATTTGTTTTGTGTTTAAAATACCTTAAATAACAATTAAAGGTGCTGTCTTTGTTACACTTGTGTAAATGAATTATGAAATATTAACTTGCATGTTCTTGTTTGTCTCCTAATTTTGTGGAAGAGAGCCACCTCTTTTCCCAAGAAGAAATGAGATTGAATATAAAATATTAAAATTTGGAATGGCATTATGACACATATGAGCAGCATACTTCTCACTATAGCAAGCCTAGGTGACTTGAAATAACCAATGATGACAAGTAATAACGAGCTTTTTTATCAAATTATTATTTTTGATAAAATTATTTATTAAAATATTATTTTTTAAATTATTTATTAAATTATCACTTTTTTAAATTATTTATCAAAATATAACTCTTTTAAAATTATATATCAAACTATCACTTTTTTATTTTATGTGACATTTTTTAACATTTTTTTACCACGTGGGATGCGTCATCCTATTTAGTGCATCCTACGTGATTTTGTCATCTATGATAACGTATTTACATAGAATACGTCAAACTTATTAGCGTAACTAAGGCGAATATGCCATTTGATTTGGTGCAATCTACACACGGCCGTGTCTTCTTCCAAAAATTAAACAGAAGCATTTTTTAAGTTAGACACGGTCGTGTATCCAAAAAAAATTTAGACAGAAGCATTTTATGAGTTACACACGATCTTGTGTAACTCCTCAATCACTCACAGGACCCTATGAGAGTCAAAATGATTATCATTTGCTACAAAAATGATATGTCTTTGCATGCTGTCACTTGGAACGTGATAAATCTCATTCAATTTACAAAAATGAAGACAATGATAAGGATCTATGTAAAATTCACTAATAAACATAAGCGAATCACCATAATTTATGCGGTTTAAGGTTATAAAATATAGAATTTAAATTGTAATATAGGTTAATTATAACACCAAACTCATACCCATTTGATTGTCACAACAAAGAGTCTTTAAAGTCAAAATAGTTTTTTTTTCTTTTTTTTCCTTTTTTGTGTATGTTCCTGCATGTTTATTTGAGGGAAAAAAAACATCATTTTTTCAAATGTTTATTTGGTGAGTAGTCTCCCAATCATGACCCTCCCAATTTTGAGGAGTGGCATTTTTTTTTATATTTTTTATTAACGCAGAAGGGCATAAACCTGTTTGATATAATTCAACCACAGTTCAATCATTCAGATTCTATGAAAATTTTGACAGAATTTTTCCTAAATATTGGACATTCCCAAAAGCACATAAACCTGTTTAATTCAATCAGTTACCAAGGTCATTAATAAAAACTAAGTGACAAACATATTTAATCCAACAAGAGTACCAAAATCACAATAGAAAATCATCAATAGTAATTTAAACAAAACCACTAAATATAACATTCTCAAATACACTAATGACATATAATTACATGTCAATGAGATGGGCCCACATCAGAATGTGGTGACCTGTGAGAGGGATCAGAAGAATGACCTAGCTATGATGGGTATGGTGGTTAACCTGGTGGCAGGTAAGGATATGGTGGGTAAGGATATGATGGGTAACCCGGTGGCGGGTAAGGATACGGTAGGTAAGGGTATAGTGGGTATGGTGGGTGATATGTAGGTGGTAGCTAAGTGGTTGGATATGTAGCAGTGATAGGAGGCTGAGTCGTGTGCTGGCTTGTAGAGCTGGAGTCTTCGGGATGTCGAAGTCATGTCCGAGTGCTCGCTAATCTTGTCCTCCTTCTACGCCGCCTTCCCTGTTGACTAGACTCCTCAGGCGGCCCTGAAATGTCATATGCTGCTGGAGTTGGACGCAGATGTTCCATTGTAATGCGATCATGCTTCCGCAATGAATGTAGGATTTGTGTAGTAGTTTCTCGAGCAGCAGCGTCAGTAGTCGAACTGAACAAATGCTCTGTAATGTCTGCCTAAGAAAAAGATATAAAATATGTCATTATACTGAATACAAAATGCATATAGTCACTAGCAAATTGGTAAAGAGCTCACTGCATTCTCAGTAGATGTATTAGTGGGAGAAATCCAATATCTGGTAATTCTTTTATATCAACGCATGTACTCAGAACGCGAAGCGAGGGATGCGAGCAATGGGATTCCCCTAACAAGCTTCTCCCTTCGATTATCCCATGTGGCTATGTAAACAGCATGTGTAGTTAGCCAATCATCATTACGCCTACATGCCAGTGTAATTGAGTGCAAACTATCAAGTTGGAGCGGTCTCTGTGGTATGGGCTGGTCAAGACCAAACTAGCACATCACTCGGTCTGGATGGTGCCACTCAGCAATGTGAAAACATATAGAGGGACCACTGCTAGTGCTATATCCTTACTAGCCACACAAAAAGGTGGAAGTGATGCCACCTTCTCATCAGTGTATGGTTGCCATATAATTTGCAAAATGAAATGCACACAAAATTAAGAAGTCATATACATAAGTAATTAATTCAAACGAATGTAAAATAATATATACTTCATCATTCTTCAACTAATCAAAGAACCGGTGATAATATTCAAGGACGCCTATCACAGTATCACTCAAAACTTTATGCTTGCACCACCTATTTGTAAATGAAAGTATTATGAACATAAGTGAGAAATATTAGCAAAGTAATAGAGCTAAGTAATGTAAAGAAATGATATGAAAAAGAAACTTACTCTCATCCTAATGGACGTAATTGACCACAATCAGTACCATAGAACACATCAGGTTCAACATGGTCAGCTAGTGTAGGGGCAAGCCGAGGGAATCTGTACCATGCCTAATACTGCAATAAGATGCAAGTCCCTCCGATCTCGCGTGCCTTATAATTTGTAGCTTTACAAAGCTCTCTATATAAGTACGCTAAGATTGTAAACCCCCAACTGTATGTCCCGGTAACAGCAAAGTCCTCCAATAACGGAAGGAACATCACGTGCACAGACTTACCAGAATGATCAGGGCATAAGAAACCCCCAAGCAACCTAAGTATGTAATGTCGTGCACGTTATTACACGTACTCATCATCATCGTTGTCAGTGACGTTTGTAACACTTGGCTGCCACAGATATGTCATATCAATGCGTGCACCAAATATGAGCGAGGGAATCTCATCAATCCCTAATAACCGAACATATAGATCGAGCCAATCAATCCGATGGGTAAGGCCAGTAACTGCAACGCCGTCAATAGGAAGACCCGATATGATACCGATGTCCTCCAACGTTATGGTGCACTCTCCGATAGGCATGTGAAATTTATGCGTCTCTAGGCGCCATCTCTCAACCAACGCAGTGATCAAGGAGTGATCAATGCTGCAATAGCCCATATGAGCAACCCCCAAGAAGCCATCCTGCTATAAATATGGAAGAATCGGCGCAGGGAGGTCCATATATTTTGTATTTTGAGCACATCTAACACGCAAGTTCCGATCCTCGTGTCTCTGCCATACATGCTGAGAAACATGATACTCCTGCAACTCCAAAATCGAGTCGTCCTCTGGTCCGAGGTTTATATGGAATGTCATCTATCACGATGTATGCCAAACAACAACAACAATTAGTGTGATAATATGATTAATATAATAAAATATAATATGACAATATGATTAATATACTAAAATATAATATTTGTTATCGATGGTATAAAAGAAGACATAATTACTTAAAACAATATAAGAGTCAAATAATGTGGGAGAAATGAAGCGTACGTTGATAATCAACTAACATATATTATTTGAATACAACATCATAATGGAGTGATACAAAACAATACAACTCCAAAATACACATTGATGATTGGCTAATACAAGAGTCTAATAATGAAAATATGTCATATATCAACTAGATGACCCCACTCCATCATCCCTCAAGGAACTCGATTCACTAGCACGACATATGCGAGAATTATGTCCAAATTGATGGTATCTTGTACATGTTTGTCCTAGCCCTGCTTTGCGCCAATCCATCTTATTCCTGATTCGGGATGATTTTGGTCAACCTTTAGATCTAAGCAATGCACGATCTGACACCAAAGTTATGTCAGGACCTGCAGGCCACCATAGTTCAGCTTGAACTTGTTCAAATTCAAACTCCTAAGTTCTGTAAATGTTCTTCATCCTGTAAACCTTATGAACATATCGGAATGGGTCAATTGTCACAGAAGCACACGCAGCAATCGCATGAGAACATGAAAAATGCAATGCTTGAAACACCCCATAGTCACACCGGCCTTCTTCTAGGTTTAAAGTATAAGAAACTTCACTCTGTTGTGTTACAAGATTAAAAGCCTCTTTAACCATGAAATTGGTGTTCTTTCTATTGTACCGGTGAACTTGGTGTGAGCTCGCCTTTGCCATGTTGACTCTCCAGTGTTTCAATAAGTCATCACTCCATTCCTGCCCAAATTTCATCATTTTCGCATTTGCCTCATCTTTTCGGTTGACAAAGTATTCTATCAATTTCGTATATGTCAACTAAACCAATGCAGTTATAGGTAGATTTCTGCTACCCTTCAACACTCCGTTGATGCACTTTGACAAATTGGTAGTCATATGACCGAATCTGCGGCCACTATCATATGTCAAACTCCATTTTTATTTTGAAATTGCATTAATCCAATTTGCCATCTCGGTAGTAGTTGTTAGCTTCTTTAGCTTAGCATCAAACTTGATTGTAATTGGCTCATACCCTGATACAACAAATGAATTAATTTGGTATTAGAAACTAACTATTATTATAATAAATTATATTACAAGTTGAAAATTTTAAGTACTTGTGTTAATAAAAAATCTTTTCAACTCCTTATTTTAGAATTTGGAGTTAAAATTGGAACTAATATGCCGTATGCAGAAGATATGATGAGCATTCGGCAGCTGCCATCCAAGATTTTCATTTGCCATTGATTGTTTTCATTTGCCATTGATTGTAAGATGCCTTGAGGTCAATCAAAAATCAAGCATAAGCCCTCTTGTTGTGTGACATGCAACCTCAGGTGGGCTAAGAACCAACTCCAAGCATCCTTTGTCTCCTCTTCCACAATGGCAAAGACAATTGACAGAGGTTTTCTATCTTCATCTTAAGTTGTTGCAATCAACAACTTATGATAGTACTTTCCATACAAATGAGTGGCCTCAATCTGAACAATGGGCTTGTAATATCGGAAGCCAGCAACACATGGTCTAAATGTCCAGAATAATGAACAAAACACTCTTTTCGAACGATCAAGTAGGTTATTCACAAAATATTCCTCATCTTGCAACTCCACCACTGTGCCTTCCATGTCTCTTTTCATGGCCGCTAGCCATCTGGGCAACACCTCATAAGATTTGTCTCAATCCCCAAAAACATTCACAATGGCTAATTGTTTTGTCTTCCAAGTTTTTCAATATGAAACTTGGTAACCGAATTGGCTTCAAATCCGTTCAACAATTAAGCATACAGGTGTATTGGGTTTTGTTCTAATTAACTCTAAAATGTAAGAACATATCATATGAGAGTCCAACTTGCGGTGATCTAATGACACAGCTAGATTTACATAGCTGTGAGGTCCATTATATTTTGTAATCTGCTACGTATTCGACCTCTTGCTTTGTATGACCCTAACTCTCCAATTACAACCTTCGTCAATACTAGGGCACTTAGCAGTAAGTCTTTATGAATCAGAATCTTCAATCTTGTACTCTTGATGCCTGTGAATCGAATAATGTTTGAAGGCCAACTTCACGGCATCTTTTGATGAAAATTGCAAGCCAACATAAAATTCATCATTGATGCTCCAAGTCCCACAACTATCTAATTCAGACAAGTTTTCAGGATTACTCAATGCATCCTAATTGATTTGAGAAAACTAAGGGCATGGTGACACAAACACAAATTCAGGGCCTAGGGGCATAAACATGGACTGAGGAGTAACCGACAATGGAACTTGTAAATTTTCCTCAGCATCAAAGTTTTCTACCTCTATGTCAGTGCCTGAATCATCAGCCTCAGCTAACTATTCTTCATCTTCACTTGTGTCCCATATTGCATCTCTGACAAGTGGGTTATTAGCTTCAACCATTGCACCACCAATAACAATCATATTATATGGCTCAACTAGATTAGAAGGACCAACTTGAGCTTCGATTTCACCAGGAGCTTCAACATGCTCTTCCTGCCCACTTGTTTCTACCTCAACATACAACTCCATCGAGGCCATATTCAGAGTTTGACAGAAGGAATCTATCATGTACTTTACTTCATCATCGTCTTCTAATGGAAGACCCATCCATCTCCATAGATTGTAGCATTGTGGACATCGATAGACAACCTTTGACACATATACATTTGCTTGGAGCCTCAACTTTGAATGGATCTTATTTTTCAAGCCATCCAAAGTCATATTGACTGTGATCACAATAGGCCTAGGAGGAGGATCTTGATATATGAGACCCTCTTCACCATCATACATTGTCCCATTGAAGTAAATGTGTACATTCAGGAATTTTGTCATGTTAATTCCACTTCTAAACAATAACAATTCAACACATATGAATCAATATACACGTGTCAATTATAACAAAATTGCACATATAACAATGAATTTATATTATTATTATTTTACGTATAAATAACTTTCTAAACCTTACTAATTTGAATTAAACTACATTTAGTTATTTAAACCATGTCAAATAGCCAAGAAAAAAATTCATAATATTATTTTACGTACAAATAATTCATACATTTCACACTACATATCCTATTAATCACATTATTAATTAGTCAAGAAAAAAATTTTAACCTCTAAATACATATATAATAACATAAATGTATAATTAATACTAATATAATAAAAAAATAGTCAACAAATCATTAACAAAAAAATCAAACATTGAAATATATACTTACATATAAGGAATACTATTTGAATTTGATCACAGATGGAGATCCAGACACCACTTCTAATAATAACTGTCAAATTAAGTACGTGATAAAGAGTTAAGAACTTTTAGAGAAAAGAAATTTATAGAGAGATAGTGAGAATTGGGCAAATGGAGTGAATGTCACGGATGGGAGAGGGACATGTAAGTATATACTCATGTTACGCCAAGCTTGTTGGCGTACTCAGCTTGGTTACGCTAACCGTGATGGCGTATTTAGTACAAAAATAACTTGAGATGTGTTAAATATGATGGCGCATCCACGTGACAGTTTGTTAAAAAATGTCATGTAGGATAAAAAGATAATAATTTGATATATAATTTCAAAAGAGTGACATTTTGATAAATAATTTTAAAAAAGTGATAGTTTGATAAATAATTTAAAAAATAATATTTTAATAAATAATTTTACCAATAGTGATAGTTTGATTAAAAAACCACTAGTAACTATATTAAGCTTTCTTTTTTGATATCTCATTATTATAACTATTATTATTATTATTAAGCATGTCAGCTTAAAGGTTCATAATTATGAGCTCCAACTGTTATAAGTCTCTCTCTCTCTCTCTTTCTCTCTCTCTCTCTCTTTCTCTCTCTCTCGTGATAATAATTAATGTGTATATAGGACAACTTATAGTGGCACATGGCACCGTTAATTATTCGTAGACTGGGTTTTTAGCATTGCATTGCATGTGTTCATTCAAAAAATTGGGCGTACAAGATTTCTGAAACATAGACGGTCGTGACTGTCTTATGAAAGAAGAGTTGGTTACATTCTATTTTGAAGAACTCAATTAAAGAGTGTTTTATCCTATCATTGAATTTGTGGACAAAGGGATCAAAGCATCATGCATCTTGGAACAAATTCTACTGTTTTTTTTTTCTCTTGCCCATTCTTAAAACTCGGTTCTTATTTCTTAAACCCAAGTTCTGTCATGGTTTAATGTCCTTAGCAAGCATAATACAACATTGTGACAGGAATGCTTGTTTTTCATTTCATTTATAGAATGCTTCTACTATGTCTTGATATATATCTCCTTACCTTGTATGTTCCGTGCTTTGTCTTGTATGTACGTTAATTAGGACGGCATCTTGATGACACATGGGTGGCATACACTGGTAATGATTTCCGGAGAATGTTGAAATGGCAGAGAGTCAATTCAGGCATTCCAAGTGGGAGATTTGGTCATACATGTGTGGAAATGGGTGGTTTCCTTGTCCTGTTTGGAGGAATCAATGACCATGGGAACCGTCAAAATGATACATGGGTGGGACAAGTTACATACATGGAAAATAATGGCATTACATTTTCCTGGAAATTGCTTGAGGTGGGGGGTGTTGCACCATCCCCTCGAGGGGCTCATGCTGCTTGTAGTATTGATGACAAGAAATTGGTAATCCATGGGGGGATTGGGCTTCATGGCCTCCGTTTGGGGGACACATGGGTGTTAGAGCTGTCAGATAGTCTCTGCTTTGGTACATGGCATGAGATTGTCACTCATCCATCACCTCCACCGCGTTCAGGACACACATTGACTTGCATTGGGAGAAGCAGAACAATCCTATTTGGAGGGAGAGGCTTGGGTTATGAGGTGCTTGATGATGTGTGGCTATTGGTGTTGGATGGTTATCTGAGATTGAGATGGGTTCAAATAGTGTATGATGTACAAAACATACCTGAGGGTGTTTCCCTTCCTAGAGTTGGCCACTCGGCTACAATGGTTTTGGGAGGGAGGTTGCTAATTCACGGAGGAGAAGACTCATGCAGACAAAGGAAAGATGATTTTTGGGTATTAGATATTAGTTGTATCCCTTACGTTACTCTGCAGCACCCAACCACAGTACTGAGCTCAAACATAATGTTGACAAAATTGTGGAAACGGTGGAGGGCAAATGGTTATGAGCCCAGGCGTAGATCCTTTCATCGTGCCTGTGCAGATCATTCTGGGCGTTATCTATATGTATTTGGTGGTATGGTAGATGGCTTTCTTCAGCCTGCTGAATTTTCTGGACTCAGGTTTGATGGGGAGCTCTTTCTTGTGGAGCTTGTGCTTCAACACTAATTAAGGACATAATTAGGATAGGAGGAGGAGGAGGCATTCGAATTTCGATGCTATGTGTAGTATCTTCAAATTAGCTTTGCTGCTGCCTGCTGTTTTTGTATTTGCTATGTGTAGTAAATATCAGCTCTATTGGTTATTAGCCAATGTCAATATCTTCGTCTGATGTCTGAAAAGAGAGACATGTTGTGAAGATTACACAATCTTTTCAAGCTGTTCATTGCCATTTCAACATTTGAATATGCCACATAACATACCTGAGTTTGAGCACGGTGTGCTTACATTAATTTGGATTTCCTGATCCTTGTATAATATTACTACTTTGAAAATTAGTATGGACACGGATGGATGGTACAAATTGTTGTGAAATGTGTATTTTTAAAATAATAAGTCCCACATTGGTTGGAAGTAAGTCTTTTGAAGAGTTTAAAAAGCTCATGACTAGTGCAAATCGATGTTATCATGAAGCCAAGATTTTTTATCAAATATTTAATTAATTTTTTGAGTTTATCAGGAAAATAAGGTTTTTGAAGAATCGTATTTGACTTAGTCTTCCCAACGGACAAACAGATAAAATGAGGTTTTTGAAGAAGTCAAAACTGACTTGGTCGTATTTGACTTGGTCTTCCCAACAGACAAGTAGATAATTAGTTTCTAAATGGGCAATCGGTCTTCAACAACTAGATTCGTTTTCCAACATTACTTTACCAACAGTCATATTTTCTAAACGGCTCTTTTTTTTTACTTTCTATAAATTCTTATTACAGACTGTAGTTTTAGTCACCCCGTTTTCTGCTTCTCTCTTCTATACTTCTACACTTTCTCCTCCTCTTTGTCTAGGTTACTCACTATTAAGAGTCTCTTGCAGTTCTTGGATCCCTGTCAAACAGGAAGAGTCTACTGTACCTTGGGAAATTTTCGTCTATACCGAAATAATCCTTGAGGGCAATGCTTGGCACGCTACTGACTTCACGGGTTTGCTGTTTCATTTCAGGTACACTTACATCAACACAAACACACAAAATAATCTTAAATATCACAATACAAAAACATTGCATAAGACTTGAAAATAATAGAAATTCATTATGACTAACCTAACCCACATGATATTTTATATTTTGTAACAAATTCACTTCCAGCGCAGCGATCTAAGGCCCCAAGTAAGTTGACAGTGTGTAGGATTGGCAGCCTTTGAGTCTCTCCCATCCTCGATACTCATATAAATGACACACATCTGATCTGGGCAATTATTGGCAGCCTTTGAAAAGCTCCTTCTGAAGTTAACAGGAATACTCATCATCTTGACTGAGAAGTGAACAGACACAGCTTCATTGAACTATTGGCTTCTAAAGGACCATTCCAGTCCCACACACTTTTCGGAAGAATTTAGTGGGCCAGATAATGAAGTAGTATCGTATCTTATCATATCGTATAGCCAGCCCGAGCCGAGTAGTAGGGTAGGCTGGTTTGGTCCGAAATGGAATGCGAACCAGCTCCTCCCCATCCTTATTGATTCAGATTTCCTAGTTTTAAGGATATCCAATAATTTTCCCAATTCTCCTTTACACTCCAGTCCAATCATATTGTTAATTATTAATTGATTATCATAAAATCAAATATTAATTAACTATCATAATTAATAATAATCAATAATATAATTAGTCTAATACATTCAAATTAAATGCATTAGATTTATGTAAGAATTTCTTCTCCTCAAATGTATAAGGAAAAACACTGAATATTTAAACCACTAGAATTGAACTAGTAGTAAAAGATTTGAGTAATTACATGAAATCATGGGTTCAAACCTCAATATTACTAATGTGAAATAAAAACATTGAATATTTTAAGACAATTTAGGGCTGTTTGGTACGAAAGGTATAATAAGGCTTGATAGTATAAGGCTTGATAGTAGAAGACCTGATAGTATAAAGCCTAATATGTAATGATTGGGGATATCGAGGTGTTTAGAATTATAATGAAAAAGTCTTTATAAGAGCTTATACATCAAAATCCTATCAAGTCTAATCCCTCCATTCAAGACTTGATTAAGTTATCCATCATTTTAATGTATAAGAGGAGTTTGACGGATAAGCTTATACAATACAATGTTTACACTAAACAACAGATAAGGTCATAATGTATTGTATTAACTTATATTATCATGTCTAATACAGCATACCAAACAAGCCTTTAGCGCAAGAATGTATCGGATATATGTAATAGGGTGGGTCTACTGCACCCACTGTGGAACCTACAATTTTTTTCCCACCTATCTAGGGTATCATTCTTTTTGAGTTAAGTAGCATAATCCTATGTATAATAGGTTCCGTTTTACATGCTCCCTAAATCTTTTAGAGCATTCATACTCCATCAAGTATACATCATTGATGATGGATCCAAAATGATTAACGACTAGGAATAAAAATTGATACCTACATAACATGGAAGTTTAGGGTTTGAGCTTTGAGCTTTGAGCTTTGGTTTTTGAGCTTGCTCAAGAACAACATCGACAAAATTGCCGCCATCCTTTGCCCTCGCGTCACTGCTTCTCACGTCATCGTCCTCGTGTTGCCATCCTTGCTTCTCCAAATCTCTACAACTTTCTAGATCTGGCGGCACTGAATAGGGTGGAGGGGGAGTCACTTGCTGTCGTTTGCATCACCGTCTCTGGCATTGCTGTCGCTTGCGGTGTCATCCTCACTTCTCCAAATCTTTGCGACTTTCTAGATCTGATGACTTCGGAGAAAGTGGAGGGGGAGTTACACTGGCGTTGGCGCCAGAGAGTGTGGAGGGGGAAATCGACCTAGAGGAGGAAGAAAATGTTGCCTTAATTAAATTCACCTTTTTCAGTCAACCAATTACTTGTGATAATAGGTAAATTCTATGGAGCATGGATGCTCCAAAACTTTTAAGGAGTAGGTTAAACGTCACTTGTATAATAATCACAATTATGTATACTTGTGACCTATGAAGCACGGACACGCCGTTTTTGTGGCGTGTCCGCATGTCGGACACGTGTCCGTGTCAAACACATGGGACACCCGTACGACACACGTGTCCGATTGTGTCTAATTAAAAAGATTATTTTTTTTAATTTGGACATGTCTCGGACACACTTGGACACGTCTCGGACACGCTTGAACATGTCTATGACACGATTTGGACACACCACTATTAGACTTTTAAGTTTTATCTTTTCACACACCACTATTTTCATTTACTCTTTCTACCTCTGCTCATACTAAGTTATCCACTTCGTCGTCACTGAAGATTGCCTCATACCAATATTCCCTCTAGTTAATTTTTTTTAGATGCACATGTACTTGTACATGGTTAGTTCTATTAGGAGAAATTGGTTTAGGAGATTTTTTAGAAAACGTCAATAGAAATTATGCTCCATATTTTTTAGGAGGGGCTTACTAGGTAACAAATATTGGTACATATGACATATATTAAGATATTATAAATCTTCAAACTTATAGAAATGATATTAATGAATTATGAATCTTTTTTTTAAATTTTGTAATTATATATATATATATATATATATGTCATGTTTGTGTCCTACAACTTTTTGAATCTAGTATGTTGATAGCAAATTCTTTGTTTTCATAAGATAAAAACTTATTTTTTTGACCAAAAACTTGTTAGACTATTTGTACCGCAAGTGCATAGGTCATTTAAACAATACAAATATAGAGTAAAAATCGTTCCTACGAGGATATAGGCTTCCATAGCTAAGTAACAACTAATAGTTTAATTAATTCTATTCAAGAACAAAAAAATAGAGAAATTGTAAATAAACTAAATCCAAACTACAAATCAATAAAGATAATGGTTTAGAGATCTAGGGAATCCTTATTAACCTCCTATTTCATACTAATAATATGCAATCCTTACAAGCAACATCAATGGATTGTTAAGTTAGCTTGAGAATCTAATTTAGTTAAAAGCCTATGTCTAGGTCAATCAACCATAATTTTATTTACTTAATTCACTATATTTCCATGAGAACTAGTGCAAACTCTACTCATGAACATTCTATTCTCAAACACCCGTTATGCATGGCTAAAAAGTATATTTCTATCCAGTTAATGAATTAACTCATCTAAACCAATTGAATTTATCGAACATGCATCAACCATACATTAGATCTAAAACCCAACTTCCTATGTTTAGGTTCATCAGATTTCAACAAATCGTTCAAAAGTTGATCAAATCTTCAAAAGCATTATGAACCATATGATTGAACATAACTAAACATCAATATATACTCAAAAGATAACAAAATCATTAATATTCATACAAGGATTCAAAGTAATCCCTAACTAATCCATGAACACGAAATTACTACACAAAAACCATGCTCAAAAGATAAGGAAGAGAGAAAAGAGAAAGGAGAAGAAAGAAAACTCATGGATTTGGCTATTTGATGCTTGAATCATCTTCCCTAACGAAGATGACCTCTAACCTTCACTCCTTAGGCTCCCTCAGCCTCCAAAACCGTAACCCTAGCCGCAGCTTCTCTAAACTAAGTAAAACTTTTACCTAAAATCTAATAAAATAGTATTTATAGGAGCAGAAAAATAGGGGACGCCGCAGCACAAACATGCCAACATTGCGGCACGCATACTATTAGGTCACCAACGCCCGAGGCGTCCACTCTCAACATCGAGGTGCCCTGACCTCGGGTCTTTTGTACTAATGTAGGGGATGTACCACGTCCCGGTGCTGACATGCCCACGTCGCGACATTGCTTGCTGAGATGCAAATTTGGCTTCCTCTTCCACTTTTAGCTCAAATGCTTCACATATCAACTTGTTTGGAGCTCTTCCTATTATAGAGAAATCACCAAATCAATAACAAATATAAATCCACTTAATCTCATATCAAATACGCACAATTTGCACAAAAATATATAGAAAGGTATCAGAATTAGAATATGACAAATATTAACATAAAACCTTCTAAATATGCATTGTAAATAAGGACTAAGCATTCTTTTAAGCACAGAGGTAGGGCACCAATAACTACATTTTATGGAGTTATCACATGTCCCCATATCCTTATTTGTGTTGCGTCTCGTGTTCGTGTCTGTGTCTGTGCTTCATAGCTTGTGACTCTATTATAAAGTAGTCTTTCACCAAGTTACCTTTGGACCAAGTTTTAGGTAAAAAAATTCAACCGTTGATAAGTTTTTCCTACAAGATCTACATTTTAAAGCATAAGGAGTATCGATGCTCTCTGATTAACAGTGACCATTTTAAACAAAATGAAGAATTATACAATGTTTATAAATATTTGTGGAGCATGGATGCTCTAATAAATTGACCTGCAATAATGGATCAAACTGTATTTAAACGTTTTTATATTTATTATGTCTGGTAAAAAAAGTGTTTTTCATTTGAACCTAGCTTATATGTTTATTTGATTTTAGTCCTTCATTTTAGTTGAGTTTATTGTAGTCCTTCATATTTATGTCTTTAGTTCGAAAGTAAAAGGAAAGTGAGTCTAAACTACAATGGAGGTAGAGATGACTGAAGAAGACATTGTTAGAGCTTGAGCTGCAATGGTAAAGTTGTACTAATAGAGTAAAATAAACAACTTGCTGGTAGACTTTATCAAGACGGTGGTTCTTCAATTTCTACTGTTTCCTTTTGCTTGGAATAAAACAAACAACTTCACCATTATTACATTCTCCTGTGTTCTACGAGTCAGAAACTCATGTCAAGTTCATACAATATGTATGTTCACTTATTGATAATAGATTAAGACACCATAAAACTAAACTAAAGGAACTAAATACAATATACAATGCATCATAATATTAGCCATTGGTTGAAAGATTTTATTAAACATAAAATAGGCATTAATGAAGGAAAGAAGACAACACATATCATATCCCATCTTTCGAGAATGAAGAACCAAATCATATTAATCAACCACAATGAAACAAAAAATTGAACTAAATAACTTGCTTCCATCAAACATCTGAACACTTATGACTAGGAAAATTTAAAAAAAAAGCAAAATTTACCAATTATGGTCTCATATGATGCCTGTTACTAGGAGTGTTTGCGTTCGATTTGGATCGATTTTGAGTCAAAAAGCTAATTAATCCAAATAATATTATTTACACATATTTAAATTGGATTGATTACATTTTCAAAATCAATTCAATTTAAATTGCTTTGAATTTGATCGATTTAATTAATTTTTAACCATAATTTTTTTAAACCTAGAACGTTGTGAGTTAAAAACAATTTAGCTTATTAAAAAAATAAAAGAAATAAAAAATAAAAATAGCTCATTTCACATGTCTAAAATAATATTCGATCATATAAAATAAGATAAGTGTGTAAGAAATCAAAGTTATTATAAGAAAAAATATAAATGCAATACCAAATAATATAATATATAATGTTAATTAGTTTGATTAGGGTTGAATTTGAACAAAAAGGAACCAAATTTATTCAGTTTTGATTGGATTTTGATTTAGTTTTCGATTTGGGATGAATTAGAACATCCCTACCTGCTACACACATTCCCTTGCTTCCCTTTTCAAAGTTCTTACTCTTTTCTCTTTTCTTAGTGCAGAAGCAAACTCCCTTATGGACCACACGAACAACTGACTCTCAACATTACTTCTCAATGGTGGGTTTTTGGTGAAGAGAGAGAAAGAGAGAGAGAGAGAGAGAGAGTGTGTGTGTGTGTGTGTGAGAACTCCTTTATGGACCACATGAATAACTGACCCTCAACATTACATCTCAATGGTGGGTTTGGTGAAGAGAGAGAGAGAAAGAGAATGAGAGAAAGTGTGAGAGACAGAGAGGGAGGGAGAGGAGAGAGGGAGAGAGAGAGACGACATGTCAGGAAAAAAAATTTTGCAAGACTAAATCTCCAATTGTCGACGATCTCAATGGCTGACGATGAGAACATTGGGAGCTGGGCAACAATGGGCTCCTTGGTTCATGGGAGATCCAAGTCCATCTTAGGGCTCACTTCTAAACCATGGAAGTTTCTGGAAATAATTGATTTTAATAGGGTCAAAGTTTGTTATTTTACATATTTCTTCATCACGACCTCCTAAACAAGTTCCAGATAAAATATCTAAACCCTCCATTTTTTTTATAATAAATCAATGGTTATTTGTACTTGATGTATCCATACTCTACCAATTTTTATGAGCATTAAAGAAGACCCCAAAGAAGACCTTATTAAACTATGATGGTGATAAGGAGAATGGAACATATACAACTCTAGCGCCAAGAAAATGAGATTTATAAGAGAACCATATAAAACATTGAGCTAGACAATTGATTTATATTCCATGACACAAATTTTTTTATAATTTTTTTGCGCTTGATTTATGGTAAACACCCTAACAAAATTGGCTTAATTTTAATTTTGATTCTAATAATCATTACAAGTTTTTTGAATATAGTGCAATACTTGCACCGACACTTGAGGTTGTGGAGAAAGTAAATGAATTTATTCTTTCATTAATCTATGGAAAAGATAGAGAATATCTCAGCTCTGATTCTATTTACAAATCTGATGAAGATGTAGGTATTTATGTTAAATGGTTGACCCCTAAGTTCCTTAATGGAATAAAGTATTCAGGCCTTCCTAATCACAACTTGGTTTTCAAAAAAAGGGTGTTTGTAATGTTGTTAAGAAGCATTGACCAATCTGTAAGTCTTTGTAATGAAACTAGACTTATTATGGATGAGTTGAGTTCAAGTGTAATTGGTGCAAGGGTTGTGACGGGTAATCATGTTGGAAACAAAGTTTACATTCCGTACATGAATTTAATACCCTCTAATGTTGGACTACCCTTAAAATTTCAAAGGAAACAATTTCCTTCATCTCTTTGCTTTGCGATGATAATTAACAAAAGTCAAGGGCAAACAGATGAGTGTATTTAACACTCATCAAATACTCTCAAACTTGAACAATTACTTGTTCTCAAGCAAAGAATAGGAATAAAAAATAAGATTAAACTCAGCATCCATAAACATGAATCAAGAGAAATTTCACAATCTAAAAAAATTCAAGTTCTTGTTCAGCAATCAAATTCAATCCAGTAGGATCATTTAACACTTAAAACAATTAGAGGCTTGGATCTAGCTTGCATCTTTTTTCCTTACCAACCAATTGAGATCACTTATCTTTCTATTGCTAAAGTGTTTAAGAACAAAGAGATCACTCAAATTTATCTTGAAAAAAGCAATATCATAGGCTTGGTTATCAATCTCATCTCCACTTCCAAGTTCACATATATAACAAGAATCAAAAGGACTTCCTTTGGTTGTAATAGGACCAAGGGAAACAATGAAGGGTAGGAAAAAGATAAATAAGGGTAAAGAATGTTCATGGATAAATTGATACAAAATAGAATCAGATTGAAAAGATGATAAATAGAGCATAATGTACAAGGATATAACAGATTTTGACTTTCAACCCAATATTCTCATTATTCTTCACCAACAATCTTTCTCTTTCTTCTTCCTTTTTCCATTTTTTTCTTTTTGTCTTTTTATTTTATTTTATTTTCTTTTTTTTCAACCATTGAAGACAAAAGCAACCTTTTAAGATCTTTCAATTAACACATTAGTTACTCCATTATTCTAAAAATAATCAATCCATTCAACTTGATTATTCAAATAGGTGTCCAAAGAAACAATTTCAGGCTCAAATGGAACAAATAATGGATTATTTTCTCAATGCAACTCTGGAAGTCAAGAAAGAATTAAGCCTAATTGTCTTAATCATATTCAAGTATGTATGCGAATCATTAAAGTTTCAACAAGATATTAAAGCAAGTTCTAGCGCACATCAATCAAGAGAAATCTCACTCCAGAAGAAAAATAAGATTTCGTTTATGAAGAATCTAATCAATAAAGATTAAAACTCACTTTCTAACTAAGTTGATAGAAAGAATAAATGCAAGCAGACTTTGTTAATTTTCAACTAAGATGCTAAATTTCACTTAACTTAATTGAACAAGATTGTTTCACACAAAATTAATTCATGAATGATGGATTCCCCTCTTAAACATATTTCTATCAGCTCAGTATTAATTAAGGAATTAACACATAATTCTTGCTTGATTACTTGCAATACTCAAGTGGTTATCGATTTTACAAAAAATTTCAAAAAAAATTTAAGAGTACCCCCCCACATTTACGATAAACATTGCCCTCAATGTATAAAAATAAAATAAAAATAACTAAATAGAGGATAACGAAACTTATCTGAAAATTAAACAAAAAATCACGAAGGAGGTAAGGGAGGTAGAGACTGGGGAAGGTGTGCAGCCATAAGCTCAAACATCTGTCTAATTGAACGGTGATATGTTGTCAAAAACTGCACAAGAAAAACAAAAGGGTTAATTTTTTTGTCTTTTTATTATATGAAAAACAAAACTAAAACTAAAAAACCAAATGGAAAGACTAAGAGAAAGGATAGAAATACAGGTTGCCTCTTGTGAAGTGCTTGCTTAACGTCATTAGCTTGACGTTGTCTTTTATTCAGGTAAATGAAGGTGACTTAAAGCAAAAAAAAATAGGATGACCCATTCTCCTTTTCAAAGCAATGCTTCGCGTTCTACCCATTTATCAGGAAAGTCTTTTGGCCTTCTTTCTTTACCTCAAGCACACCGTACAATAAGACTCGAACAATCTCATATGGTTTATACCATTTTGACCACAACTTACCAAGACAGAGACGTAGACGAGAGTTATCGACAAGAATTTTATCTCCAATCTTAAACTCACGCTGCTTGATACACTTGTTGTACACATCTTCAGGAGCACTTTTATTATTAAACTCTCGCTGCTTGATACACTTGTCATGTACATTTTCCAAATCAAATCTCTTTGAGAATCTTTATCCAATTTTCAATATTAATGACAGCTTAATTACATAAAGTTGTTAATATGAGATTTGTAGATCTCTTTCTTAACTTTCAAACGCCGCCTGAATCAGGTAAATCACATATTTATAGAGAAAGTTATCCCTAATTTACTGAGATATGTTTGATAGCGATACTTTTCTTAATTAATCTTTGACCAAATCTCTTATTTTCTATTTCTTTTTGTTGAATCCATATAAACTAGGAAACAAAAATCTCACTCAAATGAAGAAACTCTTTGAGATCATTGCATTAAACACAGAAATATTTGGTCATCAAGTAGAGATTCTTTGCACTCCAATTAAGAATCTAACTTGATCTTTCTTTAAATTCCTACAAAATACAATAAAAATACATTTAATTTAATGGACCTAGAATTCACTTAATATCATAAATAAATAATATAATTCTTACATCAAAATATTCAAATCCTTCAAATATTTATTTTTAAAATTTTTTTTACACAAAATCGATGATTTATCTTAAAAATTCAAATAATCCTAGGTGAAGAGATAATTATTTAAAAATAAATTAAAAATAAAAATAAACAAAAAAAACTAAATAAAAATTAATTTAAAATTCTAATAAATAAATTCAAAATATAAATGTATTTAACACTCATCACAAACATTATCTCATGTAAGTTTGTATTTGTCTCGACCAATATAAACATGGACAATTATATATTGCTATATCTCGAAGTTAAACGGATTAAAGATATTGATTTGCAATGATGATGAGGATATTTATTCAAGAACCAAGAATATAATATTTAAAGAAATTTTTCATAAGATTTAAATTCATACTTGTAATTTTTTTTTTGAGAATCTCTGGTATGTATATTATTTGATTGATTATTGTATAATGTGTGATTTGATATATAAATTAGTTATTAAATTTATTTTTTGTTAAAATAATTATTTATTGTGCTAAATGATTCTTGGACAACCCTATACTTTTTTTGATTCCTCACTATATTTTGAATATTTATTATAGATGATTTGTAAATTTAAATTTTCTCCCATATGAATTTAAAAAAAAACAAATGCCATTTGTTTCAATTGATAAATTAATGTATAAATTAAAGAAAACAATTGTTCAAATTTGAAGTATGATCTTATTTTTTATAACAATTCAATGTCGGTAGATAACAATGACATATTTTAGCCATACAATACACAGGAAAATGTCCTAATATACTTACAATACTGGGGGAATATTTAGGTAGATTTTTTTATTTAGTTTTGTGGATTAAATTAATTAGTATTTAATAATTTCACAAACTTTTGTGTTACATAATTATTTTATATTAAAAGTACAATATATCATTTGTTGATTGAATTAATCAATACAACTTATGTAAATAAAATCTATATAAGTATTTCTCTATAATACTTAGATAAATTTTGTCTATTTAGTTACGTGGATTAAACTAATTAACATTTAATAATTTCATAAATATTTATGTTACACAATTATTTTATATTAAAAATAATAATATATCAATCACTGAGTATTATAAACAAAACCCATACAATTATTTCTCTATAATACAGTATCAACCCCAATTTTCTCATCATATTTTTATATCATATTATTAATTATATTATTATTATTTATTTAATTATAATTATTAAAAAATATGATAAAAAATAATGTGTCATGGTTTCCATACAGTATGCACCAGTACCACGTAGAAGTGGCGATTTATATATTATACTACATATTCGAAGTACCAGAATTGATTCACTTGTCAGTTCTCGCTATCTTCAAAGTATCAGAATTGTCGTTCCAAGTTTTTTTTTTTTTTATTAATAGAATTGTTCCAAGTTTTAAAATAGCTAGCTAGCTTGCTGAATTTTCAAGAGAGCGAAATATTGAAATTTAATATCCTTACGTAAACTGTGGATGAATATCAAATACGTCAGGGATGGGGACTTGGGGAGTGTTTTTCGTATGGTTTAAGTGAAAATTACATTCATATTTTAAAATAAATACACAGTTATGTATCTCACCGTATCATTTAAGTTGCAGATGCAGTCATTCACTAGAATAAGACAAAACCTCTCAATCTCAGACCTATTTTCTTCCTGTGACTGTGTTTTTCGAAATTCAACTATTAACTATGACCAAATTTTATGCCATAAAAATATTTTTTAAATAAATTTGCATTAAAGTGTATTGAACAAAAAAATTTACCAGCAGTTTTTCTAATAAATTAGAAGTCATTATCATAATTTAAATTTAAAAATTATTCTTAAAATTTTACTATCAGATATGCTTCACAATAAAATGTTGACGATAAGACAGAATTTCGTATTAGATTCTAAATGAAATATTTGTCAAATTAAATTATTTATCCAATTTAGTGTTTTTAGAATCACGCTTCACGGATGACTGTATGAGTGTTCATTTCAGCAAATACTTTTCTTATTTGGGGTAGAAATCATATGACCGGAATTGAGATTAAATATCTAATTTGGTACATACTCTTTACATTATGATCAAAATATATTTTGACACGAAGAAAGACAAAAATAAAAATAAAAATAGAGAGTATTAAAACGATTTTGGAGGCACCAAAAATGCACAATATCTTGGTAGACAGGAAGTGAATCTTATGCAGACAGATTGTATAATTGAAGCAGTGTGGGGATCGAATCTCACTTGCACTTTATGATCAAGAGTCATAGCATTAGATGTTTAAATGGAGATTAGTCTCACATATGTTAAGTGAAAAAGGAAGTGTTGTTAGGGGTTATTATTAACTATTTATAGGTGCCTTTTCTATTAGATTAGATCTGACCAGTCGTGACAATGTGAGACAGATTTTTAATTTCACAGCAATAATTAGGAAGATATTTCAGCCAAATACCAAAATAAGATGTGACTGACTAAGAGTATATTATGTCGGGAGATGAATCTAAAACAAGATTGATCCGTTGTTAAACTTTAATTAATCTATCTAATGTAAGATATTAATTAATAACACAAATTAACTGAGCAACAAAGCAAAGAAAAGAAAAGCTGATGAGGAGACTATAGTGAGCTGTGAAGGAGAGGTGAGGTGGGTGAGGATGGATGGAACAGTGGAAGGTGTGTTTTCATTTCATAAATCATAATAAAAAGATAATATAAGATTAAGAATAATTAATTTTATTTAAAAACAAATTTATTTTCTTTTCGTTGGTTTGGTGATTTTTGCCGGACGAGACAACCCACCAGTAGTTGCGGCTCTTTGAAGACTGAAGAGAGAGAGAGAGAGAGAGAGAGAGAGGAAAAAAAAGGCTTTTTTATTTTATTTTATTAGAAGAAGAGTACTGAACTCAACTGAGAGAGACAGAGAGAGAAGAAGAGTGGCATGAAGATGGGATCTCAGACCAGCATCATCACCTCCACTTGAACCATTCCCTTTGATTCTCTACTTCAATCTTCAATCTTCAGGTACACCTTCACCGTCCTTTCTCTCTCTCTCTCCCTCCCTCCATTACTTCTCCTTCCCAACCTGTATCATCATTTTCTACAGATCTTGTCCACTACATTCATTCTGTTCAAATGGGAATGTGGGTTTTGCATCCTTTCTTCGTTCCACCCTGTAAATTTGTATTTTTGAACATGAATGCCTTTCTCTTGTATATGGTTTCTTTTCTGTTTTTCCCTTATATCTATCTCTGATAAATTTAACACCTGGACTGGAATCAATTCGATTTGTTGAATAATGGGGGTTCATCTTGTTTTATACACTAGAATCACAATTTTGTGTTCTAGCATTAATCCAAAATATGGTTGGATCTCGGAACATATTTGCATTTTGCGTTTTCCCTTCCCTTCCTTTCCTTTACTCACAATTTTTTTAGGAGATCCAACTGCCTCATGGGTACGGAATTTCTCTTTACTTCAGATCCACTAACGGAAACAGTATCTTCAATTTTGCTTATGAAGGTGCTCCTTTTTATTTGCTCTTTGAACGGTTATATTTCTGTTCATAGATACTTCGGGATCGTTTCAATTTCAAGGGAAAGAAGTAGTAAACCCTGGCCATACCTTTGAAAGTACAACCTACTGGTTAGTCGCTAATATGAATCTGAAACAGTTTCCTTATTTATTTAGACAGAATTTGTAGAGTTGGGCTGCTGTCAGAGTGATAAAAATTTATTACAGCAAATAGATAGATGGCTATAAATCACAGGATTTTGTTTCAACTTTCATAAACGACTAATGCAGAAACCAGATGCACTCACGGTTCACTAGCATAGGTCAGTGCAAGCTTTGCTTCTTAGTTCTTCATGTAAAATTGCATCCAGTGAATCCAGAAAATGACTTTAATCTTGTTCTTTCTCCTATTTCCTTGACTCACTTTATTTTCACTTCATCGGTCATAACCTTTGTTATCTTCCCACATGCCTCATTTTTTACAGCAATTATGTCTTTATAACTTTGAATAATATTCATATTTACAGGTTTTTGGCCAATCTATTTGAATCAAAATTAATTTAATATTTATTTTGGGTTTGGGTATCCTGTTCTTATGTTCTAGAAAATGGGACATTTGATTCTCTGACCTTTATTTGAAGTTTTCATCTGATTTCTAGAAATGAATGTGGTTATTCTCACTTTTCTTCTATGGCAAAACATAACTCTATAAGCATTTCAATAAATAAAAAGAATAGGATACTCTGTATGCTTTCCCTCTAGATGAATCATGAATGTAGAGATATCTGCCCATTAAAGTCTGGAATTATGGCTGAAATTCTGTTCAATTGTCTTGTCAATTTCACTGTTTGCAGTAATACTTTGAATACTGCTTCAGCAGACTGGTATTGCTTCATATTGAGTTGCCTTTTTTGGCGGCTTTAAAGAAGCCTTATGGGTTCAAGATTCCCGTCTCATCAGCTCAGCAATGGCCTGTATGTATCAGGTCGTCCTGAACAGCCAAAAGAAAGAACTCCAACAATGAGCTCAGTTGCCATGCCTTACACTGGCGGTGACATCAAGAAGTCAGGAGAATTAGGGAAAATGTTTGATATCCCCATGGATGGTTCTAAATCAAGAAAATCTGGTCAGCTAAATAGTGCTCCTTCACGGACTGGATCATTTGCAGGAGCTGCTTCACATTCTGGACCTATCATGCCAAATACAGCAGCTCGTTCTGTTTATACCACGTCAGGTAATGTATCTTCTGGAGGCATGTCTGCTTCAGTATCAATGAAGAAGACCAACTCTGGTCCACTGAATAAACACGGAGAACCAGTCAAAAAGTCATCTGGCCCTCAATCTGGCGGAGTCACACGCCAAAACTCTGGTCCAATTCCACCTGTTCTTCCAACGACTGGTCTTATTACGTCTGGCCCACTAAATTCATCTGGGGCTCCAAGGAAGGTATCTGGTCCATTAGAGTCTACAGGATCAATGAAATCACATAGCTCCTCTGTAGCTCACAATCCAGCCATGACGACTCTTAGCCTAGATGATGATCATTCCTTCAGGAAGAACTTCCCAAAGCCGATATTGTGGTCTGTGATTCTGATTTTTGTTATGGGATTCATTGCTGGTGCTTTTATCCTTGGAGCTGTCCACAATGCCATTCTCCTCATTGTTGTAGTAGTTCTTTTTGGTGCTGTTGCTGCATTATTCACTTGGAATAGTTGTTATGGGAGGACAGCCATTGTTGGTTTCATTTCTCGTTATTCTGATGCTGAGCTTAGAACCGCCAAGAATGGGCAATTTGTGAAGGTTTCTGGGGTATGTAACTTAGTTAATATTGACATATACATGTATAATACTATTAATTAAGCATATAAACATGGGAAAAGCATAATCACATACACAACTAACCACCCTTGCTTTGTGAATTCATTTCTTCTTTCATTCATTGGTTGGTGGATAAGTGATTTTTATGTAATGGATATCCATGACTTGAATGGTTGGTGGGTGTCTCTTTCTGTAATTGTACCATTTTGGCTGTTGTTTATGTTATATATATATGCATAAATGAGAGAAATATACCGATGATTCGTTCCCTTTTGAAGGTGGTTACCTGTGGTAATGTTCCATTGGAGTCCTCCTTTCAAAAAGTTCCTAGGTGTGTCTATACATCTACAAGCTTGTTCGAATATCGAGGGTGGGATTCAAAAGCAGCCAACCCAAAACATCGCCGTTTTACGTGGGGACTCAGAGCAGCTGAGGTAATTGCAATAATATGTTGAATCTTTTCTTTTCAATTTTCTGTTTCGTTAAAGATTACTTTTGGGAACTGTTGATATACCTTGGCTATGGAGATGAATTAGATATTGTTCATTCCGGTTGAAAATACTTTGCTTATGCAAACAAATTTTCATCTTTTCCTTCCTATAGTTAAATTTATTCTGTTGACTTACTCTTATGATCTATCCTTGTGTCTATGTATAACCTTCATTAAAGCTCTATATTTACTTAAGTTGCATTGTAATATAACTATTCCCTGGAAGGACTTATATAGTGCTAAAGTTTGGTTTCTAGGAGCTTCTTGCCCCATCTATCTTTGAGCCATTGAAAGGGAAAAAAAATTAAATAATTATTATTTCTCTTTACTTTCCATCTAAGCTTTTCATCGAATGCATTTTTTTTTCTTGCTTTTGATTGATTAATTTGTTGGGGCTTTGAGTTCATGCTCTTGTGATGGTTTTTATCTGCTATTTATTATGTGAGAGTATTCTGTTACTGTTACTAAGTGTATCTTCATGCCTGATGTGGTTTGAGTGTGTGTTGGGAAGTCTTGGTTTAATGGTTTCAAATATGGTTAACTGAAGTTTTTGCCGCCATCTTTTGAACTGTTTCCTTGTGTGAGCCAGACATGCCTGTGTCAAGATGCAACTTGTGTATTTGGGGATTTTGCTGTCTAATCTTTTCTGTCTTGAGTATTTTAATATTTTCATTGCATTTATTTAATGCAGAGGCATGTGGTGGACTTTTACATCTCTGATTTCCAATCTGGATTGAGAGCATTGGTTAAAACAGGCTATGGTGCCAGGGTGACTCCTTATGTTGATGATTCTATTGTAATTGATGTTAACCCGGCCAATAAAGACATGTCCCCAGAGTTTCTTCGATGGTTGGGAGAGAGAAACCTTTCAAGTGATGATCGAATAATGCGATTAAAAGAAGGGTAAAGTACTTTATCTTGCTGAAGAGTTGAAAATTTCCAGGTTAAACCCTTTCCATTAGTTGTTGGGGAGGTGGGAAGGGCATTGTTGCTAGCGGTAACTATTTTTTTGGGGTTAAACTTGTTGCTAGAAATTAACATTAATTGTCTTCCATGTGCCAAATATCTGGATGGGTTTTGCCTATTGCTGAAATACAAAGTGTTGTCCAGAACATAATTCATGTTATGCACCATGGTACTAATGGCGATGACAACAGAGCTCTATAGCGTTTAAGCATGTTTAAGCATCAATATAAGAAAGTTGGGGTAACCCTGGGTGGTAGGATGTTCTTATGAAACTGCCATTGATCTTTTTGTAGGTACATCAAAGAAGGTAGCACAGTTAGCGTAATGGGAGTTGTTCAAAGAAATGACAATGTGCTTATGATTGTCCCTCCACCTGAGCCTTTGAGTACCGGATGCCAATGGGCTAAATGTATATTTCCAGCTAGCCTTGAGGGTATTGTTTTGAGATGTGAGGATACATCAAAGATTGATGTCATTCCAGTGTAGTTATGCGCTCCAGAAACGTCTTAGGTATTCTTCTTTAAAGAAGTATTTTCTTACCATATCAGCAAAGAAAAAAATGATGGTGGTGGTTGTGTTGTTTGTATTTTGTAAGCTAAAGTGTTATTGGTGAGTATGATGATTCTACAACTGACATCGGTGATTTCTTTTTTCCACAGTCGACTCCTCCTAGTTTGGTGTATAGCTAATGAAAATTCTTATTCGTTTATTTTTCCTAAGGATTTTATACTTTTTAATGGATGTGGTTTTATGTAGTGAGAAGTTGTATTCGGTGGGACTAGCTGCTTATAAATGTCAAAGGAATCTATCATGCATGTTATAGAATTGCCTATTTGGTGAATTTTGAAAGAAGGGTACCATTTAATACTTCTGCTTCTCTTGTCCTCCATTCTGTAGTCTTTGTTAGGAGGGGACCCAATTATATGCATTATACAAACAACAAAATAGTATGCATGGTTTACTATTTTCCAATTTGATTTTTTTTCTTTTTTTAAAAAAGAGTTTCTATCAGGACAGAGAAGTCATTGAAAGTTGCACTATGCGGTTTTATTATCACATAATATTGGTAAATTAACATTCAAAAGAGTATGGACTATGGATTTTGTGTATAAACTATAAACTATGAACTATAAAGTATAAGAAGAGGGCATGTGAACCGTGTATTGTGTACAAGCAACAATAATGCAGAAATCCACGTCTTTGGTACTCATTCCTTTAACCTGTCCACTGTGTCCGAAGAACAAAGAAGCACTTAGCCTAGTCTAGCCACTTGTTTTCGTTTGTTTATTAATAGCAATACTACTAATCATTAGTTTCAGATTGGAAGCTCTATGGATAGTTTTCCTTATCTGCACGTTCGTGTGCATGTCTATTACTATTGGAGAAGATATCTTTCTGGGAGTGACAGAGATTCAGAAGTTCCTATTTTACCTTTTCCCTACTTTCTCCTAAACTGGCCGGTACTAGCACTCGGTTAAGACGCTTGTAAATCAGCCATATGTGTGTTTGTTTCCTCCAAATAGCGAGTAAGCTAGCTTCTCAATATATAATCACAAATCAACTATATCCTTTTGTTTCCAATGCATATCTTTTCTGTTTCTTTGTTGATGATACCGATATATAAGTGGAGAAACAAAAAGAAACTTGTGCAGTATTTAGTTTTTTATTCAATTTCAATGTTTTGCTTATTGGAAGATATAGTAACGGCAAGAATGCTATCGAACCCGTTTGGTTATTTTATTTTAATAGGTTCATTTTTTCTGGCTCTGACCAGCTATGTAAGTAATTATATTTGAACTTTGAAGTATATCGTTATTTTTTGGTCACGTTATGTTGGGTCTTTTTGTTAAGTTTTTAGAAGAGATGAAACCGAAGCCGTGACAGATGGTGGAGCAGGAGAGAAGGTCAAATAAGCTTTAGCCAAAAGCTTAGGAAAGGGTAGAGCTACGGGGGAAGATATTGCAAAATCAGCAGCAAAAATGTCAGGGGAAGCAGACAAGCAGTGCAGAAGACTAGAGAAGGTGAAGAAGAGATTGTAGGAGAGGGAAAGAGAACTTCAAAACAAGTTATGGAGCAACCAACCACTTAATCCTCATTCCATGAATTTCTATTAAACGACAAAGGGTGTGTTAATGGTGAGCGATTGAGATACTTTGCAACCTCCGAGTCGCCATTGTGTAAAAATATGAATTTCTACTTCGTCACTCTCAAACATATTTGATCTAGATAAGTATCCAAAGTTCCAAACTAAATGAAGCAATAAAGACATAAAATTTGAAAAACAATCGTGCATTTACTACCACACATGATTCAAGTTTAGTTCTAATTTATGCAGTAATTATATTAAAATTGTAGTATGCCAACTCAATGAAGTTCTACAAAGTCCCAATGAAAAAGTAGTTTTTAACTTGAGCAATAATAATTATATTAAGACAACAAGAGTCGGGGGTCACTCCCAAATTCAAGACTAAAGTAACCCTATAGAGTTGCAAATGAATAAATTAAATATAAATATATGAAAATAAGAATTTGTGCTACTCCTAGCGATATAGCAACTTGTTAATGAATGAATTTAGATAGACTACAGCTATCAATAATTTGGGAACATTTTTTGAATATGAATTGTTTTCCATCGTGCTTTTTATCCGTCAGTTTCATTAGAAAAAATGCCATGAGCCTATAGTTTGTCACAATGACAGTTTTCATTATGCAATATATTATATTGTTATTCTATTTTTTTTTGGGTGTATAAAGTATATAATTTTATAGCCCTTGACAACCAAACACATCCATGACAACCAAACACATTCATGACCATGACCATGACCATGACCAGTATCAGGTTTAAAAAGTGGAAAGGAACAATGATTACATTATATTGTATAAAATGAAAAAAATTGCAAACCAAAGGTGATTGTCGGGTACATTGGGGACTTACAAGCTACGACTACAAATATCTCCATGCAGCAGCTACAGGTTTATAAGATCTCCATTTTTTTTTCTTTACACTCCAAACAACATAGATTCAATAGAGCAATTTTCTAGTTGAATCAGCATATTTCTTTAATAAGTTTCCTGTAAAAGCAATAATTAAAAATAAAGAATCGAAATAGAGTACACAGGGTATTGGGGATAAACCACGCCCTTGTGGCTGTGAACTTTGAGTTGGCGCCCAAACATCCATATTAACATGACATCACCATGAACAGACCAACGTGATATACATATATGAGAGGAACCATGGAGACAAGCTGCAAATGCAATAAATTCAAGACGACTCTGCAGAAGATGCATACTAGAGTTAGAAGAGTAATATAGGCAATGAAAAGAATTTCAGAGAAATAATGTAAGTAAAGAATCAAGAACACTGGATGGAGATAACGTGCAAGAATGTAAAGGTGTAAATGATTTGATAAAGATGCATTGCTGTCTGCTGAGCATGATTTTGACAACTGACATTAGCATTTTCGATTATGAAATTAGAGAAACAAAAAGCATATAACATTTACCACCTATAAATTGCTATAAATATGTCTGCAATAGGATAATAGGGGATGGATGAATCCAGCCAGTTTCAAACTTAACATCTAAAAAAGGAGCAGAAACTTTAATGAGGAAGAATGGGATGCGCATATACCAATTAGTAAAGGCCCAACATCCTTAGTTCTGTTAGATGGCTGGGATCAAGTTCAGGCACGTTCTTTACATGTTCTCGATCTTCTACCACATATTCCTAGCATTGAATAGGTAAACAACAAAGTGAAGAGTTGAATACCATCAAATCTCTACAAAAAAAAAAGAAAAAAAAAGTAAATTTATATAATCCTTATATGATAAAGAATCAATTGTAATCCTTAAACGATACAAGAATGAGTATATAAACGACAAGTTTCCCTGAAATTGCATATCTTATGACCAAAAGGCCTGTTTAGTCACAACCATATTACTAGTTTTACATGCAGTTTATAGCAGCCAACTTAAAAAATAACCCTTGCTGTCAAATTGATATGAATTCATAAATTAAATAACAGACCTTTGTCAATTCTTGTTTGGCAAGAACATGGTAGTGGCGTTCATTAATTCTTTGGCCACATATTATGGCTATGAAGAAGCCATAGAGCAAACCCACCAAAACAATGGCTAGAACTGCAAAATAAAGCAATATAATGAACTTGCCATTGCATATAATAAAGTTGCTAGATTAAGATAGCAGCCTGTCATACATATACCATTGAGTTTACCAACCAATTGAGAAACTATAACATCCTAGCATGAAATAGTCACAAGTGAAGGAAAATGGTGCAAACATTGCCCATGAAATTTGTAGGGGAGAAGCAAGGGGTATACCAGCCATTGTATAAAATCCATATGGATGTTCTTCATAACCAAACATTTCTCTCAGTTCATCTCCATAAAATTTGTAAACAAGCACCCCCAAGAAAGCAACAACCTGTTAAAATTAGAGAGAGAAAAACTTAACAGACATTCTTTCAAGTAGATATTTTTAAATACATTTACAATACATAGTATCCCATCAAATAATCTCTTTTGGTGGGCATGGATCTTCAATGTCGATACTCACGAAACTTAAAAAGTAAGTTCCATTTCGTTACTTCCATCTACACTTTCACTCCGTGCAGGTTTTGTTTGGATTAGGTGGGACATTCAACGTTAGAATCAACACACTTATAAAATTAAAATTGGAGGAGACTTTTATTTTCTGCTATGACACTTCACCCACAGTAACCAACCAGGCTTCAGTCTCAACGAAGGCTGTCATAAAGACGAATAGCTTATGATGTTACAGAGATTAGAAGATATTTTAGTCACTCATATGTATTATCAAACTGTTATGCTTTTGGAACCATATCAACTGCAGGCTCTTGTTAGGTTTCAAAATTTAAGCCTTTACATAATGTGCCATTTACAGCCATAATATGGCTAACAACTAAGGTGGCTTTTACATCAAATTAGGGAACACAGAGTTCTGACTTTGAGTTTATCCTATGAAAAGGAGCTATAGCTTTTCATGCTGGATTTATCAGTGTAAGTTTCTGGAAGAACTTAGACATGCTACAAATATTCGATTACCTGGCGTTGCTTCTTTCCTTACAGCACTACTACAAATCAAGAAAACTAATTGAAGTGAGTTTCCATAAAATATTTTATGCCATCAGAGAGTAAAACTATCAACTGAGATTTCTTCCTAGAAACAGCACAACATGCGCAATGTATATCCACATATATGATGTTATATAGACTCCTAGGGCAGCCATAGCAATAGCCAAGACTGAAGAACGCCAGATGGGGGAATGGTGAATACAAATAGGACTGATCATATTAACCACCAGAAAACAAAAAAAAGGGCAAAAGTAATGCCATCAACATGAGTACCAATTCACAATACACAAATGAGATAATCAATCCCATACCAGTTGAACAATTATGAAAATGAATGCATGATCCCTCGCAACAAGGAACTGAAATTTTAATCTCAACCACCACCGATCTGGTGGGACATTTGCACGTAATATGAAGACAGCTCTGCACTCTGTACAGTGAGAAAAAGCAAAGCCCTCCTAGTACAACAAAAGGAATGAAAAGTTAGTAAATAAGCATCACAGAAGCATCAATATACTGGAAAGCCTCACAGGACCATGAAAGGAACAAAAATCAGCACTAGATCTCCAATAGCAAATAGATAGTTCTACTGCTTTTGAATCAAACATTAGTATTATTATGATCAAGCAGAAGGAACACCAAGAAGGAAAAACAAACCAACCTTTGTAGACCTCCAATTATCGAGACATGATCTGTGGACATACTTTTGGGTACCTTTGCAATGGCATGGAGCAATTAAATCTTCTCCTAAAAAAAATTCAGTTAATGATTAATAAGTTGCCAACTTTCAAATACATATGACCTACAAGTTGGTTGTAAGGCTACGAATTTGATATTGATTCTATCTGAATTTAATTTCATCTTGTGAAATCGTCAGGTAAATTCATGGAAAGGATATATATCAATAATTGTAATCAGTATCATGACAGGTGAGATAGACCTCCACTATCAAGGCATATCCGGCATTGTGGCTGATCCGCATTTACCAGATGACAAGTCTCATCAACATGAACATTCTGTAAATCAGGAGTGAAATCCCCTCCAGCAGCAATAATTTCACAAGAAAATGAAGACTCTCCAGATCCTTGCAAATTAAGATGCTGATTCAAGATGGGTTCGCTTTCTGAACATTCTTCCTTGTCACCATTTGATGCTAATTGCATTTCGGGAAATGTATAATCAGGATTAAACAATGATATTCATCGGCAGAGCTATGATTACCACAGACCATTTCAGCAGAAGTAAGAAACCTGCAAATTAGGGGGGGGGGGGAGGGGGAACCAAGAACAATTTATTAAAATGAGTTTTATGAAGAAATGAATAGAGTGGTCAACGATGAAGATGACACAAACGGAGATATTTTGAGAGGAAATAGCAATAAAATTAGAAATTTGTAAAGGCAGTGCAGTGGGTCATGTTTACTAAGGATGAAAAATTGTAACAAGTTAGAGTTGTGGTGAGGAGGATAATAGACTCATAGCAACTAGGGCAGGCTTGCCTAGATAAGGCTAACAATAACATCCTCTCATCTCATCTGATGCCGCTAACGCAAACACAATATAAGAGAGAGAGAGAGAAGAGGTAGAACAGATTATAGTCATAGATCGAACAAGTAAAAGCGTATCCATATCCAATTTCTAAGTTGTGGTTGATCTGTATCTGTTTTGTAGATCACAATGCTTGAATTGAATTGAATTGAATTTAAAACAAAACAAAATGACGGAGCTGGAGCTGAGACAGTTAACTTACCTTAATAATAATAATAAACACCAAAGAGAAAGGGAAAAAGCAGCAAGCAAACCCCAATTTTGATCAGATTCATCATTCAATGAATTCAAGTTTCAAGTTGAAGTTGAACAACCCCATTTCCCTGTTTCCTCCTGTTTTTGGTATTTTGGGGTTTTGGACCTTTTTGACCTTCCAACCTTTCAATTGGAAGCCCATCTTTCAAGCCTAGTCTAGGCCCAAATTTACGTGGAGGCATGGCATGGGTGGGTGGAGGTGGGGTCCTCAATGCATTTTTGTCGTCTCTTGTATTTAATGCTTATCTTCTGCTTCGCTCTCCCTCATTCGTCAGTAACATCTTCGCCGATTCTTTCTCTCTCTTATTGACTTCCATGTAAACAAATGCATCATGTATAAGTTCACATAAAGTGTACTCAATTTTTTAATAAAATTTATTTTATATCAATGTATAATACATTTGTATATATAAAAATACCTCTAATTATTAGATCTCCTCCCTTAGGCCCTAATCCAAAGATAGAAATTTGGATACTACAATAATTTATAAATAAGTAAATATTTATTAATTATTAATAAATAAATAAGTTTATTAATAATTAATAGATATTTATTTCTCCATATATAATTTTAGAGAATGCATGCAAAAGATAGAATAGAGAATCAGAGAAGTAGAGATAGATAGATGAAGATGAAGGCAATAGCATAAACCTTAACCCTAGGTGGTGGTCGTACTCTCTCCTCCCTGTTTCCATGGTCTCGCCTACTCACTCACAGAACCAAATCCAACCAATCTTTTTCGGATTCCCTCATACGCAAACGCAACCTTGAGGACGCCATCTGGGACTGGGTAACCCACTTCCTTTTCTCTTATCAATCATATAAAAAAACAATGACATCTCTTTCACATTCTAATTAAATTTACCTTGCTTCAGTTCATCATACTCTGTATTCCTATTGTCGCGACCGTAAAATTAATCGCGGCGAAATAGCAACTTAAATTAAAAAAAAATTAATTTTAAGAGTCGCCACCAATTTTATTTTTATTAGGAAAAATTGGAAAACCAAAGAAAAATAGTCTTTGAAAACCAGATCGGATTCGGGAGTCGGTTATGCTTAGGGAAGGGCGGAAAGTTAATCCCACAAAGACTTAACACACTGTCCTAAGACGATACTCTCAAATCAATTATGCAAGTTCTTAATAATCCTTGAAAATATTTGTTTTACCCTTTTGTAAAAAAATATGAAATAAACAAATAAATTATGAAAATTTAATTTTTGGCTTGACGAATATGATTCCATTCCTACGTATCCTCAGTGCGATGAGAACTCAAAGTTACGTAGTTCTTTAGAAAATATTTGTGGGTTGATTGATTTTTAAAAATTAAAAATTTGAATTAACAAGTCGTCGCGACTCGATTAATCAATTTGAATAGGTGAAGCTTCGGCGTCACGCTACTGACGTCGTCACTAATTATCAAGTTTGTTATAAAACTTTTATTTAAAATTACCAATTAGTGATTTAACTAAAAAATAAAAAAAAAACATGATAATAATTTAAATGTAATAATAATAATAATAATAATGTAAATTATCAAGTTTGTCATGACTCGGATATTTACAAAATATAAGGTTAGCAATTTGTCATTGACTCGGTAACCCATTTTTATTCCTTTTTAAAAATGTTTAATTATTTCTTTATTTATCATTGTTAACTCCCAAAATCTAGCCCGACAAACGATAATAAATGAAATAAAAAAAAAAACAAGGAAACGTAAAAAGAAAACCAAGAAACAGATAACCCAAAACCGAGAGATACAACATAAGAGGAACTCGTTTACGGTCAAATTAGCGGGGAGGTGGTTGGCTTCTTCGGTTCGACGGTCAATTGCTTTCGAAGTCCGACGGTCGGGAGTTACTTTCGAGATCCGACGGTCGAGCACAAGGTCGCTCAATAAACACTCACGTAATGCAGGAGGTGACTCGTAGGAGAGGATCTGGTATTGGTAGCCGCGACGGTCGGTTGGTTGAAGGATTTGGTATCTCGATCAAACGGTCGGTTGGTTGAAGGATTTGGTATCTGATCCGACGGTCGGTTGGGAATGATTTGGAGTTCGACGGTCGGTGAAGGGAAAGATTTAGGGTTCGACGGTCAAGTTGAAGGTTGGTGGATGGTGATGGAGTTTGGATGGGTTGTCAGTGAGAGGAGTGGAGCTCACGGTTAGACGGTCGAATTGGAGAATGTAAGTGGTAAAGTGAAGGATCTGGCTTCTATACAGTCCGACGGTCGGTGAGGAAGGTTGATGGATTCGACGGTCGAGTGAGGGGATGGAATTTGGTTGATGGTAATGGAGTTTTGGACGGGTTGTTGGTGAGGTTGCTTGGTGAGGGACGGTGGCGGTGTGGTTTGACGGTCGGTTGGAAGGGCGATTTCTTATGTGCGATCCGACGGTCGAGTTAGAGGTGAAGTTGAGTGATTCTCGCTTTGGAGTTTGACGGTCGGTTAGGGGTAAGTATGAGATGGATTCGACGATCGGTTGGGTGTTGGTGGATGGTGATGGAGTTTGGATGGGTTGTCGGTGAGGTGAAGGTGGTAATCGGGTGTGGTTCGACGGTCGGTTCGGGGATGGATTCGACGGTCGGTTGGGAAGGGTGATGGATTGGTTGATGGTGGAGGTGGATATTGATAATGAAGATGAAGGGGAATGGGTAAGCTCGTAGGTGTTAGTGCAGAATGCTCACGGTTGAAGCTTAGAGAGAAGGTGATGGTGAGTTGATTAAGTTGGTGTGCTTGAAGAGTCTTGGTGAAGGTTGGTCTTTGAAAGTTTAATATCAGCCTCCGATGGAGAGATCCTTCTTCAAGGTCTTGAAGTTCGTCCTCTCTTATTAGTTGCTAGCCGCCAGGTGATAATGGAGTGGAGTGGTTACGCATAATGGAGTGAGTGATAACAAACTGACAATGGAGTGGGTGATCATGCCTAATGGAGTCAGTGAATTAGTGAGGGAGTAGTTAGAAAATAATAAAAAAGAAAAGTGAGTGTTCTTTGTGTGTGATTTTTTTTGTTTTGTTTATTGTTTATTTTATTTATTTTATTTTTTTAATTTTTCTCTTTTATTTTTAATTTATACTTTTTTTTTTATTTTTTTTTCTTTTAGCCTGGTCAAAATTGGGTGTTCACTTAACGCCCTCTTCCAAGGAACGTCACATGGTCGATTACAATGCGGAAATAAAGTTAGGTGAGTTGAGACCGGTCTATTTTAATAAGACGCGTATATTCACTAGATTATAGTTGGGTATTTTAATTGGCGGTTATGTTATATATATACTTTTTTTTTTTCTTTTTAATTAGTAACCATGTTAACGAGACATCAATGGAAATAAAAGATCAAAGTAAAACATGCATAGGAATTAACATCTCGCATCATCATATATATATATATATATAAGTTTATCAAAACATTTAGTTACAAGCCTGGTACATCAAAAAGCAAAGCTATACACCCCCCAAAGTATTACATACACATCCCCAGGTATCGAATTTACTGACCACTACAAACAAAACATCGGGCCCCCAAAATAAAATACTTGGTAGCCTTCAGTAGCTACGAATAACATCAATCCCTCAAGTGAGGAGGAATCGTGTCAGGATCCTCTTCAGGGTCCTCTTCGAGGTCGTCCTCAGGGACTTCCTCGGGATCTTCCTCAGGATCTTCCTCATCATCAGAGGAAATCACCATAGGAATAGCGAGACACACGGGACGGGGCCCGAGGCGTAGAACGAAAAGAGTCCTCTCTCGGAGTGAAGTAACGATCGCCCCACATCTCGCGTATCGGTGGTGAAACTCCGGACGTAGGCTAATACGGCGGTGAAGACAGGGTGGTTCGTGGCGCCTCCAGGCTAGGGATATCGAGACATCTCCCGTGTAGACACGGCGTTGAACTATAGTTGATATACCGGCACTCGGCCTCTCCTAAGAAAGTCGGACGTACATCTCCCAAAAATCACGTGCGTACGGGGCTCCATAGTCTTCTTGTAGTCGCTCGGTCAAGATAAGGCCAAAAACCGGGAAGTTGGGAGCTTCCTGTTCCTCACGGTTGTCTTCGATGAGACGCAATGTACGGATAAACGAAATGGAGAGACGGGAAGGAAAAGAGGTAAGACATCCTTCCGTCATTACCAATTATAGCATCAAGAAACCAAACGGCGCAAAGCGCCCACATAGCATTTACAACAACGGTAATAGTAATAGACATTCAAGAGCGATTATGATCAAGCAAATATTCCGAGCGATCATAGGTATATCAACAATATATCAATGCCGGACCATAATAATGATAAATGCAAATAATGCACGGACTCTATACACATGAGCCCTCAATAACCAAGATCCTACTCCATGGAGCTAGACACAAAACACTCGGAGAGAATGATCAGGGAGACATGCCAGTATCTCGTCAGCCATAAAAACAAGTGCTTTCCGAAAATAATCAGTCATTTCGCGCAGACAAGGCTTTATACAAAGACATTCTTACAAGATCTCGATATAGGGGCGTGGCGGTCGGATCGTTGGTGCGTTTGCATCGGTTTGTCTCACGGTCCCGGAGGGGCTACCACGCCTTTTGTGAAACACCCGCGCCCCAACGCCCTCAAGGCCAACTACAGACCCCACTTGTCTATTCGCACCCGCACTAAGGTGTGTTCAACTCCTAGGCAACTAGGCCTTACGACAGTCCAATGGACAAATCACAATGCATACAGACTCTATGCATAATCATGTATGATTATTATCACATACTATTCCATCATATGTCACAATTTGCCAAAGTAAGAATTAATACAGTCAATGGTCTCTCACATGGACCCACAATAGCATAATATTGTCATTAAATAGATCAATACCCTTTTCAAAACGTATTATGAGTTCTTGCTTAGGTTTAGCTTTACTTACAGGGTTTGTCTCTAAAGGAATTCTCTTAGTTAACTTAATTCCTCTTAGGTAATTTATTCATATGCCCTTAGAAGGTTATTCTAAGATCTCATAATCTCACACTCTCATGTTCTTCCCTGTTTATGCATCCCTAAGTAATTTCTAGTCATCCCATTTATTTATGATCAATATTCCTCTATTAGTCCCAAGGTTTTGGGTCCAGGAAACTACACGGTCGGAATCACAAATTGAATCACAGATTTCAATTACTAGGTGTTGGGTGATAGGTATACATTTGAATTCGACAGAGACTACGTTTTATGAATGATTGAAGTTGCTATTCGACGAAGAATAATGTAACAGGAGGAGGAAAGAATGGGAAAACATTTTTATAATAGGATTGGTAAGAAATCATTTTCTCGTCGGATGGGGGTTCGTCGGACGAAGAAATCATTTTCTCGTTTGGATGGGGTTCGTCGGACGAAGATCAAAATCTGTCGAACCCTCCGGATGGTCGGCAAAAACCTCAATTCGACGGGTATAGGTGTCGACGTTGGAGAAAATCTCCCAAGTGTCGAACCGACGAACACCGGTCGAAATCTCTAATTTCGACGGAGTGCAGAGAAATTCATCTACTCGACATGCATTGTCTCTCAAATTCGACGATTATTGACTTTGGGGCATTTTCTTGTAAGTGTCCAGGGGACTCTATTCGACGGGTTTTGGTCGGAAGATCAATCTCGACGGGCATGATCGAGGTTCATACTCGACGGATATTGACATTGTGTTTAGTGGTCGAAGATCTAAACTCGACGGATTTTCACTTAGTGTTTGCTGGTCAGAAATCTAAATTCGACGGGTTTGACATTCGACGGAAAGGGTCAGGAGTCTAAACTCGACGGATTTTAACATTTTACTAAGTAATTAGGTTATCACGTTCGACAGGTTTTAGGTTATCACGTTCGACAGGTTTTAGGTTATCACGTTCGACAGGTTTTAGGTTATCACGTTCGACAGGTTTTAGGTTATCACGTTCGACAGGTTTGGCCATGGGTCCTTACTCGACGGATTTTAACATTTTATTAAGTGGTTAGGTTATCACGTTCGACAGGTTTGGCCATGGGTCCTTACTCGACGGATTTTATCATTCGACGAAAATGGTCAGAAATCTTCATTCGACGGATTTTGACATATCACCAAAAGATCAAGGCATTATATTCGACGAGTTTGGCCAAATTTCTTACTATTACTAGTTTCCACATTAAGTTTCCAAATTCTGGGCTCAACACCGTAACTATCCGAAAATCACTCGGAACTCATTCCCTTCAATATTACACATTCCAATACATCCAGTTATATTTATATATATGTACATTCAAAACTCAAACAATCAAATAACACATATACCATACAAACAACATACAAAAGCGAGAAAGACCCTCAACAAAATCACAGACGTTCCTAAATGCTAAGAGAGGTTGAGGAGGAGTGTCTTCCTCTTACCTTAGAGAAGCACAAAGAAAGGTCACTCCTTTTGGTCGAAATTATATTTTCGGCTCCCAAGAGATCCTTAAATATTCAAGCTCACCAAAATCGAGAATCAAGTGTTGAAATGGATACCCATGGTCATCAAAATGACAGGTGGGTTACGAAAATGAGGAGAGATGAGGAAAAAGCTAAGGACTTTACCTTAAAGTTCCAACCTTTAAGCTTCAACCGTGGAGGAAGAAGAAGATGAAGAAAACGTAGAACTTTGAAGATGATTCCCTCGGGTATGGTGTTTCTCCGCACACGAAATGGTGGCTTTGAGTGTGACGGTATTGGAGGTGAAAATATGAAGGTGGGTGGGTCTTCTTTGTAAGGAGAAATGAAAAGAGAGAAAGATGAGTGCTACGTACGGGAGGAGGAAAATGTGGGGATTGAAGAATGAATTAAGTCCCTTAATTCAAATGTGCAAGACCGAAAATGGGAAGAGAGAGAAATAATAAAAAAAATGATTCAAAGAAGCTTCCTTGAGAAGCTTCGCACGCTTCTCTACGAAGTGCATAGTAAGCTTGTCTCCTTGATTAAATACCTCGACGGATGATTTATTACACTAGCGAGATAAAAACTCAAAAATGTAGACCTCGTAAACGTGCCGGACTCGGGTTTAGTAAGATCCCCGTTGACACGTTGACAGTCCAAGGTTTACCGACTTCGGGAAAATATTCTATTCTCCGGCTCCACTCAAGACACACATAAAACGAAGAATATATTAAAATATTCATCATCTCCAGAAAATTCCACAAAAATTCTTAAAAATTACAAATATTATAAAATGATCGTTTTTAACAAAATAATGAATTTTCGGGATGTTACAACACTCCCCTTCTAAAAAGAAATTTCGTCCTCGAAATTTGCATACCTTAGAATAACTGTGGGTATTGCTCTCTCATCTTGTCTTCTAACTCCCAGGTTGCATCTCCAGTCACCTCGTTCCAGATCACTTTCACCAATGCGATCTCCTTGCCTCTTAATTGCTTTATCCTGCTATCCTCGATTCTTATAGGAGACGTCTCATAAGTTAAGTTTTCTTTTAGTTGTACTGTATCTGGTGCTATGATATGACTTGGGTCAGGAAGGTATTTCCGAAGTTGTGACACATGGAAAACATTATGAATGTTTGAAAGAAAAGGAGGTAAGGATATTTGGTATGCTACAGGACCTACACGACCAATGATTTGGTATGGTCCAAGGAATTTAGGAGTGAGTTTTCTAGATTTTAAAGCCCGCCCACCCCAGTCGTAGGTGTGACTTTCAGGAATACATGCTCACCTTCCTCAAACTCAAGAGGTTTTCTCCTTCGGTCTGCATAACTCCTTTGTCGACTCTGAGCCGTCCTCATCTTTTCCTGAATCATTTTAACCTTCTCAGTTGTCTGTTGTATAATCTCGGGTCCAATAGTAAGGCGCTCGCCGTCTTGGTACCAACACATAGGTGTTCGACATCGTCGTCCATACAGAGCTTCATAGGGTGCCATCCCTATGCTCGAATGATAACTGTTGTTGTAGGTGAATTCTATCAAGGGTAGAATGTCATCCCAACTCCCAGTTTGCTCTATGGTGCAAGCTCTAAGCAAATCTTCCAAAGATTGGATTGTTCTCTCCGACTGACCGTCGGTCTGCGGATGATAAGCAGAACTAAGTTGTAATTTTGTCCCCAATGCTTCTTGCAAACTCTCCCAGAAATTTGAAGTAAACCTCGGATCTCTATCTCGAAACAATACTTGTAGGCACACCGTGCAATCTGACAATCTCTCCAATATAGATCTCGAGTCAATCTCTCTAGCTTGTACTTGATGTTGATCGGAAGAAAATGTGCTTGATTTCGTGAGTCGGTCCACAATTACCCAAATCGAATCATAACCTTTTCTTGTCCTTGGTAATCCGACTACAAAGTCCATTGCAATCTTGTCCCACTTCCATTCCTAATAATAGATAACGATTGCAAGAATCCTGCCGGTCTCGATGTTCCACTTTAGCTTTTTGACAAACCAGACAAGTAGATACACGTCTAGTAACGTCACTCTTCATTCCGTGCCACCGAGCAACTTCTTCAAGTCTTGATACATCTTCGTCATGCCCGGTGCATACTCGGTTGGCTTGTGTGAGCATGATTAATGATGTATTCTCTAAGTTCTTGATTCCGAGGGACACAAACTCTCCCATGGAATCTCAAAATTCCATCCGTTCCTCTGCAAACTCTCGTTTCATTTCCTTGCTTCATCCGTCCCTCACTTCTTGTAAGAATTTGTCCTTCTTCCTCGCTCTTTTCTTATGTTTGTCCATCAACTCGCTCGAGATGGTAACCATATTCATGCAAATTTTTCCAGGTTCTAACTTCACAAAAGACCATACATCTCGAATTGCTCTATTAGATCCTTTTCCTTGATCATCGGGCGAGACACGATCATCTTCCTACTTAGAGCGTCGCCACAACATTTGCCTTGCCGAGGATGATACGAAGTTGGAAATCGTAATCCTTCGAGAATTCTAACCACCTCCGTTGCCTCATGTTCAACTCTTTCGATCATACAAATACTTGGACTCTTGTGATCACTTGAAAATGTCGAACGTTGCTCAAGAAAAATGCCTCCATATTTTCGAGCAAAAACTACAACCGCTAGCTCCCGTGTCGTGCGTCGGATAATTCTTCTCGTGCACTCGCAACGCCTTGAAGCATAAGCCACCACTCTTCCGTGTTGCATAAGTACGATCCTAGCCCTTGGTATGAAGCGTCACAAGACACTTCAAACTGTTCATTCGGATCGGGTAGCACTAACACCGGTGAGGTAGTCGATCGATTCTTCAACTCTTGGAAACTTTGCTCACAACCGTCGGTCCACTCAAAAGTTTGGTTTTTCCTTGTGAGTTGTGTAAGTGGTCCAACAATCTTGGAGAATCCTCAATGAACCTCCCAGGTAATATCCCGCTAAACCCACAAAGCTTCGAATCTCTGTTGCTTGACTTCGGCCTTTCCCATCGTAGTACTTGCCTCCCACTTTCGATGGATCCACAAAGCAATCCCACTCTTTGAGATCACGTGACCTAGAAACTTGACTTCTTCCAGCCAAAACTCACATTTTGACAGCTTTGGCATACAATTCCTTCTCCTTCGAGATCGAAGAACTATACTTGAGATGTTCAAGACATGGTCCTCCCGATTTTGAGAGTATACCGAATGTCATCAATGAAGACCACAACGAACTTATCCAAGTAAGGTCGAAAGATTCGGTTCATGTAGTCCATGAAGATAGGCTGGTGCATTCGTCACACCAAACGGCATCACCAAATACTCGTAGTGACCGTATCGGGTGCGAAAAGCGGTCTTGGGCACATCCTCTATCTTCACTCGTGATCTGATGATACCCAGATCGCAGATCAATCTTGGAAAACACCGCCGCTCCCTTCAGTTGGTCCATCAAGTCGTCAATCCTCAGGAGTGGATATTTGTTCTTAATCGTCACTTTGTTCAGCTGCCGATAGTCTACACATAACCTTGAGGTGCCATCCTTCTTGCGAACTAACAAAGACCTTTGGTGCTCCCCAGGTGACACACTTGGCCGACAAATTGCTTTTCCAAAAGCTCTTCTAGTCAAGTTTCTTTAGCTCGGCTAACTCTGTTGGTGCCATCCGTGCGGTGTTATAGACACGGGACCAGCTCCCGTACTAAGTCGATAGCAAACTCTATCTCTCGAGCCGGTGGTAAACCAGGCACACTCTCAGGAAAGACTTCGGGAAACTCATTCACCACTGGAATTGTGTCCACATCAACCTCGTTCTCGATTTTCAAAGAAGACAAGTAGCATGTATCCGTGAGCTCCTTCTTTCAAGAGAGCTTGAACTCGGTTGGCCGTCGAAAATCTAGAATTCTCATTTATGGGAAAAACTATGGTCTTTCTGGAATGCAGTCTAACGAACATGGTTAGAAGACAACCAGTCCATCCCTAGGATAATATCTAATTGGGAAAGAGGTAAACAAATCGATCGACCGAAAAGGATCGACCTTCAACAATCAATGGACGCTTTAGACAAACTTTGGTAGTAACTACGGTTTATCGAAATGGGGTAGAAACGGTTAAGTCAAAAGGTAAGGACGACACGGGTAGACTCGGTTTTGCACACGGTCATACGATATAAAAGAATGGGTTGCCCCAGAGTCATACAAGATACGGTTAAAAGATTACCTTCTATGATGCCTTCTCCTGTATCAAATCTTCGGATTCGGAGGCTTCACTCACGCTCATAGTGTAAACTCGTCCTCCACTTGCGGTTTCTTGGCTTTCGCAACATTCATTGAAGGTTCGACCTTCGCTTGATTGCGGTCTGTAGATGTGTCCAGGTTTCCCACATCGAAAACAGATAATCCCTTTGATAGGACAATCCCTTATCGATGATCTTTTCCACACTTCCCAGGCATTTGGAGGGGTATGCCAAGTTTTGGCCATCCGGTTCCCACTAGAACCTCCACTTGAACTTCCACCCATGGCTTGTTGGTGACTTCCGTTGGTCGAGAGTATGGCTTCTTCCGGGAAGCGGTTAGCACCGTTGTTATTGCCGCCTCTCGGAATCTCGCAGCCCAAAGTTTCTATTCCTCATATCTCTAGATTGCTCCAGAGCCTCTACATCACAAAAGTATCCAAAGAAGGTTGTGAGAATTCATTGATCCTCAAGGTGATTACAGCTTTCCTCAATTCGTACCTCAATCCTTCCGTGAATCTTCGGCACTTCCAAGCCTCATCTGGTTGGTTCTGAAAGTAGGTCGAAAACTGTGACAAATTTTCGAATCTCGCTGCGTACTCGCTAACAGTCATATTCCCCTGTCGCGGGTTGAGGAATTCCGACTCCTTCGCATGCCTTGCGCTCGCAGGAAAATACTTGTCCAAGAACTTTTCTTTAAACAACTCCCAAGTAATATCTCGGTTCGCAGCTTCTAGCATCCTCCGCACTCCGTTCCACCAGTTCTCAGCGTTGCCTACCAGCATAAAAGTAGCATAATCCACCTTCTTACCCTCAGCGCAATTCATTCCTCGAAATACCTTCTCCAACTCCTTGATCCACAGACTAGCTTTGTCCGGATCAAATTCTCCTTTAAATTGAGGAGGATTATGGCGTCGAAATTCTGCTAAATTCGAGCATCAGCAGTAGCCTCTAACCTGTTGAGCAGCTCGCTCTTGTTGTTGCGTAACTCTCTCTTTGCTGTCGCGCGACTTGCTCGGTTGTTGTGCGATGACCTCGGCCATCCTTTGCATCGTTGTAATAATAGCCTTTGCCATGTCTTCCTTCGTGCCATCTCACTTTCTCGATTCGATTATCGAAAACACGAAAAAATCGATTGCATTCACTAAGAATACCAAACACTACTCCTTTACGAATACCATCCAGAGAACACACAAAGACAAACAAGACAGACTTAACCACAAGACCCAAAGAAACATAAACCGGGGCTCTGATACCAAAAATGTAACGCCCCTCTTCCAAGGGAACGTCACATGGTCGATTACAATGCGGAAATAAAGTTAGGTGAGTTGAGACCTGGTCCATTTTAATAAGACGCGTATATTCACTAGATTATAGTTGGGTATTTTAATTGGCGGTTATGTTATATATATACTTTTTTTTTCTTTTTAATTAGTAACCATGTTGACGAGACATCAATGGAAATAAAAGATCAAACAGAAGTAAAACATGCATAGGAATTAACATCATGCATCATCATATATATATATATATATAAGTTTATCAAAACATTTAGTTACAAGCTTTGGTACATCAAAAAGCAAAGCTATACACGCCCCAAAGTATTACATACACATCCCCACGGTATCGAATTTACATGACCCACTACAAACAAAACATCGGGCCCCCAAAATAAAATACGGTAGCCTTCGAGTAGCTACGAATAACATCAATCCCTCAAGTGAGGAGGAATCGTGTCAGGATCCTCTTCGGGGTCCTCTTCGGGGTCGTCCTCGGGGACTTCCTCGGGATCTTCCTCGGGATCTTCCTCATCATCGAGAGAAATCACCATAGGAATAGCAGAGACACGGGACGGGGCCCGAGCCGTAGAACGAAAAGAGTCCTCTCTCTGAGTGAAGTAACGATCGCCCCACATCTCGCGTATCGGTGGCGAAACTCCGGACGTAGGCTAATCACATACGGCGGTGAAGACAGTGTGGTTCGTGGCGCCTCCGGGCTGGGATATCGAGACATCTCCCGTGTAGACACAAATGCGTTGAACTATAGTTGATATACCGGCACTCGGCCTCCTAAGAAAGTCGGACGTACATCTCCCAAAAATCAGTGCATACGGGGCTCCATAGTCTTCGTAGTCGCTCGGTCAAGATAAGGCCAAAAACCAGGGAAGTTGGGAGCTTCCTGGTTCCTCACGGTTGTCTTCGATGAGACGCAATGTACGGATAAACGAAATGGAGAGACGAGGAAGGAAAAGAGGTAAGACATCCTTCCGTCATTACCAATTATAGCATCAAGAAACCAAACCAAGCAAAGCGCCCACATAGCATTTACAACAACGGTAATAGTAATAGACATTCAAGAGCGATTATGATCAAGCAAACAGTTCCAGGCAAATCATAGGTATATCAACAATATATCAATGCCAGACCATAATAATGATAAATGCAAATAATGCACGGACTCTATACACATGAGCCCTCAATAACCAAGATCCTACTCCATGGAGCTAGACACAAAACACTCGGAGAGAATGATCAAGGAGACATGCCAGTATCTCGTCAGCCATAAAAACAAGTGCTTTCCAGAAAATAATCAGTCATTTCGCGCAACAAGGCTTTATACAGCAGTATTCTCACAAGATCTCGATATAGGACTGTGGCCAGTCAGGATCGTCGGTGCGTTTGCATCGGTTTGTCTCACGGTCCAGAGGGGCTACCACGCCAGCTTTTGTGAAACACCCGCGCCCCAACGCCTCAAGGCCAACTACGGGACCCCACTTGTCTATTCGCACCCGCACTAAGGTGTGTTCAACTCCTAGGCAACTAGGCCTTACGACAGTCCAATGGACAAATCACAATGCATACTGGACTCTATGCATAATCATGTATGATTATTATCACATACTATTCCATCATATGTCACAATTTGCCAAAGTAAGAATTAATACAATCAATGGTCTCTCACATGGACCCACAATAGCATAATATTGTCATTAAATAGATCAATACCCTTTTCAAAACGTATTATGAGTTCTTGCTTAGGTTTAGCTTTACTTACAGGGTTTGTCTCTAAAGGAATTCTCTTAGTTAACTTAATTCCTCTTAGGTAATTTATTCATATGCCCTTAGAAGGTTATTCTAAGATCTCATAATCTCACACTCTCATGTTCTTCCCTGTTTATGCATCCCTAAGTAATTTCTAGTCATCCCATTTATTTATGATCAATATTCCTCTATTAGTCCCAAGGTTTTGGGTCCAGGAAACTACACGGTCGGAATCACAAATTGAGTCACAGATTTCAATTACTAGGTGTTGGGTGATAGGTATACATTTGAATTCGACAGAGACTACGTTTTATGAATAATTGAAGTTGCCATTCGACGAAGAATAATGTAACAGGAGGAGGAAAGAATGGGGAAAACATTTTTATAATAGGATTGGTAAGAAATCATTTTCTGTCGGATGGGGGTTCTGTCGGACGAAGAAATCATTTTCTGTCGGATGGGGGTTCTGTCGGACGAAGATCAAAACTGTCGAACCCTCCAGATGGTCAGCAAAAGCCTCAATTCGACGAGGTATAGGTGTCGACGTTGGAGAAAATCTCCCAGTGTCGAACCGACGAACACTGGTCGAAATCTCTAATTTCGGCAGTCCAGAGAAATTCATCTACTCGACAGGCATTGTCTCTCAAATTCGACGATTATTGACTTTGGGGCATTTTCTTGTAAGTGTCCAGGGACTCTATTCGACGGGTTTTTGGTCGGAAGATCAATCTCGACGAGCATGATCGAGGTTCATACTCGACGGATATTGACATTGTGTTTAGTGGTCGAAGATCTAAACTCGACGATTTTCACTTAGTGTTTGCTTGGTCAGAAATCTAAATTCGACGGGTTTGACATTCGACGGAAAGGGTCGAGAGTCTAAACTCGACGGATTTTAACATTTTACTAAGTAATTAGGTTATCACGTTCGACCCAGGTTTTAGGTTATCACGTTCGACAGGTTTTAGGTTATCACGTTCGACAGGTTTTAGGTTATCACGTTCGACAGGTTTGGCCATGGGTCCTTACTCGACGGATTTTAACATTTTATTAAGTGGTTAGGTTATCACGTTCGACAGGTTTGGCCATGGGTCCTTACTCGACGGATTTTATCATTCGACGAAAATGGTCAGAAATCTTCATTCGACGGATTTTGACATATCACCAAAAGATCAAGGCATTATATTCAACGAGTTTGGCCAAATTTCTTACTATTACTAGTTTCCACATTAAGTTTCCAAATTTTGGGCTCAACACCGTAACTATCCGAAAATCACTCGGAACTCATTCCCTTCAATATTACGCATTCCAATACATCCAGTTATATTTATATATATGTACATTCAAAACTCAAACAATCAAATAACACATATACCATACAAACAACATACAAAAGCGAAAAGACCCTCAACAAAATCACGAGACGTTCCTAAATGCTAAGAGAGGTTGAGGAGGAGTGTCTTCCTCTTACCTTAGAGAAGCACAAAGAAAGGTCGCTCCTTTTGGTCGAAATTATATTTTCGGCTCCCAAGAGATCCTTAAATATTCAAGCTCACCAAAATCAGAATCAAGTGTTGAAATGGATACCCATGGTCATCAAAATGACAGTGGGTTACTAAAATGAGGAGAGATGAGGAAAAAGCTAAGGACTTTACCTTAAAGTTCCAACCTTTAAGCTTCAACCGTGGAGGAAGAAGAAGATGAAGAAAACGTAGAACTTTGAAGATGATTCCCTCGGGTATGGTGTTTCTCCGGACACGAAATGGTCTTTGGAGTGTGACGGTATTGGAGGCCGAAAATATGAAGGTGGGTGGATGGTGTTCTTGTAAGGAGAAATGGAAAGAGAGAAAGATGAGTGCTACGTACGGGAGGAGGAAAATTGGGGATTGAAGAATGAATTAAGTCCCTTAATTCAAATGTGCAACAACTTAGAAAATGGGAAGAGAGAAAATAATAAAAAAAATGATTCAAAAAGCTTCCTTGAGAAGCTTATCGCACGCTTCTCTACGAAGTGCATAGTAAGCTTGTCTCCTTGATTAAATACCTCGACGGATGATTTATTACACTAGCGATAAAAACTCAAAAATGTAGACCTCGTAAACTATGCCCTGACTCGGGTTTAGTAAGATCCCCGTTGACACGTTGACGGTCCAAGGTTTACTACCGGCTTCAGGAAAATATTCTATTCTCCCTAGGCTCCACTCAAGACACACATAAAACGAAGAATATATTAAAATATTCATCATCTCCAGAAAATTCCACAAAAATTCTTAAAAATTACAAATATTATAAAATGATCGTTTTTAACAAAATAATAAATTTTCGGGATGTTACATTCACACCTATCCTATGTTTATGCTTGTCTATGACTAAATGTTTTTAATTATATTTTACATTACTCTTAACTATAATGTCGTAAGGAGTGTTTATTTTTGCCTAAACCAATAAAATATATGTTTAGGTCATTTAAGGAGTGTTTAGTTTATTTTATATTTTCATTTTTAGTTTATATATGTTTTCACTTATAATAAAATATATGAAACTAATTGAAGTGAGTTTTGGTAAAAATATCCATTTCCATCAAAGGAAAATTATCACCTAAGATTTATTGCTAGAATCAGTACAAAATTGTACAGTATCTCCACATGTATGACATTGCCTTACATGAACCCTATATTTTATAAGCCATGGTAATGGTCAAGACTCGAATGCTAGACGAAAAATAATGAATAAAAATATTACTGTTCATATTAACAACCAAAAAAACAAAAATGAAAATAAAAGGATAAGAATAATACCACCACTATGAGTATTAATCTTGCGAGTAGGTTTAGCAATCTCTCCTCGTCTCATGGGTATCTAACTCGCCTCAACCGGCCAACTTATATGGGGTTTAAAACTCGCCCCACTAATGGATGAGAGTGGGTGAGTTTTGGTCAATCTATCTTGCTTCACTCCTATCTTGCATCTAAATGAACATTGCTTAATTTAAATATTAATAAAGTCAATTATATTAGCTAATTTTCATTAATTTGACATTTATCTTGAATATGTTTTTTTAGTTTATATAAGATGAAGGATTAATTTTAAGACTGTTATTAAATGTTGTATAGATTTAGTATAAAATATTCATAAGATCGGAGCAGAGCAAGTACAAGTTTTAATATTTTTCTTGCAAGATGTGTGCAAATTTTAATTCTAAGGATGCGGGATGGGGTCAAGTTGAGCAAAAACTTGCCTCCATCCGCCTCATTGTCATGCTTACTTGCGAGACATACATGACATAATCAATCTCATACCAATTGAATAATTATGAAAATGGATGTTTGATTTTAAGCAAAAAGGAGTTAAAATTCTAATTTCACCTGTTACAGTTTTGGTGAGACGTTTATATCATTTTATATTTACACAGCTTTTACATTATAATTGCAGTTGATTCTATTGAAATTTCTGCATATTAACACTCTAATTTTGACATCTCATATGATGAAATGAGACTTCTCCTACTATGTATCATGCATTTCCCCACATAATGTTGACAACTTTATCTGACATGTATCATGCATTTTCCTCACATAATATTGACAACTTCATACTATGTAGAGCGAGAAAAAAGCAAACATCTCATACTATAACAAAAGGATTAAGGAATGAAACATGAGTGAATATGCATTACAAACACATAAAATATAGTGAAAACCCTAATGCTTTTGAATCAGATATCAAGCGGGGAGAAAAAAGGAACTAACCTTAATAGACTTCCAATTATCAAGACATCATCTGTAAACACATTTTTTGGTACTTTTGCAATGGCATGGAGCAATTAATTTTAAATTTTCTAAAAAATAATGCCTAAAATACAAACATACAAAAAATGTAATTTAAAAATAAGCTACTTGTAAGCATAAATAAATAAATTTTTGTATATTCTTTTATCCTTTGGGTGAAAGAGTGATTTGGTAAAACCTTTTTTGCAAGTGACATCTCCAATGTTAATATTTTTGGTACATAGTAATTACACACATAATTTCATGTTGAGAGTGATAATTAGATAAAATTCTTCTTAAAGTGGCTACTCCGATTCTAATTAAACTAAATTAATTGATTTAGAAGTTTTTTTTAGATGAGTTTAGGAGTATAGAATTGAATATTGATTGATTGATCAATTCATAACAAAAAATAAAATCTATTATAAATATATAAAAGCAAGCTCCCAAGGCTGTAAGAATGTTATATCAATACAATCATTTTCTCTTCACTTACCATGTGCTTGCTACACTCTTCTTCCATGACGCCTCAACTTATCTTAACTAAACTCCATTATTATGTAATCTCAGCAATTTCTCACTATACTGACTTCTAGGTTAAGTGCCTTTTGAACTCTCAACTTTTAGCTCTTTTTGTAGCAATATTGTTGCTTTCAAAGTCACTTCTCAAAACTGTGACTCTTCATTGACTATCCATCTTTAATCCAACTGTTGATGTTACAGGCCATTGTATTGAACAATGAATCAATGAACTATTTCAACTCTCTAACTCTCAACTCAATCATGATTGCTTTTGATGTAAATGTGATATTTGCAAGCTCCATATGGTTCAATTATGCAACCCCTCTTGATTGTTCTCAAAGCTTGCGATCGCTGTTCGTGGATCAGGCATGGTGGGGAGTGTATTCTTTGAATTTGAAGATGATTTTTCATTCTAATCAACTTATAAACAATACCTTTTTGAAGATGAATATTGATTATGGTGTAACAAAGTTTGCAAAGTGGGTGTTTGATGAAATGACCAAGTCTTGGAGTTGCATAATTTTTTTTTTTTGAAAAAAAAAATCTTGCATGCAGCTCCAAGACTTGGAACTACATGATTACTGCATTTGTTACTTGATGTGTTACTGAACTTGTCTTATTTATAATAGAATTGAAAAATGCTGGGAGGTTATGAGGATTAAATCATTAACCTACAATGTTTCATAATATTGTTCTAATTTTTTTTTTTGGCGTTTCCCCCATTTTAACGTGTCCTTCTTAACAAATTTACCACGATAGCCTTTGGATTTAGATTGATATATAACAATAGACTATTACAATTGATTTTAGAAAGATTTACACAATAGCATTTCAAATTGTCTTCCTTGACGAAGTAATAAAAGTCTAATGTTGATTTATTGGTACAAACATATTATTGGTTAGAACTAATGTTATATTTCGACATTACATTATATATACAACTATTTTTTATTGTGTATTTTCTTTTTCAACTCTTTTTTTTTCCTTTTTCCTTTATATTTGGTATATATTTGAATAGTAAAAAATGATTTGAGTGTAATATTATGACAAAAATAATGACAATATAGTAGAAATAAAAGATTATTAGCAAAAGCACAACTTTATAGAGTTTCCACATTTATTAAAATATATAATATTCTGAAAAGTATAGCCATACTTGTATGTGATTAAAAATTTTGGGAAAAATCTCATGTTCTGCGAGAGGACCACCACAAATAAAACGCTAAGTTTGTGTGGGCTTGAATTTTTTAAAAATATGATTTTCAACTAAACATATATGAGATGAGATGAGTATTATTGTCGCGACCGGAGATCGCGGCGGGAAATAGCAACTCGAGAGATTTTAGAAAATGGAAATGGGAAAATGGAGTTGCCACCAATTTTATTTTAACTTAGGAAAAATTGGAAAACCTTTCTTTAAAAATGATCTTTGAAACCAGATTGGATTCGGGAGTCAGTTATGCTTAGGGAATGGTAGAAACTTAATCTCACTGCACCCCTAACACACCCGTCCTAAGACTGTATCTTAAGTTAAATGTGCAAATTCTTAGTAATCCCTGAAAATATTTATTTTGCCCCTTTTTTGCAAACATTTTAATTATTTATAAAATAAAAAAAATACAAAATTATGAAAATTTAAATTTGGCTTGACAGAAATGAAATTCTGTTCTTACGTATCCCCTGGTGCAATGGAGAACTCAAAGTTACGTAATTATTTAGAAAATACTTGTGGGTTGATTGATTTTAATTTAAAAAAAATGAAAAGGAATTTTACTTGAAAACACATTCAGCCTTGCACAGGGTTCAAGTTAGCACTAGACTACTCAATAAACCCTTATGATCCAAAAGATAATGAAGATAGCATCCGTTATTCAATCATCGTCATCGGTCATTGGATGGATTAAAAGATTTTATTTTTATTTTATTTTTTTATTTTTTATTTTATATAAAAAAAACATAAGGACAAACAAGTAACAAAGACAACATATTGTAAAAAAAAAAAAAAACAATTCAAAACAAGTTTCATTTTGTTTATTTTTTTTTTTTTAGTTTTTTTATTCAATTTTTTTTTTTTTTTTTTACTCTTTCATTTTTTTTTTGTTTAACAAAATACCCTTGAATTATTTAAACAAAATAAAAACTTGGCCAAATAAAAACCTAAACATGAAGAGAGAGAAAACATATATATATATAGAACCTATCCCACGAAAATAGTGTTCTTAGAAAAAAAAAAAAAAACAAGGGGAGACCTTCACGTGGTGGTGGTGGGGATTTTGTGGCCGTGAAGGGGATGGTAGGGTATTGTGGAGGAGCTACGTGGTTGGGTAAGAATGAGGGTGCTTCTTGGGGGGGGGTTGCTAAGTTGCACCGAGTTGACTCGGTGGGAGTTTGGAAGAGGTGGGCGAGTTGGTTGTCACGGTTTGGAGTGGTGAGGGTGGAAGGAGGGTGATGAGTTTGGTGTGGATAGGAGGTCACGGTTGGACGTTGGGGGGTTGCTTTGGCTTCACGTGGTGGTTCTTTGTGGTGGTTTGGGTGTTGTTACGGTGCATGGTGGAGTTCACGTGTGCATGGTGGCTAGGAGGCAAAGCACACGGTTTTGGAGGTGAGAATGAGGGGTTTGAAGGGTGTTGGGAATGGAAGAAGATGGAAGTTTATGATGAAGAGGGATGCTGCATGATGGTTACGTTGGAGAGGGTGAAGGGAGGAGATGAAGGGTGGTGGCAAATGTGCTTCACGTGTGCATGGGAGGTTGAAGGTGGTTTGGTGGGGGTGGCTGTTTTGAGGAGATGGTGGTGATGGGTTGGTTCATGGTTTTGGGGTGATCCTGGTTGGTGCATGGGTGGTGTGGGTGGTGAAGATGGAGATGGGAGGGGGCTGCTATGGAGATGGTTCACCGAGTTGACTCATGATGTTGGTTGTTCTTTGTGGGAGAAAGGTTTAGGTGGAGGAAGATGATGAGGAGATGATGTTTAGGAAGATGATGGAGGTTCTGGAAGTGAGTTTTGGAGATGGGTGGTGATGGGAGGTTGGTTTCACGTATGCATGGGTTCGGTTGAGAGGGTGGTGATGGGTTGTGGAGGTTACGTGGATGGTGGAAGATAGTGTTCCACGGTTGGAGGGTGGCGAGGAAGGTGAAGGGTGGTAGGTTATGGAGGTTGTGTGGAGATCGTGTGCGGGGGATGGTGAGAAGGTGGAAAGAAAAAAATGATGAAGATGAGGTAGTGAGCATTAGCAGGAAGTGAAATCCCCTTTTGATGAGTGATGAAAATGAGATGAGGGGGAGTTGGCTCAAACAAAACCTTCAGCTTTCAAAAACAAGCAATAACAAACATGTATATAAATAAACAACAAGGCCAAAAAAAAAAAAGAGAGAAGAAAGAGGAGCCTTACCTCAATTCCAGCAAGCTAAAAACCAGGAAAGGAAACTAGCATTTAGGTGTGAAGAACTCCTGAAGTGAGATGGGTGAGGGCTACGGTTGGAGGAGGATGGTGGCAGAGGAGAGGAGGATGATGGGAGATGGGATGGTGCTTGATGATGGAGAGGTTGGGAGGAGAAAGCTTCTTGCTGGCTTCACGTGAATATCAGTGTGGGAGTAGTTGATGATGATCATGGGGAGGTTGGGAGGAGAAGGCTTTATGTGTGTTGGGTAGCGAAAAGTTCGGTTGGGAGGTGGTTTTTTTTTATGGTTACGGGAAGTGGTGAGTGTTGTGATGGAGAGGGGTGAGGGTGTTGTGGAAGGAGAGTGGAGTTAGGAGGTTTATGGAGCAGAGAAGAAAAAAATGATGGAGGAAGGTTTTTTTTTTTTTTTTTTGAATGCAAATGGGAGGACGTGATTATGTGTGTGCTGCGTGAGTGTGTGCAGCAGGTGAGTGAAAGTGAGTGGACGTGAGTGAAAAGAAAAAGTGGGGAACAGATGATATAGCAGGTGTGTCTTTGCGTGAGTGAAGAGGTTGCGTGTGTGCATGTGAGCGGCTTGAGTGTGTGCGGTGAGGACGAAAAAATCGAGAATGAGTGTGCCCATTTTTTGTTTTGTTTTTTTTTTTTTTTTCTTTTTTTTTTTTGTTTATTAAGTAAGGGGCTTATGTGTTTGGGTTAAAAAGATGGGTTAAAAATGTGGACAACAATTTTTTAATTTTTTTGATTTTTTCTCTTTTTGATTTTTTTTCTTTCTTTTTTTTTATTTTATTTATACTTTTTTTATTTTTTCTTTTAGCCCTAGGTCAAAATTGGGTGTTCACAGTTGCCCCTCTTTACTTGTTTCTTATTAGCTAAAGAGAAAAATAGTGGTTTTTCATTTTATTGTCGTAAGAAACGAGTAAAGAAATGAACTCCAATTTTGTCCGGCAATGCATGAAAGGATAAATGCAAAACAAAGTAAAAACAATGATTGGAAGTTAAAATGCATGGAGCCGATGCGCTCAACAGAAAGTAAAATGCATGGAGCCGATACGTTCAAAGAATTGACAGAAATTAAAATGCATGGAGCCGATGCGCTTAAAGAATTGACAGAAATTAAAAAGCATGGAGTTGATGCGCTCAATAGAAAGTAAAAAAAAAATGGGCAACTGAGTCCCTGGAATTTAAAAGGCAATGGGAAACTGTGTCCCAAAATTTAAAAGACAATGGGCAACTGCGTCCCGAAATTTAAAAGGCAATGGGCAACTGCGTCCCGAAATTTAAAAGGCAATGGGCAACTGCGTCCCGAAACTTAAATGACAATGGGCAATCGCTAGTCCCCGAAATTTAAAAGACAATGGGCAACTGCGTCCCGAAATTTAAAAGACAATGGGCAGCTGCGTCCCGAAATTTAAAAGACAATGGGCAACTAGGTCCCAAAATTTAAAAGACAATGGGCAGCTGCATCCCGAAATTTAAATGACAATGGGCAACTGCGTCCCGAAATTTAAAAGACAATGGGCAACTGCGTCCCAAAATTTAAATGACAATGGGCAACTGAGTCCTGAAATTTAAAAGGCAATGGGCAACTGCGTCCCGAAATTTAAATGACAATGGAACAAGCATCTTAATCCAAAAAGATTTTTTTTTCTTTTTCTTCTTTTTTTTCTCTTTTTCTCATTTTTCTTTTTCTTTGTTTTTCCTTTTTTTTCTTCTTTTTTTTCTTATTTTATTAAAAGTCCTTTGAACCAATGACAACTTTTGGAAAGCTTTGACCAATCAAAATCCTTGTTCACGTGCCTTTCTTCCTTAGGTCCTTCGGTTCTTTCCTTTTTTTTTCCTTTTTTTTTTTTTTACTTTTCGCTCTCAGCTCTCCTTTTGAGAAATGAGATGAACCCTTGCTTGACTGATTCCTTGAGAGAATATTTTGCCTTAGTGTTTAACTTTGTCCCTCATCTAATTGACTCCCTGCAACTACTTGATAACTCAAACACGGTCTCTGTTGCTACTTCCTTCAACGCATCTCACTTTAATCCTTTAAAAATTTTGCCCCAGTATGACCAACTAAAATACAAATGAGATTGCCCCTGTGTAGCTGATCAAATGCAATTCCAAAATTGCCCCAGTTTGGTACACCCTTCAAGGCATTTCAGGCTAACTTTCTCTGAGATTTTGTCCATTTATTTGCCCTAACTTTTATTTAGGCCGCCCTTTCAGGTTTTCAACCTAACGAGTTTTTCCTCTCTCTTTCTTTTTTTTTTTCAGGTACCTTCTCTTCCATCAAATGGGATTTCCAAGATCTATTCAATCTGAATTGTTCATCAGGAGATTATCATTAGATTGTCAAATCATAGTATTGTACTCATGTTCACCTTACTTGAAGCATTACGCAACAGACACTTATGAATTCAAAAAGTACAACAGAGAAGAAGCGAACAACTTCCAGTTGTTCTTGGAAGCTTGACTACTGAAGGGTATTATTTACAAAGGGTAAAGACACAAGAAGTAGAATAGCAAGAAAGTCAAAAGATTTTTTTTTTTTTGCCCAAGATATGGACGTGATTGATCTAGACTCGACAACTAGACATCATGACTATTGTTTTATCAAGTATATACAAAAATCTGCCCTCATGTAGGGTATCAAATGAATTTGGCTCAAAGTATGTCATTTGTGAACAAAATTGCCCCAGTGTGAGTCACAAAGCTATCCTAATGTAGGTCAAATTGAACCAAGAGAAATTTGCCCCAGTTTGGGGTCAAATCGAGCAGAGTAGAAACTTGTTCTAGTGTAAGAACAAATTGAACTAAGAATAAGAATGCCCCAGTGTGGGACCAGCTCGGACAGGGTAGAAATTTACTCTGGTGCAAGTGTCCCTTTTTTTTTCTTTTTAGGAGCAATGAATTGGATACTTAGATGAGCATAACTTTTGTCTCACAATTAAAGTTAATGAAAATGACAAACCCTTCATTGATCAGAATGGACTTTTTGAGGTTTGTAACATGGCCAATGGTAGGGGTTATGAAAGAAAAGATATAAAGCTCAAATAATTATTTTAAGGTTTGAATGGGACCAATGATCCTTGTTCAAAGTTAAACTTTGTCAATTGCCTTTGTACTTTCAAGCACATTTTTCTCTTACTGCTCTTCATTTCTTCCTTTTCTTTTCACTTTCTTTCATTAGCCCTTGTCATGACTTATTTCTTCTTTTTTTTTTCTTTTTCATATCTCTTTTTTGGTTTTTTTTTTTTTTTCTTTTTATGCTTCAAAATAGCCACCATGACAATCAACCTTTACTTTGTGTCATCCCCAGTGTAGGGTGATCCTTGTCCAGGGTTTATTGAAGAAAACTTCAAGCTCAAAAGGACAACGAGATATAATGAAAAGATGAATTCTCATGAAGGATAGAGAAACACGGCCAATCTTCATTTCAAATCTTGATTGCTCATTTTCAAAAATTTTAATTTAGAGACAAAAGGCCCATGCACACCAAGTGATTACTTCTTTGCTCCCTTTTTATTTTCCCTTCTTTTTCTTCTTTTTTTTGTTTTTTTTGTTTTTTTTTGTTTTTTTTATTTTTTTTTGTGAAAAGGATACTTGCACACGTGAACTTTATTGAGATCTACCAAAATGAGAATTACCAAGAATTGGAGTCCGATGGGCCCCAAATACGAGGAAGACACTTTGAAGAAGTGAAAGAGAAATAAATGTCAAGAAAGACGCTGAAAATGAAAGGAAACAAGATATTCATATAAATTTATTACATTAATGCTTCAAGAAAGTTAACATAAGTTTAACACCACAAAAGTCTAAGATGACAATCACATTAATTAACGCCTCAGATCGCCAATTGTTCAGAGGTTTCCAGTTGATGGAGGGTAAACAGTGTAGGCAAGGTAATATGATGGGTTTTCAATTTTGGTTTTGCATGTAGTTCACTTTGATTCTTCTTCCCTTAGAGGAAAAAACTCATTCTTGAAACTACTTTCATCATTGCCAGTTGGTAATTTACCTGCTTTTACCAAAATTTCAATCCTCTCCCCGGCAGCTATCAACTCAGCAAAGTCTAGATAAACGGCGCCTGCCATTGTCTCAATATAAGGAGCTCCCAAAGTCCCTAGAAAATACGAGCACATTTCTGTTAACGTCAACGGTGGTTGCACTTGTACTGTGAGAGCTCTCCATCTCTGGGCATACTGTTTGAAGGCTTCCTCATCTCCCTTTTGCATTGAGCTCAAATGTTCCCGGGTAGGAGCTGCATCCAGGTTGAACTTGTATTGATCCATGAATAGATCAGCCAATTCCGTCCAGCGAAAAATCTTAAAGCGGTCTAATTGAAGATACCACTCTAAAGCAGGGCCTGTAAGACTCTCATGGAAAAAGCTAATGAGGAACTTATCATCCCTGGACCAAACAGCCATCTTGGTTCCATAACTGATCAAATGAAACCGAGGGTTACCACTCCCGTCGTACTTGACAAAATGAGGAATCTTGAAGTCTTTAAGGATTACGACATTCATGATGGGACACAGTTCTTCTATTCTAAGCGATCCATAAGCGCTGGGGCCCTTGATCGCTTTGATTTGCTCTTCCATCCTTTCCTTCCATTCTTCTTCCTTCTTATCCTTCTGAATTGCCGCATGACCCCTCCCATCAGGAAGTCTCGTTGTCACTGGGATGGACATACATGGTTGTTCCCATATGAATTCGGCATTACCATAAACCCCATTTCGAGTATTCTCTGAAGAATGATACCCTTCTCCGATAGGAATTACTAGCGGTGCAGTACTCGAGGTCCTCTTCTCAACAGGAATCTCGGTGGCAATCCCAGAGTTTGTCCCGATGGAAGTGATAGTTAACAGGTGCGGATGTGCCCCAATCACTCTTGTGCTTCTGACTGCCCTAATCAAGGTGAGAGTCTCTCTCATGGACAACACCATTTCCTCCATTCTTCTCATAGACTCTGTTATTCCATCCATCCTCCTTTTAATCTCATCAACTTCCATACTCAGGTTTCTCCCTTCCTCAGGGTTATCAGCAGCCATTCTGGTATGAGATCTAGGATTGTGAATTTGGGTTTGATTGATCTCTTTTTTCTAGGCTGCATAATGGTTCAAACCAATTTGATTTATTAAAACAAAATAACATTTACAAAGAATGAGCTGAAATGCATGAAATGCATAAAATGAATGAGCTTTGAAAACATTTTTTCATTTTTCTTCTTTCTTTCTTTTAAAATGCCATGTTATGAAAATGCAAGATGTTTCTTTTTCTTTTTTTTTTTTTTGAATGCTAGGGATGCTATGAAGATGCATGATTTTTTTTTAATGTCAAGGATGCCGTGAAAACACATGATGATTTTTTTGAAATGCAATGTCATGAAAATGCAAGTTTTTTTCTTTTTTAGAATGTTATGAAAACGCAAGCAATGAATAGCCCTCTTTTTTTTTCTCTTCTTTTTTTGATTTTTTTTTTGAATGAATGAATGATATGAGAAACAGATAAATAAAGAAGAAAAAGTACGCTCCCTTTTGTGCCCTAGTCAAGTGGAACTTAAGATTTGACAGTCACTATGTTCAATTTATTAGTGCCAGATTTTTCAGGACGGTCTAAACTTCTAAAAGTCACGGTTCCCAGATTGCCCTTATCTATAAAGACAAGGTCCCAAATCATGAATTAATCACAAGTAGGGATATACCCTTTCAATATGATTCGTCCATGATAATGGTAACAATCTGAGTGGTGTCTCAACAAATGTCAAGTGAGCATAAAGCCCCTCAATAACAAAAGCCAATACCCCTCCTACTCCTCGGCTTCGCACAGACTCGGGTATAGAGCCCAAAAAATGTGTGAGGTAAGTGACAGTGATGTGCGTGAGAGAGCATACAAACCTGTACAAAAATTTAAAAGACCAAAATACCCAAAACCTGCAAAAGCATATATACAAAAGCCAGGAAGAATCATCTATCCTAGGGTTTCAACAATTATGTACAACATATTTACAAGTAACAATATACATAAGATAATGTCATCGATATTTACATGGAACAAAATAAATAAACTCCATTTAGACACAAAAAGAAAAGAAAAACAATGATAAAAAGGGTAAAATAAATAAATAAAAATTATTCAATTTGCACAACTAACAACAACAGGCTTGACTCTCCAAATATTCCCAGCGGAGTCGCCATCTGTCGCAACCGGAGATCGCGGCGGGAAATAGCAACTCGAGAGATTTTAGAAAATGGAAATGGAAAAATGGAGTCGCCACCAATTTTATTTTAACTTAGGAAAAATTGGAAAACCTTTCTTTAAAAATGATCTTTGAAACCAGATTGGATTCGGGAGTCGGTTATGCTTAGGGAATGGTGGAAACTTAATCCCACTGCACCCCTAACACACCCGTCCTAAGACGGTACCTTAAGTTAAATGTGCAAATTCTTAATAATCCCTGAAAATATTTATTTTGCCCCTTTTTTGCAAACATTGTAATTATTTATAAAATAAAAAAAAACACAAAATTATGAAAATTTAAATTTGGCTTGACAGAAATGAAATTCTGCTCCTACGTATCCCCTGGTGCAATGGGGAACTCAAAGTTACGTAGTTCTTTAGAAAATGCTTGTGGGTTGATTGATTTTAATTTAAAAAAAAGAAAAGGAATTTTACTTGAAAACACATTCAGCCTTGCACAGGGTTCAAGTTAGCACTAGGCTACTCAATAAACCCTTATGATCCAAAAGATAATGAAGATAGCATCCGCTATTCAATCATCGTCATCGGTCATTGCATGGATTAAAAGATTTTATTTTTATTTTATTTTTTATTTTTTATTTTATATAAAAAAAACATAAGGACAAACAAGTAACAAAAACAACATATTATCAAAAAAAAAAAAATTCAAAACAAGTTTCATTTTGTTTATTTTTTTTTTTAGTTTTTTTATTCAATTTTTTTTATTTTTTTTTTTACTCTTTCATTTTTTTTTGTTTAACAAAATACCCTTGAATTATTTAAACAAAATAAAAACTTGGCCAAATAAAAACCTAAACATGAAGAGAGAAAAAAATATATATATATAGAACTTATCCCACAAAGCAGTGTTCTCGGAAAAAAAAAAAAAAAAAAACAAGGGGAAGACCTTCACGTGGTGGTGGTGGGGATTTTGTGGCCGTGAAGGGGATGGTAGGGTGTTGTGGAGGAGCTACGTGGTTGGGTAAGAAGGAGGGTGCTGCTGGGAAGGGGTTGCTAAGTTGCACTTGAGTTGACTCGGTGGGAGTTTGGAAGAGGTGGGCTGAGTTGGTTGTCACGGTTTGGAGTGGTGAGGGTAGAAGGAGGGTGATGAGTTTGGTGTGGATAGGAGGTCACGGTTGGACGTTGGGGGGTTCTTGCTTCACGTGGTGGTTCTTTGTGGTGGTTTGGGTGTTGTTACTGGTGCATGGTGGCTAGGAGGCGGCACACGGTTTTGGAGGTGAGAATGAGGGGTTTGAAGGGTGTTGGGAATAGAAGAAGATGGAAGTTTATGATGAAGAGGGATCTTTGCATGATGGTTACGTTGGAGAGGGTGAAGGGAGGAGATGAAGGGTGGTGGCAAATGTGCTTCACGTGTGCATGGGAGGTTGAAGGTGGTTTGGTGGGGGTGGTCTGTTTTGAGGAGATGGTGGTGATGGGTTGGTTCACGGTTTTGGGGTGATCTGGTTGGTGCATGGGTGGTGTGGGTGGTGAAGATAGAGATGGGAGGGGGCTGCTTTGTGGAGATGGTTCACCGAGTTGGCTCGATGATGTTGGTTGTTCTTTGTGGGAGAAAGGTTTAGGTGGAGGAAGATGATGAGGAGATGATGTTTAGGAAGATGATGGAGGTTCGGAAGTGAGTTTTGGAGATGGGTGGTGATGGGAGGTTGGTTTCACGTATGCATGGGTTCGGTTGAGAGGGTGGTGATGGGTTGTGGAGGTTACGTGGATGGTGGAAGATGGTGTTCCACGGTTGGAGGGTGGCGGGAAGGTGAAGGGTGGTAGGTTGTGGAGGTTGTGTGGAGATTTGTGGCGGGGATGGTGAGAAGGTGGAAAGAAAAAAAATGATGAAGATGAGGTAGTGAGCATTGGCGGGAAGTGAAATCCCTTTTGATGAGTGATGAAAATGAGATGAGGGGGAGTTGGCTCAAACAAAACCTTCAGCTTTCAAAAACAAGCAATAACAAACATGTATATAAATAAACAACAAGGCCAAAAAAAAAAAAGAGAAGAGAAAGAGGAGCCTTACCTCAATTCCAGCAAGCTAAAAACCAGGAAAGGAAACTAGCATTTAGATGTGAAGAACTCCTGAAGTGAGATGGGTGAGGGCTATGGTTAGAGGAGGATGGTGGCAGAGGAGAGGAGGATGATGGGAGATGGGATGGTGCTTGATGATGGAGAGGTTGGGAGGAGAAAGCTTCTTGCTGGCTTCACGTGAATATCAGTGTGGGAGTAGTTGATGATGATCATGGGGAGGTTGGGAGGAGAAGGCTTTATGTGTGTTGGGTAGCGACAAGTTCGGTTGGGAGGTGGTTTTTTTTTTTTTATGGTTACGGGAAGTGGTGAGTGTTGTGATGGAGAGGGGGTGAGGGTGTTGTGGAAGGAGAGTGGAGTTAGGAGGTTTATGGAGCAGAGAGAGAAAAAAATGATGGAGGAAGGTTTTTTTTTTTTTTGGAATGCAAGTGGGAGGACGTGATTATGTGTGTGCTGCGTGAGTGTGTGCAGCAGGTGAGTGAAAGTGAGTGGACGTGAGTGAAAAGAAAAAGTGGGGAACAGTATAGCAGTGTGTGCTGCGTGAGTGAAGAGGTTGCGTGTGTGCAGGTGAGCAGCTTGAGTGTGTGCAGGTGAGGACAGAAAAATCAGAATGAGTGTGCCCATTTTTTGTTTTGTTTTTTTTTCTTTTTTTTTGTTTATTAAACTAGATTTAAGTGTTTGGGTTAAAAAGATGGGTTAAAAATGTGGACAACAATTTTTTAATTTTTTTGATTTTTTCTCTTTTTGATTTTTTTTCTTTCTTTTTTTTATTTTATTTATACTTTTTTTATTTTTTTTTAACCCTAGGTCAAAATTGGGTGTTCACAATTATTAATACGAGAATTCAAATTTGTGGGTGTCCAATTGCTTATACAAATTTTATAAATAATTCTTTTGTGCATGAAATCTTTCTTTACATGACACATCTTTATATGGATTCAAATGATGTGTTTATTGTATAAAAGTTAGAGTTTACTTTCTAGTCCAACAAAATTTAAATAATTTTTTATTTATTAGTGTTGCGCGAATCTACATCTAGTACGTATACAAGTAAAAGAAGAGTTGAAGTTAAAAATCATGGATTAAAAAAATTAGATTAAACTGTCGAAAATCGGTGAATAGAGTTCGCAAAACGGGTTTAACCCGCTGGGTTAACCCATCAATTCGTCATTTTTTTGCGGGTTGGGTTTAAAGATTGAACTCATATTTTTTTTTTTAACCCGCATAACCCACCCCACTTAACCCGTGGGTTAAGCGGAGCGAAAGCGGGTTGACTTTCGGTGAGTTGACTTTTTTTTTTTAAATGATTAGTAATATTATAAATGAAAAACTCTTTGATGTTATATAATTTATGTTTGAATATTTAATTATACTATTTAAAAAATTATATTTTAGATATGTGATTTGTAATTTTTTATCAGTATTTTTTATTGTATTTATTAATTTTTTATATAATTTTTTTTATTTTTTAGGCGGATTAAGCCAGTTGATCTATTAACTCATCTATTTTTTTCATTTTATCTTTTATGCGGGTCCAATTACTTAACCCGTCTTAAAGCGCGGGGTGAGTTATTATTCCAACTTATTTCTTAAAACGAGCCAACTCACTCTACTCCATATTTTAGCGAATTAAAGCGGGTTGGGACGAGTTGTGGCGAGTTGGTCCATTTTACCAGCTCTATCAGTGAAGTAGCCATATACCTCCTCCATGCAACTAAAAAAATCAGAGCTTCAAAGAACCGGTTAAAAGTTAGCTGAACTGGTTAAAAACCGGTGGTTCATCGGTTAGAACCATTTTTTTATAAAAGGGCAGAATGGCCAAAAGGCCCAAAACGACGCGATTAGCATAGTATCCCGATCGCATTGCCACCGTAAGACCTGCTGCGGTGTTGCCTTGCCTGACAACGACGAGCAGCTGCTGCTGCTGCCAAGGTCCAGAAGAAGACAACGCCGCCGCAGGTGGGTTCTCTTCTCTGTCTTCTTTTGCATTCATTTATCCATGGTGTGGTGCAATCGGTGGAATCCATGGCTTCTCTGTCCAGATGGGTTCTCTTTGCTGGAGTCCATGGGCAAGAATAAAAAAAACCGAACCAAACCTGATTCTTTTTTATTGGATATGCATATGGAGTATGGATAATGAGGTTCTGTTTTAAATTTTAATATTTATGTTTTCCTGTTATCAGCAAATTTACTAGCTTCATCTTTTATTTTAATTGTCTTTTGCAGGAAGTTTAATATATGATTTAAAATATAAAATTATCACCAATTCAATGACTGGTGTGGTTTTAAAAACATAAACATAAATTTGCCGTAATGCGAACCATTCTTCCATAATTCCATTGCCGGGGGCACGCATAGCACAAAGGAAAAGGAAAAGGAAAAAGGATCGATCTTTGTGGCTGTGTGGTGTGCAGAGTCAGTGGCAGCAATGGAGGGTCAAGTTCAGGTTCAGGGTCAGGGTCAGGAGAGGCTGAACCAGGTAGTGCAGCAGCAGCTGAGCCTGGAACAAGCCAAGACCCGTGCTATCAGCCTCTTCAAAGCCATCTCTCGGATTCTTTGAGGATTTCGACGCTTACGCTCGCACCAACACCACCCCCAAATGGTCAATTGCAATTTCTTCATTTTCTAAATTCTTCGCTTTTTCGTTTCTATAATTTCGAATCTCATTGCTTGCTACTTTCTGCTATGCACCCAGGCAAGACATTCTGGGGCAATATTCTATGGTGAACCTTGAGCTTTTCAACATTGTTGACGAAGTTAAGAAGGTGTCCAAGACATTTGTAGTCCATCCCAAAAATGTTAATGCCGAGAATGCTACAAGTATGCTCTCTTTTCCATTCACATTAGATTACTCAATATTCATGCACTGCACAGATAAACTATTCATGTTCATTACAATGTATTCTTTGATTCAGTACTACCTGTTATACTCTCCTCAAAACTACTGCTTGAAATGGAGGTGGATGACAGCTCAAAGAGAGATCAATTGCTTCAGGGGATGCAAAACCTGCCAATAGCTACTCTATTTGACAAGTTAAAGTTGATTTGGAATTGGAGTTCATGGACCACCTAGGTTCTATTTTGAGGCACCTCTTGATTATCGATTCTTTTGCAGGCCAGAATTGATATGATTGCAGCAGCCTGTGAAGGTACTGAAAAAGTCTTGGCTGACACTTGTAAAGCCTATTGCTTTGGAACTCGTCAAGGCCCAGCCATTGCCCCAACTTTGGACAAGGGTCAGGCTGCGAAAATTCAAGAACAAGAAAATCTACTCCGAGCTGCTGTCCATGTTGGTGAGGATAATAGTTTCACCTGTTGCCTTATACAAAAATGTATTTATAAGAGATGTGCGCATGCTTAATTCTTTATTATGTTTTGTTTATACAATAAAATCATGCTTTAATTCAAGGGGTACATGTGGAGGGTCTAAACTGGCTTAATTTGGGATGAAGGCTTGATGTTGTTGTTGTTTGTACTTATAACATACTTACCAGCTTTATGTCAATACCTTTCTACTTTAACCAGGAGGAAGTGTAAAAGCAGCTGCCCTAGTCAATGTATCACATCACATATGTATCAGCTGCATTAATTTCTATTCTGATCTTTATGCTTGTTGTCTTCTTGTTATTTGCTTCATAATCTTAGACTACTTCTGACCTACTTAAAAGCCCCCAACCCTGCACTTGCCAACAACATAAAGTGAAAGGGGGGGGGGTTGGTGGAGATGTTCAAGGCTGATAAGATGGGATATGGAGATAACACATTTTTTTGGTAATAAGGTGAAGAAAGAAAGAGGTTCTTGAAAGTTGTAGAGATGCATTTCTTCATTTTTACTTGTGTTTGCAACAGCACCTTCATTTTCATTCCATTATATGGTTGATGATTTTGTGGATTTTAAAATGTGTCAAACATTTGGGATTATCTAACAAAATCCTTTAAAGTTATATAGTATTTAACTTTGGATCAATAGCATCTTCTAATTTTGTTAAGAAAACTGGTGGCTGTTGTTCTACACACGTATTGAGAACCAAATTTGCTTTCATAAGGATAATTCTGCTATTGTACACTGTTTGCATTAGATTTAGACATTTAGTGTAATTTATAAGGACTTGAGTACAACAAGGTGTGTTTTGCTAGCTTTCTATGGAGAAAGCTTTTGTTTGTTGAAACTCAATACACCTCCATATCAGACACTCTCCTAGTTTGCTTGTTCTTTATGATGATCATTTGGATAAAATGAAACTGCACACAGGATTACGGATACCTGGAGACCAGAGGCAGATTACTCCTGCGCTTCAAATGCATTTGGCTGAAGCACTTACTGTCAATGAGGGTGCTCAACCTTTTCCTGATGCATCTAGCAATAGTTAATCACTCTTAGCTCTCCTTGTCAAAAATATTTTGTATGTTACCGTTGGATTTTATCATTCTGGCACTGAGTGGCATTTATAAGTATTACTTTCAGGTATGTATATGAAGAATACCCCAGTGTCATCAAACAGCATGGGCGGCCAGAATTCATTGTTACAGGTTAGGTCATTGACATTTCCATGGAAGTTACATATCTGGATATTCAATTGTATATTCAATTATCTTTTTCACTTTTGGTTGTTCAATATTGTAAATAAAGGGGACTTGTGGTTACTTATGATTTTGGCTTTTCTTGCTCTAACTTTATTTTTGCATTCAAGCTTTGCATATCCAGTTTCTTGGCTCAAAATGTCCCTGTGCTATAGACTCATTTTATTGTTAGATTTGAGAATCTAGGTCATCCTTATTAGGTTGAAGGATATTAGACGTTGTTGGACTTCAGAACTACCATAAGTGACACTACATGGTTGATTTTGGTTGATTCCTCATTTAACCTTATTTGGACTTCCCTATTTGATATTTACCTTTCATGCACTCTCCTTGTTGCTGAACTTTTAAACCTATGGGACAAGAACTAGTGACTTCATTTTGGTGGTTTGGAATTTTGAATAATATGGATTCTTCTAGTTGTAATTTTTTTTTATCTTCTCACCTAACATTACTCATGTAGACCTCGGGCTCACAACTTTTGGGAAGATCAACTGCATCCCCTTCTGCTGCAACCAGCACCACTTCTTTTGACAATACAACAGCGTCACCAATCCCATATGCCAATTCACCTAGGTCTTCTACAAATATGATGAATACACCATCCCCTCAGCAACAAACCCAACAACAGCAGCAACAACAGCCACCAGCACAGCAGCAGCAACGGCAAAAACTGATGCAGTTACCTCAACAGCAGCAGCAACAGTTCAGGCAATCTGCAATACAAGGACTGGGACAGGTAAAATTTGCAAGTTATGTATTCTGCTTGGAGTGAATACATCCTTGAGTAAGCTTAAAGGACTAGGTTAGAGTGTATACATATGGTTCTTGACTTCATTAAGTTTTATAATAATTTTGTGGACTAACAACTCACTCTAGAACATATGTAAAGGTTTGTTTTCGATATCGACTTTTGTTCTATTCAAATGGAAAATTGTAGTTTTGAAAACCGGACCGAACTGGCCAGTTGAACCGGATTAACCAGGAATCAATCCTTTGGTTGGTCTGGTCATGGCTTCAAAACCGTTGAGTTGAAAACCAGCTTAGAAAACTGGTGAACCGGTACCAAACTGGTTAAATACTTAAATCGCATGAACTGTCCATGGTTTGACCAGATTGATCGGTTCATTTTAATGAGCAAAATTACACAAATTGGTGTATCAAGGAGTTGAACCTTGGCTGTGCGCATGAAGTCCCAATGTTTCGCCATTGGGCTAGAGACCTATTTTGATGTGTTATCTTAAACATTTCACTATATTGTACTGATTTGAAATATGCAAATATGAAAGTTACAACTCTAAGAATTGAACTTGGTTCCATTATGTAAAAGGAAACATGATACCACTAGGCCATTGGTATATTTTTACTATATTGTACTATATTTTGTTTTCTTAACCTGATATATATTTAGAATTTTTTGTGAAATTATATTTAGATATATCTATGTAGTTTAAGATATATTTAATGTACTTCTGTAATATGTTGACTTATATGTGCCATTAATCACTTTAAATATATATATATATATATATTATTCTGAAACGTAAGAGAGTTAGGGAGATAATCTACAAAGCAACTCCTGACGTAGTTTTGCTTCAAGAAACCAAGCTTGAGGATCTGGATGCTTTACTAGTTAGGGACCTATGGGATTCTAGATTTAAGGATTGGGAGTGCTTCCTTCTCTTGGAGCGTCGGGAGGTATGCTGATCATTTGGGATAGTAGGTTTGCCTCTAAGGTTGATTCCATCTTTGGTAACTTTTCAGTGTCTGTCTTGTTAGATGTAAAAGGGAGAGGTCAGTGGTGGATTACCTCGGTTTATGGCCCAAATAATCCTAGACAGCGTTCTTTCTTCTAGGAAGAGCTAGGTTTTTTATCTTCCTTTTGTGGGTCGCATTGGTGTTTGGGTGGGGATTTCAATGCAGTTAGATCCCCGACCGAAAAGCTGGGTGGCGATCGTCTCACTTCTTCTATGAGGGGTTTTGACAGTTTTATTAGGGAGTGTAGTCTTAGGGATATTCCCTTCTCCAATGCTAGGTTCACCTGGTCGGCTAGAAGGCAATACACTATTGCTTCTCGTTTGGATAGATTCTTGTTTACCTCTACCTGGGAGGATGCTTCTCCTGATCTAGTGCAAGAGAGCTTATCTCGTTCAATTTCTGATCACTTCCCTATCATGTTGGAATCAAGTAAGGTGAAATGAGGCCCTACTTCTTTTAGGTTTGAGAACATGTGGCTTAGTCATCACTCTTTTATCCCTTTTGTTAAGGAAGTTTGGCGTACAACTTCTGTTGAGGGCTGGGAAGGTTTTAAAATTATGAGGAAATTAAAACTTCTCAAGGAAAAGCTGAAAGAGTGGAATTAGTTGGTCTTTGGGGACATTCGGATTAGAAAAGATAATATTTTGAAAGAGATTGACTCGTTGGATAGGTTGGAGTTAGAGGGTCATCTCTCAGAGGTTCTGTGTGCTAGGAGGCAGAAGCTAAGACTAGATTTAGATGAAATTCTGGTTAGGGAAGAATCTAATCGGAGACAAAAGATGAAATTTCAATGGGCTAAGGATGGGGATGCTAATTCCAAAGTTATTTCATAGGGTGGCTTCTAGAAGGTGTAGAAAGAGCTTAATTAAGGAGCTGGAACTTGAGGATGGTAGTGTTGTTAGAGATATTGAGGTCATTGGTGCTGAAATCTCTAGGTTCTACTCTGAGTTGTTCGCTGAAGATATGCCTATTAGGCCTTTCATTGAGGATTTGGATTGGTGTCCCATTGCTTCGGATAAGGCTCGTTGGTTGGAAAGGCCTTTTGAGGAGGAGGAAATCCGTAGGGCTGTTTTTAGTTTGGGGAAAGGCAAAGCGCCTGGTCCTGATGGTTTTACTTTTGATTTCTTTCAAAATTGCTGGGATATTGTCAAGCCTGACCTCCTTAGGATGTTTGCTGAATTCTTCCTTAATGGTAAAATTGGAGTTTGCATGAACTCAACTTTCATCTCTCTTGTTCCCAAGAAGGATAGGTTGATTAAAGTAAGGGACTTTCGACCCATCAGTTTAGTATCTAATGTTTATAAGATCATAACAAAAGTTCTTGCTTCCAGGTTGAGTGAGGTCCTTTCTAATACCATCTCTGAGAATCAAAGTGCTTTTATTCCAGGTAGACAAATTCTTGATGTTGCTCTTATTGCTAATGAGGTGGTGGATGATGTTAGATCCAAGAGAAAACATGGTCTTGTTTTTAAATTAGACTTTGAGAAAGCTTATGATCGTGTTAGTTGGGGTTTTTTGGACAAAGTCTTGGATAGGAAAGGATTTGGGGTAAGATGGAGAAATTGGATGTCGGGGTGCTTATCCTCTTCCGCCTTTGCAGTCATAGTGAACGGGGAACCTAAATCTTGGTTTAAGGGTCAAAGGGGAGTAAGACAAGGAGATCCTTTATCTCCGTTTCTTTTTACCATTGTGGTTGATGTGCTTAGCCGTTTAGTGTCTAGAGCTGTAAATAATGGGTTGGTTAAGGGGCTAACTGTTGGTTCAGAGGAGGTTTTAGTCTCTCATCTTCAGTTTGCCGATGACACAGTATTCTTCTTGGAACCTGATGTTGATTCTTTTGTTAATAATTTGACTATTTTGAGGTTCTTGGAGGTCATTTCTGGTCTTAAGATTAATTTGGCAAAAAGTGGTTTGGCGGGTGTGAATATGGACAATCAGAATTTTGTCCGCTTTTGCTACTTTAGCAGGTTGTCAAATTCTTTAGTGGCCTCTCACTTACCTTGGGATTTCTTTGGGAGGTAATCCTTGTGCTGTTTCCTTTTGGGACCCGGTGGTTTGTAAGATCTCTAAGCGGTTAGATTGTTGGAAGGGTGCCTTTTTCTCTTTGGGTGGTCGAATCACTCTAATTCAGTCTTGTTTGTCTAGTATCCCTCTTTACTTTCTCTCCTTTTTTCATATTCCTATGGTTGTGGCTCAGAAATTAGAGAGAGTTATGAGAGATTTTCTCTAGTCAGGGGCAGGAGATTCTAGTAGAGACCACCTTGTTAGCTGGGAGGTTTGTTGTAGACCTAAGAAGGAGGGAGGGTTGGGTCTCGGTAATTTGGTGTCCAAGAACAAGGCATTGGCAACTAAGTGGCTTTGGCGTTTTCCTCTACAACCTTCTTCTTTATGGCATCATGTTATTCGAAGTAAGTTTGGTTTGCATCTGAATGGGTGGGACACCAATTCTGCAAGTAGAGTTTCTCATGCTAGTCCTTGGAAATTTATCTCCCAGGGTCTTCCTTCCTTTAATTCTCTCTTGTTCTTGCATCTAGGTGATGACTCTCGTATTAAATTTTGGGAAGATATTTGGGTTGGTACTGTCCCTCTTTCTGAGGCTTTTCCAAGGCTATTTCGCCTATCTTCTTTACATAATACCCTTATTTGCCATTTTTTTTCTCATGATAACTTCTCTTGGAACTTCTATTTTTTTAGAAACTTGCATGATAGAGAGGTTAGTGAGTTAGAGTCTCTCTTGATTTTAATTGATTCTATTCATCTTTTTTCTATGCCTGATTCAAGAATTTGGACCCTTGAATCATCAGGAGTTTTCTCTTGTAAATCTTATTTTCAGTTCTTGACTTAATCTCATAATAGGGATAGATTTCTCTTGGATAAACCCATGTGGAACTTCAAAGCTCCCTCAAAGGTCGAAGCTTTTGTCTGGATTACTGTTCTTAACAGGATTAACACTAATGACATGCTTCAAAAACGCAGGCCTCTCACTGCTTTGTCTCCAAATATGTGTATTATGTGTGGTTCTGATTTGGAATCTGAGGCTCATCTCTTTTTGCATTGTTCTGCGGCTAATTATCTTTGGAATAGACTTTTTGGGATCTTTGGAGAGTCTTGGGTTTGCCCGATGGATTTGCATCTTTTTCTCCTTACCAAGTTCAAAGGTTTTGGTGCTCGTAAAGATGCAAAGATCTTGTGGCAGTGCTCTGTTTATGCTGTTATTTGGTGTATTTGGGTGGAAAGGAATGCTAGAATCTTCAAGGACTGTTTTTTGACTCTAGACTTCATTTGGGATAGGATTACTCTTTTGACATCCCTTTGGTGTTCTGCTCATGGTCTTTTTAGTGGTGTTTCTTTGGTGGACATGCAAAGGGATTGGCATGCCTTGTTGCATGTTTTTCCCACATAGGTTTTAATTATTTTTTTTTGTGAGGATTCCTTATCCTCTTTCTTTGTACTCTCTTATTCTCATATAATAATATTTCTTTTCTTATAAAAAAAAATACTTAAAAATGTAAGTTATATTTCTTACATATTGTTGAAAGGTGTTGTTTGGACGGTGGTTGGTTGAGAGAGTTGATGGTCAGTTCCACGGTTTTTTGTAAGCCTTGTTTTTAGAACTTTATTGTTGCTTATTTTCTAGGACTTGATTAGCTAGTTTTCTAGGCCTAGAATTAATGTACAGCTCCCTATATATACTACCTTCTTGTAAACATTCAGATTAATGCTGAAATATATTACTCCTCTCCCTACTCTCGTTAGTTTTCCTACTTTCTTTATGGTATCAGAGCTCCAGGTTTGACCGGAGCCTTGATTATGACGACCGTGGCAGGAGCCAATTGTGGCCCGGTTTCTTCTAGGGAGGTTGCGGACGACTTTTCCTTCACTACTCCAGCAACCGGGTTTGATCTCTTGTTCTCAGCAGGATATAGTTCCATTCAATTAGGTGTTCAAAAATTGAATGGCAAAAATTATCTAGAGTGGGAACAAACTATGAAGCTTGTAATTGATGGAAAAGGCAAGCTTGGACATCTTACTACCGAGGTGAAAAAACTAGCAGAGAATGATCCCAATTTTGCAGCATGGAGATCAGAAAACTCCATGATAACTGCATGGTTGATAAATTCTATGGAACCTGCAATAGAAAAGCCCTTCCTATTCCTGCCAACAGCCAAGGAAGTATGGGACTGTGTCAAAGAGACCTACCCTGACGTGGAGAATTCATGTCAGATTTTTGCCCTTAAAACCGAACTATGGCACAACAAGCAGGGAGATCAAGACCTTACCATTACTACAACGAGATGCTGACATTGTGGCAAGAACTTGACCTCTGTTATGAGGACAAATAAGACTGCCTTGCAAACAATGCAAGACATTTGAAGAGGGAAGAAAACGACAGGGTCTACATGTTTCTTGCAAGTGTAAATAGAGAGTTAGTTGAAGTTAAAGGGCGAATCTTGGGCCGTAAACCCCTTCACAATATAAGGGAAGTCTTCTCAGAACTCAAAAGAGAGGAGGCACAACGAAACATCATAATAAAGAAGCAAGACACTACATCTCATCAAGGAATAGAGAGCTCAACCCTTGTATCTAGAGGTGCAGAACCGAATGGGGATAAGAAGAAAAAATTGTGGTGTGATTACTGCAAAAAATCATGGCACACTAGTGAGACTTGCTAGAAACTGCATGGAAAGCCACCAAATTGGAAAAAAAAAGGGAGAAGGTCGAGCATATCAAGTCTCAAACGAAGTTCAAGGCCAGGAATCTTCTTTTGGAGAGCTTCCATTCAAAAAGGAACAAATAGACACCCTGGTCAAGCTTCTGCAACCCTCAAATTCATATGTAAAATCCCCTCCTTCTTGCTCTTAGCCCAATCAGGTAACTATTTACATGCTGCCCTCGTTAGTGTCAATTCCTCTAGTTCCTGGATTGTAGATTCTAGTGCTACAGACCACATGACTGGGTCTGCAAATCTATTCGTTTCATATAGTCACTGTGCAGGAAATAAGAAAATTAAAATAGCAGATGGTTCTCTCTCTGCTATTGTAGGAAAGGGTTCTATTTCCATGTCTCTTTCCTTTACTCTTCATGATGTTCTCCATGTCCCAAATCTGTCTTGTAATCTCTTATCCGTAAGTAAGTTGGTTCATGACCTTAACTGTCAAGCTCATTTTTTCTCATCCCATTGTGAATTTCAGGACCCAACCTTGAGGAGGATGATTGGCAATGCTTGACAGCAAGCGGCCTTTATTTTTTTGAAGATGAATCTGACTTAAGAGGACAAGCTCTAAGTACTTGTTTCAATTCTATTTCTTAGGCCTGGCAATAAAATCCATTAATTTTTAATCCATCCAATCTGTCTATATTAAAACCAATCCAATCCATCCAATTAAAATAATATATCTTATTGGATTGGATTTAATGGATTAAATTTAATTATGAATGGTTAGTAATCCAACCAAAACATGTATTGGATATTCAATGGATATCCAATTAAAAATCAATCCAATGGATATCTAATATATTTTATGTTTTTTTAGAGAGAATAAAATTTTAGAGAAAAAATAAAATTTTCTAGAGAGAGAAACATTTTTTTTAAATGAGTGAGATGGATATCTATCCATCCAATCCATTAAAATGGATTAATGGATGGATTGAATATCCATCCATTAAATTGGGTCGTGGATGAATTGGATAATATTAAACATTTTCTAATGGATCTTAAATAGATTAATGGTTTATTTCGAATTCATCCATTACGATCCAATCCAAAATCAAACCAATCCATCCATTTGCCACCCCTACGTATCTACTTCCAATAATAATGATGTCATGCTATGGCATTTAAGATTAGGACATCCAAGTTTTCATTATTTAAAAGTTTTGCTTTTAAGTTTGTTCATTAATAAAAATTCATCTTTGTTTGATTGTGAAACTTGTGAACTAGCAAAACACCATCGTACATTTTTTTTTATGCAGCCATATAAACCTTCTGAACCTTTCTCCTTAGTTCATAGTGATGTTTGGGGGCCCTCACGAATTTCTGCCTTATCATGAAAAAGATGGTTTGTAACGTTTAATGATGATCACACTAGACTCACATGGGTATATCTCTTGAAGGAAAAATATGAAGTTGAACATGTTTTCATAAATTTTCATAACATGATAAAAACTCAGTTTCAAACAACAATTAGAGTTTTTATAAGTGATAATGGAAAGGAATATGTCAACAATATCCTAGGAAATTACTTTGCAAAAAATGGCATTATACATCAAAGTTCTTATGTCAACACACCTCAACAAAATGAAGTGGCCGAAAGGAAAAATAGACATCTTCTTGAAATAGCTAGAGCCTTACTCTTTTTAGCCAAAGTGCCAAAATATTTGTGGGGTGAAGCTGTTCTTACAACAGCTTTTGTAATTAATAGAATGTCATCCAGAGTCTTGAATTTTCAAACACCAATAAATGTTTTCAAAAAGAATTTCCCAACATCTAGGCTGGTTGTTGACATTCCTTTAAAGGTATTTGGTTGTACTACATTTGTTCATAATCACAACAATAATTTTGGGAAACTTGAACCAAGAACTAGGAAATATGTTTTCGTTGGTTACTCACCCACGCAAAAGGGATATAAGTGTTTTGATCCAATTTCAAGGAAATTTTTTTGTTAATATGGACGTAACTTTTTCTGAAACACAACTTTTTCGGATCTCATCTTCAAGGGGAGACTGAGAAAAAAGATGAAGAATTTGAAAGTACTTTGCAAATTGAACTTCCTTTTTTGGTTCCAACTTAGTCTGTGATTCCTAAAGATGATCAAGGTAATGCTAAGAAATTTGCCCTAGAACCTGTAGCAACTACATATTTGGAAACAAATACGCTTGAAATAGAAAACTTGGATAATATTCCCTCAATGCCATTACCAGACAGATCTGGAACAGAAACAAAGATGTGTGAGAAACCAAGTGAGAAAAAAGAAGAGCTACGTGTCTTCACAAGGAAGAAATATCTGCAAGGAAAAGAAGGCCTCTCACTGAAACAATGCCAAAAGTCCAATCCAGGTAAAATTTCTACCACCCCTAATAATTCTGAATCCTTAGATCTTCCTATTACCCATAGGAAAGGTGTCCGAACTTGTACTAGTCATCTTATTTCCAAATGTGTCATATGATAAATTGTCACCCTCATTTCATGCCTTCAGCTCACACGGCTGTCTAGTGTGGAAATCCCAAAAACCTGTTGGACGGTGGCCATTATGGACGGTGGCCACTATGGACGGTGGCCACTATGGATGGTGGCCACTATGGACGGTGGCCACTATGGACGGTGGTCTCTTGATCTTATTCCACGGTTGTTTGTGTAGACATTGTTTTTAGTAGCTTATTAATTAGTTGCTTATTTCCTAGGACTAGATTTAATGTATAGAAGCTCCTATATATATTTCTGTCCATGTAAACATTCAGTTTTTTGAGATTGAATATACAATATTCATATTCTTCATATTCTAATATGGTATCAAATTAGGTTCCGATCCGAGACTGATTTTGTTTTCCGCTAATTTTTTTTCGGTCGGCCTTCATTACCAACCAAACTGTGTTTTTGGCCTTCATTGCCCTTTTGCTGAACATTCCTCTTTGGCCTTCATTGCCACCTAAACTGAACCTGTGAACAGTATCCCGTGAACAGTTCCCATTCCGTTTTCCGTCCATTGCCACTTAAACAGAACTTGTGAACAGTACCGTGAACAGAATCTCATGAACAGTACCCCCCGGTGAACAGTACCCAAACAGCAACCCATTCTGTTTTGTCTCTCAAAATGTCCACTATGGGTGAGGTTTTCAGTTTCACTCAATCAATGGACGATACTCGATCCCAACCACCTAGTGAATTGCAGAATATTCAATCTGCGTATAGGCTAAACGGGAAGAATTACCTTAAGTGGTCACAACTTGTTCGCACCATACTAAAAGGAAAAGGGAAGCTGAGTCATCTCATGGGTATTGGACCTCAGCCAGGTAATCCCAAGTTTGAAGCATGGGATGAAGAAGACTCGATGATTATGGCATGGTTGTGGAATTCCATGACTCCGGATATCAGTGACACTTGCATGTTCCTAAACACTGCAAAGGCTATATAGGATGCCATTGAGCAAACCTATTCCAAAGCCAGGGATGCTGCTCAAGTCTACGAGGTTAAGGTAAAGACGGTGGCTGCAAAACAGGGAGACAAGACGGTCACTGAATATGCTAATCAATTGAAGTCCTTGTGGCTGGAGTTAGACCATTATAGAGTGATCAAGACTAAATGTCCTGAGGATGCAGCAGTGCTCAAGGAGTTTATTGAGCAAGACCGAGTTTATGACTTCCTTGTTGGGCTGAATCCAGAATTTGATCAGGTGAGGATTCAGATTCTTGGTAAATCTACAGTCCCCTCTTTTAATGAGGTTGTGTCCATCATCCGAAGTGAGGAAAGTAGGAGAGAGCTGATGCTTGAACCAAAAATCAGCGAGACTTCGGCTATGGTGGCTCGTGGTTCTACCAAGCCAGAAGCAAAGGTGGAGAAGACATTCTCCTTGGAAGGAGAAAAACCCAGTCAGTCAAAAAATCGGGATGACTTGTGGTGCACTTATTGTAATAAGCCACGACATACCCGTGACAGGTGTTGGCAGCTTCATGGAAAACCCCCAAGTCGAGAGTGGGGGCAGAAGGGGAAACAATCACACAACAATGGGAAAGCTAATGTTGTGGCAGTGTCAGGAAGTCAACCAGCACCCAGCACTTTTAATTCAAAGGAGATTGAGCGGGTGAGATCTTTTCTACACAGCCTTGAAAAGCCCTCAGGTACTTGTTCTTTGACTCGTTCAGTAAGTTACCTTTTTCTGTTGAATTCAATGTCTCGGGTACAATTTTTACCAACTCCTGGATTATAGATTCCGGCGCTACAGACCATATGACCAACAACCCCACTAATTTTCCCACCTATTCTCCATGCCCAAGCAATAAAAAAAATATCCACAGCTAATGGCTCCTTGACCACTGTAGCCGGTGTAGGAACTGTCCACCTTAATCCCCTAATGACCTTAAAAAATGTCCTTCATGTTCCTAAATTGTCCACAAATCTAGTTTTTGTCCAGAAATTAATTATAGATTTGTCTTGCAATGTGATTTTTTACGATGATCATTGTGTTTTTCAGGATAAGGATTCGGGGAAGATGATTGGACGTGCTAGGGAACAGGATGATCTCTACCTCCTTGAAGCACCTTGTCAGTTCAACAGGACCAAGGGCAGATTTGGGCACCCATATTCCTTTACCTCTGAACTTCTTTCCGCCAATAAAGACAAAATCTGGCTTGCTCACCGCAGATTAGGCCGTCCATCTTTTTTGATTGTTAAGAGTCTTTTTCCTTCTCTGTTTAAAAGTTTTGATGTTGAACAATTTCATTGTGATGTATGTGAATTGGCCAAACATAAACGTGTCAATTTTCCAATTAGTCATACAAGGAGTTCTGTTCCTTTTTCCCTTGTTCACAGTGATGTTTGGGGTCCCTCTTCCATTCCTAATGTCTGTGGGACAAGATGGTTTTTATCTTTTATTGATGACTGTACTCGTGTTACTTGAATTTTTTTGCTCAAACACAAATCTAATATTAGTATTGTTCTCCCAAATTTTTGTTCCATGATTTAAAATCAATTTGGAGTGGGTATTAAACGATTCAGGTCCGATAATGCTAAGGACTACTTTAATCAGACTCTTATGCACTTTTTCCAAAAAGAAGGAATAATCCATGATTCTTCATGTGTTCATACCCCACAACAGAATGGGTTAGCAGAGCGAAATAACGGTCATCAAAAACCCAAGCCTTATTATTTCAGAGAAATGTCCCTAAGTCCTTCTAGGGGGAAGCTGTTCTGACTTCTACTTATCTTATAAATCGCTTGCCCACTAAAGTCTTGGGGTTCAAGAGTCCTATGGATGTCCTCTCTACTTTTTATCCTGATCTACACACTTCCAATAATCTTGTCCCTAAAATTTTTGGATGTGTATCTTTTGTCCATATTCACAGTCCAAACAGGGGGAAACTCGATCCAAGGGCTCTAAAGTGTATTTTTTTGGGCTATTCTTCGACCCAGAAAGGGTACAGGTAGTATCACCCTCCATCCAGAAAATTCTATGTCTCTAGGGATGTTACATTCAGTGAAGAAAAGCCCTATTTTTCCCATCCTTATCTTCAGGGGGAGAAGTCAATGGAGGAAGATAAGGAAAATTTCCTGCTTGACATGTCCTTACTTCCTGTGTCTCATGGTCCTCCTCTTGACCTTCCTCCTGTTGTCCCTGATCCTCCTTCTGAAGTCAATAATGCTGAACCTGTGTCCAAAACCAAACCTGACCCAGTGACTGAGTCTGCTCTTGAGAATGTAAGGTATGGCAAAGGCAAGGTGTTCACAAGAAGGAAGATGGTACATTCTCGAACCCGTGCGAGCCCAAAGAGTCCAACTCGGAGCCTTCGAATGAGGTAATAATGTCTAACCCTTTATTGCAAGATGAATCTGAATTTCATATGGATAGTAGTGACCAAATTCTTCCTATAGCCATCAGGAAAAGAACTAGAGAGTGTACAAAACGGCCACTATACCCCCTTTCACACTTCTTGTCCTTTGAGAATTTTTCACCATCCCATAAAACTTTCCTTATAAGCCTAAATACCATTGCCATTCCTACCACTCTACCCGAGGCCTTGTCCAATGGAAAATGGAAACAAGCCATGAATGAGGAGATGGAGGCATTGGAAAAGAATAAAACCTGGGAGCTAGTGCAGTTACCGGCAGGAAAGAAAGTGTGGGCTGTAAATGGGTGTATACTGTAAAATATAGAGCAGGTGGATCCATAGAGAGGTATAAGGCACGATTAGTTGCCAAAGGGTATACCCAAACTAGGGGTGGAAATAGGTCAGGCTGCCCGTTAGGGGCCTATGGTCTGCTTTGCTGAGGCTGGCTTTGGCATAGCTGTTTACTAAACAAGCTAGGCCAAGGCTTTTTAAAAGCCTGTTTAACTAAAAAGGCGGACCTCGATCTAATAGGCCTTTTAAGCTTCGATAGTACTGACCTATTTAATTATATATAATATAATATATATTATTATAATAATTATAAATTATAATTATAATTATTAATTTATTATACTATATTAATATATTTTTAATTAAATTTTAATAAAAGTCAATAATTAAAACTTAAGTTAGTAAGTTAGAATAGAAATAACATATTTATTGATATATTTAATGTAATATATTTATTAGAACGAAAATAATAAGTTAGCACTCAATCCTTACTTTTATAGATGCTTCACTATTTTCTTACTCTAATCTTTGATCGATGTGGGACTTGAAAGATTAGAGTAAGAAAGTGAGCAACTTAGTATATCTCCAAGTCCCACATCGACCAAAGATTAGAGTAAGAAAGTAGTGAACATCTATAACACTCACCCCTTACTTTAATAGATGTTCACTATTTTCTTACTCTGATCTTTGGTCAATGTGGGACTCGAAAGACTAGAGTAAGAAAGTGAGCAACTTGGTATATCTCCAAGTCCCACATAGATCAAAAATTAGAGTAAGAAAGTAGTGAGCATCTATAAAATTAGAATATGAGTGTTAAATTATAACAAGGGCCTATTGGCTTTGAGTAGACCCATTGGTTTATTTCAAGGCTTGGCACATTACTTATGTAAAGGCATATTGACTTATTTAAAGGTAAGTCTGTTACATTTTTATGTAAGACATATTGACTATTTAAATGTAGGTATGTTAATCTATATAAAGGCCTATTGGCTATTTAAAAGTAGGCATGTTAGCTTTATTTAAAGGCCTCAGCAAAGTAGGCAGCCTTTAAATGAACTTTCAGCCGAGTTAGCTTTTAACAAGCCATCGCCTTAAAAATCGGTCTATTACAGGCTCATAGGCCAAGCTCAGGCCTTATAATTAGGATACAGGCCAGGCCTATTTAAGACAAAGCCTGGCCTGGCCTGGCCTGTTTCCACCCCTAACCCAAACTTATGGAATTGATTACCAGGAGACTTTTGCACCAGTTGCAAAGATGAACACAGTTCGAGTATTATTGGCATTAGAAGCTAATTATGGTTGGGATTTACAGTTTGATGTCAAGAATGCTTTTTACATGGAGATCTCAAGAAGAAGTCTACATAGAGGTCTCACCAGGATATGGGAGGAATTTGCATGCTAATACTGTGTGTAAGCTGAAAAAGGCCTTATATGGCCTCAAGCAATCACCACGAGCGTGGTTTGGAAGGTTTGGAAGGTTTGCTAAAATTATGTTGGCTATGGGGTACAAACAAAGTCAAGGGGATCACACACTGTTTGTTAAACACTCTCCTTCAAGGGAGTCACAAGTTCTCTTGGTGTATGTTGATGGCATAATTGTAACAGGAGATGATGATAAGGAGAAACATGTTCTGAGTCAGTGCTTAGCCAAGGAGTTGGAAATTAAAGCATTAGGGAGGTTAAAATACTTTCTTAGAATTGAGGTTGCTCATTCTAGGAAAGGTATATTCATCTCTCAATAAAAGTATGTTATGAATCTCCTAAAAGAAACAGGTCATACAGCATGCCAACCGGCGACTACTCCGATAGATCCCCAATATGAAACTTGGATAGGCAGAGGAAGATGCTGCAGTTGATAGAGAAATGTATCAGCGTCTAGTGGGAAGACTTATTTATCTATCTCACATATGACTGGATATAGCATATGCAGTTAGTGTGATTAGCCAATTCATGCGCAGTTCAAAAGAATCTCATTTGCGAGCAGCATATCGAGTGTTACAATACCTTAAGGGAACACCAGGAAAAGGCATTTTATTGAAGAGAAATAGAGGTGTGGTACTTGAAGCATATACTGAAGCGGATTATGCTGGATCACCAGTGGATAGGAGGTCAACTACAGGATATTGTACTTTTCTTGGTGGAAGGCTGGTGACTTGGAGAAGTAAAAAACAGAATGTGGTAGCACGATCTAGTGCGGAGGCAGAATTCAGGGCTATGGCTCAAGGTGTGTGTGAGCTACTATGGTTAAAAATCATTCTTGAAGATCTGAAGATCAAGTGGGGTGGTCCGATGAGACTTTATTGTAATAACAAGTCTGCAATCAGCATTGCTCATAATCGGGTGCAACATGATTGAACGAAGCATATTGAGGTTGACAGACAACATTTTATCAAAGAAAAATTAGAGAGTGGTTTAATTTGTACACCCTATGTTTCTATACATGGTCAGCTTGCTGATGTACTTACAAAAGGGTTGAATAATTCAGCATTTCAAACTATTGTATCCAAGCTAGGAATGGAGAATGTATATTCACCAACTTGAGGGGGAGTGTTGGACGGTGGCTACTATGGACGGTGGCCACTATGAACGGTGGTCTCTTGGTCTTATTCTACGGTTGTTTGTGTAGACATTGTTTTTAGTAGCTTATTAATTAGTTGCTTATTTCCTAGGACTAGATTTAATGTATAGAAGCTCCTATATATATTTCTGTCCATGTAAACATTTAGTTTTTTGAGATTGAATATACAATATTCATATTCTTCATATTCTAATAAAACCATACAGGATGCGTTAAATGTTCCAGAGTGGAAGGAAGTTGTCCTTGAGGAGATGAAGGCCCTTGACAAGAATGAGACTTGGGATGTAGTTGATTTGCCCAGAGGAAAAAAGACTGTGGGATGCAAGTGGGTGTTTACAGTCAAGTATAATTTAGATGGGACCTTAGAAAGATATAAAGTGCGACTGCTTGCAAAGGGGTTCACTCAAACATATAGTATAGATTATTCTGAAACATTTGCACCTATAGCCAAGCTCAATACTGTCAGGGTGCTTTTATCAGTAGCTGCAAACTTAGATTGGCCACTACAACAATTACATGTCAAGAATGCATTCTTGAATGGAGACCTAGAAGAAGAGGTGTACATGGAATCTCCACCTGGCTTTGATAAGAAGTATGGTTCCAAGGTATGCAAACTAAAAAATCCTTGTATGGGTTCAAACAATCACCTAGAGCATGGTTTGATAAATTTACTCAATCTGTAAGGAAACAAGGATATTCTCAAGGTCAAACTGATCATACTCTGTTTATGAAGTTCTCACGTGGAGGGAGAGTTACTGTCTTGATAGTTTATGTAGATGACATTATCCTTACGGGAGACGATGTTGATGAAATGGAGAGATTGAAGAAAGGCTTAGCATCAGAATTTGAAATCAAAGATTTGGGATCTCTAAGGTATTTTCTTGGCATGGAGGTGGCTCGAACAAAGAAGAGAATTGTGATCTCACAAAGGAAATATATACTTGATCTATTGAAGGATACAAGAATGAGTGGCTGCAAACCCGTTGAAACACCAATGGGAAGTAAATCAAAGGCTTGGAGATGGTAAAAAGAGGGTTCCAGTCAACACCACAAGATACCAAAAATTTGTTGGTAAGTTGATCTATCTTTCTCACACTTGGCCAGACATAGCATTTGCGGTTAGTGTGGTCAGTCAATTCATGCATTCTCCTTATGAGGAACATCTAAAAGTTGTCTACCGAATCTTGAGGTATTTGGAAAGTACTCTGGGAAAAAGGTTTATTCTTCAAGAAAAATTAACAAAGAGGAATTGAAGTCTACACTAATGCTGACTGGGCAGGATCTCTAACTGATAGAAAATCAACCTCTGGTTATTGTACTTATGTTTAGGGCAATCTTGTCACTTGGAAAAGTAAAAAACAGAATGTAGTAGCAAGAAGTAGTGCAGAAGCAGAGTTCCGAGCAATGGCAAATGGAATTTGTGAAGTGCTATGGCTAAAACGAGTTATGAAAGAAATAAAAAGGGCAGTTGAAGGACCCATGAAGCTATATTATGATAACAAAGCTGCAATTAGCATTGCTTATAATCTAGTGCAGCATGACCGAACTAAACATGTGGAAATTGATAGACATTTCATAAAGGAGAAGCTGGAAGGAGTGATCTGCATGCCTTTTGTTCATACAGCTCAACAAACTGCTGATATTTAACTAAAGGACTCCCAAGACCACTCTTTGAACATTTGATAAGCAAGTTGGGCATGCTTGATATCTATGCACCAACTAGAGGGGGAGTGTTGAAAGGTGTTGTTGGACGGTGGCCGGTTGAGAGAGTTGATGGTCTGTTCCACTTTTTTTGTAGGCCTTATTTTTAGAGCTTTATTGTTCCTTATTTTCTAGGCCTAGAATTAATGTACAGCTCCCTATATATACTACCTTCTTGTAAACATTCAGATTAATGCAGAAACATATTACTCTTCTCCCTACACTCGTTAGTTTTCCTACTTTCTTAACATACTATCAAATATATAGTTATGTACAAAACCCCAATTCAACTTTGGTTCAACCAGGGTTTGACCTAAATACCTTAAACCTCTTCCTTTACCAATTCATTGACAGGTCCAGTTTTGAAAACATTGGGGAAAGTAAAAGAAACAAATATTGGAGTTTTGATGGTCTTGCAAAATTCTCTTAAGCTGAGATGTTCCTTCTATTTAAAGGATGAACAACTCAAAGTTGACAAAGATTCAGATCTTTCTGATCTTGGTGAATGGACGTCAAAGGAGAATAACAACTTAGGAGTCAATGGATCAATGGCTTGAATTTTTATTTTCCTTTTATATTTGGCCTTCAATGGCTTGAAGTTTATTTATTTATTTTCAGAATCCGGATAAAGGAAGGCTTGAAATTTATGTTCATTAAACCATACTGTTTTTTCATAGTATCAAGGGGAACCATCTAATGCCAGCTTTCCTTGATGTAGTTATTATGCAGAATCATTTCCCTTAGCGGCTCAGCCACATGATTTGCAAGGGGACCAAAAAGTCGGCTTCTTATTACACCCAACCCATTTTATGTTGGCTGTTTGTCATGAACATTTGTGTCAACTCAGAATGCACAAATCACAAGTACTGTTACGTATAATAGCTTGTGTCATGTGAAAGGGCCTTTTGGTCTTTTGTGTATTTGCTCACATATATATAAATCTTACTGCCTGACTAATTTGGTCAAGGCTTCACTATCTTTCTCTCTCTATGAATCGGTTCCCTTGCTTGTAACAAGTACCAATCAACATACTGTTTTATATACGTGCAGTTATGCATACTAGTTCTGCTTAACAAAGTTGCCCCTATGTGACATTCTCTTCCTGAGTTGTATCACGGATGTGTTCCTGTCATTACTGTTCTGTTGTAAATTTTATTATTTCTTACTTTCTGCCAAGTTGATGCTTAGTTGCTTATCAATTTAGCATAGGGAAAGCAGGGGTGTTGTAGAAAGAGGGGCAAAAAGCTTATAGCTGTAGGCTGTAGCCTGGACTGCTTCACTAAATTAAGATTTTCTGTTTTATGAGTTTGCTCTTTTCATTTCTAAATTCGTATGAGTCTGTTTTTTACGCATTTACAGGAAAAAATATATGTATTATTTATGGAGTTGCTTCTGAATGACACTAGTAAATTTTGAGTGATCAAAAGAAGAATGAACTTGAGGCTTATGTTTGGGGAGTTTAACCACCATGAATACATGCATTGGTCCACATTAGTAGCAAACTAGCAATTAATTAGTCTTACTTCTAGTATGTTTCTCTTCTTTTTCTTGGCAGTAACTAGCTTTGCTTTCCTCCTCAGTTGCATGGACAACATCAGATGCAATTTTCTCAAACACTTGGGCGTCAGCAATTCCAGGGTAGGCAGCTGCCTCCAGGACATGTTCAGCATGGTATTGGTCAAAGCCAACTCAATCAAGGAAATCAAATGACTCGTTTAAGCCAGTTTTCTGGTCCTGCTAATAGTGCATTATTCAGTGCTGCTCAAACAACACCTAATACCTAGATGGTATGATAGCCATGTGATATAATTTAATCAAACAGCAGGTGTCTTTACTATGACTATCATTTTTTTTGTTCTATCATGAACAGGTAATAGCAGGAGGAAGAATAGTTAATTTATTGAATTACTTTGACTATCTGTTGGTGCTGTATTTGCTTTCCTGCTGTCCTCTCTCAGTAATTAACTTCTTTGAAGGGAAAACAATCCCAAAAGTAATTAAATAAATTAAAAGGAAGAAAGAAACTTCTTTAAAGGGAGACAGTTTTTTGGAGTCCATATCATATAACACACTAAATTTGTGAAGTCATTATTTTAGTTATGTTCTTCGCCTATCATTTTTTTTGCAGTAACTTTCATTAGTATCTCCATTTTTCTCTTTTGTATTTTGTGTTTGCTAATATTTTTTGTTTTTGTTTCTTGAAAACCTTTTCTTTGGAGGGGGGAAAGTCATATTATGCTTTGTGTTAGTCTTGTGATGGGCATGTGTTAAAATGTTACTTGAACTATGTGCATTATTGCCAGTTTATAGACTAGGTATGGCTTTTCAAAAGCTTTTGCACTCTTAAGTATAATCAACCATTTTAGTTATTTTACAATGAGGCTACATGTCTTTTATGTTTGTGGTGTGACCAATATATAATGTTATGTTAAAACAATGGAAAACAGCTTATCATATTGGATTGCCCCATTACAAGATGCTCTGGGGAGTTTGTGTTCTTTTTCATATAGCTGGAGCATCCCTCAGGCAGAGGGATTTGATGGCTTCTTGGGGGAGGAAAATGGTCTGTGATCAAGAAATTGCTCTGTTGAAAATGAAATTATGTTTGGTGGTGTAGAATCTATGGCTGGACAAAGTCATAAGAAAAATAGCATTTCTATTCAGCCTGAGCATTAGTGCTTGAAAATTTGATCGGATGAAAATTATTCTTTATTTAAATGGAAAAGGAGCTTTCTGAAATGTCTACATAGTTGCAGTTCACTTGAGATCAAATATCGCAACATATTACGTACCTTGGGATGTGATTTCTTGTCTTTCTCTGATCCTCACCCTATTTGAAAAGATAAATTTTCTTGATCTTTGATGATGTGCTGTCGCCGTGTTTCCTTGTGTTGCCCATACTGTTAATGCGCTTTTCTTCTCCAACGATTACTTCTATGATGATTTTTGCTTCATAATTTCAGATTCCAAACATTTCGGCCACAATGCCTTCACACTCTCTTCTACCACGGATGCAGGTTTGTCTTTGATGTTCTCTACCAATGGTGTATTTCCAATAGGTCTCATTGATTTTATTGAACTATAAATTGTTGGATTAGAATGAAACAAGAGGAGAAGTCAAAGGAACTTAAGTTGAATGATTTATCTATGATGTACTGGGCAATGTTTGCTAACTCTATGATTTAGTCCTTGTGGAGTTTAGTCACTGTTTTGTTTGACTCACTCCATGCACATTGTACTTCCTGATGATTCAAGGCTATCAGTATATCATTGCAATTATAATAGAAATTGATAGGTAAACTCTTAGGGATTGTTCTGATTTTCAAATTTATGAAATTGATATTTTAATTTTGCCAAATTTTTGTCTTTTATTTTCTGAAATTTTATAACATAATTTTCATTATTACATCTCTCATTTTGCATAAGGCGCTGGTCTTCCCTGGCACTCACTTCAAGTTGGCCATTTTTTAGACAATAATTTTTATTTGCATTTATTTTGTTTTTCATTAGTTATATAGAATGTATAGTTTTCTTGGCTTGCTTTTTGGTTAACCATTAAATCATGAGGATAACATTCAAACTTGTACGACATTTTTTACTTCCTCAGTTCAGATTATCTGGAAACAACCCTCAGCGAAGTCATGCTTCCCAAATGTTGAGCGATCAAAGTATGAACTTTATTGCTCAATGTCTTTAATTTTATCTTATCATTAGTTAGTTGTGGAACCTGGTGTGTTTAGTCTGCCCTCCTTGAAAGGGTTGTGATGCGACCTGGACTGACTGTCATTTATTCTATATTCTATGTGTATGTGTGATTTTATGCTGAATCACCACTGGGGGTTTACATTGCAGTGTATAACATGGGAGGTGGCAATCCTGGTGGTATGATGCCCATACAGCAGCAGCAGCAACAGCAACATGGTTCACAAGGTGCATTTGGTAGCATGGCATCAAATGCTCAGAATCTACAATCTAGTTTGGTGACACTTCAGAACACACAACAGAATCATCCCAATTTCTCTCAACAGAGACAGCAAAATCCAGAGTGATAAAATATGCTGGTATAAATGCATTTCAATGTTGCAAACATACGTTAGAAATTAGAAACTAGTTGTTGTGAAGAACATAAAAGGGATGCTTATCCAACTCTTATCGTTGTTTGCTGAGTTTTGTTACTACCAAACCTAGACATATGAAGGGTATTGGTCTCCCCCCTCTGAACCCCTTGCCTTCTTTAAATTGGAATCCATTATTACTATTAATTTCATCGTATAATGACTGGCATTTTGACCAGAGTTTTGGCCAACTCTTCTCTTGCTTTAGAGTTTATACTGTGTTTAAATATTTCAGTTCCATGATCATTGATTTTATTGTGTCAAAAAAATTCATTGCATGGCCTATCTTTTCACGAACTTGGGTGTTTGGTATGTTGTGTAAGATGCTTGGGCATTTTAGATGCTTATCTTTAAAATGTTATGAGAATGCAAAACATGAAAATTCATGAGCTCATACAAAATGGGGAGAGGGGGGAGAGAACGAGCATTTTCTGGCAAAATGAGTTCTTAAAGACACATCTGGCAAGATAGGAGTGCGGAACACACTCCCTCGATGATATCGTGGAAATCTAGTACACCCTTTTTGAGCTTACACTTTTTTCTAAAGATGAGTTGGAGAGAGAGATCTGATAATATCTCAAGCTCTGCTGACATCCTACTTGTTCAATTGTACCCGAATTCCTTTGAAGTTTTTCATTATTAAAAAGAAAAAGAAAAAGAAAACAAAAGAGAAAAAATAAAAATTGTTAAGGAGCTTTAATGCATCAGCAGACATGTTAGAAGTTGTTCGAGCAGAAACCTTGAAGTCGAATTAAATGCCTAATTATTAATCTTTGGGAACAAACTCTCTATTGACCACTTCTTCGAATCCTTAAGCTGTTCCGTGGCGTTTGGAAGATTCAAGGAACCCTGTTACAGCAACTGCAGCATCTTTGTATAAACCATTCCAACCTGTTCTTATTCGGGGGATAAAAAAAAAAGGTGGTTAGTGTTACCTTCAGCCTTAAACCCATCAAGAAAAGGTGTAAAACACACTCTTGCGTTTGACTGGTGGGTGTCGGCTTAGATACTCCAATAAAGAATGGCGTGTTTGGAATAAAAAGAACTAAACCTACCAGTCAAGAAACTCCCAAGTGAAGTCATTTGTCACGTGGGATTAGTTGCACTAGTCTAGGAAACAAGGAAGCAGATTGTTCTAAATTATCAAATGATTCATGTTCTCGATAAAACATGATAAATTAGCAACCGCACAAGTAATTTGTATGCTGTTCACTTTTTTGTTTTCAATATGTTCATCAAAAGTTCAACTTGGTATTTATTCAGATGGCATATAATATCAATTTATATGTTACAATGGCTATTGCTCAATTTTATTCATATAATGTCAATTGTACTTCCTTGAAAGTATATAAAAGAGAAGAGGACTTACAAGTCCTTGAGGCATGTACTCTTGGATTCCAATTCTTGAGGGTCTTGGCGATCCAATGAAAATACTGATGGCACATTAGGAGGACTACCTAATGTCTTGTACAGAAGGGGAAGATTCTCAGCAGATGTGTGGGTGGAAAGAGCTGGTGAAAAGGGTGGTGAAGGAGTTGAAGATGCTGAGAAGGAGTATCTCCGGTTGCCTGGTCCAAAACTAATGGGAAGTGCAGAGGGAGGTGTAGGAGGTGATGATGTTGGAGACACACACCCAAGATTCATATTAATAACGAAATTTCACAACCTCTCTCCTTCACTTTCATTCTCCTTCACTTTCATTCTCCTTTGCTTCTGCTTGAAAACTCCTCTGTCAAAGTGATTTCCCGGATTGCTTTTGAGAAGGGGGAAAAAAATTGCTTTGAGTTTTAGGTATAACCTAACGGTCATATGCCAAAATGCAAACTATCAGCTACTCATTCCTTTCTTGGGCAGCTGAGCACCCTTCAATCAAACCTTACTTGTGTTTGACTTTGGGCTAGGCCTGAGTTTCTTAGCCCTTCTAATTCTTACTTTCAGCCTAAACACCATATCATCCTACTTCAATACCAATGGTTTTTGACCCAACTTCTCTGACAAGTTTAAAAGAAGAGGCTCCCCATGAAATTATTTGCAGCATCATGAGATTGCTTTTCTTTTCTTTTGTTTTGAAAACTCTAAATGAAGAAACTTTTGATAAAAAAAAAATTATCATATAAAAAAATTAACTGCTTTAGTTATTTGGCTATTTTACCAAACTGTCACTGTTGACAAAACTATTTATCGAAATGTCATTTTTTTAAACTATTTATCAAATTATCATTTTTTTAAACTATTTATCAAAATGTCACTCTTTAAAATTATATACCAAACTGTCACCTTTTTATCCTACGTGATATTTTTTAATATTTTCTGACCAATTAGAATGCACCAAGTAGGATGACGCATACACGTAGGTTGCGCCACTCCTACTTGGCGCATCCAGACTGAAAACTCCAACAAGGGTGGCGTAACCAAGCCACCTGCGCCACCCTTGTTGACGCAACCATGACATGTGTCTTCTGATAGAAGCTTTGTTGTTGTTTAGTTGTTAGACACGGTTTTGTTTAACTCCACAATCGCTTACAAGTCTCTGTAAGTACCAAAATGATTATCTTTTGCAAGACTAAAAGATAAGTCTTTCTAATTTGTCATTTTTAATGTAATAAATGTCATTAAATTTAGAAAAAATGAAGACAATGTAATAAATGCATGATAGGGATGTATGTTTAAAAAAAACAAAAATGTTATTTCACATGGATTTAAATTCGTAAAATCACTTATAAAATGACATCTACCAATATTATTGTACTTGCATTTAATATGAGAGTATTAGACTATATTAAAATTGTAACATGTGACAATATACAACTATATAATCTGTCATATTGAAATTTATTTTTTAAAAATTAAATTTGAACCCATTATAAAGTTATATAGAATAATACTTTAAGAATATTTTAGAATTTATTTCTTTTTCTAAAGCGAAATTGGTATGAGTCTTTTTTTGAAGACTTACCCAAGGATCGAACACATATTCTTTCTTGTGTAACAAATTTTTAGTCTTCCAACACCAATGTTAGTTTCTAATAAACTCCTTATACTTTCATCTTTTGAATGAATATTCCAAAGTTTAATTAATCTATAAGTCTCCATATTTTTTTAAACAAATTTTTAAAAAGGTTCTCATAATGTAAAAAATTATAAAATCATAAGTGCCTAATCTTGCAACTTCATAAGAGGAGTACATCGATATTGAAATCCAATAGAATTCATCACTCGATGGTAGATTGATGGTCATACTCATCTCCATTTTGGAACAGTTAGGCTTAATCCTTCATGGTAGAAGAAGATTGTCAATTTTAACTATACTCGCTCTTTTAAATATGATATATCTCTAATCTGAACATGCAGTAATCAAAACTATTCTTATAACTTTTCATGTCAGAAGTGTCATTCAATCATTATATCCAAATTTTAATATTCCATTAAAAGATCTTAATCTTCCTATAGCTCTTAAAGTACAAGTCCAGGTTACTAGAGCTGAGAAGAAAGCCTTCATCATCAAATCATTTATTGTGTATGAAGACATTGTTTGAAACGTTTATTTAGTGAGTAGGATCTCAATCATCTCCCTCCCAATTTGTAATCATTTGAATTGGAGTGAAAATTTTGACAGAATTTTTCTTAAATATTAGGTCTCCCCAAAAGCACATGTACCTGTTTAATTCACCAGTTACCAAGATCTTTAAAAAAAATTAAAACTGAGCGGCAAACATATTTAATCCAATAAGGGTACCAAAATCACAATAATCTATTATCAATAGTATTTTACACAAAACCACTAAATATAATGTTATCACACTGATGACATATAATTACATGTCAATGGGATGGGCTTGCGTCAGAATGTGGTGGCCTGTGAGATGGATCGAAAGAAGGACCTGACTGTGATGAGTATAGTGGGTAACCTGGTGGCGGGTAAGGATATAGTGGGTAACCATGCGGTGGGTACAGATACGAGTGGTAACTCGGTGGCAGGTAAGGATATACTGGGTAAGGGTATGGTGGGTATGGTGGGTGATATGTAGGTGGTAACTGAGTGAGGGGGTATGTAGCAGTGGCAGGAGGCTGAGTCGTGTGCTGGCTGGTAGAGCCGGAGTCCTCGGGATGTCGAAGTCGTGTCCGAGTGCTCGCTAATCCTGTCCTTCGTCTACGCTGCGTTCCCTGTTGAATGGACTCCTCGGGCGGCCTTGAAATGTCATCTGCTGCTTGAACTGGACGCAGATGTTCCATCGTAATGCGGTCATGCTCCCGCAATGAGTGTAGTATTTGTGTAGCAACTTCTCGAGCGGCAGTGTCAGTAGTTGAATTGAACAAATACTCTGCAATGTCCGCCTAAGAAACAAATATAATTTATGTCATTATACTGAATATAACATATAAATAGACACTAATAAATTGGTAAAGAAATTACCGCATTTTCAATAGATGCACTAGTGGGAGCTCAGCGTCTGGTAATTGTTTTATACCAACGCATATACTCAGAATGTGAACCGAGGGGTGCGAGCAATGAGATTCTCGTAACAAGCTTCTCCCTTCGACTATCTCAGGTGGCTATGTAATTAAACAGCATGTGTAGCTGACCAATCCTCATCATGCCTACCTGCTAGTGTAACTTAGTGCAAACTGTCAATCTGGAACGGTCGCCGTGGTATGGGCTGTTCAAGACCAAACTGGTGCATCACGCAGTTTGACTGGTGCCACTCAACAATGTGGAAACATATGAGAGAGACCACTATCAGTGTTATGTTCCTACTAGCCACACAAAAGGGTGGCAATGTTGCCACCTTCTCATCTGTGTATGGTTTCCATATAATCTGAAAAAATGAGATGCACACAACATTAAGATGACATATACATAAGTAAATAATTCAAACGAATGTAAAACAAGACATACCTCATCGTTCTTCAGCTGATCGAAGAACTGGCGATAATATGCAAGGACGCCAATCACAGTATCACTCAAGACTTTATGCTTGCATCACCTATTTGGTAAATGAAAGTACTATAAACGTAAGTTATAAATATTAACAAAGTAGGTCAACAAAGTAATGTAAAAAAATGTAATGAAATAGAAACTTACTCCCATCTTAAGGGATGTAATTGACCACGATCAGTACCGTAAAACACATCAGGTTCAACATGGTCAACTAATGTAGGGGCAAGTCGGGAGAATCTGTACCATGCCCAATACTGCAATAAGATGCATGCCCCTCCGATCTCGCGTGCGTTGTAATCCATAGCTTTACAAAGCTCTCTATATAGGTAAGCCAAGATTGTGGACCCCCAACTATATGTCTCGGCAACAGCAAAGTCCTCCAACATAAAAAGGAACATTAAGTGCACAAACTTACTAGAATGATCGGGGCATAAGAAACCCCCAAGTAACCGAAGTATGTAATGTCGTGCACGCTGTTGCACGTACTTATCATCATCATCTTCAATGACTGCAGTAACACTCGGCTGCTACAGGTATGTCATGTCAATGCATGCCCCAGCTATGAGCGAGGGAGTCTCATCAAGACCTAATAACTGAACACACATGGAGATCGAGCCAATCGGTCCATGGGTAAAGCCGTGATGCAATGGCCATCAATAGGAAGACCTAATATTATACCGATATCCTCCAACGTAATGGTGCACTCTCTGGTAGGTATATGAAATGTATGGGTCTCTGGGCCCCATCTCTCAACCAACGCAGAGATCAAAGAGTGATCAATACTACAATAGCCCATATGGGCAACCCCCAAGAAGCCAGCCTGCTATAGATACGAAAGAATCGGCGCATGGGAGTCCATATGTTTCGTCTTTTGAGCACGTCTAACACGCAGGTGCCGGTCCTCATGTCCCTGCCATATATGCTGAGAAACATGGTACTCCTGCAACTCCAAAATCGAGCAGTCCTCTAGTCCGGGGTTTACACGCAATGTCATCTGTCACATGTATGCTAAACAATAACAACAATTACTGTCACAATATGGAAACAACAATAAAATATAATGTGACCATATGATTATTATACTAAAATATAATATGAAAGAAATGAAGTTAAAGCTGATAATCAACTAACATATATTAATAGTATTCGAATACAACATAATAGTTAGTGATACAAAACAATACAACTCTCAAATACACATAATTGCTAATACAAGATTCTGAACAATGAAAATATGTCCTAACTATTACTAGATGGCCCCACTCTATTATCCCTCAAGGAACTCGATTCACTGGCACGACATGTGCGAGAATTATGTCCAGGTTGTTGGCATCTTGTACACGTCTGTCCTAGCCCTGCTTCGCGCCAATCCATCTCATTCCTGAGTTGGGTTGATTTTGGTCGACCTTTAGATCTAAGCAATACACGATCTAGCACCAAAGTTATGTCAGGACCTGCAGGCCACCATGGTTCAGCTTGAATCGGTTCGAAATCAAACTCGTAAGCTCTGTAAATGCTCTGCATCCTGTAAACCATATGCACAAATCGGAATGGGTCAATTGCCACAGAAGCACATGCAGCAATCACATGAGAGCATGGATAATGCAATGCTTGAAACACCCCACAGTCACGCCGGTCTTCTTCCAGGTTTAAAGTATATGAAAGTCCACCCTGTTGTGTTACAGGGTTAAATGCCTCCTCAACCATGAACCTTGTGTTCTCTCTATTGTACCGGCGAACTTGGTGTGAACTGGCCTTTGTCAGGTTGACTCTCCAGTGCTTCAATAAGTCATCACTCCATTCCTTCCCAAATGTCATCAATTTTGAATTTGCCTCGTCTTTTCGATTGACAAAGTATTCTACTAACTTCGTATATGTCAATTGAACCAATGCAGTTATAGGCAGATTTCTACTACCCTTCAACACTCCATTGACGTACTCTGACAAATTGGTAGTCATATGACTGAATCTGCAGCCACCATCATATGCCAAACTCCATTTTTCTTTTAGAATTGCATTAATCCAATTTGCCATCTCCGTTGTAACTGTCAGCTTCTTTAACCTAGCATCAAAGTTTATTGTGATTGGTTCATACCCTGATACAACAAATGAATTAGGTTGGTATTAGAACATAACTATTATTATCATATATTAGATTACAAGTTAAAAATTGGAGTTAAAATTAAGTACCTGTGTTAATAACCATCTCTTCAACTCTTTATTCTGGAATTTAGAATTAAAATTGAAACCAATGTGCCGTATGCAGAAGACATGATACGCATTCGACGGCTGCCATCCAAGATTTTCATTTGCCACTGATTGTAAGATGCCGTTGTGTCGATCAGAAATCAAACACAAGCCCTCTTGTTGTGTGACATGCAATCTTAGGTGGGCTAAGAACTAACTCTAGGCATCCTTGGTCTCCCCCTCCACAATGGCAAAGGCAATTGGTAGAGGTTTTCTATCTCCATCTTGAGTTGTTGCAATCAACAACTTATGACGGTATTTGCCATATAAATGAGTGGCATCAATCTGAACAATGGGCTTACAATATCGGAAGCCAGCAACACATGGTCTAAATGTCTAGAATAATCGACGAAAAACTCTTTTCGAACGATCAAGTCGGTTATTCATAAAACATTCCTCGTCTTGCAACTCCACCACTGTGCCTTCCATGTCTCTTCTCATGGCTGCTAGCCATCTGGGCAACACCTCGTAAGATTTGTCTCAATTCCCAAAAACATTCACAATGGCCAGTTGTTTTGCCTTCCAAGCTTTTCGATATGAAATTTGGTAACCGAATTGGCTTCGAATCCGTTCAACAATTAAGGACACAGATGCATCGGGTTTTGTTCTAACCAACTCCAAAATGCAAGAGCAAATCATACGACTATCTAACTTCCGGTGATCTAATGACATAGTTGGGTTTACACAACTGTGAAGTCCATTATATTTTGTAATTTGCCACGTATTCGACCTCTTGCTTTGTATGGCTCTAACTCTCCAATTACAACCTTCGTCAAAACTAGGGCACTTAGCAGTAAGTCTTCGTAAATTAGAATTTTCAATCTTGTACTCTTGATGCCTGTGAATCGAATATTGTTTGAGGGCCAACCGTGTTGGCGCGACCTACGTAGATGCACCATCCTACTTGGCACATCCTAACTGGTCAGAAAATATTTAAAAATACCACGTAGAACAAAAAGGTGACAATTTAGTATATAATTTCAAAAGAGTGATATTTTAATAAATAATTTAAACAAAGTTACAATTTGATAAATAGTTTAAAAAAATGGTATTTCGATAAATAGTTTTGCCAACAGTAACAGTTTGATAAAAAAACCTAGTTATTTAAACCACTTCAAATTAATATATTATAAATAAAGATCGTTTCAATTTCCAAGTATTACATCCACTTACATTATTCTCAATTGATGTTCTTAACAGCCAACAGAGGTGACGTTATCATCCCCCTCCATAGGCATTGATTTTCTCCACCTTTGCAATATCGGGCTGACATTTCATCTTGCTTTCTAATTCTAGTTTAATTGTGGTATTTATTTCATCTTGTTTTCTAGTTCTAGTTTAATTGTGGTATTTATCCTTATAATTCCCAACACAAAACTTCAACCATTCCATGATATAGTCTTTCCCATTGGATAAAAGAGCAAAAATGAACTGAGATACCAGAATGTTTAGAGGTGCTACAATTCTAATGCACTAGCCTACACAGCTTGAGGATTCACAAAGTGGATCTTCATTTTTCTTTCGTCCCCCTCCCCCAAAAAAATAACAATTCAGCTTGTGATACAAGAAAAAGGATGTGTATTCTCGTTCTCACAATGAACTATGAACTATGGCCATCATTGAATTTTATCAAAAGAGCTTTATCATAATAGAACACAACAGATTCATAGAAGTATATATTTTGTTCTCTTTTTCTTTCCAATGAAGGTTGCTTACTTGCTCACATTACGTGGATTACCACATACATACACTGTTTCACTCTACCAGTCTGACACTATGAATTAAAAAACAAAAAATAAAACTCACTGATAAGCCTAGTCATGTTCTCCAAGAACTTGCACTTAATCCTGAGACCAAAAAACCATTAAAGCACCTGCACCTCTTTATAAGGTGTTAGCTGTTAGGTGACACATACGTACCAAATTGAAAATTCTGCTTACAACCAGCCTTCACCAACCCTTTATTAGCAGTCTTCAGATTGTGCTTCCTGCATTGTTCAGCATCACCACTCACTAAACCTCCAATTCCAACACACCAGAAGACAAAGGTGTTTTCACTGTATCAAATCCAACCAAACATAATCAAACAAATATTTGAAAGTATTCTAATTTGGCTCATGTTTGCCAACAAAAAGCTTTGCAAGATCACAATACACCTTACAAATTAATCATCCATGTATCAAAATACAATTATTAGTAAAAATCACAGATCTTCAGTCACATGTCCTAAGGACTGGTGAACGCTTAAATGATAAAATAAGGGATTCACCAATATACGGTTAAGTACTCAAGGCTCCCCTCCCACAAGTAAAAGGGTGTCCTGATGAAAAAACTTCTGCTCAAGAAAGCATATTCTTATAGAGTATTCTCCCATTAAAATATGCTCCATAATAAAACTGCAACTGATGGTTGATAAATTTAGTGTTGTTCATGATTTCATTAATGTCATAACATATCAATAACTAATCTGAATCAGAGGAAGGAAATTCAGAGGTAAGCCTCAAGTGACAGAGTACTCCTAATGATAAGGAGACTAATGTAGGTATTTGCTTTGCTCTGTAGAACAACAGAACCATAATATAGGCATTGAGGGTCCCCTTTAGACTTCAAGGAAGTTAATATTGGGGACCAAGACACAAATTTCCTTGATGGATCCCAATATCCGTACCATATTTTCACAATAAGCACTTTGGTAAAGGAATTCTGGAATCAACATGAGCTAGTTAACCAAAAAATGACATAGGTAACTTTGGATTAAATTCAATGCTGAACACATGAACCTTCCTAGCTATACTCATGCCTCAAATGTATCATTATTATTGAGCCAGGATAAATAAATTAATCAAGGTAATTTTTTTAGGCCCTAGTTGAAATCAAATTAGAAGTCAAAGAGAAGTTCACTATTCCTAAATTCACTAGCATCAATGCAAAAGTGTAAAAGCTAGTACATTTTACTTTGGAACATAACCAGAAAATTTGACACCTTGCATATGAGACAACCTTATCAATCAAATGGAAATACATCAAAACTGCCGGCGGCTAAACTGAAGACACTATTTTCAAGTAATTACAGCCTTGAAGCAGATATAAGCATTAAAGAGCTTCTAAGATTACAGGATAATAGAGCAAACAAATAATTTATTCAGTGCAAATAAATTCAGACTGTACCTGAAAGAGTCAAATGTCAATGAAGAAGGTAATATTGAAAGTAACCCTTTTGACATAATTCATGAGCCATGTGACAAAGCATGCAATCTGATGCAACACAAGATAATGAATGCATAAAAAAAACTCTGCCAACAATGCAGTCTTTGTTTCCACAAACATTGAAAATAGTAACAAAAGCTTCCATAAAAAAACTCAGAATATATTTAGAAAGATTATACCTTTGCCCAGCCTTTTTCTCACTATCTCATTCCAGCTTATATCAAGATAATATATGGAAGATTCTGGACCCATAAACAATATAACTGCTTTCCTGCAGCCTTTCTTGTGTGCAAACTATCTGCAAGAGACAATGACTGCATGGAAGCAGCAATTTGTTGGCCATACTCACTACAACAATCAGAAGGCAGGCAAACTTGCATGGGTTAAGAACCTTCCTTTTTCAGAGAGTAACCTAATTAACAAATATCAACATAGAAGAACATTAGTCAGTGATGCAAAACAAACTTACAAAATTGAGGCTTGCAATATAGCCCAGTCACATAAACTTCATGCAATGCTAAATGCATATTATCGAAGTTATTATGCTATGTTCAAATCTGTATAGTTCCAATCAAATTTGTCAATGAAATCTGTCACTGTTGAACCAAAAGGCAGATGTGTACAATGCATATCAAAATCAAGGGCCAAAAAAATAAAGTGGAAAAAACATAAGATCGAAGATACAAGCGCTCCAAGAAGATATTATATATATATATAAGATATACTAACTATTACCAGGATGTGGATAAATTGCTGAGTTTCATGACATAGAAATTGAATGAACCCTTCAAGCAGAAGTGGGCTACATGCTAAGCATAAGAGCTCAAAAAGCTGAAGCAGCAACATCTGATAGATCTTTAGAACTAGATGAATCTAGAGCTAGGTTCCATTCGGTAATAGCTTCTGCATAATGTTTATATTTTGCTTGTACACCTTCAGCATGCCCATCAAAGCTTAAAGCGTGCAAAGCCTTGACAGATAATAACCCCAAATCTCCCATCTCAACCAAAAACTATAAAACAGAAAGATAACTGTCTAATCTACATGGAAATTTACAAAAGTTGAAGAAATTTCTGTCACTCAGCTCTATCCGTGAATCAATCATCTCTTGTAACATTTGTTTCACCATTTGAAGATCTTTTTCTTTACAAAAAGTGAAAAGCATCATATTAAATGTATGAACATTAGGTGTCAAACCATTGTCCTTCATCTGGTCATACAATGTTGTTCGCTCTGTGCTTATCGCAAGTGCACGGGTCGCACTTGTAGTATCGCTAGGAGTCAGATATCATTCCCACGAGAAAAAAATATTAAATTAAGTGCTAAGTATAAACCAATAATTCAAGTACTTCTATTCAAGGACTTATAAATTAGAAAATTCATGTATTTGTTAATTATAAGAACTTAAAAACTATTAGATTGATGTGAGAGTTGATATTTCAAGAATAGGGATTCTTTTTTCACTTCCTATTTCAATTGATAACAAGTAATCCTTACGAGCAATATACATGAAATGGCTAAGTTAGCTTGGGAATCAAAATTAGTTAAAAGCCTATGTCTAGGTCAATTAACCCTGCTTTCATTACTTAATTCACTATGTTTCCATGAGAACTAGTGTAAATCCACTCATTAAGATCTATTCCTAACTAATTACTATGCATGGTCAATAAGTATATTTCTATCTTACTAACGAATCATCGCATCCAACCCAATTGAATGAAATAGAACATGTATCAATTATACATATGATCTTAAATCCAAATTCCTATGTCTAGGTTCATTAGATTTAAACAAATCAATTGAAAGCTGATCAGATTATCAAAGCATTAAGCACTATATAATTGAACAAAGACCAAATCATGTATATAACTCAAAGGATTATAAGATTAATCAATATCCATAGGAAGATCCAAAGAAAAACCCTATAACAGCCTAGCCAACTATGACAAACGAAAATATAACAAGAATAATCATAGTCATGGAGATGGAGATAAGAAAAGAAAAGAAAAGGGAAGAACAAAGCTTAAGGAGATGATCCTTCAAGCTTCAATCCTCCACCAAGGTGAAGAAAGCTTTCAATCTTGGCTATTTCTGCTTCTTTTCTACCCAAAAATCGTAACCCTAGCAACTGTATTCTATTTCTGATAATCCTCCTAAAAAAAACTAATAGAACAGTATTTATAGATAAAATTAACGTCTGCGCGCCGCGGCCCTCATCTTTGTGCGTCGCGGCCCTCCTTAATTAGGTCACTGGGTCGCGGCCCTCACTAGTTGCGCGCCGCGGCCCTCTAGCCACAGGTTGAAGTACTGGAATGCTGCTGATGCACCATGCGCCGCGGCCCTCATGAGTGTGCGCCACGGCCCTCTAAGCTGGGATGCTCCATAGGCTTTTCCACCCTATGCTGGGCCTTTACTTGCATCAAGTTATCCATTTTGAGCCCACCTACATTTAAGAATTCACCCAGTTAAGCATAAGTGCACAATCTACTTAATTCATCAATGAATTGGAAAGATTTTCTCAAAAGCATAACAGAAAACATCAATCATGAAATTGAATGAAAATAAAGCCAAAGTCTTTCATTCATGCCTCAAAACAAGGACTAAGCAATCCATAAAACACACATATAGGGGCAGAAATAACTACATTTCAAGGAGTTATCAAATGTGCAAGCCTCTTGAGTTCTTCCACCTCTAAGAAGTGCACATATGCCAACTGCGTATGCTACACTGTCAAGAGGGCATTTCTCCATTACTGCTAATCTAAAAACACCAGCAGCACTGTGATACTTACTAACCTTTATAAGCCCACCTGTTATTACAGTATGGATGTGAGCATTAGTATCATGATAATTCATAACAACACCATGGTACACATTAACTGCTTCATCAATTCTTCCCACAGCACAAAGTTCACTTAGTAATCCAGCAAAACTATACTTATCTGGCACAAAACCTTTATCAATCATATGATTATAGAATTCAGCAGCAAGAGACGGAAGCCCGACCTTAATAAAAGAGCCTAAAAGCGCATTACAGAACATTAAATCAGCATCTATATGTTGGCAGACTAGTTTGGGTAAGAGATAAAACATTTTGGATAGAAAGATTGTGGATAACAATGAACTAAAGGTATAAGAATCAGGTTTTATGTTTTGTTCTGACAAACTGCGAAAAACTTCAATTGCATCCCGGTACCTTCCAACCTTTGAAAGGCAGTCAATTAATACATTACAAAGAATTAAATCAGGAGTTTGGCCACTAGATAACATGATATTTAACAATTCAAAGGCATCAGTTACCATGTTGCATTCCATAAATGCCTTAAATAAGGTTGTATATGTCACAACATTAGGAGAACAACCGGTTTCAGCCATTTTCTGCAACAGATTGCTAGCAACGTCAAGTCTACCCAACAGGGTTTTAAATTGCGGTCCGCATCATCTGATGCGGCCGCAATATTGCCATTGCGGCCCGTGCCGCAACGGCATCACACCGCAATTGTGGTGTGACTCAAAATCACATGAAACGGCCGCAACGGAACGGTGTTGCGGCCAAGAACTTAAACGGAGTTGCGGGCATGCAACGGCCGCAACAAGTGCTCCGTTCCGTTTTTCTTTCAAATCATCAATGTCGACTCGGACTCGAGATTCAACGGAAAGAAAAAGAAGAATATTCTTTAGCAATCACCAATAATTTCATGACATCAACAGGAAAAAGGAGAAAAGTAACAATACAAATACATCGATTTTCGGTCACGGATCACTAACCTTTCAAACCATCTCTAGAGTTCTCGATTTCTCTCTGAAAACCATCTCCGCCTCTCACTTCGCCTCCAATCTCCATCTTGCGGATCTCGGATCACGGGCTCACCATCTTGCTCCAGGCGCTCCGCAATCGCAGTGAGCTCATCTCTCCCATCTCGCTTTTTCTTTTGTTTTGTTTTACGTGTTGTGAAATTTAGGAGGTTGGGGTTGGGGTTGAATGTCCGTTTGTGTGAGATTTGGGAGCGCAGAGAGGGCGGTGGGTGAGAGTGGGACCGATGAAGTGGGAGGCAGAGAGGGGGAGGTGGTCGTGGACGAGGGCGGTGGTCCGTGAACCGAGAGAAGAAGGCGGTCAGGGTGGGTCGTGGCGGAGGCGCGGAGCTGATACGGGAAGCAGAGAGGAGAGGAAGAAGGGAAAGAGAAAGGGAATAGGATGGGGGAAGAGAGCCTACCGAGAGAGAGGATCAGACCAGAAAGGCAGAACTAGAGGAAGAAGAAGAACGGCAGAACCAGAGGAAGAAGAAGAACGGAAGAACCAGAGGAAGAAGAAGAATGGAAGAAAGAATGGAAAGAAAGGGAGAACGAGGGAAGAAGGAGATACACAGAGGAGAGAATGAGGGGAAATTAGGGGATTTAGAATTTAGGGCTCCGTGGGATTGGGTGGGAATTGGGAAAATTGGGTGAGAAAATTGGGGAAATTTTGGGGAAATTTTTTTGAGAAAAAATTGAGGGAAAATTGAGGAAGTGAGAAATTGAGATTAGGGAAGTGGGAAATTAAAAAAAATTGTGAGAAAATTGATTTTTTTTTTTATAATAGTGTGTGAAAATTAAGTTAAGAATAATAATTAATTAGTTGTTTATATTAAGGGTTTAAATTTAAAGTTAATTATTGATGGAGTATTAGGAATATTAATAATTAATTTAATTACTTAATTATTTGTTTAAAAGAATATAATTAGCAGTATATATTAATTATTAAGGGTTTTAACTTTGAAGTTAAAGTTAATTATTGATTGTTAATTGAGATATTAGTAATAGTGATAATTAAGTTAATTATTGATAATTGTTATTATTAAGGGTTTTAACTTTGAAGTTAAAGTTAATTATTGATTGCTAATTGAGATATTAGTAATAGTGATAATTAAGTTAATTATTGATAATTGTTATTATTAAGGGTTTTAACTTTGAAGTTAAAGTTAATTATTGATTGCTAATTGAGATATTAGTAATAGTGATAATTAAGTTAATTATTGATAATTGTTATAAAAATTAGGGAAGTGGGAAATTAAAAAAAATTGTGAGAAAATTGATTTTTTTTTATAATAGTGTGTGAAAATTAAGTTAAGAATAATAATTAATTAGTTGTTTATATTAAGGGTTTAAATTTAAAGTTAATTATTGATGGAGTATTAGAATATTAATAATTAATTTAATTACTTAATTATTTATTTAAAAGAATATAATTAGTAGTATATATTAATTATTAAGGGTTTTAACTTTGAAGTTAAAGTTAATTATTGATTGCTAATTGAGATATTAGTAATAGTGATAATTAAGTTAATTATTGATAATTGTTATACTTTTTTTTTGTAAACAGGCATTACAAAATTTAAACAATGCCGCCAAGAGAAGAATTTCCTACAGGAAGATTGGAGGGTGCTCCAAGTGATGATATTGGATGGCATTTTAAGCAGTTGTACCTGGAAATCGAAACAATATTACATGCAAACTTTGTGGAAAAGTAATAAAGGGTGGCATTACAAGATTGAAGCAACACATAGCACATTATAAAGGACAAGTAGCAGGTTGTCCTAGAGTCAACACATTTGTCAGAGAGAATATGATGAAACTTCTCATAGATGGGAAAGCAAAAAAATTGACTCTAAAAAAGAAAAGAAGAATTCAAGAAGGCTTAAGGGGAAATGTTGAAGAGGAAGACATAGATGATCATATTAATGAACAAATCATGCTAGCTACACAGAGAGCTTTAGATCACAACATGAATGGGAAGACAGACACGATTCAGGCAACAAATAGGGGATCGGAAATATATATGAAGAAGGTGGAAGCTCTCATGCAAGTGTTAGTGAAGTCAGAAGGCCACAAGATATTTCTACTACTTTGAGGTCTACAGATGTTGCCCTTATAAGAAGTAAAAGCGTGAAGCAACCAAAAGTTAGTGGTGGTTGGATGAAAACACTAAGAAAAACACTTGGAGCAAAGAGCGGTGTTCTTAATTTATGAGCGTTTGCCTATGAATTTAGCTGATTCTCCTTGGTTGCATGCTTTGATTGTTGAAGCAGCTGAGGTAGGCAAAGGAGTTAAGTGCCCAACTCCTTATGAAGTTTCAGATGTGTATTTGGAAGTTGAATACAAAAAAATGCAAGAATGGATAAATACACTAAAGGGTACCTGGAAAGAAAGAGGAGTTACAATAATGTGTGATGGTTGGACTGATAGTATAAATCATACACATATTATGAATTTTCTTGTTTACTGCAGCAATGGGACAATTTTCTTAAAATCTGTCGATGCTTCTGGTGTTGATACTAGAAATACAGATTATTACTTCCAGTTGCTTGACAAAGTTGTAGATGAAGTTGGAGAAGAATATGTAGTCCAAGTGGTTACAGATAATGAAAAAGCACTCAAAGCAGCTGGGAAAAAATTGATGGAAAAGAGGCCACATTTGTATTGGTCTACATGCGCAGCTCACTGCTTGGATCTTTGCTTGGAGGATATAGGGAAAAAGCAAAATGTGAAGAAACTACTTGAATGATGCAAAGACAAAGGACAACTTTCATCTATAACCACATATGGACAAAATTTGATGAAGAAATACACTGGAGGTAGAGAAATTGTCCTACTGGCATAACTCGATTTGCAACACAGCTTCTTGCGACTTCAAGCTATTATGAAGCAAAAGCAAGGTTTAAGAAACATGTTCAACTCGGAAGAATTTAGAAAATCTAAGTTTGGGAAAGAGAAAAAAGGACCAAAGATTTGAAGCAAGAAAAATAGTTTTGAGCGTGAATTCGGAGTAAAGTGTTGATCTACCGAAAGTATTTGAACCTATTGTAAAAGTCTTGAGGCTGGTCGACGGGTGACGTGAAGCCAACAATGGGTTTTCTTTATGAAGCCATAGATCGAGCCAAACAATCTATCCAACAAAATTCTCGATATCATACAAGATATAATGAAATAATAGATCAACGTTGGAGATTCATGCATTCGATCTTCATTCTGTACGTCAATAATCGATATAATTTATAATTTTTTATTTTGTGATAAAATTTTACTCTCGTGCCTTTATGCATAATAATTGATTAATTTTTTTTAGGTTATTTTCTTAACCCACAATTTCAATATGGAGTTGAACATGGATCTGATGTTTATAAAGAAACTTTTGACGGAACCAAGCGTCATCATCAAATTAGAAAGAAACATGGATGATCAAATTAAAGCTTTGAATCAGTTAGTAAATAATGTTTATATTTAAATCTTATAAATTTATAATTAAATATTTTATATTTACTTATTGACATATTATATTGTGTTATACAATTGATGATATTTAGGAAAAACGTGAATCATTTGGCACACCACAAGCTCAAAGAGCTTGGTCTAGAATGAATCCAGGTAAAATATTTTTTTCTTTTTTTGTACAAGTAAATCTATTTAAAATTTATTTATACTTTGTATGACAAATAATTATTCATTATGTTTGGTCATTTAAATAGCTGAATGGTGGTTGATATTTGGATCGTGTGCTCTGAACTTCAACGTGTGGCAATAAAAGTTCTTAGTCAAACAACTTCAACAAATTGTGAGAGAAATTGGAGCACATTCACTACATTCATACAAAGACAAGGAATAGACTCAAGTATAAAAAGCTACAAAAACTTGTCTTCACATATTACAATATGAAGTTGAGACATGAAGAAAGGAGAAGTCAAGAAGAAATTGAAGCTAATTTCAATCCAATTAATCTTGACTACATATTTCAAGAAGAAGACCCATTATCTCCTTGGATTGAAGAAAGGGAAGGCCCTGTATTAGATGGAGTACAAAATTCAGAATGGTTGCCTAGAATTGATACCGATGATGAAGATATGGAAGCTGATGGTGATGATGATGCAGGTTCTGATGAAAATAGTGGTGGTTTAAGTCCTCCTAGTAACAACAGTGGTAATGGTGGTGCTAATGCAGAAGCTGAAAAAAGTGATGATAATGATGAAGAGGATGACGAATATAGGCAAAATGATCCATATCAGGAGATTCCATATAATCGGTGACAAAAGCCTAATGATTGATATGACTACATCTAGGCCAGATATGGTTCCTTCTGATCATTCATTTGGTGATAGTAGAAGAGGTGGATCACAATCTAGTAGAGGAAGAAGGCAACAAAATGTTACACTAGAAGATTCTTCCTCTTCAAGCATTGCACAAAGTTTTGGTGACTTTGGTCTTGGTGAATCATCTCAGAGTAGTCAGGGGTATTATCCACCATCTTATCAGTATCCTTACTTCAGTGCATATGATCAATATGCTAAGTAGTAATCAACCTCCATCATACCACCAATCTTCAATGAACTATCAAGATCCTTATCATCAACAATCAAGTAGTGGATTTTTTATTATGTCTTTGGACAAGGAGATATGCAAGGTGATAGCCAAAATGAAAGTGGAGGTTATGATCATCCACGTCATTCTACCATGTGGTAATAATTATCATGTAAGTTTTATTTATATTGTCTTTAAGATTTTAATTTATTTATTTATTTACTTACTTATTTATTTATTATTTTAAATTTAATAATTTACTTTATTATTTTTCAAAGTTTTTAAAGTGAGATTTAGTTTATTATTTGTGAACTAAGAAAAAAATTCTTATAATACTTATAAATATGTAAGATATTAATTATGAGTTTATATCATGTTTTCTTTTGCAGTGAAATTATGCATCCTAATAGTAGAGTTGTTCTTTGCATAATTGGTGATGTGATTAAAGTTGCAGGTAATTGTATTCTTCTCATTGCATTAGATTTTTTTATCACACTCAAAAAAATATGACATGTGAAATTTATTTGAAACTTATTTAAGTTGATATATTATTTAGTTTTTTACTCTCTTATATTTATATATACCCAAATAAAATTTTAAAAGGTTTATTAATAATTATTATAACAATAATTATGTTATTTTAGTTATGAATTCAATTTCATTTATTCTTTAAGATAGTACAAAATTTTATCAAATGAGTAAAAACTTATAAAACATTATAAATAAAGAAATATGAAGAGTTATAATAATTATAGATTTTTTTTATATTTTGTGCAAGTTTTAAAAAAAATCACACCGCATATGATCGAATCCGCATTGCGATAGAATCCGCAATACTGCAACCGGCAAATGACTGCAACCGCAACCGCAATCACAACTGCAACCGCAATTTAAAACCATGCTACCCAATTTACAGTACTTATGGATAAGTATAGTCCAAACATTGACGGACATTTTGATCCCTAAAGCAATGATGAGACCCAACACTTGATATGCCTCGAGTAATCTATTCATCTTACAGAAACAATTGAGAAGCATCTAAATGTGGCAGCATTGGGATAATAACCCATCCTCAACATAACTCTAACAATAGGATTGATATGAGTAACATCATTTAACTTAGATAGATGAAGAAGGGCATTGTTGAAGGTCAAGAAATTTGGGGCATGAGTGTATCTGAAAACCCTCAAAGCGAGATCGGCTCGGCCAATCCTAAATAGAACATCCATAAGCAAATTATGAGCAAAGGTGTTAGGTACAAAACCGTAAGTTTCCATGTGGTGATAAGCCTCAAAAAGCAAGGCATGCATTCCTCCACGCCAGAAAATCCTCAACAAGAGGAGGAAAGTTTTAGGCTTTGTGACACACCCAATGGTCTCCAGCTGAAAAAGAATAGCTTTGAGGGTTTTGTAGCGGTGGGTAAGGCGTCGAAGCACGGTGACCATACAATCAAAGGCGAAGGAGTCGTGAAAGTAGTCGTGGCGTTGGGCAGACCAGATGAAAAATGATCGAGCAATCAAATCAGATGGGCACCTGGACAAGGTGGAATGCACAAGATCACTACTCAGGACCAATTTCGTTTTCGTTTTTTGGGGAAAGGGAAACTGTTTTTCACTGCTGCCTTGCGAACACGAACACGAACGCAATTACAAAATAGAAGGCATTGTTCTGATGATTTTGTTCGATGTCGTCAACAAACTCCGCCTATATTTCCATATCATTTCCCTCAACTTAACACATTAAATTGAAATTTTTCAACACACCCTCAACTTAACACATTAAATTGAAATTTTTCAACACACGCCGAAGCGGTTTCCCTTCCCTTTTATTTCTATCTCGCTGCAAAACCCTAATCATACATCCTCCTATGTTTGGGTATGCAATATACAACTTTGACTTTACTTGCAATTAGTAACTTTTTTTTGGTTCCAAGTTTTATTTTTTATTTTTTTACACAATCTTCTTGCCGGTCGCCGTTGCGGAGGTAGTGGCCGGTGGAGGGAAGTAGTGGCTGGCCGATCGTCGGCGATAGGCAGCTGTGGTGGTGATGGATAGAAAAAAAAGTTAACAAGTTACAAGTCGTTGATCTTAGCTATTGATGTATTTTTCAACACAATCAATGGTTAAGATTGTTAAAATGTACCATACATCCTCCTTTGAAGGGTGTATATTAGAATTTTTCATCATTTGTAGTCTTCTTCTTTTCAACAAAGAAAAAAGTAGACGATTTTTTTAAACAATCATGATTTCTTACATCATTTTTCTCTCACATTACTATTTATACTATTGATTACATCACTTTTTTCTCATCATTTTCTTTCACTTAATTACAATATTACAAAATGTGATAAAAAGTAATGTAAGATAAAAAAAAATGTAAAAACGTCATTTTTCTTTTTTAAAGCACAAATTAAATTACCATTAATAAATTTTTGCTTCTAGGATGCACATTTTTTATGACATTCCGTCATGAGGATTTGTATGGACCAATGAGTTTTTAGCCATTGATTTATTGTTAAAATAAATCAATGGTTGAAATTAAAAAGTTAAATTTAATTAGTAATACCCAAATTCATATAGAAATTTAGTCATATCACTCTTTTTTAATGAATAAATATACATACAAAAAATTTACAAATTTTAACTCATAATTTTCTCATACACATAGATTTACATATAGATATTATCTGATAAAAAAAAAAAGAGGTGGTCCATCCGTAGACCCAAACATTTTAGGTCAATGATAGAAGCCTCTCATTAATGAAGTAAATTAAAAGAAAGCATTCCACAACTCATGCTACACATTCAAAATTCAGAATTTGTCGAGATTAAAGATGGTAAATAGATAATTCAAAGTATTTGGGTCATTAAATCACCCAAAGGTTAAAAATAATGCCAAGTCATTTTACTAAAAAAATTTACAAATTATTTAAGGCTATTTAGTATTTTTCTTAAAAAAAAATCTTTGAAAAAGGGGGAATTAACATTAGTTGGTTGTCCATTTACCAAAAGTTAGATAAGTAGATATAGTGAGACTACTTAGGATTTTATTTAAAAAATCAATTCTTATTTAGTCAGTTTCACCACATGATCGAAGTCCAACATTAACTCTTTTAAGTTGTTCTCAAAGAATGATCAGTTAATATGTCAGCTCTAAATCCGAAATGGACAATCAAGCGTACAACTCGTGGACAGAGTTGTGACTTGATGGAGAATGTCTTTATATAAACATTGAGAGTTCCATTGAGAAGAGACAACTCTTTGTAGAGAAGGGTCGCAACTCTTTCTTGGAAAGAGATACCATTTTTCATGTATAACAACTTTCCATGAAGAGACATAACTCTTCATGTATAACAACTTTTCATGACTAGTCACCATGAGTAGCAATATGCACATATAGACACATCTCTTTATGGAAGAGACACATCTCTCCATCAACTGACACATTATTTCATAATTTTACTTAATTGTGTCTTAATTGTTATTTTAGAAATCCTCTCACAATCACCACCTTCTTACCCACAAGAAATACCAATCTGTAGAGACAACAGCTATTCTGCTAAGCATAGCATCAATATTACACTAACAAGTACAAGTGATGTTGGCTGGCCTTCATACTTGTACACCTCGTTGAATCATCCATTGAATTGAATTGTAAAAGTTCCATCTGTCTTATAAAATGTTGCCATGAAACATTTCCCTTCCCTCTATGACTCTTTCATTTGATCTTTATTCGTTTTGTTCTTCTTTTTCTTCTTCACACCACTGGCCTTTACGTCCAGGGCCTTTCCCTTAAGCTTCAATTTGCCACCAACAACATGGTCATAGGCTGTCAAGCAGTGAAAGATGGAAAAAGAAATTTAATATGATAATGAACATAGGCCTAATTGTTTGATGTTTCATTTCTAAATTTCCACTCAAATTTAATGATTTATTTTGTGCTTTGATTCTCTTTTGCATAGTGGTAAAATGGTCATTTTCTAGGCAGCTACAATAATAGTTTCGTGCTCATTTATGGAACCGGTAAGAAAAGATGTATACTTTGTTATATAAAATTACAGTGTAGCATGAATAATGCCTAGTCTCATCTATCTACAGAACTAGCACCGGATGCTGTGAAGGGATTATATTATATACTATATACAGTGCCTTTATTGGGTAACGGTCGTTTACATAATTGAAGGTGCATATTGTACATTTCAACTAAGCAAACTATTCCATCGTTCTTTAAGGGCCTCATAAGCCTTAGGACAAGGTATAGCCAGCAATCCATGCCTTCCATCAATGTAAGTTTCAGTTGCTAGGCTCAGCCTTAATAATGTATTGAGTGCCTTGTCAATCGGCATTTCAACCTGCCAATTTCAGGTTGTCAAAGAATGCAAACTAAGCAATGATTACATTCGGCAGTCAGCAATATCACGTAAAAGACAATAGGATTAACTTCAGAGAGCAGACCCCCCCCCCCCCCCCAAAAAAAAAAATGTATCACCTTTACTTTGAACACTTCATACATGAATGTCTCACATTTCTCTCCAACACTTTGTCGAGAAATGACCTGCAGTCAATAATGTTTCACATATGATTTATGTTTCAATAAGAATGCTTTCTCATATATGGATTTGCAAACAAGTATTCTACCAAAACAACAACATGAAAATACATAGGAGGAACAATTAACAAACCTGACCCTTCTCTGCTTTGAGCAGGACGGCATAAGCCAAAATAGCTTCCTTGTACTGCATACGTAAAGTTTTGGGAGATAGAAGTTAATGAAGGTCAAAATACATAATAAAAATGAGGTTGGAAAGAAGTAACCCCATTTTTTCAGAGCAGTCCCCCATTTTAGAAAACAAATATTATGCATAATCTTATCTACTAGTATGACTGGGACTTCTGTTCAGACATTTGATTTTGTAACATAAACCACACGAAACCAGTTCATAATAGTTGATATTTACTAAAATTGAATCACTTCTACTAAGGAAGTATATCATGATCTGATTTTCAGTTAAGCAAATTCACCATCTAACCCCAGCTTAATTACATGATTCCAAAAATATTTTCAATGAAGTCTTTTTTCAAGGCCAATTGATGCAAGAAACATTTATATGATTCAATAGTTTGGAAATAGATTATACCTTATAATCGTCAAACAAAATCATTCAAATATTTCAAATAATTTTATAAAGACAACAAAAAAAAAATTAAGCACCACTTAATCAAAATATCGATTCTGTAGCATTGGGTCCCCCCCCCCAACAACAACAATAACGACCAAGTCTTTTCCCATTAGGTGAGGTCGGCTACATAGATCAAACGACGCCATTGTATCCTATCATAAACCAAGTCTTCAGAAATGTCATACAAATCTAAATCTTTTTTAATCGTTTCACCTATAGTCTTTCTTGGTCTCCCTCTACCTCTAGCTATTGGGCTATCCTCCACCTGATCTACTCTTCTTACAGGGGCTTCTAAGGGTCTTTTCCTTACATGTCCAAACCACTTAAGACGAGATTATCTTATCTTTTCCGCAATAGGTGCTACTTCTACTTTCTCTCTAATGTATTCATTCCTAATCCTATCTTGTTTTGTATGGCCACACATCCAGCGCAACATCATCATCTCAGCGACACTTCCCCCCTCCCCCCCAAAAAAAGTCAGAGTAAAGTTATCCATAGAAGTTGAAAAAATAAATGCACAGAAAGCATAAAAGAGGAAGTTTCTCACTTGCTGCTGTTCAGAAGCATCAAGAAGAAAATGCACTGAGCCAAAGCCACTTGCTAATGTTTTTTCATAAAGTGCCTTGTTGACTAATAGCTGCAATGTAACACTCTTGACAGTTCAGATATTTTCCTTTCCACGGAATGCGAAGTAAGAACTATATTTTCATAATCTTCTAGCATAATAATCTCCAATAGCGCAAGAAAATATTATGTTAAATTTACCTGATACCGATCCCATGTCTGTTTGTAGCCTAGAACCACACGGCTTCCATATATTATTAGAGCACTTATGGCAACTACATCAAGTAATATTGCTGATCTGACATAAAAATCAAAGTAAAATATTGTTAACAAGCGCTCCAACAGTTTCTGAAAAGACTCTACTTCTAAGCAGGAGAATTACTGGTGGAAGGTGGAAATGAGGTGTTTCCTTCTAGACCATCAAGAAAAAGTTCAATTTTGTATATAGTATGTCATAGAATATAAGGCTACTTTGCTTAAGGTGTAACCAGCCTAGTACTGCTGACATGTTTATTAGCTCTGCATGCTCAACTTACTCCAAGATTTGGAAACATAAACTCAAAATATCCAAAGCCATATAATGAATACACTAAACAATATTTTCTTCTACGCTTTTTAGTGCCCAAATAATATCACAAAAAGATCCAACAAATGAACAATCAATTTTAAAATAACAGTATATAGGAGAATGATAGTTCATGCCACGTTATGCTCAGTCCAACACATTTCCTAGAGAAGTAAACCACCGTGCTTGATAATATTCTTTTGAAACGCTGCTTGAAAAGAAGCAAAAAATATACAAGATTACAGGGAGCTACCCACTTTGTGAAAAAAAAAAAAACAATGCCTTTCTAGCATCAGAGATAGTTGAGCCTAACAATGCTGAACTTAGAACCACAATTAAAATTCATTTATAGAGATGCTGTAAAATCTTGTAGGAATATTATCATATGATGAAACTGAGATGTACATACGGGGAAGATAAGACATTCTCAAATTTGTAGTTTATGAAGTATGCCAGAAGTCCCAAAATTGTGGCAACATCCAAGCGCACCTGTAAGTTCACAGTTAACAGTTAAAAGACTAAACAAACGAGGATAAAAATACCTTTACAATATACTAAAATTATCTCATCATTATATTATTATTGAATTTATTACAGGAAAGCATGGCAGGTTTATCTATCTGGTGTACTAGTCTCAACTAAAGAGACATCAATGAAGTATGAACACTAACTTCCTTATCATGAAAGTTGTGCCGAGCATATTTATCATTCCTCTTTATTAGATAAAGACTGGATTACCCAGACATGTATTGGCTTGTCAAATTTGGCCAGGCTCTGATTAATTAAATAATGTATATTCTGGGAAAATTTGATGATAGAGGGAGGAGAAAAAGCTCGAATTATATCACAATTTATCATAAATACAGATTATATAGAAACACCACTACACACATAGCATGCAACTTTAAATGAGTTTAATACTAGAAATCTAAAACAAGCAGTGAGAATTTTAGCAGATTTCATACTGTGTCTATGATGCGGAATGATAGCTTTTTGTGAGGAAAAATTACCTGCAAATAAATTGAATATTATCTGAAGAATTATACATATAAAAATGCAAAGTTACAGCAGGAACAACACCAAGAAGAGTCTTCTCATCTGACAGTCCCTGTAGTGGCAAAAATATTACCGGCAAATCTGGAATTGGGATTCTCTCATAGATCTTTAACTGCAATGATGGAACCTCAGCTTTATCTTTAGCATTTGTTTCACCAACTTCCTTGGTATAAAGTAGAATTAATTCTTCAAATGCTGGCTCCTATTTTGGGAACATATAAGATTTTGATCAATTTTTCCAGCATAATTATATCATTATAACCAAGAGACAAAACATCATTGCCAGTCTCCAGTGTAACCCCCCCCCCCCCGAAAAGAAAAAAAATATTGCCAGTAAAGAACTCTATTAACTATTACAACTAGGAACATAAACTCAATACCTGTTTTTTAACTGAAAAAAAAAATGAAAAACCATGTCAATCAATAGGAAAATTGCGATACTACTATATTTATAAGTAATAATAGATGTATAATCAATCTTCAACCCTTTGAGCAAAATGTTGCAAAAGGAGAGAAATCCCATGTACTCATGAAGGTCACAAACATAACGCATGTCCTCAAATAATGCATAAAGGTAGAGTCAGAATAGCTCTCCTTACATATTTATGCAGCTCTACAAGAGGTTAAAAAAGGAGTTATAGATAGTGGGGAATACCTGCAGGACTGACTGTGAGAAAAGTATGGAAACAGAAGTTTGCAACATTTTCCAAGGATCATTTCTGCAGTATTTCCTTGTTGCAGGTCTCCATATATCACTTAGTGATATCCTTGATAAAAAAGTAGGCCTGGATGGAGAATTCTATTGATTGGTCATGCCAAAAGATGCTGGTTCAACTAAATTACACCTAAAACTAGCAAACTAAATATGACATCAAGACACATTTCTGTTTTTTTTCCAGATATTTAATCACTCTGTAAAGAGAAAAGAGAGATGAGGAAGAAGAGAAGCATGAGAGGCTACGTTGCACGGGTACGGGTACAGTACCAGTATTCGGTACGGATACGGGTACGGGGTATGAAATTTTTTAAAAAATTACGGTACGGGTACGTCATATATATATATAACTAAAATCTCACACAATAAAATATTACTACATAACCTAAAAATTAAAACATACAAATTTTAACATAAAACATAAAAAGAAACTTGCATTCCCTTCTCCTATTTTTTTACTTTACAATATAATCACATAAGCTTAGGGTACAACTATTTTCAGCTATTCCAGTTACATATTTGTAACTATTTTCTCCATGATCAATTATTAATAATAATATAAAATATATTTTTTACATAATAAAACATTATAAACATTATAATATTAATATTTTAAAGTCAAATATCTTATTAATGTCAAGTAATTTATTAGTAAAATTTAAATAAATGAGTAAATTAATTCATTTTAAAAGATTGATATTAAATTTTTACATATAAGTTACATGTGTGTGCCTCTGGTACTAAAATAATGCAATCCGTAAACAACTCTTAAATTTGTACTTTTATTTTTCTTTTAAACCAAATGTCTTTTCCTATTCTCTCTCCCATTTCGTTTTCCTGCAGCACTCTCTACCTTTTCGTTTTCCTCTTTCTCTCCATTTTCGTTTTCTGGCAGGCCTCGCCTTTTCGTTTCCTCTTTCTCTCCCTTTTCGTTTTCCTCTGCCTCTTCCTTTTTCTATATACAACACTTCATCTACTCGGCACCATGGCGTGACGGCTACAAAGCCAAACAAAGGCTCGGAGCGAGACGAATGGAGGTGGTGACGGCTGAGTGTTATCGAAAAAGCTTCATTGGAGGGCTTTGCGTAGGGAATGACCGGAAAACGGCAGCCATGGCAGTGACGGCTACAGAGCCAAACAAAACAATGGCTAGGAGCAGACGAATGGAGGTGGTAACGACTGGGTGTCATCGGAAAAGCCTCGTCGGAGGGCTCTACGCAGGGAAACAACCGAAAACGGGAGATGCCATGCAGAACGGCAAGCGATGCCGTACCCAAGCTGCACCGGAGCCGTACCCACCGAACCGAGCCATACCCAAGCTCTAAATTCAAAAAAAAAAAAAGTTGGGTACGTCTGGGTACCCAAGACGTACTGCACTGTGCACGTACGTGCCGATCATCGGTACTCCTCCCTGGGAGGAGTACCCATGCTTCAGAGATGAGAGGTAAAATAGAAAAAAGATAGTAGCTAACTTCTTATGATTAGTCAACCTAACACTATATTTATATTAAACTATTAGAGCTATTGATATACAAAAGCAAGGCCCAGCCCAATATATCAAACCTAATTATATTTCACTAACACTCCCCCTCAAGATGGAGCATAGATGTTGATCATGCTCAGCTTGTTTCAAATATAGTCAACTCTACTTCGATTAAGTGCTTTGGTAAAGATATCTGCAAGTTGTTCTCCTGTCCGTACATGTCTAGTAACAACAAGACCCTGTTGAACCTTTTCTCGCACAAAGTGACAGTCAGCTTCAATATGCTTTGTCCGTTCATGAAAAAGGGGATTAGAAGCAATATGAATAGCAGCTTGATTGTCACACCACAACTTCATAGGCATTACACTCTTAACTCCAATCTCACTAAGAAGATGATGAATCCACACCAATTCACAAGTAGCTTGGGCCATGACCCTATATTCTGACTCGGCACTAGAACGAGCAACAATACTCTGTTTCTTACTCCTCCAAGAAACAAGGTTACCTCCAACAAGAACACAATAGCCAGAAGTAGATCTCCTATCTATGGGAGAACCAGCTTAATCAGCATCGGAGAACCCCTCTATCATATTATGTCCATGATCTTTATACAAAATACCACAACCTGGAGCCCCTTTTAGATACCTCAATATATGAAGAACAGCCTCCCAATGAGTGGTTCGGGGAGATGACATGAATTGACTAACCAAACTGATAGAGAAGGCAATATCAGGACAAGTAACCGTGAGGTAGTTAAGCTTGCCAACTAACTTTCAATATCATTCAGGGTCAGGCATAGCATCTCCATCATCTGATAAGGGTTTGACATTAGGAACCATAGGTGCATCAACAGGTTTGGCTCCAAGCATACCTGTTTCTCTGAGTAAATCAAGCACATACTTCCTCTGAGTAAGAAAAATACCCTTTGAACTCCTCATCACTTCAATGCCTAAGAAGTATTTCAAAGCACCCAAGTCCTTAGTCTGAAATTGTGTTTGAAGAAAGTCCTTAAGCTTTCTGATCCCAATCTCATCGCTCCCAGTAATGATAATATCATCTACATAACCTACCAAGAAAAGACAGCCACCCTGAGAGCATCGAAAGAATACTGAATGATCAAAAGTATTTCTCTGTAGCCCAAACTGAAGAACAGCTTGACTAAAGCGCCCAAACCATGCCCGTGGAGCTTGTTTGAGACCATATAATGACTTCTTTAGTCTGCAAACTTTACCATTCTCCCCCTGAGCAACAAACCTTGGAGGTTGCTTCATATATACCTCCTCCTGCAGGTCGCCATGGAGAAAGGCATTTTTGACATCAAGTTGGTGCAAAGGCCAATGATGACTAGCTGCAAGAGAGATAAAGATACGAACAGAGGCAAGTTTAGCAACAGGAGAGAATGTATCAGAATAATCAATGTCATAAACCTGAGCATAACCCTTAGCAACAAGACGAGCTTTTAAACGAGCCACAGAGCCATCAGGATTAACTTTGACAACATACACCCACTTACAACCAATTGCCTATTTACTAGCAGGTAGAGAAACTAATTCCCAAGTATCATTGTGTTCAAGCGCATGCATCTCATCCAACATAGCCTGACGCCACCCCTCATTAGACAAGGCCTCAGAAACAGTATTAGGAAGGGTAAGAGAATCAAGAGAAGCAACAAAAGACTGACTAGAACGAGATAAACCAGCATAAGAAACAAAAGAAGAAATGAGATAAGTACAATTACGTTTACCTTTTCGAAGAGCAATTGAGAGATCAAGACTCGAATCAGGAGGAGTAGGATCTGGAGAGGAAGTAGGAACTGGAACAGGCAATGAATCCGTAGCGTCTGGAGTAGTAGAACTAACCACAGTAGGTTGCTGATTCTGTCGAACATAATGGTGGAGCACAGGAGGACGAGGGAAGGGACGAGACCAAGAAGAAGGAGAAGAGGAAGTACCTGTAGTAGGAAAAGAATATACCAGAAAGTCCTCATCATTATCTCAGGGAGAGGAGGGGTAGACTTAGATGAGAAGGCAATGGTTTCAAAGAATGTCACATCGGCGGAAACAAGATACCGACGTAAATCAGGAGAATAACACCGGTACCCTTTTTGACTTCGAGAATAACCAAGGAACATACATTTGAGAGAGCGAGGATCCAACTTGGAGACCTAAGGGCGAACATCCTGCACAAAACAAGTGCAACCAAAAATTCTAGGAGGGAGAGCAAATAGAGATTGAGAGGGATAGAGCAAGGAATGAGGGATTTGACCATTAAGAACAGATGAAGGAAGACGATTAATTAAATAACATGCAGTAGACACAGCATCAGCCCAAAAGTGTTTAGAAACTTTCATTTCAAATAAAAGAGCACGAGCAACTTCAAGTAAATGTCGATTCTTTCTTTCCGCCACCCCATTTTGTTGAGGAGTGACAATGCATGAGGTTTCATGAATAATACCATGTTCTTGCAAAAAAGATATAAAAGAGGCAGACAAGTATTCTTTAGCATTATCACTACGAAGAGTGCGAATAGTAATATTAAATTGAGTTTGAACTTCAGCACAAAAGGAACGAAATATATTAAACACCTTTGAACGATTTTTCATTAAATAAAGCCAAGTAACACGAGAGTAATCATCGACAAAAGTAACAAAATAACGAAAACCAACTTTAGACTCAACGGGACAAGGCCCCCAAATGTCTGAATGAACTAAAGTAAAAGGAGAAGCAACACGCTTATTGACTCTAGGAGGAAAAGATCCTCGATGGTGTTTAGCAAACTGACAAGACTCACAATTCAAAACAAATGAAGACTCTAAACTAGGACACAACTTCTTCAATGTCTGCAAGGGTGGATGTCCAAGCCGGCAATGAAGATGAAACGGAGAAATGGAAGCAGAACAAGCAACCGACAGTGGTCTCGGAATGGTGGACTCCAAAACATATAAGCCATTGGATTCACGGCCTCTACCAATCACCTTCTTCGTCCCAAGATCCTGAAATAAATAATATGTAGAAAAGAAGTGAACACTACAATTCAGACTATTGGTAATTTTATTGACAGACAAAAGATTAAAAGGAAAATGCGGTAAACATAAGACAGAATGCAAGGAAAGAGAGGATGAAGGATGGGCAACCCCACTACCTATAACAGAGGCTGAGGAACCATTAGCAAGAGTGACATTTGGTAAGGAAGAAGTGGGAAGAAAATAGGAGAGAATACTAGTATTACCTGTCATATGGTCTGTGGCGCCAGAATCAATGACCCATGTACAAGAGGAAGAAGTGAGACAAGCAATGGGATTACCTGACTGGATAAGAGTAGCAGTGGAAGAAGGACCAATATCCTGTGAGGCCTGGAACTGAGTGTAAGCCTCAAATTCACCACCAGACATGGTAATGATTCTAAGACCCTGTGTTTGAGGAGCAATGACAGGTGTGGGCAAAAGACCCTCTTGAGTTGCTGCATGAGCATAACGCTGACCTTGGGAGGAACTAGGTTTCCCATTCAACTTCCAACAATTCTTCTTAATATGGCCTTCCTCCCCACAGTAATAACAAAAATAAGAACCACCATCACGACCAGCATCACGACCACCATCACGGCCACCAAAACAACCACCTGTTCTACCACGACTACCACGACCTCCACCTGTACCTGTTCTACCGCCACCACGACCAACCAAAGCAGCCAGTGATCCAGAAGAAGAATCAGAATGCAACTCATGATGAGTGCGCATGAAGCGGCGATAAACATCAGCAAGGGTCATATGATCAGAACCAATCAATAGCTGATCACGAGCGGCATTGAACTCAAAGGATAATCCAGACAAGAAACTCACAACTGCCAGTTGTTCCCGCTGTAAGCGCATCTGTTTAGCATCAATAGAGATAGGTTAGAGGTCATTCAATTCCTCATAGGTACGCTTAAAGTCAGTAAAATACCTATGAAGAGACTTATCCTGCTGTGCTGGTCTATGAAACGCCTGTGACACCTCATAAAGACGAGTTAAGTTGCCTTTCCCAGAATAAAGAAACTCCATATACTCCCATAGCTCTTTCACAGTATCACAGTGAGAGACAACATGCTTAATAGAAGTATCAAGGGTTTTGTTGATCATACCAAAGAGGCGGTTATCTTCCCGCAACCACCGATCATGCCTAGTTTTAGATATCGATGGATCATATGTTAGATGATCTTCTTTCTCAATCCCAATGAGAAACATGGTAATAGTTTTATGCCATTCGGCATAATGCTTCCCGTCAAACTTATCATCAGTAATGCGGACAGAAGCAGATATGACCTCAGGCATAACGGTAGGTTTCGTCGACTTCTTAGATTCATCAGAACTGATGGAACTGGAATCATGAGTAGGATCAGCCATCAGAGAAAAAGAAAAGAGGCACCACCGTACACTGCAAACAACACGAAAAATGTTGGGCTCAAAGAAAAACACCCAAACGACACTGGAAACACCTAAACACCATCGAAAAAAGCTTCAACAGAACTGAAAACCCTCAAATGGCACCCAAAAACACAGCAAGAGGACTGGGTACGAAAGAAAACTTCAAAGCACGCCTGAAAATGCCCAAATCACGGACTGAGCTCGCTGGAAAATGTCAAACTGCGACTGAAAACACCAAAACGCAGCACCCCTGCCCAGCAGCGACACCCCTGGTCACCGGATACACCAGTTGTGGCTCCCCTGGCCGGCGGTGACACCCCTAGTCGCCGGAAACAGAACACGCGGCACCCCTAGCCACTGTTCAGCACATTAGCGTGAATCCCTCACGCCCAAACAGCAACGAAAACCTCCGATCTGGACCTCAGCAGTGCTAGAAAAAATAAATCAACCCTAGGAAAGGGTAGATCGACAGATTCTGAGCACAAAAGTATAATTTTTTTCTTTTTTTTTCTTTTTTTTTTTGGAAAAGGGCAGATTAGGATTTGGAATGCTAGGGTTTGAACCTGGCTCTAGATACCATGTAAAGAGAAAAGAGAGATGGGGAAGAAGAAAAGCATGTGAGGTAAAATAGAAAAAAGAAAGTAGCTAACTTATTATGATTAGCCACCCTAACACTATATTTATATTAAACTATTAGAGCTATTGATATACAAAAGCAAGACCTAGCCTAATATATCAAACCTAATTATATTTCACTAACACACTCCAAGTGCATCTAATCTCTTTCAAGGCTTCAATCTTATATATGATTCAAAACAAATAGATTTCCCAATGAACCCAGTAAAACAATTTAAAATAAATTATAACTGTTAGATAAATAGGTTTTTACCTTTGGTCTTTTTACTTTCAGTGGTTTTATTACTCTATTATTCCTTTGTAATAGTTATTCTTTTACTCATATAATAGAATCAAAAGGATGACCTAGGTCACAACTTCCATCAGCATGGTTTCTCCTTTTCTCTCCTTTCTCTTTCCTCTCAACCATCAATGTTTACATGGTATCTAGAGCTAGGGAGGAGCAAACCATTGCATTTACCCACTTGCCCACTGCAAGTGGTGAGCATTAAACTCATACCACCATTCTCACAAAGTGGTGGTGACTTCTGTCCAGATCCAGCCGTTCGTACAGTGCACCCACGACTGTGATTCTTCCAGCTGCTCAAGTCCTTCATTGTTTCAAGTGAACTCGACCTTAGGGAGACTCAGAAGGCTCTGACCGACCAGAACCCAGGAGCCTACCTTCATACGCCGCCCAATGCGCCTCCACGCGCCACCACATCCAGAGCGCGTGAGCAAAATGCGCCACTCTATTCGAGTTCTGGCCTTCTTCGGACCTCTTCTTGGTGGTTTTCCAGCCTATTTCAACCACCTCTGGCCAGATCTAAGCACTGTCATTTCTTCCTAAAGTCCTCTCTTGTTTGTCTCTCTCACAGCCATTATGGCTGAACCTGAAACTGAGTTGGATGCCAAAAATGACACCTCTAAGAGTGAGACTCCTATTTTCACTAGCTATGTCTCTTCTGGAAGCACCACTGACAAACTAGATGGGACCAACTATGATACATGGGATTCAGACATTAAGCTATGGCTCTTAGGTTAGGTATATACTAACCATTTGACAAAGAAAGTTGAGGATATCCCAGCAATTGAAAGGCCTAGATGAGAGAAGATTGATGCTCAATTACGTAGCTTAATGAAGCAAACCATTCACTTGTCATTGAAACAAATCTTCCGCCCTTACATCTCATGCTATACAGTATGGAAGCAGGGAAAAGAACTTTACACCAATGACATACAGCGTATGTATGCTGTTTGTTTTGATCTTATGTCTCTGATAGCTCTGCGCAAACTTGAAGGACGTATGTCAACCTATTTAGGAAGAATTCAAGCTGCTCTTTCAAACTTCAACGAGTTGTTACCTCCAGCAAATTCTCCAGAAAAAGAGTATGAACAAAGAAGCACATTCTTCATGCTCCTAGCACTTTATGGTTTGCCATCAGAATACTCTTCAACCTGAGATCAAATTTTAGGAAGCACTGCTGTTCCTACTCTCTCACAAGCTTTTTCTAGCATTCTCAGGGTTGTGGGGCCCTCCACATCACAACCTTTTGCTGAAGTTCCAACACCTCCAATTTCTGAAACTTCAGCTCTTGTCTCCTACGTGGATAATCGGGGACGCGGTGGTAGAAATCCAGGAGGAGGACGTATAGGCAATCACACTCGTCCAAAGTGTGATCATTGTAAGCGGATTGGTCACACTATGGACCGCTGTTGGATCTTGCATGGAAGACCACCTCTAATTGCTAATGTTACTAAGACCGTCACTCCTGACACTTTTGAAAATTCAAGTCACCGGTCAACAACTCGACCATCCCAACCTGATTATGAAGATTTTCTGAAGTGGTTTGAAGCCAGACAACCTTCTACATCTGTGACCTCGATTGCACACACTGGTAACTCCATTGCTTGCATCTCCCAATCACAATCCCTTGGACCTTGGGTACTAGATTCTGGTGCCTCAGATCATACCTCTGGTAACAAACATTTGCTTTCTGTCATTTCCTATCCAACACACCTTCCTACTGTTACCTTAGTCAATGACTCTCAAACTCGAGCTAAAGCAATTGGGAAGGCTAATCTTTTGCCTTCATTATCTGTTGACAACGTTCTTTATGTTCCTGGTTGTCCTTATAATTTGATCTCAATTAGCCGTCTAACTCACACACTTGATTGCTTAATCACCTTCACTAAAGACTTTGTTCTTGTGCAGGACCGGAGCTCAAGGAAGATGATTGGCGCAGGGCGTGAGTCACAGGGCCTCTACCATCTCTCAACAATCTACAATGTTTTTTGCAGCCATAGAGTCGCCCAATGTTATTCATGCTCGTCTTGGCACCCTAGTATCTCAAAACTTCAGATGATGGTTCCTAATTTGTCAAAGTTATCTTTTTTGGCATGTGAATCTTGTCAATTGGGCAAACACACTCATAGTTCCGTTCCTAGTTGAGTCTGTAACCAAGCTGAATCTCTTTTTGCTATACTTCACACTGATGTATGGGGACCTTGTCGTGTTATCTCAACATTAGGATATCAATACTTTGTAACTTTTGTGGATGTCTATTCAAGGTGTACTTGGCTATACTTAATGAAAATTAGATCAGAATTATTCTCCATTTTCCGAAGTTTTTGTTATGAAATCCAAACTCAATTTAGAGTTACCATTCGCACCTTAAGAAATGACAATGCACGTGAGTATTTTTCTACACAGTTCCAATCTTTTAAGGCCTCTCAGGGAATTGTTCACCAATCCTCTTGTGCACACACCCCTCAACAAAATGGGGTAGCTGAAAGGAAAAATAGACACCTAATTGAGACAACCCGTACACTCCTTATTCATGCTAAAGCACCATCTCGTTTTTGGGGTGATGCAGTTCTCACTACTTGCTACCTCATCAACCGGATGCCATCATCGGTTCTCCAAAACAAAATTCCTCACTCCATTGTTTTTCCTACACAACCTCTTTATCCATTATCTCTTCGAGTCTTTGGGTCTACATGTTTTGCTCATAACCTCACACCAGGCAAAGATAAACTTTCTCCTCAATCTCTCAAGTGTGTCTTCCTTGGATATCCTCGATCACAAAAGGGGTATAGATGCTTTTCTCCTAACCTCATGAGATATGTGATTTCTGCTGATGTTACTTTCTTTGAGTCAACCCTCTTTTTCCACTCAATCTCCTCCGAAGAACAACCTATTTTTGAGGTACTCCCTATTCCTACTCTTATTACCCCTCTTGAGTCTGAAGTTGATCCAACTTATCATATAGACCCGACACCTTCTTCACCACCACCATTATTGACTTACCATCGTCGTCCACAGCCGGTCCAACCTTCTGGACAAACCACTAGTGATGCTCTTGAGACTATTGAAGCCATAACTGATGACTCACATCCTACTCCAACATTATCTCCCACTGCTCTGGACCTTCCAAGTGAATCTAATCTTCCAATTGCTATGTGCAAAGGTATTCGTTCTTCCCATAATCCTTTTCCTATTTATGCTGGCTTGAGCTATCATCGTTTATCTTCACCCCATTATGCCTTTGCATTCTCCTTGGATTCTGTTAGAAGTTATCACTTATTATGTTATTAGTCCCACATCATGTACGATGTGTAATCATTTAGTACCTCTTGTGTATATAACCACTCCTCCATTGGGTAATTGAAACATACAATTATTCATAAGTCTCTCTCTCTTTTCTCTATTTCAACATGGTATCAGAGAGATACCATCCTCCGTGACCTGTTCCATCACTTTCGCTGCGGAGTTCCCAAAGATTTGGAACTCCGATTAGCCGCCGCCTCTGGTGGTAGAGTTCTCTTTTCCGGCGACATTTCCCGGCGACTAGCGATATTTCCCGCGACATTTTCCGGAAGCTTTTCCCAGCAACCTCCCGGCGGCCGGCAGCCTTTCCGGCGACTTCATTGCGGCCTTTCCGGCGATTTGTGGCCTTTTCCGGTGACTTCCCAGCGACCGGGCGGCCTTTTCCGGCGACTTCCGGTGGGCTTTCCAGGCGACCGCGGCCTTTCCCCCGACGACTTCCTGGGGACCAGCGGCCTTTCTCGACGACTTTTCCAGTGACTTTTCTAGCGATCAGTGACATTCCAGCGATCTTTCTGGTGATTTTTCTGGCAACTTTTCCGGCGACCGGCGACCTTCTGGCCGGAAACCCCAGCAACTCCGGCAGCCGTTTGTAGCACCGTAGTCGCCCTTCTCTCTTCTGTCTGGATCTGTCCTTGCCTTTTGTATTCGTGACCGTTTGTCGCGACCTCTTTTTTGAATCGATGCATTCAAGTACCTTGTGGTTTCTATTTTTGGTCATTATACACTGACCCATGGCTGTTTCACCCTCTTTCCAGGCTCCTCCGCCGTTCGTTTGCCTCAGTACATCACCTCTGACCTCCACGTGACTGTTTGGCATTCTTTGTAGTGATTATACCTGGTTTTGGCTACTGTTTGGTTCTTTTCAAATGCTAGCATAGCATTAAGGGGGAGAATGGGAATAAATCCATCTCTACATATATTTCAATGGCGGTGTTTGTCATGACTTCTCTCCCACAGATGAATCATACTAGTGGTGATTTTTCTTTCCGTCGACGATCATTCCGATAGTGACTTCTCTCCCACAGATGAATCATACTAGTGGTAACTTTTCTTCCCATCGACGATTATTCCGATGGTGACTTATGTTGGTTATGACTCACACTAACCTTGACTTTGTCCCAGATGCACTGGCCCTAGCTTTGTCCCAGATGCATTGGCCTTATCTCCATCCCAAATTCAGTTGCCTGCCACTGTCACACTATTCGGCACATTTTTTTTTTAGTTTATTTTCTAAGATGTCATTGTAACAAGCTTAAGTTTAGTAAGCTTAAGCTTGAGGGGGAGTGTTAGAAGTTATTACTTATTATATTATTAGTTCCGCGTCATGTAAGATGTGTAATCATTTAGTACCTCTTGTGTATATAATCACTCCTCCATTGTGTAATTGAAACATACAATTATTCATAAGTCTCTCTCTATTTTCTCTCTTTCAACAGATTCTATGCCTCTCCCTAAGAATACAGGTGAAGCTCTTTCTCTTCTAGGTTGGAGACAAGCTATGATTGAGGAGATGTCAGCCCTTCAAACCAGTGGAACTTGGGATTTGATCCCCCTTCCAAAAGGAAAATCCGTTGTTGGTCATTGGTAGATTTATATTGTTAAAGTAGGTCCAAATGGTCACATTGATCACCTCAAAGCACGATTGGTTGCTAAAGGCTATACTCAGATTTTTGGTCTTAACCATGGTGATACATTTTCTCCTGTTGCCAAAGTAGCATCTGTTCGTCTTTTTTTATCCATGGCTGCCATCCATCATCGGCCCTTTCACCAACTAGATATCAAAAATGTCTTTTTTCATGGTGAACTACAGGAAGAAGTCTATATGGAGCAACCGCTAGGCTTTGTTGCTCAGGAAGAGTGTTCTGGACATGTGTGTCGTTTACAAAGATCTATCTATGGCCTTAAACAATCTCCCTGAGCCTGGTTTGGTCGCTTTAATACTGTGGTACAACAATTTGGTATAACTCGCAGTGAAGCAGATCATTCAGTGTTCTACCACCATTCTTCTCAAGAATGTATTTATCTAGTTGTATATGTTGATGACATCGTTATCACAGGCAGTGATCATCATGGCATTTAGCAACTTAAACAATTCCTCTTCAATCATTTTCAGACAAAAGACTTGGGCAAACTTTGGTATTTCCTGGGACTTGAAGTTGCTCAGTCTAAGGATGGTATTTCTATCTCACAACGAAAGTATACTTTGGACATACTTGAGGAAACTGGCATGCTAAATGCTAAGCCTATTGATACCCCAATGGATCCTAATGTCAAACTTCTACCAAATCAGGGGGAACCCTTAGTTGATCCAGGTAGATATCGGAGACTTGTTGGGAAATTGAATTATCTCACAGTGACTCGACTTGATATCTCTTTTCCTGCGAGTGTTGTTAGTCAGTTTTTGAACTCTCCATGTGATAGCCATTGGGATGCTATAGTTCGGATTTTAAGATATATTAAAGGAGTACCAGGAAGAGGACTCCTCTATGAGGATAAGGGACACACTCAAGTGGTTGGTTATTCTGATGCTGACTGGGCAGGTTCACCTTCTGATAGACGTTCCACTTCAGGCTACTGTGTACTTATTGGAGGTAAGCTGATTTCTTGGAAAAGTAAGAAGCAGAGTGTGGTTGTTAGATCTAGTGCTGAAGCTGAGTATAGAGCTATGGCTGTGGCAACATGTGACCTTGTCTGGTTAAAACAGTTACTCAAAGAACTTCAGTTTGGAGATGTTGGACAGATGACCCTTGTTTGTGATAACCAAGCCGCTTTACATATTGCCTCTAACCCAGTCTTTAATGAAAGAACTAAACATATCGAGATTAATTGTCATTTTATAAGAGAGAAGGTTCTTTCAGGTGACATTGCCACAACCTTTGTCAACTCAAATGATCAGCTTGCAGATCTTCATACAAAATCTCTTAGAGGACCCTGAATTAGTTATATATGTAACAAGTTTGGAGCATATGATATATATGCTCCAGCTTGAGGGAGAGTGTTAGATAAATAGGTTTTTACCTTTGATCTTTTTACTTTCAGTAGTTTTATTACTCTATTATTCCTTTGTAATAGTTATTATTTTTGTTGGATGGACAGTGGCCTCTTGGTCTTATTCCATAGTTTTTTGTGTAGACATTGTTCTAGTAGCTTATTAATTAGTTGCTTATTTTCTAGGACAAGATTTAATGTATAGGAGCTCCTCTATATATTTCTATCTATGTAAACATTCAGAGTGAGATTTTATATATAATATTCATATTCTTCATATTCTGAGATGGTATCAGATTAAGTTCCGATCCGGAACTGATTTTGTTTTCCGATGATTTTTTTTTGGCCGGCCTTCATTGCCAACCAAAGTGTTTTTTGGCCTTCATTGCCCTTTTGTTGAACATTCCTCTTTGGCCTTCATTGCCACCCAAACAGCACCCGTAACGTCCCTAAACAGAATCCGTATACAATACCCAAACAGCAACCCACTTCGTTTTTCATCCAAGTAAGGTCATGAGATATACCAGACACCTCCGACCGGCCACTCCTCCGAGCGCCCCAGCCGGAGCCGCTCCCACGCTCTGTCACGCTTGTATACACTTCCTGGCACGTGTAGGCCACGCGCCACCTTCCAGTCACCGGAGCTTCACGCCGTTGGTTCCATTCACCTCGCCGGCGTCCTCTGCTCCTGTTTCTGTGGCCGAAACTTCTTTCCGAGGCTGTTTGGATAGTGGGCTCATTCGTTCACCTTCTCTGTTCTGTTCACATTTGTTCTAACTCTTCTCTATTCTGCCTTGATTCTGTTTTGTCTCTCAAAATGTCAACTAAGGGTGAGGTTTCCAGTTTCACTCAACCAATGGACGATACTCGATCCCAAACACCTGGTGAATTGCAGAACATTCAATTTGCGTATAGGCTGAACAGGAAGAATTACCTTAAGTGGTCATAACTTGTTCGCACCATATTAAAAGGAAAAGGGAACCTGAGTCATCTCATGGGTATTGGACCTCAGCCAGGTGATCCCAAGTTTGAAGCATGGGATGAAGAAGACTCGATGATTATGGTATGGTTGTGGAATTCCATGACTCCAGATATCAGTGACACTTGCATGTTCCTAAATACTGCAAAGGCTATATGGGATGCAATTGAGCAAACCTATTGTAAAGTTAGGGATGCTGCTCAAGTCTACGAGGTTAAGGTAAAGACAGTGGCTGCAAAACAGAGAGACAAGACAGTCACTGAATATGCTAATCAATTGAAGTCCTTGTGGTTAGAGTTAGACCATTATAGAGTGATCAAGACTAAATGTCCTGAGGATGCAGCAATGCTCAAGGAGTTTATTGAGCAAGACCGAGTTTATGACTTCCTTGTTGGGCTGAATCCAAAATTTGATCAGGTGAGGATTTAGATTCTTGGCAAATCTACAGTTCCCTCCTTTAATGAGGTTGTGTCCATCATCCGAAGTGAGGAAAGCAGGAGAGAGCTGATGCTTGAACCAAAAATTAGCGAAACTTCGGTTATAGTGGCTTGTGGTTCTACCATGCCAGAAGCAAAGGTGGAGAAGACATTCTCCTTGGAAGGAGAAAAACCTAGTCAGTCAAAAAATCGGGATGACTTGTGGTGCACTTATTGTAATAAGCCAAGATATACCCGTGACAAGTGTTGGCAGCTTCATGGAAAACCCCCAAGTCGAGAGTGGGGGCAGAAAGGGAAACAATCACGCAACAGTGGGAAAGCTAATGATGCAGCAGTGTCAAGAAGTCAACCAACACCCAGCAATTTCAATCCAGAGGAAATTGAGCGGGTGAGATCACTTCTATACAGCCTTGAAAAGCCCTCAGGTACTTGTTCTTTAATTAGTTCAGGTAAGTTTCCTTTTTCCGTTGGATTCAATGTCTCAAGTAGCATTTTTACCAACTGCTGGATTATAGATTCCGGCGCTACAAACCATATGACCAACAACCTCACTAATTTTTCCACCTATTCTCCATGCCCAAGCAATAAAAAAAAATCCACAGCTGATGGCTCCTTGACCACAGTAGCCGGTGTAGGAACTGTCCACCTTAATCCCTAGTGACCTTAAAAAATGTCCTTCATGTTCTTAAATTGTCCACAAATCTAGTTTCTGTCCAGAAATTAATTACAGATTCGTCTTGCACTGTGGTTTTTTACAATGATCATTGCATTTTTCAGGACAAGGATTTGAGAAAGATGATTGGAAGTGCTAAGGAATAGGATGGTCTCTACCTCCTTGAAGCACCTTGTCAGTTCAACAGGACCAAGGACAGATTTGGACACCCATATTCCTTTATCTCTGAACTTCTTTCGCCAATAAAGACAAAATTTGGCTTGCTCACCGCAGATTGGGTTATCCATCTTTTTCGATTGTTAATAATCTTTTTCCTTGTCTGTTTAAAAGTTTTGATATTGAACAATTTCATTGTGATGTATGTGAATTGGCCAAACATAAACGTGTCAATTTTCCAATTAGTAATACAAGGAGTTCTGTTCCTTTTTCCTTTATTCACAGTGATGTTTGGGATCCCTCTTCCATTCCTAATGTCTCTGGGGCACCATGGTTTGTGTCTTTTATTGATGACTGTACTCATGTTACTTGGATTTTTCTGCTCAAACACAAGTCTGATATTAGTACTGTTCTCCCAAATTTTTGTTCTATGATTAAAAATCAATTTGGGGTGGGTATTAAACGATTCAGGTCTGAAAATGCTAAGGACTACTTTAATCAGACTCGTATACATTTTTTCCAAAAACAAGGAATAATCCATGAATCATCATGTGTTCATACCCCACAACAGAATGGGTTCGCAGAGCGAAAAAATGGTCATCTTCTTAAAAAAACCCGAGCCTTATTACTTCAGAGAAATGTCCCTAAGTCCTTCTAGGGGGAAGCTGTTCTGACTTCTACTTATCTTATAAATCGCTTGCCCACTAAAGTTTTGGGGTTCAAGAGTCCTATGGATGTCCTTTTCACTTTCTATCCTGATTTACACACTTCCAATAATCGTGTCCCTAAAATTTTTGGATGTGTATCTTTTGTCCATGTTCACAGTCCAAACAGGGGGAAACTAGATCCAAGGGCTCTAAAGTGTATTTTTTGGGCTATTCTTCGACCCAAAAGGGGTACAAGTGTTATCACCCTCCATCTAGAAAATTCTATGTCTCCAGGGATGTTACATTCAATGAAGAAGAGTCTTATTTTTCCTATTCTTATCTTCAGGGGGAGAAGTCAATAAAGGAATATAAGGAAGATTTCCTGCTTGACTTATCCTTACTTTCTGTGACTCATGGTCCTCCTCTTGACCTTCCTCCTGTTGTCCCTGATCCTCCTTTTGAAGTCAATAATGCTGAACCTGTGTCCAAAACCATTCTTGACCCAGTGACTGAGTCTGCTCTTGAGAATGTAAGGTATAGCAAAGGCAAGGTGTTCACAAGAAGGAAGATGGTTGTTCCTGAACCTGTGCAGGCCTAAGAGTCCAACTCGGAGCCTTCGAATAAGGTAATAATGTCTAACCCTTATTGCAAGATGAATCTAAATTTCATATGGATAGTAGTGACCAAATTCTTCCTATAGCCATCAGGAAAGGAACCAGAGAGTGCATAAAACGGCCACTATACCCCTTTTCACACTTCTTGTCCTTTGAGAATTTTTCGTCATCCTATAAAGCTTTCCTTATAAGCCTAAATACCATTGTCATCCCTACCAACCTACCCGAGGCCTTGTCCAATGGAAAATGAAAACAAGCCATGAATGAGGAGATGGAGGCATTGGAAAAGAATAAAACTTGAGAGCTAGTGCAGTTACCGGTAAGAAAGAAAAGTGTGGGCTGTAAATGGGTGTATACTATGAAATATAGAGCAGATGGATCCATAGAGAGGTATAAGGCACGATTAGTTGCCAAAGGGTATACCCAAACTTATGGAATTGATTACCAGGAGACTTTTGCACCAGTTGCAAAGATGAACATAGTTCGAGCATTATTGCCATTAGCAACTAATTATGGTTGGGATTTACAGCAGTTTGATGTCAAGAATGCTTTCTTACATGGAGATCTCGAAGAAGTAGTCTACATGGAGGTCCCACCAGGATATGGGAGGAATTTGCATGCTAATACTGTGTGTAAGCTGAAAAAGGCCTTATATGGCCTCAAGCAATCACCACGAGCATGATTTGGAAGGTTTGCTAGAATTATATTGGCTATAGGGTACAAACAAAGCCAAGGGGATCACACACTGTTTGTTAAACACTCTCTTTCAAGGGGCGTCACAGCTCTCTTGGTATATGTTAATGACATAATAGTAACAGGAGATGATGATAAGGAGAGACATGTTCTGAGTCAGTGCTTAGCCAAGGAGCTGGAAATTAAAGCATTAGGAAGGTTAAAATACTTTCTTGGAATTCAGGTTGCTCATTCTAGGAAAGGTATATTCATCTCTCAACAAAAGTATGTTATGGATCTCCTAAAAGAAACAGGTCATACAGCATGCAAACCGGCAAGTACTCCGATAGATCCCAATATGAAACTTGGACAGGCAGAGGAAGATGCCGCAGTTGATAGAGAAATGTATCAGCGTCTAGTGGGAAGACTTATTTATCTATCCCACACACGACCGGATATAACATATGCAATTAGTGTGATTAACCAATTCATGCACAGTCCAAAAGAATCTCATTTGCGAGTAGAAGTGTTACAGTACCTTAAGGGAATACCAAGAAAAGGCATCCTATTTAAGAGAAATGGAGGTGTGGTACTTGAGGCATATACTGATGCGGATTATGTTGGATCACCAGTGGACAGAAGGTCAACTACAGGATATTGTACTTTTCTTGGTGGAAGTTTGGTGACTTGGAGAAGTAAAAAACAAAATGTGATAGCACGATCTAGTGCGGAGGCAGAATTCAGAGCTATGGCTCAAAGTGTGTGTGAGCTACTATGGTTAAAAGATCTGAAGATCAAGTGGGATGGTCCGATGAGACTTTATTGTGATAACAAGTCTGCAATCAGTATTGCTCATAATCCAGTGCAACATGATCGAACGAAGCATATTGAGGTTGACAGACATTTTATCAAAGAAAAATTAGAGAGTAGTTTAATTTGTACACCCTATGTTTCTACACATGGTCAGCTTGTTGATGTACTTACAAAAGGGTTGAATAGTCCAGCATTTCAAACTATTGTATCCAAGCTAGGAATGGAGAATGCATATTCACCAGCTTGAGGGGGAGTGTTGGATAGCGGCCACTATGGACGGTGGCCTCTTGGTCTTATTCCACAGTTTTTTGTGTAGACATTGTTTTAGTACCTTATTAATTAGTTGCTTATTTTCTAGAACTAGATTTAATGTATAGGAGCTCCTCTATATATTTCTATCTATGTAAACATTCAGAGTGAGATTTTATATACGATATTCATATTCTTCATATTCTGAGACTTTAACTCATATAATAGAATCAAAAGGATGACCTATGTCACAACTTCCATCAGCATGGTTTCTCCTTTTCTCTCTTTTCTCTTTCCTCTCAACCATCAATGTTTACAATAACCAAGCATAAAGTGGCAGTTAATGCATAAACAATGCCAACCAGAGTGTAGCTCAATTAGCACCTGATAAGACCCCAAAGGTGACCCAAGTATATGTTAGAAGAAAGTTTCAGGCTGCAAAGGAATCGGGCCAGAGGGAAGGAGAATGTGCATCATCAAGTCTGTAATTAATTTATTGTGCTGGCATTGAGTGAGTGGAGAACATGGGATTCATTGCTATGTGGGAGAATAATTGTTGTGTTACTATCATTCATCAAGTAATTCTTTGTGTGGGAGAGAATAATTGTTGTTTTACTACATTCTTGAAGTAATTCTTGTGTGGGGGATTAATTTGGGAGAATAATTGTTGTGTTACTACATTTACTAAAGTAATTTCTGTGTGGGGGATTAATTGCTGTGTGGGGGTATAATTGTGGGGGGAGAACTTGAGAAGGTAGGCAGAAAATTGGGTTAGGCTATTGGGAGGGACTGAGCACTCTTCATTTGCTCAAACTATCTATTACTTTTATCTTTTTGTTTTTCCTAGATAATTTCCTATAATTCCATATACTGATATCACTCTTATATAAACCAGAGTGCATCAATATATCAAGTTTTTTTCTCTCATTTTCTATCCAAGTTTATCCAGTACCTATCAATTGGTATCAGAGCTCCCAATCTTGGAGGCTTTGGATGGTGACCATGCGAGCTATGGAATCCCGCATTGAGACGTTGGAGAAGAGTATGCAACAAAAACATGAAGCGTTGGAGGGTCGGTTGGAGGAGATGATGCAACTGCTACAGGCCCGAAACAGGGAAGAGATGAGGGGGAGGTCGCGATTTCGCAGGCGTACTAGTTTTCACGATTCCGGTGATAGAAGGGACAACGGGAGCGCTAGACGGTTACCAAAAAAAATGGATGACAGAATGGAGTGGATCGAGAAGCTGCTAGATAGATTGGAGATGCAAGATCTTAGACATCGTCAGAGATTAGAGATTCCGGTATTTGACGGAGGTGATGCTTATGGTTGGTTGATCAATATGGTGCAACACTTCGACACAGATGCAACTCCGGACTGGGAGAAACTACCAGCAGTTGTGAGGGCCTTGAGAGGCCGAGCTCTAATTTGGTACCAGTGGTGGGAGTGGTGCAATCCGAATGCTACTCGATGGACCTTCTTGAAGGCACTGGTCAAAAAATTCGATCCCGAGTATGACCTGGATCAGCCAGTTTGGGTCTGGGATGAGGAATCGGAACTGAAACCATATTCAGAGACAGAAACAGAGAATGACCCTATGTTGGAGAAGCTTGAGGTCGAGAATGTGGTAAAGGAGATTGAGGCAGAAGATGAAGATGGTGACGCAGCAATGGTTCACCATTTCAAGAACTCAGATCCGGTTAAGATGATGACAGAAGAGAAGGAACTCCAGAAAGAGCTAGTTATAGTGAGACGGAAACCGCTGCAGTCATGGCCATGTGTTGGTGATGAAGTGAGGGTGGAGATGGAGGACGATCTGTACACGATGGTCCAGCAGGGGCAGAAGTACCCCACAATGGCCAGAAAACTTTGGGTTTTGAGAAGTTCAGTCAGCCCATCGCCACTGCCAGACTCGGGTTCTTCCATGGAGGCAGATGGGTCATTTACTGTGACTGAGCTCCGGATCTCGCGCGCACTGGCCAAGCCTCCACTGCCAGAACCACCGGACCTAGACCTTTGTATAGCAATCGAAGGATCGTTCATGGTTGAGACGCTGACAGAGATGGTTGCTGCACCACGATCTCCTACCAGGAGCATCATGCTTGGGGTGGAGAGGGAAGGAGGGGCAGAATGGGAATTGGGTTCTTTTCTCAACCTAATGGATCAGGCCCAAATCACTGATAAGAGGAAGGGGGTCCAAAAAAATGGAGAAAAGTACTCAATGATATGTGGGCCACAGCCCAATTCTATAATTGAAGCTGGAGCAAAGGATTCAACTGCATCCAAAGAGACTCCACCCATTAAAACTATTGCAATAGATTTTGGGCCATGGCCCAAAACAGATAATGATGCTCGGTTACAACAATTGCATTCCAATATTGAACAAGAGACAATGTCATCCAAATACATGGAACTAGCACATGGCCATTTCAGGTTTGATCCAAGTACTAAAGAATTTGCTCTCTCCTTGCTATGGCGTACAACTATTGAAGTACCTCTACCAAAAAATAATCCATTCAAGAATGGTGAGGTGAGGAAAACTGAGAAGTTGCTTGACATGTCAGCATCCATTTTGGAGAAATTCAAAGGTGTTATCGGTATGACTTTGAGTACTGTCCTAACTGTATTTTCCCTATTTAGTGAGTCAACTATTGTTGGTATTGGTAGTGTGATGGTCAACTTAGCTATCAATATACCCAGTTGCATGTTGTCATTCAATGAATCTTCTCCACCTTCAAGTTGGGTTAGGTTCATTGGGTTTACAACCCATGCTGTTGTAGAGAGGAACCTACAGACATATAATGACCCATTACAGAAATGGGCATACTCTCCATTATGAGTTCAATTTGTTTATGATAGCTCTACTGCAGAATGTTTGATAAACTATTGTTTGGGTCATGCTCCATTTCAATCCAGCAATGGTAATTGTGATCAAACAAGTGTTGATCATATTGATAAGTTCACCACACGCACAATTCTTTATGATGCTATGGTATGCATCTACTTGGTGGACAAAATTGAAGGCTGCATGACCTCACTAGAACCTGGGGTCCAAATGTTCTTGGTATTGGCAGGTGCTGAAAGCTAAAATTATCACAAGGAAGAATTATAATAAAGAGAAGACTGGATGGGGAATAAAAGGCAGAAAGAGGGGTCTGTTGCTGCAATTGCAAGACATTGAGATAATCTATGATTTCTTCTTATTTGCTCGAATGTGGGGTACTAAGTTCCAAGGCAATACAGATGGTTTATTGCAGAATCATGTGGTTTGCATTCAACCAATTTCTGAGGAGTTATTGAAGATAGTAGGTGCATATGGCAGGAAATGTGGGGTGGAAGTTAGCAGTGCCAAAGTGGGTTCCAAGGGATGCAGCTCTTGGCTTTCATGCTTCAAGCAATGGGATCCTAGAGGGAGTCCCTTGAGCTGTTATATTTCCTCGTCCCTTCACCTTGAGGACAAGGTGAATCTTTTGGGGGGAAGTATTGATAGATCAGTACCCAGGAAGTCATTGATAGACCAATACCCAGGAAGCCATTGGGAATTGAAGGTACAACCAGCTGAAGTTCTAGATCACCGTTTGAATTCTGCAGATGCAAGGGAAGTTTTGATCAAATGGGAACTGAAGGTATAACCAGCTGAAGTTCTAGATCACCGTCTGAATTCTGCAGATGCAAGGGAAGTTTTGATCAAATGGCAGCACCTTCCTAATTTTGAAAACTCTTGGGAAGACATTTCTGCACTCCAGAACCAATTTCTTGAATTCCACCTTGAGGACAAGGTGAGTTCTTTGGGGGGAAAGGACCCCAAAGGTGAAGAAGTATATGTTAGAAGAAAGTTTCAGGCTGCAAAGGAATTGGGCCAGAGGGAAGGAGAATGTGCATCATCAAGTCTGTAATTAATTTATTGTGCTGGCATTGAGTGAGTGGAGAACGTGGGATTCATTGCTGTGTGGGAGAATAATTGCTGTCTTACTACTGTTACTGAAGTAATTGCTGTGTGGGGGAGAATAATTGTTGTGTTACTACTGTTTCTAAAGTAATTTCTGTGTGGGGGATTAATTGTTGTGTGGGGGTATAATCGTGGGGGGAGAACTTGAGAAGGTAGGCAGAAAATTGGGTTAGGCTATTGGGAGGGACTGAACACTCTTCATTTGCTCAAACTATCTGTTACTTCTATCTTTCTGTTTTTCCTAGATAATTTCCTATAATTCCATATACTGATATCACTCTTATATAAACCAGAGTGCATCAATATATCAAGTTTTTTTCTCTCATTTTCTGTCCAAGTTTATCCAGTACCTATCAGCACCGGCCCCAATCTCTAATATTGTGGTGTGATGATGACGTCGGAGGTTCCATCCTCCATTAGGCCACCTATTCCCCTCCCTTACCAAGGTGCTTGCACCTCCAATGCACCCAAAAAAAAAAGCATATACAATAAAGGAATCAGCTTTTGATGTTAATGAATCTCCAAGCCATTTATGTTAAGATACCTTTTGAGTTTACCTGCAAGCTATGAAGCACCAACACTTCAGGACAGGAGCCATGTCTGTCTCTGACACGGATCAGACAAAAGCTTGACACTCTAACACTTCTGAATAGTACTTTTAGGAACAAAATATATTAAATTTGAATATTTGAGATTTGTTAGATACTTTCAAGACATTCTTTACACAAGTTGGATGAGTATGCATTCTTTGCAAAAACCCAAAAGTGTTTCTGGTATGAAAAAGTTATATAAATAATACTTTCAGTATTTATTTAATTTTTTAGTATATATATTATACATGTCTACACTGCATTGTGCCCATAGTTTAGATTTTATATGTCACTGTTGCTGCAATCAGCAATATCAATTCAAAGCTGATTTCACGGAAAGCAAAGATTATTTTGATCCTTTATGATTAAGAAGAGTAGCATCTAGCAGAGCAAACAGACAGTAATAGAAGAGATGTCTTGTGAAGCAAACCTTAAGTAAGGCTCAGGAGCGTTACTATCATTGTCAACCTCAAAAGGTGTTTCTGGTGTGGGGGGAATAAGTCCAATCCAAGAAAGCAATCTCCTCAAGAGCCTTTCACGGGGACCAACTGGTGACAAAATCCCTTCATATCGAGCTACTGCCCTCTGAGCAGCCAGCCAAATAGGGAGTTCTCCATTTGGTGCTTGGTTTACACCTATTTGCTCATCTGTAGCATGCTCATTATAAAGTAATGTTTTCTGAAATACTGACAGTTCCTTTAGCCAAAGCCTCAATCTTTCTGTCCAACTTTGTATTTCGTGTTTCTGACTGGCATTTTCATAAAGCTGCAGAAGAGAACAAAAAATGTTATACCTGATACTTAAGGTACTAAAATTTGAAAGATAATTTTGACAAGTTAGACATAATCATGATATCATGCATTACCCGTAAACTTGACAGTACCAAACCAGAGATATTATCAATGTAATCATAAGCCATGCTCTTATAGATAGATTGGTTGCTGAAATTAAGTTGATTAAACACAACAACAACCAAGCATTTTCCCACTATATAGGGTCGGCTACATGGATCAAATGACGCCATTGTGCCCTATCATAAACCAAATTTTCAAAAATGTCATTCAAATCTAAATCTTTTTTAATTATTTCACTTATAGTCTTTCTTGGTTTTCCTCTACCTCTAGCTATTGGGCTATTCTCTACCTGATCTACTCTTCTTACAAGAGTTTCTAAGGTTCTTCTCCTTACATGTCCAAACCACCAAAGGCGAGATTCTCCCATCTTTTCCACAATAGGTGCTACCCCTACTTTCTCTCTAATGCATTCATTCCTAATCCTATCTTGTCTTGTATAGCCACACATCCAGCACAACATCCTCATCTCCGCGACACTGATCTTATGCTCTTATTGGCTTTTTACCGTCCAACATTCAATACCATATAACATCGCGGGCCTTATAACTGTACAGTAAAATTTATCCTTAAGCTTAAGAAGCACTTTTCTATCATAAATAACTCCTGAAGCACTCTTCCATTTCATCCATCCAGCTTGAATCCTATGGTTTACATCTCTCTCTATCTCTCTGTCATTTTGTATGATAGATCCAAGATACCTAAACTGTGTGACTTGTGCTATGGTATGATCTCCAATTTTCACCGCTAAGCTAGCATTAACACACTTCTTACTGAACTTACATTCCATATACTCCGTCTTACTCCTGCTTAGACGAAAGCCATGTTCTTCCAAAGCTCGTCTCCATAGCTCTAGCTTCCCATTTGTTTCCTCCCTCAAATCTCTAATTAAGACTATATCATCTGCAAAAAGCATGCATTGAGGCACTGGCTCTTGGATATGCGCAGTAAGCACATCCAAGACCAAGGTAAAAAGATATGGACTCAAAGTTGATTAAACACAATTTACAAAAAAACCATATCAAATGATTTATGTTATGTGCAAGTAAGAAAAAGAGATAGAGATAAAGTTATTTACGGCTCTCATATAGGTAACAGTCAACCTTGGAAAATGAAAGAACTTTTATCATGAAAGCATAAAGTGTTGCATGATCATATATGGAGAATGAAAGTACCACACGGAGAAAGCTATAATAGCAATTATGTACAAAGTCTTAGAAAGTTGATACCCTAAATAAATGGAGAGAATTATGATTCAAGAAATCCTGGCGAACATCTTTTCCAATTTAAGAACTTAATCAAAGCCATATAGAGTGATTGATGGTTAATTATAAAATAGCTTGATTAACTAACTTTCCGAAATTAGGCTAATTTTGTTCCCTAATTGGAAAAATGTTTATCCGAATTTCCTAAATCCTAATTCTCCCTATAACATTTGTGTTATGAATTTTGAACATCAAAATAGTCAAATGTTATATGTGAACAATGTATTAAAGCATATTGTTGTAATATACCAGCATTAATATCAGATATGTACAGATACGTTTTTTATTCTTGCTTTTATTAGGGCTGATTTTTCTCCCTTATTTTTAGGATAGCAATCAATAGCTTTAGTCTATATATATTGTAACCTTCTCTGTACAGAAATATTAAAGGAATAATATTCATACATTCCAACATTCCTTCTTCCTATATGGTATCAGCAGCCTAGGTCGTTCCTATGGCTTGCCTTTGTTTTTTTTTATTTTTTGAGCAACCTTATCGCTTGTCTCCTCCTTCCTTTGCGGCCTTTATTTTTAGTAAAACCACCAAGACCCACCACCGCCGCTTTTTTTTTTGCCTCACCACCACCGCCGGCCTGCTTGTCGGCGTGTTTCCGGCCACCACTGAAAGGCCCACCCCAAACCGATCAGCCACGCGCCGCCACGCGCCACCACCTCGCCGCTGCCCTGTACGCGCGTGAGAGCCACGCGCCGCCCTCCACACCGCCGTTCACCGTGCGACCACCGCCGTTCTGCTCGTCGGCTCCTCCCCGTTACTTTTTGACCATTTTCGGGTCCAACCGGAATGTCTACAGTAGACACCCAGTCCTCCACCATCACTACGCCGCCTCCGGTTGTCGTTCCAACGCCTCTGGTTGCCGTTGCAGCACTGAATCCCCATGATCTTCCAGTTTTACACTCTACTTATCACCTCAATGGTAAGAATTATCTCCAATGGGCCCAAGTTATTCGCACCACTCTCAAGGGTCGTCGGAAGTTATCGCACATTGTCGGGGATCCTCCGAAGGCCGATGACCCACAGTTTGGCATTTGGGATGATGAAGATTCTTTGATTATGACATGGCTATGGAACTCTATGACACCTGATATCAGTAAGAATTGTATATTTTTTACTTCTGCACGTGAAATTTAGGATAGTTTGAGTTAAACCTATTCTATGAAACAAGATATTGCTGCGTGTTATGAATTAGAAAACACCATTTTTAATACCAAGCAAGGATCTCTTTCTGTCACACGATTATTATGGTACTCGAATGGTTTATAGATTGAGCTGGATCAAAACCAGGATCTCAAGATGAAATGCACTGAGGATTCTGCTACTTTAACCAAGTTTATTGAGCGTGAACGGGTCTTTAAGTTTCTCTCTGGGTTGAATTCTGAGTATGATCCTATTCGGGTTCAGATTTTAGGTAAGGACAAGCTTCCTTCTCTCTCCGAGGTGTTCTACACAGTTAGGGGGGAAGAGAGTCGTCGGGCGGTCATGTTGAATAATGGTAATTCCGGTGATGGTTCTGCTTTGGCCACTGACAAAGGTCCTATTGGTGGGTTATCATCTGAAAGGCCTGGATTATCTTCTTGGAAGTCGTCTGCCAAACGTGACGAGCGCTGGTGTCCTTTTTGCAAGAAGTTTGGTCACACTAAGGACACTTGTTTTAAACTCCATGGCAGAGATAAGGTTCTTGGTCGCTCTGGGGGTTTTAAAGGCAGTCAACAAAGGCAAGTTAATCAGACAGTGTCCGACTTGGTTATTGAGGGTGAAGAGGTCTCTGCACCACCATCTGGGGAGGCAATTACGGCGCTTAGTAAAGCCGAGTTGGATCGTTTGCGCACTCTTTTGGACTCTATGAGTAAGCCTTCTGGCACTTGTTCTCTAACCATGACTAGTAAGAATTTAAGTTTTTTTTCCTTTAATGTTTCTAGTACTGTATCTGAGGATCTCTGGATTATTGACTCTGGTGCTACTGATCATATGACCCCTCATCCCTCATATTTTTCCACTTACTCTAAATTATCTGGTAAGCATCACATCACGGTTGCTAGTGGATCCTATGTCCCTGTTTTAGGATGTGGTACTATTTCACTTCACCCTTCCCTTCCTTTACATAATGTGCTTCATGTCCCTCATTTGTCTAATAACCTTATTTCTATTCATAAGCTTACCACAGATTTAAACTGTACAGTGACCTTCTTTCCCTCTCATTGTGTGTTTCAGGATCTTACCACGGGGAGGACGATTGGGGTTGCTAAGGAACAGGGAGGGTTATATGTTCTACATCGGCCTCATGGTCGTACTAGTCCGATGATGTCCACATCCAATCATGCGACAAGTTCTGATTCTGCAGCTTCTCAGATATGGTTTCACCACAAACGCCTTGGTCATCCTCCTTTCAGTCTTCTTAGGTCTTTATTTCCGCAATTGTTTACAAATAAGTCTGTTGAGTCTTTTCTTTGTGATGTTTGTCAGTTTGCGAAACACCATCGCACAACTTTTTCTCCAAATAATAATAAAAGTATTGAACCTTTTGATCTTATTCATTCTGATGTGTGGGGACCTTCCTCTAATTCTAATATATCTGATGCAAAATGGTTTGTTTCATTTATTGATGACTGCACTAAGGTCACATGGATATTTCTTATGAAGGATAAATCTGAAGTGTTTCAAATATTCTTGAATTTCTATTGCATGGTTCAAACTCAGTTTGGAAAATCTATAAAACGGTTACGATCTGATAATGGCAAGGAATATGTGAATCAACATTTCACAAAATTCCTTAAAGAACATAGTGTGTTACATGAGTGAACTTGTGTTGATACTCACCAACAAAATGGGGTTGCAGAAAGAAAGAACCGTCATCTCCTAGAAATTGCAAGAGCTCTTTTATTCCAAATGTCTGTCCCTAAGTCTTATTGGGGGGAAGCTGTCTTAACTGCCGCATACTTGATAAACAGATTGCCCTCCCGTGTCTTGGATGGTCTTAGTCCTGTGCAAGTCATGACTTCCTTCTTCCCTTCCGTTCCTACCATGAAGAATCTCTTGTGTCGTGTCTTTGGCTGTGTTGCCTTTGTTCATATCCATAGTCAATATCGTGATAAGTTGGATCCTAGGGCTGTCAAATATATCTTCATAGGGTATGCACCAGACAAAAAGGGGTACAAATGTTATCATTCTCAAAGTCGTCGTGTTTATGTCTCCATAGATGTCACTTTTCATGAGTCCGAGTCTTTTCACCTTCGTCCTCAGCTTCAGGGGGAGAGTGGTCAAGAAGCTGAGTCTCTTGAGTCATCTTTTGTTCCTCTTCTGGTTGAATCTATTGAGTCATCTATCCCTCCTCTGATAAAGGATGTGGCATCATCTTCTGGTACTTCAGAGACACCTAAAGAATCAGTATCTGTTCCTATAGATCGATACAAGCAGGTGTATTATCGAAAAAAACCCAACCTGGTCCAACAACAACTTCAGCCGCCCGAACCGAGGTAAGCATTCCTGATTCTGAGCCTTTGAATAATTCTTTACATGATATTTGTGAACCTAACCCTGATGACTTGCCAATAGCCTTAAGAAAAGCCAGAAGAACTTGTGCAAAATACCCCATATCTCAGTTTGTGTCTACTAAAAACCTATCAGTACAACATCGGAGTTTTATTTCAACAATTGATTCTACCAGAGTCCCTACTTCAGTACAAGAAGCATTAATGGATAAGAATTGGGTTCAAACCATGCATGAAGAAATGAGTGCTTTAAACAAGAATGAGACCTGGGAAATTGTTGAGAAGCCGAAGGACAAAAGGATAGTTGGGTGCAGATGGATTTACACAGTGAAATATCGGTCTGATGGTACTCTAGACCGGTACAAAGCAAGGCTGGTTGCAAAAGGGTACACTTAGACATATGGGATTGATTATGAGGAAACATTTGCCCCAGTAGCAAAGATGAACACAGTCAGGATCATTCTCTCTTTGGCAGCACACTTTGGATGGGACTTACACCAATTTGATGTTAAAAATACTTTTCTCCATGGGAATTTGGAAGAGGAAGTATATATGGACATCCCACCAGGATATGGACCTACCGGTGGAGGGAATATGGTGTGCAAGTTAAGGAAGGCCATATATGGACTCAAGCAGTCTCCTCGTGCTTGGTTTGGGAGGTTCACCAATGCTATGGTGTCCTTAGGTTATAGGCAGAGCCAGGGAGATCATACCCTTTATATAAAACATTCCAAAGAAGGCAAGCTTACACTTCTTCTGGTTTATGTTGATGACATGATCATTGCTGGTGATGATGAGGTTGAGAAACAGGTCCTAAAAGAAAAATTAGCTGCACAGTTTGAAATGAAGGACTTGGGGAAGCTGAAGTACTTCCTTGGGATAGAGGTTGCCTATTCCAAATAAGGCATCTTTATTTCCCAAAGGAAATATGTCCTGGATCTTCTTAAGGAAACAGGTAAGCTAGGTTGCAAAACCACAGGGGCACCTATTGAACAAAATCACAGGATTGGAAACAATGAGGAGAGCCCAAGGGTGGATATGACACAATATCAGAGACTTGTGGGAAAACTGATATATTTGTCTCACACCAGACCTGACATAGCCTATGCTGTCAATGTGGTTAGCCAGTTCATGCATGATCCTCGTGAGAGACATATGCTAGCTGTGAATAGAATTCTTCAGTATTTGAAGACAAACCCGGGAAGAGGACTTCTATTTCGGAAAGAACAAACATTGACCATTGAAACCTATACAGATGCAGATTATGCCGGGTCAGTTGTCGACAGGCGGTCTACCTCATGTTACTGCATGTTTTTAGGAGGAAACTTGGTGACTTGGAGAAGTAAGAAACAGAATTTGGTTGCAAGGTCAAGTGCAGAGGCTGAATTTCGAGCTATAGCACAAGGAATTTGTGAACTGTTATGGATGAGAATCATACTCGATGATCTCAGGATAAAGTACGAAGCTCCTATGAGGTTACTTTGTGATAACAAGTCGGCAATCAGCATTGCTCACAACCCAGTTCAACATGATCGGACAAAGCATATAGAGATTGATCGCCATTTTATCAAGGAAAAATTAGATGATGGCCTTATAAGTTATAACTACAGAGTATGTCCCTTCAGAGCACCAATTAGCAGATGTCTTCACCAAGGGGCTTCCCACAGAGCGATTTCAAAGTCTTACTTGCAAGCTGGGAATGATTGATATTCACTCACAAACTTGAGGGGAGTGTTGTAATATATCAGCATTAATATCAGATATGTACAGATACATTTTTTATTCTTGCTTTTATTAGAGCTGACTTTTCTCCCTTATTTTTAGGATAGCAATCAATAACTTTAGTCTATATATATTGTAACCTTCTCTGTACAGAAATATTAAAGGAATAATATTCATACATTCCAACATTCCTTCTTTCTATACATATAGTTAAAAGGAAATCAGTTTCTTCTCACAGCATACTCTTCCATAATCACAATTCTTCAGTCTAACTATAGATTAACATTTTATCAAACCAAAAGTCACTAGATAATATAATGGAGCACATCAAGTGAGAAAGTATTTCCAGTGTGGCTAATCTGGTTGACTAAACATAGGTGATCTCGCTTGTTATCTCAATATGATCATGCACATCTTACATGACAGCAGATTCAAATACTGCTCTAATCCAGTTCAAATTCCTCTGTATCATATTCTACATATAAGGAGATCGAAGATTATATGCCTAAATTAATTCCATTGAGTGGATGAATATAAAGACAACATCAGCAGTGGATCTTCCTGCTATAACTTCATAATCCATGTTATGTCTCTCTTGCTCTTGAAAATTGTCATACCTTTTACCTTATGACTCTGAATTTCCTTTGTGCAATCTATAGTTTGATAATTATTTGGAATATCTATAGACGATTACTGACAGTGGAAGCATTTAAGCCATATTTGATGCATCTTATGAAATATCTAAATGATATATGGCGATATATTTATGCACGAAAAAGTGTGTAAAGAATTTTCTCTTTCTCATGCCTGAAAAATGGCATGATTCTATATCTCCATGCAAATAGGAAAAAAGCTAAATGATGGAACTACCACAAAATAATGACCTCACTTATCCAGGTGCCAAGTTTCCCAAGTGGTTTTGATATAACAAAGAAGATTCTTCGTAGAAGCTTAGACTGTAAGTAATCCAGTTTTTCAACAATTAATAGGCCCTTCTGCTTCTCGGTTGCATAACCCCGCCTACAATAGTAAAAGACGATATGTTACTCTTATATAAAATGAAGAAATATGCTAAAATATATATTTCACATTACTTAAGTCCACTTCCACTTAAAAAGTTGCAAAGTATTTTCATCTGGAAGGTTACCTAAATCAGAAGCTTTACTGACTAGTTAGAACAGATATAGGGTCAATAGACACAGGTAATATACTGAAATAACCACAAAAAATAAAACAAAATTGTTGAATTGGAGGGTTTAGGTAGAGGAGGAGGAAAAGAGAGAACATAGACTGATATTGATATTGACTTAATGTGTTGATAATGCGATAGAAAAACAAACTCAATAGTCCTATTTATAGTAAGGAAACAAATTAAAAAATATAATAAATAGGAAATAAATCCTATGAGATCCTATGAGATACTCTAAAATATTTCAAGATACAATAAAGATATTTTGAGATATTTTTCAGATATTCTAACACTTCCCCTCAAGCTAAAACTTGTTAAGCTTTAAGCTTGTTACAATTAAACACACTAAAAGAAAATAGACAAAAAATATATATATAATGAGCTAAATAGTGTGATGGTGGCAGCATTTGGGACAGAGAAACGAGGCCAGTGCTTTTGGGACAAAGACAGGGCCATTGTATCTGGGATGGAGAGATGACGGGCCAGTGCATCTTGGATAAAAATAGGCTAGTGCATCTGAGACAAAGCCAATATAAATCACCATCAGAATGATCGATGATGGGAAGAGAAGTCACCACTAGTATGATTCATCTGTGGGAAAGAAGTCGCCATCGGAATGATTCACGATGGGAAGAGAGATCACCATCAGTATAAGTCACGGTGGATAGAGAGATCACCAACAGTATGAGTCGCGCTGGGCTGAGAAATCACGACCGGTATAAGTCACAGTGGATAGAGAGATCACTACTGGTATGATTCACAGTAGAGAGAGAAAGTGGAGAGAGAAAGTGACGTTGGTGAAAGAAGATATAGAGAAAGGGTGCCAGAAGGAGAACACGACAGTGGCACGAGAAGCAACTAATCATAGTTCGAGGTTTTAGGGAACTCGGTAGCAGAATAGTGACGGGACAGGTTATGGAGGATGATACCTCTTTAATACCATGTTGAATTAGAGGGTTTTAGGTAAGGAAGAGGAAAATAGAGAATATAGACTGATATTGATATTGACTTGATGTGTTGATAATGTGATAAAAAAAAATACTCAATAGTCCTATTTAGTAACAAATCAGAAAATATAATAAATAGAAAATAAATCCTAAGAGATCCTATGAGATACTCTAAAATATTTCAAGATACAATAAAGATATTTTTCAAAAATTCTAACAAAAATAAAGACATTACCAGAGTTTCAAACAAACATAAGAATTCCCATTGTAGTAACAGGTGAAAATAAGCACATTGAATCAATTGCAAGGCGTGGGTCCTAAAGAAGAGGAAAAGAATGTAACTATGCAACAATTAAAAAAATAAAAGTAAGTATATCATTTCACTAAACAGAAATCAATCACACAGAAGGAAATTCACTTAATTGTTGAAGCATTGATATTGAAGCTATCATTCAAAAATTCCTAGCACGTCATAGCAATATTCCACTGATCCCATTTCAAAGCTAAAATGATATATGCATATCAAGGATTCAAGATTAATTTCTGAAATTTGATTTAAAATTTAATATGAAAGAACAAACATGCATAGATAATGCATATGGAATCACCTAAATATTATGGCATTAGACTCATATGCTCTCTTCCAATCAACATATATTGGTAAGGTAAGGAGATAGTCTGTATTCAATGCAGATGTTAACATCAGATCCCTAGCTGATAGTTCTTCGAATTGCGCATCAGAAAGAAGCTGCATGAAAGCACGTTGGAATCGAGTAGCGACGGTAACTCTGCCAGCAAATTTGGAATACTGAGTCAATCAAAGCATCATTTTGAACAAAATGGAAACAGAGCTACAAATAAAAAAGTGGAAAGATAAAAAGAACAATACTCAAATAGACATCTCCTTTTTGTTTTGAACATTAGCATCCATATTATATATCATAGTATCATAATGTTATGTGAAAAAGCTTCCATTTTACCTACCCTGGCCTTTAGATTACCACCTCCAATTAGTTTATTATAGTAAAAGAAAAGGATAAAACATACTTCTAATCTTCTCAAGTTCATTGTTGTCCTTCTGATTTTGAAATTTCTGATTTGGTCTGCCTATGCAATTGAATCCTTCTTTCAAGGGAAGGCTTCAAAAAAGGATCAAACGGCACCTATTCGAAATTTTCTTTCTATTTTTATCCACAGAGCATCAATTGAATTATATCAACTGCAATGCTTGCACCATATTAATTAGAAAGAAGCAAAATGGTGTCTGTTTGTGACAAACCTGGACCCCCTATCATAATCTTTGTTGCTATTTTTGTCCAGAGAACGTAAAAGACTCCGCAGGTCCAAGGCATGGTTGGAAAGCATAGGCTTTTCCAGTTGAACCTGCATATCCTGATAGACCTTGCTGTCCTCAATTCCAAGGATGTCATTGCTAACCAAGTTTGACTCCTGGCCATTCGCCACAACTTGTGTCTCTGAACCAGCTGAATTCTGTACAACTGAATCCTCAGTTTGGACTGAATTGGTAAGGTGATAATCGGAACGCATCTCCTCTAAGATACTTTTGTGCTCAGCATGAAGTATAGAGTCCAAGCATCTGTTGTTGTGGTAAAATATGCATATAATGTGAAAAAAGAGACAGAGAATATGATGACACATATTTCAGCAACATGATGGTCGGCACCACATTTCACTCCATTGGAGAATTCAGATGCATAGAGCAAAATAAGATAATTATTAATGTTAGTTGTTTGGTTTGATCCAAACCACATACAAGAGATCTTCTTCTCCTACTCTTGGTTAAGAATAAGCACATGAGCCCATGCCATGCCCATAAAAAAACAATGTACTAGTAGAGTAGAGTAGTGAAGAAAACATGTTTGAAATGATACTTACGAGGTGAGAAGGCGAAAGTGATGGGCATCATCTTGGTCTTGGTTAAACATGATAGAGAGGATGGCATCTAGAAGGTGGGATTTGGAAATAGGGATGTGTTTCTGTCTGGGCACTTGTATTTTAGAAATTCCCACTTCTTCATCATCTTGCTCACCATCACTCACACTTTTGTTGTAGTTGCTCATGCTCATGCTCATGCTCATGCTCTCCTCCTGCTGTTGTGACCCTGAGTCTGAGGATGGTTCGGTAACAGACGTTTCCTGGAGCGGTGTCCCTATCCTTAAACAAGAAGGAGAAGGAAGCCTGAGGAGGCTAGTGATAGCGATACTATTAGCAGCATGTTTAGGTGATTGTGATTGTGAAGAGTAGTAGTGGTAAGAGAGGGAGTGGTGAAGCAAGGGTTGGGATTGGCAAGTGTGCTGCTGTGGAATTGTAAGAGCGTAGCTCGCGAAGGTGTGCCAACAAGCTGACATCTGGTTCTGGCTGATAATGATGAACAAGAAGAAGAAGAAGAAGCATATCAGAGCACAACAACTGCTAATCCATCGTGCCTGTCTGTCTTGTTTTAGTTTTTATTTTGTTTTTGTTTTTGTTTTTGTTGATAAATTGGTATCGTACCGTATGGTTGCCAAAAATATGTAATGAAAAAAAAATATCTACTTATTTGAGTTGACGGTGACGCACACTTCCCTTACTTGTGGCCATAAAAAGTTGATATCTTTTCTTTTCACTTCCAAAGCTTAGCTAATAACTTAGCGCCTGCAGCAGTTCCTGGTTTTAATTCGTCCATCATCATCTTGTTCTCATGAATCTGTTGCATCATCATCATTTTTTTGTTCATTTTCGCTTTAGGAATAGGAATCCTTGTCTAATAAATCAAAATCATTCTCATTGGTGTCTGGGTCGTGGAGTCTCAGTCTCAGTCTCAGTGTTGAGACGCAAATCAGATTCAATTCCAGCTGCAGTTCCAGTCCCAGCTCGAGATAGAGTAATAGATTTCGGAAAATACAAAGGGAAGATGCTAGGAAGCGTTCCTTCCAGCTACCTCAAGTGGGTGTCCAACAATTTACGAGCAGGCCATTTTGAGGAGTGGGCAAACCTTGCAGAGCAAGTCCTAAGAGACCCAATCTACAGAGATCGCATCGAGTGGGAGTTCGCTCTCAATATCTTGACTGGCGACTCTTCTAATAACTATCTATCTTCTTCTTTAAGACCCACATCCACTGCTGTTTCTGAGCTCCTGGAGGAGGTAAGTGAGAGGTTTGGTTGGGATAACCTAGACAAGGTTGGTTGGACCAAAGTCGATTTTGACCTTCTCGGCACCTCTAAAGGTGGTAGAATTCCAAGACTTGTCAATCTCATGGACACCCAACCCAAACCCAAACCCAAACCCAAACACCACCCACCTGCAGCATTATCACTGTCAGGTTCAGCTCAATGGGAGAGGAGGATGGAGAGAAGAGAGAGGCAGAAAATGAGATTTAGGAGGACAGAAACAGAAGCAGAAGAAGCACACCAACAGAAGAAGAAGAACAAGAATATCAATATTATTGATGGTAAAGATGAGATTGATGGACAGAAGCAGAATCAGAATCAAAATCAGAATGGCATTGCCAACCCATTCCCTGGACGACAGACCCTTCTGCGCAGCGCAACTAGAAGGCCATAAAGTAAACCACCCCACAAGAACAACATTTGTATCCCAAGTCGTAACACATACATACATTACCTAAAGTAAAGAGTAAACAAGATGGCTTCCTTTTCTACATCTTGCTTATGATCACTCTGACGGAGTTTCTGGATTTACTGTTTCATTCATGCATTTCAATGCATTGATGATATATCATCTTGTTTAGGCGGAAATGAATTCGAGGCCTCTGTGTCTTCTGCAGTCATTTTTTCTTGCATGGCTGTCTGATGTCTAATATATTCTTACTTCTTACTTAGTTATGGTCTACCGGATTATCTTTTACACTAGTGGAACTAGACTCCGATGGGTTAGGAAGAGCGTATGTTATTTCTAATTCCATAAAAGAGATTATTAAAGAAAAAATAGGGAAATGAATAAAGAGAAATAATCATCTTATATCATTTTTTAACATCACTTTATACACTTAGTTAATGATGTACAAATTCGTGATTAATTACGTATATTGATTGGTTAATGATTAAATCTATAGTTTAAGGTTGAAACTTGGATTTACTCATTAACCAATCAATACACGTGATTAACCACGAATTTATACATTATTAATCAAGTATAAAATTTAATGTTAAAAAGTGATGTAATAGTATAGGGATTGAAAAATAAAAGAAATATGTCACCTAAAGTGAAGACAAGTAATAAAGACAAATAAAAAGAATAATGTTAAAGTAAATTGAGGCATCGCAGGATAAAGACGTATGTGATGGACCCCTTTGATGCATGACTGTTACCAAGCATGTTGAATTAGGGGGTCGGTACTTATAAAGGGACTCCAACGCTCAAGTCCGGATGTGCACCAATTGGGTCAATGTTATGGGAGAATTCATACCTGATTAGGGTGACTTAATTAGCCTAATATTTATAGAGGTTGGATTAATATGTTCTCTTGATAAAGAGATACATTCTCATTATAATTACAGGAGAAGATATGTTCCTTATTTAGTTATAAAGAATCCTTATATTATCTCAATATTAGTATGACAGTTACAGTGCTATTATTCCACAAGATTATGATTGACAATTAGGAGATATCATAAGATTTATCCATTTTACAAATCTTGCGGTAAAACGGTTACCATCCAAAATTGGGATCTCATTATAAGCTGACTCTGCTGGAGACGCATAGGCTTGGACTTCTGCCAGTATGTATACCGGGCTAGACTACATATTGAGAGCCTAGGTTACGGTCCAGAACAGTTGTCCCACAGTTTGGCGCTTAAGTGGAACAGTTAAGTATCAAGATTTCAAATTTGAGAAGAACCCATAGCGCTCAATAGACAAAAATCCATTAAGGGCGAGGTCCATTGTTATAGAGTACCTCCGGGGTTGGCATACAACACCATCCCGTCATCCAAGGTATGTCCTTTGCCCCCGTATATGATTTCACAGGGTTTTCTGACTTTTTTCACACCCCTCAATAGTACTGAGCTTTCTTGGGAAACCGCTGCCTTGATTTTATCGAGAATTAAAAATTCATTAAAAGGACATTAATTCCATGTTGTTTCACAACTACCCACTTACCTCACAACCAATCAGAAACGAGGAGCATTAAGAATGCAGTTTATCTCGTATGATTAGTTCACTTTTCTAGGGACCAATGAGAGTGCTTCATTGTATCTATAAAATAGGGAATGTTTGCGTTGGGGCTAACATTCCTTTTGCTACATTCTTCTCTTCTTGCCAATATGTTTTAGAGTGCAACTTTTCATGTCTTTCTTCTTATTTTGTTCAAATTCAAAGAGGGTTTTGCCCCTTGCGAAGGTCATCTTCCTGCTTTTTCTAAATCTGTGAGGATGTTCTCCTTTTCCTCGCCAATAACTTTTCCAATGGGGACTTTTCTTTCTCAGCATAGCAATGGCTGACACTCTTTTTTCCCAATGTATGAGGGAGTATTTAAAAAACGCTCTGCTACTGGGAAAATCTGTGATACCTATCGTGTTGGACGGACCTCCTCGGAGAAATAGAGCCTACACTCCTCCTCTTTTCTGAGAACTTAGCAGGTGATTCGTCCCGAGCTTTGCTAGTTTTCAAATAAGCAGTTGGGACTATTGAAGCAGCTCCGCAATTTAAGGCAGCTGGTGGAATGATCTTCTTCATGAAAGACCGCACTTCGTCTAATGAAGGAAAAGGGCGATGCTCTTTCCTTATACATTTCATGTCTCAATATTTTCTTTTCCCTCTTTTCTATGTGTAAGATGATGTATGGAATGAGAACAAATTAATAAAAAACTCTTATTTTATGAACTTTGTATTGTGCCTGCTTTCTTCCTCTCCTTTTTTATCAATGTTCGCATTTTTTTCTTTTTGCCGAGGTAAGTCCAATGCTTATTCCGGCACAACATTGCGATACCCCGGCTAAATGCTTGGTTTAAGAAAGTGGCAAACTTTAAGTCTCTAGTCTGGGGTTCGAGTACTTTGTCACTTTAACAACCATGGTCCGAATTGATAACCCTACACTAAACAAATATCCCGGTTAAAGTCGGGGTTCATGGGAAGAATTCGTACTTAACCTTCAGAAGTCATGTGACGTTCGAGTTGCTACACAACTATCTTTTCAATTGCTTTAAGAATTGTACGGGCCACGTGAGACATTTTCACTGGTGGGATGTGCCTAGTGCTTCGCGCGCCATGATGAGCACTCTTTTGAAAATTGGGCCGTAAAGACAACAATGCCCCCAAACCGCTTAACATTTATAAATAGGGGTTTAGAGGTATATTGTTCTAGTTTTACTGTTTCTAAACGTCTTTATGAGAACTTTGTGCAACAGTGAAGCGTGGACTTTAGGTGGTTCTCAACCATTTCCATCCCTAGCAATCAAGAGCTTCTCTTACACGGTATCTCCCTTTCTTTTTTCTTCATTATTGTTTTCCCTTTTTAGTCGCTTCTACAGTGATTGAGTAACTGATGAGTGGTTATGCGCTCCTCGCTAGAGTGCGTTTCTGTTCTTCAATTTCATGAATTAGATTTAGGACTTCCAACCTTCTTCACATGACCCTATCCTCTTAGAACACCATTTCTATCATGGTAAGCATGGCGGAGGTGTCCTTCTGAAGTTTCAGGCTTTAGAGGGAAAGGAGGCTGGTGTGTAGGTGTGAACCATTTCGTTCACCCTTCTCCGTGTCTAAATCTCTGATTCGATTAATTCTGATAATTACTTACCAGCCTCTTTGGGTGTTATCAGGATCTTCATGTCCAAAGGTAGAAGGGGAGCCAGAGCCCAAGTATCGGTTGTCGAGGCTCATGAACCGGCTGAGGAGGACTCAATCCGGATCTGGCGTGGTCCGGGGCTAGTATACCTATGGGTTAGGGACGATGTCTGGAATTGTTTATCTGAGCTTTCTTCTGAAAACGAGCTCAGATAATCAGTATAATATTTGGAGTTGACAGAGGGAAGGTCTCGCGACAGAAAATTCCAAGTTCTATGCCCAGAGTGGAACGAAAGGGTTTGTTCCTCTCAGGAGGCGAGTTCGCACTTCATGTTTCTCTATGAACCCCTCTTTGTTAAATTAGGGCTTCAGTTACGATTTACAAAATTCCAGACTACGGTCTTTCAGGCCTTGCGTGCGGCCCCTAGCCAGATCCATCCTAATGGTTAAGGCTACATCATCGCTTTTGAGAAGTTTTGCCAAATAATGGGGCTGCAGTATTCCACCAATGTCTTTTTCTATTTTTATACCCAGATAAACCCCCAACGGTCAGCGAGGCAGAAGAATTGGCTCACAATCCGGTCGAGATCTGATCGCAAATCCTTTGATGTTTTTCAAGATAGTTTCAAAGGATTTAAGAGTAGATTTTTTAAGCTAATGGCAGCGGAGGGGTTTCATCCCTTTTTCTTGAAAGACGATGGGGAGCCAAAGCTCCCATTATACTAGACGAAATATGGTTGGTGTTTTCCCACCATGTTACTTGAAAAAGAAGAGAAAGACCTTACTCCGAATGAGGTCAACTGCGTTAAGTTTATAACCCAGTATTCCGAAGAACACGGGTTTATTAAAATCAAGGATGTTCTTCATACCCCTGATGATGATCTTCTTTTTGTTCTGTTATATAGGAATTAGGATATTATTACCCGTAAGCAACATAGCGTTGAGACATTCTCTCGTAGCCCTGCAGGCCTCGAGATCAAGGAGGAAAGGAGCAGGATCCACAAGTGTCCCTACGGCCGCCGTTCTAGCGTCCTCAAGTCAGGGTGTTATTATTGAAGAGACCACAGAAGAACCGGACTCCTTAACTTAGAATCTTCAAGGGAGGAAAATGAGGGCCACTGAGAGCTCTGCTAATCGGGGTAAGGGGGAGCTCCAAAGGGCGGCAATAAAGAAAGGGCGGACCCTTTGCCTGTTATCTTGGGGCAGTCTAATGTCGGGCCGTTTATAGATGGACGGTTATTGAGCAACCAAGTGATGAGACATATCTCTGAACAGAATATGACCCAAACCCTGGCCAAGCTTCAGAATTTTATACTTCGGGCCGCCCCAAAAATTCACTATATTGAAAGGTCTATCGAGGCAACTGATAGGAAGATGGCGGATGAAATCAGGAAGAAAGATGAATAGGCTGCTCAGAAACTTGCTGCGACTCTAAAGCTAAATGAGGACGCTCAAGCACGGATTATCGAGCTAGAGGCAGCATTGGCCGCCTCCGACTTGCCCAAAAAGGAGCTTGAGGCAAAGGGTCTTCAAGCCGACAATACCATCTGCACCCTCCAGACTTGAATAATTCTATTAGAAAAAGATGTGGATGAGCTAGACACTATTTCGGGAAACATCGGTGGGAAGCAGTTCCAGAATATCGTGGCCCAAATTTAGCATTTCAACCCCAGCATCACTCTTGCCTTGGAAGACCTCAATTCATAAAAAGTATTTCACGACGGTCAACTTGTTTGGGCAAGGGACTTTGCTTAAGCTGATTTCGGTACCAACCCAAATGCTGCTCCGGCTCTAGAAGGGGGGAAGCTGATACTTAAATCTTTTCCTTTTTCTTCTTCTTTGCCCCTGCGTGGGGTTCTTTGTTTCTATAAGGACAATTACCTCTTATCTGGGGTTTTAAATTAACTTTTTATTTTCGATGAATGATTTGCCTTGCTGATTTATTTTATTTCCGTGGTCCGTTTTAGGTCTAATGTCTAATATAGAATTTATCATTACCATTCTGTGGACTTAGGAAATTGTTTTCTTATTGGGGAGAACATGGTTCGGGATCCCACACACATAATAATGAGTGCATGGCATTCCACTTGACTTAAATAAAAATGATGCCTTAGTCCATGGTCCAATGCTTATCATAACCAAGCGTTTTGGAATTTAAGACTTAGGCAAAAATAATACCTTAATCTATAATCCAAGGCTCATAATACCGAGCATTTGGAATCTTGAGATTTAGGCAAATATAACATATTAATCCATAATTCAAGACTCATAGTATCGAGCATTCAGGATCTTAAGATTTAGGCAAATATAACACCTTAATCCATAATCCAAGGCTCATAGTATCAAGCATTCAGAATCTTAAGATTTAGGCAAATATAACATCTTAATCCATAATCCAAAGCTCATAATATCGAGCTTTTGGAATATTCAGATTTAGGCAAATATAACACCTTAGCCAAGGGTTTATGTCTAGTATATGGTCTCTTCTGCCTTAGGTGTAATTATCAAAAGACCTTGCCCGGGGTCCTATACTATCCATAAGGATTTTTTGGGATCCCATATGTCTTAGGTAGTAGGAGGGACCACGGATGTTGAATCCGCACTATCTCTTTATTCTTTGACCTTTGGGTGGCCAGTGCCAAGTAACGAGGATGAGTATTAACCCTGTAACTTACTACCAAAGCTTGGTGTGTTAATCATCTTGACTTGGGCTTTTTAATGTGTCTCATATGAAAAATAATGTCTAAGTAACTCTGTTTTATTGATAATTTTGGGGGACAGAAGTCCGTACAGAGTATAGGATTCAACATTGGGATAGATTAAACATTAGTTTACTAAAGGACTAGGCCGTCATGGGCATCTAACTATAATATTTTTTAAGTTTATCCACATTCTAATAATTCTTGATTGGGGTGCCCATTAACGTCTCCGATGTGTAAGCTCCTTTACCAGTGTTGATAACAATACGGTAGGGACCTTCCCAGTTGGAGGCTAACTTCCCTTGGGAGTTTTCCCTCCGATATCTGCTCTCCTGAGTACCAGATCTCTTGGGTGGAACCTCCTAAGGATTACTTTTTGGTTGTATCTGGTCGCTGCCCTTTGCTTGAAGGCAACAGCGCGTATGTGGGCCACACGTCTTCTTTCTTCTATTAGATCTAGGTCTTCCTCAATCAAATCGAGGTTGTTATCCTCTGAAAATTGTTAGATGCGTAAGCTTGGCTCGCTTATCTCTACTAGAATCATGGCTTCATACCCGTAGGTAAGTTTGAAAGGAGTTTCACCCATGGTAGAGTGATGTGTGGTCCGATAGGCCTGGAGAACATGATCAAGCTACTCGACCTAATTTCCCTTAGCTTCGTCCAATCTCCTTTTAATTCCACGTACAATAATTCTATTGGCTACTTCGGCCTGTCCATTAGTTTTGGGGTTCTCCACGGAACTACAATGGTGCTTTATTTTTAAGCCTGTCAGTAGTTCTTCAAAGCCCTTATCCTTAAACTAGGTTTCGTTGTCCATTACAATGGACTCCGAAATTCCAAACCTGGTGATAATGTGGCAGCAAGTAAACTTCTAAATCCGAGCCGAAGTGATTGTGACCAAAGGTTTTGCCTCAATCCACTTCGTAAAATAATCTATTACTACCACCAAGTACTTTAATTGACCTGGAGCCAGGGGAAATGGGCCCAGGATGTCCATACCCCATCTGTAGAAAGGTTAAGGTACCGACATTATGGATAACTCTTCCGAGGGAGCCTTGTAATGATCTGAGTGGCACTGATACTTATCACAGATTCGGACGTGCATATGAGAATCAGCTTCCATCGTTGGCCAATAATACCTTGCCCTTAGTGCTTTTAGGGCTAAGGCTTTGCCTCATAAATGATATCCGTAACTTCCCTCGTGAATCTCGGCTAGGGCATATTCAGCTTCTTTCGGAATGAGGCATTTGAGAAAGGGGATGAAAAATCACGATGGTATAACTGTCCACCGTAGACGGTGTACCTTACAGCTATCTTAACTAACTTAGAAGCTTCTTTGGGATCTGAAGGTATAACCCCAGACTGCAAGTATTCCATGATAGAGGCGATCCAAGATGGCTCATTCTCCTTTACTTGAAATACGACATGATACGTGATGGAAGACTGAGAGAAGGTTTCTTGGATCACTAATCTGTTATTACTGGGGCCCTTAGTACTGGCTAGCTTAGACAAAATGTTTGCCCTGAAGTTCTGTTCTCTCGGAATGTGCTCAACCATTATCTCTTGAAAGTTCTTAAGGAGTTCTTGTACTTTGACCAGGTATCTATGCAGGAGAAGCTATTTAGCTTGATATTCACCTCGGATCTGAGAGGTTACAAGTTGGGAATCACTACAGAGTGTGATCTTGGTTGCCCCCATATCCTTGGCCATTACTAGCCCAGCAATACACGCCTCATATTCAGCCTAGTTATTCAAGGTTGAGAATTCAAATTTCAGGGAATGCTCTAATGTTAGTCTTTTTGAGTTTTGCAGAATTACCCCAGTGCCACTCCCCTTAGGGTTCGAGGATCCGTCAACAAAGATGGTTTGAGAGATTCCTTTAGGTTGCTAGGGTCTGATGTGAGTTTTGCTAAGAAATCGGATAACGTTTGGGCCTTTATTGTAAGTTGTGGTTCATATGTGATCCCAAACTCAGAGAGTTCAATTGACCAGACAATTATTCTTTTGGCCAAATATGGCTTGTGCAATACCTGGCAGATGGGCTGGTCCGTTCTTACTACCACCGGGTGGCTTTGAAAGTATTGCCACAGTCTTCTAGCCGTGGTGATTAGTGCGAAGGCAACCTTTTCAACTTTCTGATAGTGAAGCTCAGGGCCCTGCAGAACCTTGTTCACGAAGTTGACAGGTTTCTGCCCTTTGCTCGTCTCCCGGATTAACACAGCGCTCACTACTTCCTTATGAACTGAGAGGTATAAGTAGAGCATCTCACCGGGGCTCCGGTATTGTCAAAATTAGAGGGGAGGATAACAAGTTCTTCAAGGATAGAAAAGTGTCCTCACATTCCTGGGTCCATTTGAAATTCTTCCCCTTCTTGAGTAGCTTGAATAGGGAAAGTGATTTGTGGGCTGTTTTGGCAAGGAATCTTGTGAGAGCTGCTTTGTGGCCTGTAAGTTGTTGTACTTCCTTAACACTTTGAGGACTTCTCATGTTAAGTATCGTCTGACATTTATCAGGATTGGCTTCAATTCCATGGTGGGTTAGCATAAATCCCAAGAATTTCCCTGCCTGGACCTCGAAGGCACATTTTTCTGGGTTTAGCCTTATGTTATACTTTCTAACCTGGGCAAATACTTCTTCAAGGTCTGTCGCATGTGATCCATCTTGTGGGGTTTTCACTATCATGTCATCTATATAGACCTCTAGCATCTTCCACACTTGATTCTCAAATACTTTGTTCATCATTCTTTGATAGGTGACTCTTACGTTTTTCAGGCTAAAGGGCATAACCCTATAGTAGTAGCTCGCCCTGTCAGTGATGAAGGCGATTTTATCCTCGTCTCAGGGATACATGGGAATTTGGTTATACCTGGAATATGCATCCATAAATGACAGTTACCTGAAACCTGAAGAACTGTCCACTAATTTATCCATATTGGGGAGTGGGTATGAATCCTTGGGACAAGCCTTGTTCAGATCTGTATAGTCCACACACATTCTCCACTTCCTATTGGATTTCTTGCCTAGGATCACGTTGGATAGCCATGTGGTATAAGAAATTTCCGTGATGAAGTTGCCGCTCAGTAACTCCCTAATCTGTTCTTCAATAACCTGTTGTCTTTCTAGGCCGACCTTTCTTTTCTTCTGTGCTATCGGCTTCACACCTTCTCTGACGGACAGGCGGTGACAGATGAAGCTGGGATGGAGTCCCAGCATGTTATATGACGTCCAAGCGAAAAAGGTCCTTATTCTTTAGCAAGAGTTCTGTCAGTTGTTGTTTTTCTTTTTCTTCTAAATGCGCTCCAATCTTGGTAACTTGATCAGGCTTGGCTCCAAGTTGGAGAGGTTGCAACTCACCCTCTGGCTGGGGCCTAGTACCACAAATTTCTTCCCTAACATCGAGTTCGGTCATAAGTATGTTGACCTGGTCCAAGACTGGGCTGGGGGTAGCAGATTTTCTATTTTTGGGAATTCTACAAAATTTCAGGCTTTCATTATAGCATTTCCTGGAGGCCACTTGATCTCTTTTAACAGTGACAACCTCATTGTTCTTCTTTAGAAATTTCATCATGAGGTGAGTAGTGAAGACCATGGCACCGAGAGCATTGCTCATAAGCATTAATATGCTCCTGAGGGTCTGTGGTTCCATCATAAATCTCCAAGTTTATTGGAAATTTAAAATTCTTGGGAACGCGGTATTCCATAAGTTGATCAGAAAAAGGATGCTCCTCAAACTCGCGGTTTGGATTGTCATTCCAGATATTGATCACTGAAGAGTCGGCATGTGCCCTTCTTTGATTGTTTCCTGCGCTAAGACTTCTATCACTGATAATCACATATTCTATACATTAATAAACCCTCATGTTTAGTCATTTACACCTTCCATGTCCTTAATTGTTTGAGCTTAGTCATGTTTTATATGTTTAGGTTCAAATTGGGCTTAATTGATAATTCCCAGCATTGTTGAGGTTTTACACTGTTTCTTTATTTTGGTCATATATTGAGTTCTAGATATCTAATAATTATGCATTTTACTTTGTAGGAAAGCTGAGAGGAATCTCTACAACTTTGATGAAGAGCTTGAAATCTTAATCGGATGTCTAGTGGACCGAATTGGGCCTGGAAGTTAGAATACGAGTTTAGTGACCCTTTGATATTGTTTTGATCATAACTTAAGTTGTAGAACTCCAAATTGCTTGGGGTTTAGGCCCAATTGCCCATAATGGACCCAACTTTGTATCTAATGGATTATAATCATGTGAGGCTAAAATAGGAGGTAGTTTTAGGAGTTTTAGGCAAAAATTCAAGGCTAAGCAGAAAGATACCTCTCATTCTACACTTTTTTCTTCTTCTCTCTAGAACTTCTTCCTCTTTCTTCTCTCTAGAATTTCGTTTTCTCTTCTTTTATTTTTTTGAGTTCTCCCCTTCTCATGGAGGGGTAGGGCCTTTAGATCAATCCAAGAGATTAAACAATTTGATGTTTAATCTTGAGATACTACTTTAATTGTTATATTCATCTATTAATCAAGTTTCTCTTCTTCTTCTTCTCTTTGTTAATTCTGGTTGTTTGATTAGAATTTTCATATGTTAATTGCTTAATTATCATGTACAAAGAGATGAACTCAGAGATTAAACCAGGCATTGAAGGTGTTTGATGAAATGTTTAACTTGGTTGGATCTTGGCTTTTAAGTTAATTTCAGTTTGGATGGGTACTTTGTCTAACCTTAATTAATTGAATCCTGGAAGCGTTTCTAGTAGAAGATTCATGGATCATTGAGAGGCATCTTGAAGTGACCTAAGACCAAGCACTTGATTGATAATTGAATGGACCTATAATAATCAAGGATGGATTAAAATCAAGTTTGGTTAATTCTCTTGGATTGGTTACTTTATTAATTATGTTTTATTCATTTTTGTTTGAATTTTGTTATTTACGTTTTCTGTATGCTCAACCCTTTTTTTCCAATTTTGGCTTAATCTGGTTAAATTGTAACTAAAATTCTTGAGAGACGATCTGGTGTTAACTCCTATGCTACAAGCCATAGGTATAACTCAATTTTAATTTTGATTGAGTTTGGCGTTCGTCAGTCACGACGGTGAAGCCTGGGTTGATTTTCGAGCATGACCCGTTGCATGTCTTCCAACCTCTGATATTGTTTATTCAGTATAGCCATATGCTGTTGTAGCATGTCTTGAAATTGACATTGGGATGCCTGGGACTAATTCGTGCGTTGAGAGCGAGACGCACGATTGCCAATTTCATTATTAGATATTCCCAAACACTGATGAACTGGGATTCTGCGCTTTTGGGCATTAGGGTTGCCTCTTTGTATTGGGATTCCAAGTCTATCTCTTACAGAAATCCTGCGCGGTGGGTTTTGGCTTTCATCGAAAATCGAAGTGGGGTGCCCATTGTGTTAGTTTTCTACATTGAGTGCTTGGTTTCTCGCAGCGGAGGTTTCAGCAACAGGTGGTGAGGCAGGGAGAGGAGGGCGTTGGGCTGTAGGGTCTGGCCTTTGGTTGGTTGAAGTTTACCCAGCGTCTCTCCTTGAATTCTGTCTCGTGTTCATTATGAATGGAGTGGGATTGTAAGTTTCTCGTTCCCCACAAACGGCATCAATGTTTTGAAGTAAATTCAGAGGATACCTGGGATAGGCACGTATGTGATAGACTCTTTTGATACACGATTGTTACCAAGCGCGCTGAACTAAGGGGTGAGTACTTGTAGAGGGACTCCAACGCTAAAGTCAGGATATGCACCAATTGGGTAATGTTGTGGGAGAATTCATACCAAATTAGGGTGACTCAGCCTGATATTTATAGATGTTAAATTGATATGTTCTCTTGATGAAAAGATACATTCTCATTATAATTGTAGGAGAATATATATTCCTTATTTAGTTATAGAGAATCCCTATATTATCGCAATACTGGTATGATAGTTACAGTGCTATTATTCCATAAGATCATGATTGGCAATTAGGAGATATCATAAGATTTATCCATTTTACAAATCTTGCAGTAAAATTGTTACCATCCAAAATTGGGATCTCATTATAAGTTGACTCTACTGGAGACGTGTAGGCTTGGACTTCTACTAGTATGTGTACCAGGCTGGACTACATATTGAGAGCCCAGGTTACGGTCCAGAACAAATAATAATTATACAATAAAACAAAATGTTTCCATTTTTTAAAAGTAAAAAAGAGAGTTTAATTTTGATATATTGTCTGTGTAAAATTTTTTACACTACCAATCAATTATATATCATTACATGTGTAACTTTTGAGATAATTTTTATGAGAGTCAAATATTTTTAATGATGTGATAATGCATGATTAGTTGATAATGTAAAAAACTTTTATATTGACAATACATCACAATTAAATATTAAAAGTATAAGTTCCATGTTTTAAATTTTTCAGAGTTAGAGTGAAAAAACTAATGAGCACAAAATACTTATGACCAAGAAAAAGAAAGACTTTGAACAATTAGGGAAAAAGAGAGAGAAAATATTTTCTCTTTAAAGATATTAAAGTTTTTTAATACAATATATTTTTTTTAAGATTCAAATTACTCAATGTGGCTTTCCTCGACTCAATGTGGCTGTGTAATTGATCTCTTAGTTATTTAAATTATTGTTCAACATATGTTAAAGCATTGTTAATAATAAATGTATTTTCATCATATATTTTACAATTTTATATATGTTAAATAATAATTTAAATATATATAGAAACTAAAAATTACTCTTGTTTCTCTTATTTGTCATTATTTTATTCTCATTAGGTTTTTCTACCATACCCATTGTTAATAATATGGAGGGTTTTTGAGAAGCTCTTCATTGAAGACACCTATAGTAATATTCCATTCCATTGTTGAAATCTAGTTGGTTAGGATGGTGCTCAAATCCTGGCAATGAAATTGTTTTTGACTTATTTAGTTGTTCTAAATCCAAACTATTCTTGCGTGGCTCTCACAATAGTGTGTAGACGATGACATGATACCATCTTCTACTACTTTTTTGTAGTCTCCGGTAGGGGAAATCCAACACATGTATGCAAAATTAGTTATTTATTTATTCTGTTTAAACACTTTTAAGATAGCAGTGAAAATAAACAAAATATTATTTTACTTTGCCGACTTCATTGAGTTGCTGTGTGCTTATTCGATCAAAGAATAACTTCTTTTATAGTATTTTTCAAACACACCATTAAAGTCACACCACCAATGTTGACCTTTTGCTTCACGTCGCTCCATTCATTAAATGGTCTCTCTCTTTCTCTCTTCCTCCTTCTCCATTAGGGGTGTAAGTGGGTGGTTTGGTTTGATTTTTGAGGAAAAATAAATCCGAACCAATCAAAATCAATTGGTTTTGTTTGATTTGATTTTTATGTTTTTTGATAGTCAAATTTGAATCAAACCAAATCGAACATCTATGAATTAGTTTGGTTCGGGTGATTGGATTTGTCATTTTTTTAAACACAAAAATCAGCTAAATAATTAGTTTTCTATAACGAAAAAAATACATAATAAACTTATGAAAAAAATTTAAAAATAGAATCAAACTTATCAATTTGAACACTAATAATTATTTCATATTTCAGAATGTGCATTAAAAGGTTCATAAAGATGGAATAAATAAACATATTGATATTTGTATTAAGAAATTATATTTAAATAAGTTAAAAAACTCTTTAAGAGAGATTTAACTTGGCAAATTGTATACTACTACTATTCAATTAAAAATGAAGTTGTGAGGCTACTAACCTGAATGTATATATGTAACTAATAGAACTCCTAAGGTTAAAGAGGAAGTTGTGAGGCTACTAACATGAGTGGAGTTAATGGAAACTTGATTAGTTGAACTTTGAATCAGCAATCTAGCAAATCCAAAGTTTACAACCTTTGTAGTTATATCTTCATCTAAGATAATGTTATTGGGTTTCAAATCACAATGCACAATAAGAACTTCACTATCATTGTGCAAGTAATCCAATGCACAAGCAGCATCAATATCTATATTTAGTCTCTCTATAATGTTCAACTCATTTTCGTTTGTATGCTTTCTCTTTCCCTTAATTTAATCTTCCAAGTTTTCATTACTTAAGTACGAATAAACCAGAGCTAAAAATTCATTATTTTTAAAGTTAATATTAGACCATTTAAAGTCAATTCATCGTTTCCAAGCTTCTAAGTTTAGATGATGTTGTTGCTGTTACCTTCATTTTTCTGTTCTTTATGTGTAGTAGCAAGCAAATTGCTAGACATAGTATCAATGTTACTACTATGACTATGATGATGTAATGTCTAATATGCCTTCTTCCATGGCCATGAGGCTTATATGCAAAATGCAAGCAAAGTTTTTTATTGCCTTCTAAATGGACAGCAGAGAGATTTTGGAAAACACCACCACTAGGAATGATTCATTTTAAATTATTATAAGAGAGGTTCAAAAACTGAAAAACATGTAGATTTTGAAACTCAATAGGAATGGATCCAGAGAGTTAGTTGGAGGAAAGATCCAAAGTTTTCAAGCCTCTCACATCTCCAAGAGTTTTTTGGAATAGAACCTGATAGCATATTATTCCCAAAAACAAATTTTCCAAGCTTAAACAATTGTTGAATGAGCTGGGGATGTCACCAAACAGTTGTTAATTTTTTAATTTTTCAATATATACTATGCCTAATATTGACTAGAGTTAATTTTATAATCCAATCAACTTATTTAAGAAATTGATGATGAAATAAGTTAGAAAATTAGTAATTATGTAGACCATGACTAATTATTATTAATAGAGTTAAAACACTAGTGTCTCTTTCTGCTTTGGACGAATGGCGCGCCTGAGCTGTGGCAGAGCAGATCTGGCCTGAGCTATGGTGGAGCAAAACCTACGGTGAGATGCGGTGCCGGTAAGCAGAACTGAACATTTTGACAAATAAGTTTTCTGGCCTTCTGCGTTGGATGAAGACGACGTTTTAGGGGTTAGGAACTGAGAAAGTATTACAAAAAGTCAAAACAACAAGTAGTAGCCAAAAAAGGTTTTAGCATAAATTAAAATAATAATATATGATAATAAAATATATAAATGTATTTTATTATTTGGTTTGATTTTGAAATTTCAAATCCTAGAACCGAATCAATTAAGCTTTAATTAGTTTAGATTTTACCCGAACAAATCAATACACCCAAATCAAATCGAACTAATTTAATTGGTTCGGTTTGGATTGATCGGGTTGGTCGGGTTATTCGAACCAATTTACACCCCTATCCTCCATTGTTAATCTTTGCCACTTTGAATTTACTTTTTTTTAAAAAAAATTGTAGAAGAAATGGTCAAAATAAGATGAAAATGTTGTTTTTAATTTTCATTTTCATATATTTTCATTTTTAGTTTAAATATTTTCTTTAATAATTACAAAAAAAATTACCTTATTTTTTGTTTTTAGATTTTTGTGAAGAAAATGGTGAAAACAAGAAAATATTATTTTCACCATTTTCTTTGTAAAAGTCTGAAAACAAAAAATAAAATAAAAATAAAATGATATTTTTATAATTATTAGTAAAAATATATCACTTAAAAATAAAAATAGAAAACAAACCAAACATCCCCTAAGGGCATGTTTAGTTTACTTTATATTTTTATTTTTAATTAATATGTTTTCATTAATAATTATAAAAATGTCACTTTATTTTTATTTTGTTTTCTATTTTCAAATTTTTGTTAAGGAAATGGTAAAAATAAGAAATAATTGTTTTTACCTTTTCTTTAACAAAAGTCTAAAAACAAAAAAAACACAAAATAAAAAAAAATAATGTGACAATTTTATAATTATTAATGAAAACATATCACTTAAAAATAAAAATAGAAAAAAATAAAATATTCCCTAAAATATTCTCTTAGCTTTTTTTGTTTCAAATCCAAAGCTTTGGATCAGGCTCCAAATTCATCTCATGTTCCTTATTCACATAAGATGCGTGACGTCATGATATTTAAGGGTTGATAGTAATATATTTTATTCATTTAATAATAATTTTAGTGGACTTTTTAAGATTCAATTTGGTTTAATTAAGTTAATTTTGTTATATTTTATGATATTGAGCCTAATTGGATCATTGAATGAATTATTGTATGAATTAGTCTTAATTTATTTATTTGGCAGTGTTCAGTAAATTGGTTATAATCTGAGTTGCAAATATTTGATTAATGTGATTCTGCTCTTGTAGGAAAGTTAAGACAATTCTCTACAAGTTTCATGAAGACCTCAAGAGAGGAATCACACATTTGGATAATTTAAATTGAAGTGAAAGTAAAAATCAGAATTCTGATCCTGACAGTTTGACCTCTGCGCACTCATCAGCCCATTTATTGAGCTATAGGAGTTCAATTGACATCAAACTAAGCTCAAATGAAAGCTAAGACTCAAATCTACAACTTTCATGAAGAACAAGAGCATATTCAGATGTCTAATAGGTCATATTGAGCCTAGAAGTCATAATAGATGTGCTATTACTGGAATCCAAATACTGTGCAAAGATTGAGCCTTATCTTGGGTTGTAGGGGTCAGATTGTGATGAAATCAGTGGCATTGGAAAGCTGAAACAAAATCTTTCAACTTTCATGTAGACCACTTATGCAATAGGTGATATTATGACAGAGTTATAGTCATGTGAAGACAGCTGAATTAGTTGAGTGGGGAGATAAGCATGACAATAATTTTTCACTCATCCACCCACTCATTAAAAAACTTCCTTGTCATTGTGTGCCTTTCATGCTCTATAAAAGGGCACCATTGACTGCTCATTAGAATCATCTTAGTTTAGAGATTAAGATCTTGTTTTTATATTGTTTGTTTCTTTTATTGTAGATTTCTTTTATTCTAAATAGAAGTTATGTTCATCTTCTTCTTCTTCTCTCTTTCTTTCTTCTTGTTTATGAGTAACTAATTCTAATTTTGCTTGGGTGAAAGGGTGAAACTTTTGGTAATGAAATAATGTTAGATTAAATCTCTTTCTTGTGCTTGAATGATATATTATCAAGTGATTATTATATGTATTGTATTTTGTTTCCAATCAATTTAGAAACCCTCCTTACAAAGTGAAAATCTTGATTTGTTATAGACAAGATATTGACACAATGAATAATTGAACTCATTTACAAGTGTTGGCGTTAGAAACCTTCCTTGTAAAGTGGAGATCTTCATTTGTTGTAAACAATGTATTGACACAATGAATACTTGAACTCATTTACAAGTGTTGACATTAGTAGATAATTAAAAGAACCATAATGTAATTACATATATAATCTTAAATGAACTTTGAATACTGTATTTTTCGATTGGAATCTTCGTTATGTGTGGATTATAATTGAGTTATAAAAAGAATTAATTTTGTCCTTAATTTACTTACCAAAAGTGGATCTCCTAATCCAAACAAATCATTTTTAATTGTGAACAAGTTTTATCACCTTTATCGTTGTGACAAATCATTTCCTTACCTTAAAAGAATTTTTATTCATCAATTCCTTGTGGATCGACCTCGGACTCCTAATAATTTATTACTTGATATAACCTGCACTTGGATTTGTAACAATATCAATTCCGCATCAAGGGTGAAATCCTAACAAAGATAAATTATAAGAACTTAGATTAAAAAAAAGTTTTGTTAGGGTATTTGTTAAGAATACTAAAATAAGAAGTTTTAAATAAAAAAAGTATTTAATGTATTGAAAATAAAAAAAATATTGTTTTTTTATTTAAAATTTTCTTTTTTAATATCCTTATGGCACTTAATAGGAAAACCTAAAAAAAATTATGTAGGGATCAAAATTTAAGTGATTAGTAATTACAAAAACCAAGTATTTTTTATTTAACTTTATTTTTCTTAAGAATGTAGCAATATCATGATGTGAAAGAGAAAAACACAATTTACTTAGTAGGAGATTGATGGACCTATTCACATGCTAAAAACATATGTAGAAAAATAAGTTACTACTAGTAAAGGGGATTGAGCACTTAAAATTAGTGTAAATATAGTTGTAGAGGATAGAAATTATTTGTTTCTATTTCTTGTCTCATTTATTGTCTTACCAATCAAAATTTGCTGAGTTAATGAAAAAACGACACATTATCTCTTTCACCATCTAAATAAACTAACACCGTTCCCTCACCCACTCCCCCTTCATCCACTCTTCCCTCACCATTTCCTCTACGCCTAATTAGTCAACTCTACGTTGATCGGTTGTCACACATATTTTTTAATTATAATAAATCTAAATATACAAGTATGAAGAGAAGTGGAAATATCGCACGTCAACATCATATTTTGATTCTTGACCTCTATTCTCAATGAGGCAATAAGAAATTTAATCTCATTGGGCTATTTCCTATGAATATCTCTCCATCTATGATATATGATTCATTTATTTTAAAAGTTAGACATATACTGCATATAATATTTCATAGATGGTCGAAGATTGCTCAGCACCTGCGAGGAAGAACGAACAATGTAATCAAGAACAATTGAAGGACTAGAGTCATAAAGCAAGCCAAGCAACTTAAGTGCAATGTTAACAACAAATAGTTCAGAGACGTGCGTTTAATATAGGTGCTCTGCTTGCTCAGGTGGGTTCAGCCCGCATCCCAATCTCGAGGCTCAGAAACAATTGGACCTAAACCCAAGTGGAACTGGGGCTCCTTCTTCACATCAAAACAGGTTACAAAACTCAGATTTAGGAACAACGTAAAGTTAGATCCTTGTTGGTATGGCGGCGCAACAAATCGACTAGCAGTAGAGTTGGGCGTACAATGAAATGGTGAATGAGGAGGGTCATAGGGATGAAGGGACGTACAATTGTATAACTCGGACCGAAGCCAAAGGGTCATAAAGTAAAGTCATTAAGTTAGCAGACTGATCCCGAACCAAGCAATTGAATTAGAAAATTCGAATAAATATTTTTTTTAAATATTATATAAAAAAATACTTAACATTAAAAATATAAAAAATTATTATATAAAAAATAATTTACATAAAAAATATTATATGCTATAATTAAACTAGCGATGATAATAGTATAATATTATGTTCAAGAATCCAATTAATTAAATAATAATATAAATGAAAAGTTTGAGAACAAAATTCAATAAAAAATGTATGATATAATGATGTAATGCATTTTTTACAAAGAACACTTATATATTAAGTTTAAATCTCAAATGTAACTTTTTTAAAGTTTCAATTAAAAGAAAAATTAAGTTAAATCAGTTGAGACAAGTTATTAAATTTAGTCGAATCAATAAAAAATTCATTATAAATATAAATTGGACTGACGTAGAGATTGAGTCATGAATTTCTTGATTAGAGCAGTTTCGTAATACAACTATGAATGTATGGTTAGTTTTTTTTTTTGAAAAAATAATACTTTTATTTATTTATTTATTTTTATTTTTAGTACATAAACTTAGAAACTAATGTTTTTATTTTTAAAGAAAAAGGACTAAATTCACCGTGAAATTATGAAGCGCGCGAAATCGAACAGAAAAGAAGAGAAAAAAATGCTTGACCTAATTTCCGCCATTCCCCGACCCCTTGAACGTCACCTTTGAGTTATAATCTCAGTATTTTTATGCGATTCAAAATGTGAAAGGTAAACCCTACCATTACCAATACCATAACCATACCAATATCAATGGCGAGTAAACTTGCGACTAGACGGGAGCTGCTGGACCGGTGGAGAGGCATCGAGGAAGAAGAAGAAGAGAACGACGACAACGATACTGCTGATCCCTCGAAACGTCGTCGCCTCCACCTCCACAAAGAACAATGGTTGTTGTCAATTTCCTTTTTTATTTTTTTTTCGGTCTTCAGCACGTGAAAGAATCAAAGTTACAATCAATCACTCGAATGATCAGAGAGTTGCAATGTCGATATTAGGTTTCTCTTGAATTCTCATAACTTGTTTTTTTGAATGGAAATTATTTTGACTGGTTGCTGAAAGTAAATTTGGAGTGATAGTACTTACATTAGATGTTTACTCTATTTTATGCATATGCATTATACATATTCCCCCTCCCCCAGAGTAAGCAGTGGATAAAACATGGTGAATTTAAAGAATAAATAAATCAAAATTTGATTAAGAAACATAATCATTAGTCATACTTGTGACATGTGAGCACCTCATGAATAAGTGATTATTGGGATTTTATTATTTCTAGTGCATGAAAAGAATGAAGTTATGTTCTTATTGAGGAATTGCGGGCGGTGTTGCTTTGCTGGTTTCATATCTTACGAGCCTTGGCATGGTATCCATAACACCTTTACTTATTGTCAGGTTTGCAGATGCATATAATTTTCTAATTTGTTTGCCTAGTGAAAGTCATATTTGGTGTGGCTTATGGGATATAATGTGGCCCCTGTTGGAGACTTTTTACAATTACTTCAAAGATGACCGTCAAGATTCACCTCTTAGGAGTTTATGGAAGAGAATCTCTGACGAAATGCGGCACTGCCTGCAATGTATTTCTCAGCATCATCAAGCCCAAGACATGTATAATATGGAGTATGAGTCTAGCTCTATTGGTCCTCTTCTTGATGTCTTGCAAAAGCTTGATAATGAGAGGGTGACATTACACCTGAGAGATATCAATACAAAAATAGCAAGGGAAGAATATAATCCTGCTCGTGATAATGCTGAAGTTGTTAATGTTTTGTATGAGGTGCGTTTTCTGTTGCTTTCCTCTGTCCCCAGTTCTGATCCAGTATAGTTGACGTAATATTTTACTTTCTATTTACTGGAATTGCATCCTCTTATAAGGTTCCTCTTTATAAGTATAAGATTTTTGTTGCTTCTGAATAAGTACAAGAAATATGTTGATTGTATTGTTACATCCAAATTTGTTTTCTGCTTTTCTTAGTATATTATTACATATATTTTATCCTATTGAAATTTTTGCTACTGGTTGCTTTCCCTTCGCATTTCATAATCTTTACAACAGCTGTGAAATCATAACATTAGGTTCAGATTGTTCGTTGAGACTTGAGAATGCTATTTAATTGCTTATGTTGTTGTTTAATTTTATATTTCATTGGGCAAGTGTTGTTGCTCCTTTGTTGGGTCAGATAGAAGCTAAGTTGCATGGATATGGGAACGACAAAATTTCTAAAAATTAGAGTATGGGTATGGCAGGATAAATTATAATAGAAAAATAAAAACATAAAAAATAAAGTAATTAAATCATAAAATAAATACAATTTTCATAATGTTCTAACTACAAGGTTTCAACAAAACTCCATAAAGTATTTGAAGTAAGTAAAAATATATAATGAAGATGCATGATTTGAAGGGAGTGAAGTAGTAGTTTGTTTCATTTAACAGCAAATCAAACAACTTAACAACAAAACTTGGTGTTTTGCATGGACTAATGACTTGTACTTGAGTGATATCAGGTACCTACTCATCAAGTGAGTATTGGGTAAGTACCCTGATAAAAATCCAATGGGAAAACAGGCAGAAACTAAGGTATATTCTAGAAGGAGACGTTTGGGCCCTGAAAATAAGAAAAACAAATAGGGCCTTAGTTGTAACTAACTGCTGAGCTGGCAGAGGGAGAGTGGGGTGAGGATTCTATTGAGAGGGGGTATATGTTGTGGGTGGTTAGCAAACGTAAGGTAGGCAAGTTTTGGCATGGGAATTGGGAAGGCCTAGACACCCTATACTTGTCTAGCATTTTCTTTCTTCTTGTAATCTGTTTTTTCCATTCCATAAATACATATCAGAGCTAGATATCATACTAATATCTGCTCATTATCCAGTATATTTGCATTTCTTCAATTATGAGTTTTCTGGGTCTATCAATTTGGTATCAAAGCTCTACGATCTTGGAGCAGAGCTGAATGGTTCATACTCGATTAGCCATGTAGTGTTGTTTGGATATGGTAGAGAAGAGTTTACAGGAGTGGAGAGTCTCTCAAAATAGGAGCGTACTGATGAGTGGTTGGAAGAGATCATGCAGCTGCTGAAATTGCAACACAAGGGGAGTCCGAGAGGGCGATCGCGACACAGGCACCGTTCTAAGGTGCATGAAGACAAAGGTGGGAGCAAAGGAGAGAAAGGAAGCAGAGCGGGTTTGACGAAGACTCGCGTCTCACCCCAGTGGGATCGTGAGTGGTCTCAGAACTCAGAGAAGGGATCCTCCAGGGGTAGTTGACCTTCAAGGTGGAACAAAGGGGCAAGGAAGCTCGAAATTCTAGTATTCTCAGGAGATGATGCTTATGGGTGAGTGAACTGGGTAGAACGTTACTTCAAAGTAAATGAGATGGAGGAGTTGGAGATGATGGATTCGGTGATGGTAGCCATGGATAGGAAGGCTTTGAATTGGTACCAATGGTGGGAGGATCAAACCCCTTCACCAAGTTGGAAGCAATTCAAGGAAGCAATGATCCGAAGGTTCCAACCGGGGATCATTCAAAATCCCCTTTAACCATTATTGTGCATCAAACAAAATGGAATGGTCACTGAATACCGTGAACAGTTTGAGCTGGTATCCGGACCCGTGAAGCATGCTAATAAAACAGTGCTGAAGGGGATTTTCTTGAAGGGGTTATGTGAAGAATTGAAGGCTGAATTGAAGCTGTACGAGTTACATTCCCTATCAGATCTCATGGACAGGGCCCGGTTGTTTGAGGGAAAAAATTGGGCATTAAGAAGAGGAGGTTTGGAAGAGAAGGGGGGAACTTACATGAAGGGAACTGGTACTCTCAAACCTAGGACAAGGGAGGGAGGGTCCAGATCCAATGTAGGTAGTGAAGGAGGAAAGAATTCACTGCTAACACAGAACCCACATCATCCAAAGGAATTCGATGGAGCCAAAACCTCTTGATGGAGTTGGAGAGGAGAAGAAAGAGATGAGACCAAGGAGATTATCCCACATAGAACTACAAGAAAGAAGCAGGAAGGGGTTATGCTTTAAGTGTGGAGAGAAATGGGGGCGTGAACACATTTGGAAGTTCAAACATTACCAGTTGTTTTTGGTGGAAGGTGACGAAGAGGAGGGAACTGAAACAGATGTGGAAGTGGAGGATTTGGGGTTGGAATTGGAGGATAAGTCTCTACAACTCTCTATGAAGAGCATTATGGGGATGACCTCCAACAAATCCTTGAAATTGTGGGACAGTATTGGACATCAGTAGGTCATGGTGTTCATTGACTGTGGGGCCTCTAGTAACTTCATTTCGAAGGAATTAGTGTAGAAGTTAAAGTTACCAGTCCAAGACACTATGGCGTACACAGTGGAAGTTGGGAATGACTGCAAGATTAAAAGCAGAGGGGTGTGCAAAGATGTAAATGTGGGGATTCAAGGAGTGGAAATTCAGCAGAATTTCTTTCTCTTTGATTTGGGTGGAGCTGAAGTGGTGTTGGGAGTGGACTGGTTGGAAAGCTTAGGAGATATACAAGCTAATTTTAGAGAACTTACCTTGAAATGGGAGAGGAATAGGGTAAAGGTGGCATTAAAAGGGGAACCATCCCTTTGCAAGGTTCAAGCTTCTTATAAAACCATGCTAAAGGCCCTAAGAGATGAAGGGGAGGGTTACTATATAGAATATCAAGAGTGGCAGCCAGAGGAGCAACCAATGGGGGTGTTGACAAAGGAAATACAAGAAGTTTTACAGGAGTATGCAGAACTGTTCCAAGAACCACAAGGGCTTCCTCCTCAGCGAGACCATGATCATGCTATCCACCTAAAGGAAGGAGCACCAATCCCCAATATCCGTCCTTGTAGGTACCCTCATTACCAAAAGAATGAGATTGAGAAGATAGTAGATGAAATGTTGGTTGCGGGAATAATTAGACCTAGCACTAGTCCTTACTCTAGTTCAGTGATTTTGGTCAAGAAGAAAGATGGAGGATGAATATTTTGTGTAGATTATAGGGCCTTGAACAAGCTTACAATACCGAATAAGTTTCCAATTCCAATAATCGATGAATTACTTGATGAACTTGGGGGGACTGTTATTTTCTCTAAATTGGACCTTAAATCCGGCTACCACCAAATTAGAATGAGGGTGGATGACATTCTTAAAACAACCTTCAGGACACATGAGGGGCATTATGAATTCTTGGTGATGCCTTTTGGTTTAACCAATGCCCCCTCTACCTTCCAAGCTTTGATGAACAAGGTATTGAAACCATATTTGAGGAAGTTTGTCTTGGTTTTCTTTGATGATATCTTGATTCTTAGTAAGGATCTACAAGCTCATGGAAAGCATTTGGAAATGATATTGAAGTTGTTGAAGGAGAACCAGCTGTTTCTCAATCTAAGATATGTATGATGAGACTAAAACTAGTGTGAGAACATAGGGTGAGGTCATAGAAGATTTCCCTATAACTATAGGACTGCACCAAGGGTCAACTTTGAGTTCATATTTTTTTATCTTGGTCTTGGATGTACTTGTTGCACATTTCCAAGAGTCGGTGTCACAGTGCATGTTTTTTGCAGATGATATAGTCTTAGTTGGAGAGTCGAGAGAGGAAACAAATGGGAAGCTAGAGCTATGGAGACGAGCTTTGGAAGAACATGACTTCCGTCTAAGTAGGAGTAAGACAGAGTATATGGAATGTAAGTTCAGTAAGAAGCGTAATAATACTAGCTTAGCGGTGAAAATTAGAGACCATACTATACCACAAGTCACACGGTTTAGGTATCTTGGATCTATCATACAAAATGACGGAGAGATAGAGGAAGATGTAAACCATAGGATTTAAGCTGAATGGATGAAATGGAGGAGTGCTTCAGGAGTTATTTGTGATAGAAAAGTGCCTCTCAAGCTTAAGGGTAAATTTTATCGCACAGCTATAAGGCCCGCAATATTGTATGGTACTGAATGTTGGGTGATAAAAAACTAGTAAGAGCATAAGATCAATGTCGCTGAGATGAGGATGGTGCGCTGGATGTGTGGCCATACAAGACAAGATAGGATTAGGAATGAATGCATTAGAGAGAAAGTAGGAGTTACACCTATTGTGGAAAAGATGAGAGAATTTCGCCTTAGGTGGTTTGGACATGTAAGGAAAAGACCCTTAGAAGCTCTTGTAAAAAGAGTAGATCAGGTGGAGGATAGCCCAATAGCTAGAGGTAGATGGAGACAAAAAAAGACTATAGGAAAAACGATTAAAAAAGATTTAGATATGAATGACATTTCTAAAGACTTAGTTTATGATAGGGCACAATGGCGTAGTTTGATCCATGTAGCTGACCCCACCTAGTGGGAAAAAGCTTGGTTATTGTTGTTGCTGTATCATTTCTGATAAGGGGGTGGCAGCAGACCCTAAGAAAGTGGAGGACATGCTAAACTGGCCCCAACCAAAAGACATTAAAGGATTAAGAGGGTTCTTGGGACTGCTCGGGTATTATAGAAGATTTGTGAAGGATTATGGGAAGGTAGCTTGGCCTTTGACATAACAACTCAAGAAAGATAATTTTGCATGGGGTTTGGAAGCTCAAAAAGCATTTGAACATCTTAAAACAGCCATGACTACACTGGCTGTCCTTGTTGTTCCAAACTTTGAGAAGACTTTTGTGCTGGAAACAGATGCATCCAGTAAAGGAGTGCGTGGAGTACTTATGCAGGAAGGAAAACCAATGGCTTATATGAGTCAACTCTTTTTGACAGGGCTCAAAACAAATTAGTGTATGAAAGGAAACTAGTGGCCATAGTGTTAGCTATGTAGAAGTGGAGACATTACTTAATGGGAAGGCATTTCATAGTCCATACAGATCAGAAAAGTCTTAGGTTTCTGACAGATCAAAGGATTTGGGGAGAGGAATAGCAGAAATGGGTCTCCAAGTTGCTGGGATTCGATTTTGAGATCAGGTACAAACTGGGGAAGCAAAATAGGGCAGCAAATGCTTTATGTAGGAAATTATAGTTTACAGCTATCTCTGTAGTCCAGTTCAATGAGTTAGATGGGCTGGAAGAAGAAGTTCAAAATGATGAAAAGTTGAGAGGCATTATTTAAGATTTGCTGCGACAACCAGATTCTCATTCTAGTTATCATCTCAAGAAGGGCAGGTTGTGGTATAAAGGGAGAATGGTGATTCCTAGAAGCTCCCCAAAGGTCACATTGGTGCTTAAGGAATTTCATGATTCAGCCATTGGAGGACATTCAGGTTTCTTGAGAACCTACAAGCAAATTTCGGGGCTGTTATTTTGGGAAGGAATGAAGGAGGACATTCATCAATATGTACAAGCTTGTGAAGTTTTCCAAAGGAACAAATACCAAACTTTAACCCTTGGAGGTTTACTACAACCCCTCCCCATTCCAACCAATATTTGGACTAATTTGTCCATGGATTTCATTGGAGGACTTCCTAAGGCTTATGGGGTTGACAGTATAATGGTAATAGTGGATAGGCTCTTCAAGTATGCACATTTTATAGCTCTTGCACACCCCTATACTGCCAAAGATGTTGTTGAAATTTTGTCCGGAGAAGTAGTGAAATTGCATGGTTTTCCGTCCTCCATTGTTTCGGATAGAGACAAGGTCTTTCTCAGCACCTTTTGGGCTGAAATGTTCAGACTTGTGGGGACAAAATTGAAGTATAGTTCAGCCTACCATCCTCAGTTAGATAGCTAGACCGAGGTTGTGAATAGATGTGTGGAGACTTATTTGAGGTGTCTCATAAGTACTAAACCCAAACAGTGGCCAAAATGGTTAGCTTGGGCAGAATTTTGGTATAATACCAATTACCATTCAGCTACTAAAATGACCCCATTCAAGGCATTATACGCAAGGGACCCTGCTATACTTGTTAGAGGGGATGGGGCATCATCTTTGGTGGAGGAAGTGAATAAATTAGTGGCCGAAAGGAATCAGATGCTAGATGAGTTGAAGGAGCATTTGGTGCAGGCCCAAAACCGAATGAAGACTCAAGCTGACAAGCATAGAAGGGAAGTGGAATACCAACTTGGGGATGTGGTTTATTTGAAGATCCAACCTTACAAACTCAGAAATTTAGCTAAGAGGGCAAACCCAAAATTGAGCCCTCGGTTCTATGGACCTTATGAGATTATGGAGAAGATAAGTCTAGTAGCTTACAAACTTAAATTACCAGTAGGCAGTTTGGTACATCCAGTATTTCATGTCTCCTTGCTCAAAGAAGCTATTTCGCCTATGGTTACAGTTCAACCATTGCCATCTTTTCTAGCTGAGGATTGGGAATTAAAGGTGTAGCCAGCTGATGTTCTGGAATACAGGGAGAATGCTGAGGGGATAGAAGAGGTGCTGATTAAATGGCAAGATTTGCCTGAATTTGAAAGTTCTTGGGAAACCATGAAGTCAATCCAAGAATATTTCCCTGAATCTCACCTTGAGGACAAGGTGAGTCTTTTGGGGGGAAGTGTTGATAAGAATCCAATGGGAAACAGGCAGCAACTAAGGTATATTCTAGAAGGAGACATTTGGGCCCTGAAAATGAGAAAAACAAATAGGGCCTTAGTTGTAACTAACTGCTGAGCTGGCAGAGGGAGAGTGGGGTGAGGATTCTGTTGAGAGAGGGGGGTATATGTTGTGGGTGGTTAGCAGACGTAAGGTAGGCAAGTTTTGGCATGGGAATTGAGAGGGCCTAGACACCCTATACCTGTCTAGCATTTTCTTTCTTCTTGTAATCTGTTTTTTCCATTCCAGAAATACATATCAGAGATAGATATCATACTGATATCTGCTTATTCTCCAGTATATTTGCATTTCTTCAATTCTCAGTTTTCTGGGTTCTATCATACCCATGTGTACCCAATAAGTATTGGTACCGGATACGTACTTGGTACAGGTATGACAACTATTTCGGAGTACTCATGCATCATAGAAAGGCAAGGCTGTAGCAATTCTCTGTCTTTCGTATACATAAAGCTGAAGGTTTTCCTATTTTTAAAAGGATGAGTAATGCAGCAATATTTGTTGATATGTTCGCTGGATTGAAAAGTAGATGGAGAAGTGCAGATAGAATATTTTTAGACTGGTGGGAATAGATGGATTTTATTTGATACTAAAATAGATATTCCTCTTCATGTTGTTATAAATGCTCTTATTTATATCTTAATTTCATTTTCTTTTATTTGTGTATGAATTTTCTAATTTGGAGTTCAGAGTTTATCAACTCATTTTCCTCCCCCCATCATTTGACACAGGTTTTGATGTTCCCAATCCTCTTAGATTATCAGCCTCTATTCACTGAGTTTGAGTTGTTTGTGGAAGCTATTGATAATAAACATGAATTGGCTTTGTCGGGCCATCAACAATTTCCGGTATTTTTTTTTTGCTTGCTGTGTATTTCTGCTTGCAGATTCACTATTTTAGATTGCTTACATGGTGAACCCATTTTCTTCCAGGGAGTTTATGCATTACTTTTTTGCAAAAGAAGTGTTCGTTCTGTTGGATATCGCTTAGCAGGATCAATGGGAAAACTGAGGTACTTATGTTGGTTGGCATGAAAGAGCTTCAGCTTCACTAACTGTGATTTTGTATTTAAGTTGATGATGTCCCATGGAAGTTGGGTTTTATGAAAGCAACTTCTCTATGTGTATAAATCCTGGAAAAAGTATATAATATTATCTTATCTCAAAACAAGGCCCTTCTTTTATTAAAAAAAAAGAAAAAAGATACGGAAGACATGAAGCCAGAATTTATGTTCAGATGCATGGTAGGATATGGTTTGATATAATACCAATTATCATTGATGGAATCATGGAAATGAACCTCATTGCTTACCTTTTCTTCATCACTGTATTCAGATATCGTTTTCTGCTGCAAAACATTTAGGAGCCTTTTTGTTTTTTGTTTTTTTTGGTGATAATCAATTTTTTTTTTGTCTGTGTGTAGGAGAGCAACAGACCTGGAACCTTTGCAGCCATTGCTTAAGAAATTTATTGGCTGTTTAGAGGCAGATGCTTTACCATCGGCTTTGGAGACTTCAACACCAAGAGCCCACCTGGATCGTGTGTCTTTATGGATTGGCATAAAATCACTGTAAGAAGTGTGTTTTAATAGTAGCAATCCTTAGTCTAGTCTTCTATTTGCTAGTGTTTTCATGGTACTTTTCTATATATGTTTTGTGAAGGCTTGGCTTCTTGGATCCTCCAACTTTTGAAGAAGGGATATTGGAACGCTATCCCTTTTTTCTTGATATTGTACTCAATCATATTAGTGGTGATTCACTTGAATTTTCCCATGCCGTTACTTGCTTGAGACTGCTCTTCGAAATGCTTGGTATGTATTGTCCCTTTCTAATTCCAAGTTTTTTTTTAATAAAAATTATATTTGTTTGGCTGACATTTTCTTTTGTTCTTTGGGCTTGGTTCAAGGTTGTAAGCTTTGGTTAAGGTCTACATTGTCTCCAAGTGTAATGCGCAACACTCTACTTGGTCAATGTTTCCATACTCGCAATGAGAAAATCCATAAAGATATTTTTGGTCTTTTCCAACCTTTTCTACAGGCAAGTATGCATAATGATATGGTGTTTGTTTCTTTGTTTTATATATATATATTTTTGGGGGGGGGGTTGGTCTTGTTCTTGTGTTGACATTATTTACATGTTTTATCCCATGTTCCAGTCTCTTGAAGCTTTGCAAGACGGGGAGCATGAAAAGCAACGTAGGCATTTTCTCTATTTTCTCCTCCATCAAGTGCCAGTGAGCAGTAACTTCAGCATTCTAACAAGAAAATTGGCATGTCAGGTTATTACATTTAGATTTTTGCATGATGGTTATATGTAATGTGTGGCTAGTGATTGACTGTTTGGCTTTAGTAGTTGATACTGCAAGTTGTTTTGGCTTATCTCAGTTGCTATATATTTCAAGATTGTCTTTTCAGATAGCACTTCTTGTTGTACACCGAGGTTACAAGATGAACCCGCCTTGCCCTCCTTTTGAGTGTGCACATATGTGGTACGCACTTAGTTTTTCCCCTTTTTTGTTTGTCTTTTTAATTTTTTAAAATTAGTAACTGAGAAGTCGTAGTTTGCTGAAAAAAGAAGTAAGTTTTACCTAACTTTAATTTAACAATGCAAATATTTGGAAGTTGGAACTAAGAAAGTGACTGAAATGGATAGAACTTTAGAGAAAAAGTAAATCGCTCTGCAGCCGGAGAGTGTGTGTGGAAACTAAATAGATGTTCTTCAAACAATTTTTGTTTTATTGTACCATAAGATAATTTAAAAATAGATAAGAAAACTTGGCGGAACATAGTAGCTAGGGAGGATATATAAATTTGCAGTAAAGCTGTAGCCAACCAGGTGTTACTTCCTAGAAAAGAATTCAGGAAATCTCTAAAAGAACTCTTATCTCCAATTTGAAGATTGACTATGAGTTGAACTAATAACTCTTTATAGAAAGTGATTTTTGAATGAATTAATATTTATATTTGTTGGAAACGTGTATTATCAGTGTATTATATTGTAACTTAGTATTAGTATCCAGATTCATAGTACATATAGTAGCTAGCTCATATCTTGTAATTAGGGTAATTAGGATCTTTGTATCTTTTACTCTTTTACTATAGTTTCAGACGTCCATGGTGTAGTTGAAACACAAGCTTCATACAAACTTACACTTCTTTGTTTCTCTCTCAACAATATTTACATGTTCAAGATCCATTGACACTTGTGTAATACTTACTGACTTAGCACACTTACAGCATCTAATAAGTCTTTATAGAAAGTAATTCTGATTGATTTAACTGTTGAATCGAAAGTAGTCATCATGTTGATCTTGCAAGCCAAATTTTAGAAAATTTAAACAAATAGAGGTATGTGATCAAGATGTTGATACTTTCTTTTCTTTTGAAAGCATATTGTATGCTAATGTTCAGATATAATACAACGTTGTTGGAGAATATTGATTATATATATATAAGAGACATATCTAGTGAGAGGAGTTTTTATCGTAAGAGGGTGAGAGGAGTACATGGATGGTCAAGATTAAAAGTTACTTAAAGGTCATGTGATCAGTTAAAAAAGTCACATGCATTTATGTTCTAATCTTGACCATTCATGTAAGATTCAATGGTCAAGATTTACTCATCTCACCTCTTACAATAAACACTCCTCTCACTAGATACACTTCTTATATATATATATATAGAGGGAGGATCAACTTACACCAGTGTAAGTTTTTTTCCTCTTACACTCATTTTCAGCTGTTAGTTTCATTTTTATCTAATGGTTACTTTTAATGAAATAATTTCAACCATTAGATGAAAGTGGAACTAACGGTTGACAATGAGTGTAAGAGAAAAAAATTTACACTGGTATAAACTGATCCCTCCTCATATATATATATATATGATAAAAGAAGAATTTAATAAGAGAATGAAGAGAAGTACATAGAAGGATGACTATTTTCCTTCGTAAATATTTGTTAAATATATTGAGAAGCACTTACTTTCTACTTTCTAGAGTTTGGCAAAATATTTGTTAAATATATTGAGAAGCACTTACTTTCTACTTTCTAGAGTTTGGCAACCTAGCACTGCATTGTGGGGTCAGATTTGCTTGAATATACTACTTTGCAGAGTATGTGGTTAGGAAACAGGTGCGCTAGCCTCCCTTAGGGTGCCTGCATCCATTTCCAGCCTTTGTTTAATCAGCTTTGGTTTGTGGGACCTACTTCCATAGCCACAATATAGGTGCTGTGTTAGAGTATGTTATGTTGCTACTTTACTTATGCGCTTAGTTAGTTATGACAGTTGTATTACAGTTGTAATTCTGTTAGGCTTAGCTTCTAGATACTCTAGAATGATCTAGACCTCTTTATAAAACAGTTGAGATCAGTTTCAGATCTCAGTTTTTCACTTAATGACAGTTACTTTTGTCTCAGTTTCTCTCTCTCTCTCTCTCTTATCTCTCCTCATTTTCCCTTGCTTTCTTGCTCTTTCTCACATTTTCTCAGTGCAGAGGCTGAGTTTCGCAGCCTTGCAGCCACAGCTACAAAGTTGATTTGGATTTAGTCATTGTTGGAAGAACTTAATGTTATTGTTCCAGCTCCAGTTGTTCACTGTGACAATCTAAGAACAGTGCTACTTGCTCATAATCCAATTCTTCATGCAAGAATTAAGCATATGGAATTGGGCATATTTTTTGTTTGAGAGAAGTTCCTCAACAGAAGCTTAGTGGTCTCTCATATTCCAACACAAGATCAGACAGCAGATTTATTTACCAAGCCACTGTCAAATCTTAGATTTTGTACTTTGAGAGATAAACTCTGGGTGTTTGATAAATTTGCTTTGCAACACCCATCGTGAGTTTGAGGGGAGAGTATTAGAGTATATTGTGTCAGTTGTTATCAACTGTTAGTTTAGTTTAGAATGTACTAGAGTTTCTAGAACATGTTAGTTAGAATAATATCTTATTTGTTGGAGATCAGCGCATATCAATCAGAATCATCCGATTCTGATTTGTACAGCCCACAATACGATTTAATGTAAATAGGATCAATTTTATTTCCTGTCCTTTTCTTATTTAGGTACAGCATTTATAGGGAGAATTATTTCCCTGATTTTCAGGGCTAGATTAGTGCTCAGCTCTTGTATCTTTTCCAAAATGAGGAAAATATACATCATATTTCCGCATGGTATCAGAGCTCGATCTGAACCATCCCTAACCTAGTGCCGCCAACCATGGGAGAGAACAAGCCAGAAGGTTCGGCCGCCAGTTTGGTCGAAGGGCCTGCGCTTCCTATCACTGGTCACAAATTGAATGGCCAGAACTACACTCAATGGGTGCGGTCAGTCAAGATCTTCCTTCAAGGAAAAGGGAAGGAAGGATACATCACAAGAGACTCCAAGAGTCCAGAAAAGGGGGACCCCAACCTCAACAAATGGCAACTGGAAAACAGTTTAGTCATGTCATGGCTGCTCAACACGATGACTAATGAAATTGGGGAAAATTTCATGTACTATGACACCGCCAAGGAGATGTGGGATGCGGTGAAGGAAACCTACTCCAATGTGGACAATACGTCTGCAGTATTTGAGATCAAGAGCATACTCCATGACCTGCGACAAGGTGATTTCTCAGTCACTGAGTATTTTAATACACCCAGTCGACATTGGCAGCAACTGGACACAGAGTTACATGGTTCGTTCAACCCCATCACGTTCCACGTTTGGGAACGTTCGTTCCCAAACGTGGGTCGTTCGCGACCCAATACGCTCATAGGAGCGTTCCAGATTACAAGACAGAGGCAGAGCCGCAGAGGAAGAAGACTTACAGAAAAAGTATGGAGCTGCTGTGTGATACTGCAGAAAAATGGAGATGTCGTCCCGTCGTTTGGCTATGAGTCTTTGACGCAGCTGCTGTGTGAGTCAAAATGGAGATGTCGTCTCGTCCCCGTCGTGTGGCTGCTGCGTCGCTGGGTGGGAGAAAGAAGATAAAGACCCTAATTTTATTTTTGGGGTCAAAATTGAAGACCCTAATTGATGCAAGCAAAACGCATAGCATCACTAACAGGCAATGAGAAAAAAGAAACCGGGCTGCAGCAAAACACACACTTGGGCCTATTTAATTAGTGGACTATAAGTGGGATGGGCTGTGGTGTGTGGTAACTTATTACCTAATAGAATTAAAAGAAATCATAGGGTAAAACAACTAACTTTGCTGCTGCCACAACTCCTTTCCTTGGCACACGACGGCATTTGGGAAAAACTCAATTGTCTGGCTGTTAACTCATGGCTGCTGCACAGTAAAAAAACTGACGACGCCGCTGCACAGTAAAATTGTTTTAAGGCTTAAGCTATGGCATTTGGAAAAAGAAAGAGACAAGAAGAAGAGCAACAAATTTCTTGTCAAGATATTCAAAATTCAGAGATTCAGAATTTAGATGATGATGAAAGTGAAGAAGAGGAAAGCAACGAAAAGACAAAAAACACTGGTTTTCAATCATCAGTATCAAGGAATAATGATGGAGGAGGAGGACAAGTTATGCATGTTGATTCAAAGTCAAAGCCACTATATCAAGAAGTTACTATCCATGGTGCAGCATTAGGAAAAAATCCAGGAGGCTAAAAAAATTGGTCGTGCAATTACTGCAAAAAAAGTTTTACTGGTTCATATACTAGAATTCACTACCACTTTTTTGGTGCTCCTCCTGGCAAAAAGGCAGAAATTAAGAGATGTCCAATATTGATAAATGATCGTGATGCATATGAAAGGGTCAGAAGAAGAGTTCAAGAAGTAGAAAAGGCTAATGGAATTTCTTCATCTTTAAAGAATTCTAGGCTAACAAGTAATTCAACACAAAAGCTTGAAGACTTTTTTAATTTGATGGAGAGGGATATGGTAGATTTGAAGGTGATTAGGGGCCTATGTGCCAATGGGATTCCATTCAATGTATTAAGGAATCCTCATTTTCACGAAATGGTTTCTGCCATAAACAGAGGTCCTAAAGGCTACAAGGCTCCTTCATATGATAAGACAAGGACCACTCTACTTGATGAATGTAAAAGAAGCATAGAGAAAGACCTAGTTCTAGTTAAAGATACATGGTATTCTCAAGGGGTTTCTATTGTTTCAGATGGATGGACCAACTGTAAAAATCAGCCCCTAATAAATATTCTTGCAGTAAATAGTCGAGGATCTATGTTCTTGTATGCTGAAGATTTTTCTGGGATTGAAAAAACAGGAGTTGTAATTGCAGAATATTTGCTAAAAGCAATTGAAGAGGTGGGCCCTCATAATGTGCTTCAAGTTGTTACAGACAATGCTGCAAATTGCAAAATTGCTGGGCAGGAGGTACAAAAGGTACACAAACATATATTTTGGTCTCCTTGTGTTGTTCACACTCTTAATCTTATTTTTAAAGATTTTGCAAGACAATTTGAGTGGCTAAGTATTACATACAAGAGAGGAAAAAATATTGTTAAGTCCTTTTTGAATCATTCTCGTGCATTGGCTATGTTTAGAGAATATTCCAAATTAGAGCTTCTTAAAGTGGCAAAAACTAGATTTGCTTCACACTATATTTTGTTGAAGCGACTTATTGATTGTAGAGAGGCTTTGGCAACTCTTTGTTGTGATTAAATCATGGAAGGATTTGGTTAAGCAAGGAGATGAGCATGCAAAAAAATGGGTGCTTTAGTTGCGAGACTATTATAAGTGAAGAATTTTGGGAAGAGGTGGAAAATATTGTCACAATCACAAAACCCATTTATTTGTTGATCAAATTCTGTGATGGTGAAGGACTGAAAATGGGTGAGATATATGAAAAAATGGACAACATGCTTGGTGAAATAAAGGATATAATGAAAGAAAATAAGCATGGTGATGATTATGAAAAGATGGAGGAAATTGTACTTGGTAGATGGGAGAAGATGTCAATTCCTTTACATTGTCTTGCCTTTGCACTTACATTGTCTTGCCTTTGCACTGACTCCTAGATTTTATGATTCTAGATATCTTGCCTTACCAGCACCAGGGGGCACAATTAGAAGGCCTCCAAATGAAGATAAAGAAGTTATTATGGGTGTCATGGAAGCATTTAATAGGATAGCTGATGACAGAGTGGGAAATGGGGCTGAAGCAAGAATGTTACGTGAGCAATTTGCAATTTTTCACTCACGTAAAGGCCTTTATGCTATGGCTGCAGCTCAAACAGATGCGGTGACTATGGATGCTATTGATTGGTGGTCTACTTATGGCTCAGAAACTCCCGAATGGCGAGAGGTTGCAAGAAAAATGTTATCTCAACCAATTACTAGTTCCTCGTGAATCGGAACTGGAGCACATATTCTTATATTCACAATGTAAAGAGGAATAGGTTGAATGCTACAAGGGCAGATAAATTGGTTTTCATTCACTCAAATATTCGTCTCTTATCTCGCTTCACAGAAAATTATAAGGAAGGTCCTTACAATAAATGGGACATTGATCCAGAAGAGACTAACATTGATGATTCTGCAATCAAGTTGCAAGAAATGAGGTGGAAATCATTAGATGATGATTACATACAAAACACAGGGGACTCTTCAGAGAAAGATGGAAATGCAACACCATTGGAGGTTTTCAAGCCTACTTCAACAGTACATGTTTCTTCTAGTATGAGAAAATCACATTAAGCACGTCAATTTCGGCAAGCTCAAATTTCTAGTTTTGCGACAAAGGCAGCAAAAGGCAAAGGAAAGATGACTGAAGATTGATTCATAGAATCTAGAATTAGAATAAGAAAAATTAGATATTTAAATTATTGAATTATGGAAGTATTTTGTTATTTTGTTATTTTATAAGTTATAAGTATGACTTTACGGAAGTGTTTTATGATTATGTTATTTTTTTACTTGTGCTTTTTAAACTTTTTTACTACTTAATGCTATAGTTTAAAGTTTATGCATAGCGATTCAGTTCAGCGAATTTCGATCCGAAATAACGAATCGACTAAGTATACCCCTCCCGTACTGCGTACCTAGTAAAGTCTCGTACCACGTACCCGTACCCGTACCACGAACCATGTAACATTGACTGGACATATATGAAGAAGTTGAATGGAGCTGTACCGAGGATAAGAAGAAGTACAAAGAATTGGTGGAGAAGGATAGGATCTACAAGTTCCTAATGGGGTTGAACACAGAACTTGATGAAGTCCGGGGGAGAATCCTTGGAACCAAACCCCTTCCAAAAATCCAGGAAGTATTCTCGGAAGTGAGAAGGGAGGAGAGCAGGAGGAAAGTGATGCTTGGAAAGTCCATCGCAGCCCCATCCATTGAAGGTTCAGCAATGGCAGCAAGGGGGAACCAGCCTCGCCCATTTCAAAAGAAAAATCGGCCCTGGTGCAATCACTGCAAGAAACTGGGTCACACTAAGGACACCTGCTGGATCATTCATGGCATTGGCAGGCCTTCAGAGGTGAAACAGACCAGAAACCAAGACAGCAGAGGCAACACTGCTGAGGTAAATTCTGACCCATCTCCATTCATCAAGGAGCAAATGGAAGCACTGCAAAAAATTCTCTAGCAAACAATTGGTACAGCTGCAATGGCACGAAAAGGTAATTTCTTGCATGCTCTAATCACTAACAAGGGAAAACCAAAGTCATGGATCATTGACTCAAGAGCCTCAAATCACATGACTGGAGACTTAACTGTGTTTAAAAGCTATTCTCCATGCCCAAATAATTCCACAGTTTGGATAGCTGATGGTACTCTTTCTAAGGTCATGGGTAAAAGATCAGTTATTATCTCACAAATATTACCCTGAATTCAGTCCTTTATGTGCCTAAACTTGACTGTAATTTGCTGTCCATTAGCAAACTAACAAGAGATTTGAAGTGTCACTAAATTCTTCCCTAACCTATGTGAATTTTAGATTTTGGAGTCGGGGAAGACGATTGGCAATGCTGAAGAGTGTGCTGGACTCTACCTCCTCCAAGTTGAAGAGTCAGAAACGGAACCCAAGGCCAACTCTTGTGCAAAAGTTCCTCCAAGTAGTGAAAATTCTGTAATGTTGTGGCACTGTCGGCTAGGCCACCCAAATTTTATGTACTTGAAAAAAATGTTTCCCACATTATTCAATAAAAATCAAAAGTTGTTTCAATGTGAAATTTGCCAATTGTCCAAACATACCTGCAGCTCTTACCCGCCTCAACCCTATAAACCCTCTCAACCTTTCTCCCTAATTCACAGCGATGTATGGGGACCCTCACGGGTTAGCAATGTCACTGGGTCAAGATGGTTTGTCACCTTCATTGACGATCACACACGGGTTACCTGGGTTTTCCTAATGAAGGAGAAATCAGAAGTTGGAAGAATATTTGAACTGTTTCATACTATGGTGGAAACACAATTTCAAAGCAGAATTAAGGTGCCTAGGAGTGACAATGGCCCAGAGTACTATCACTCTGCACTAAATTCCTACCTTCAGAAACATGGAATCATACACTAAAGTTCATGTGTAGATACCCCTCAGTAGAACGAGGTCGCCGAGAGAAAGAATAGACATCTCCTAGAAGTGACCAGATCTCTCATGTTAGTTACAAACGTACCCAACCAATTTTGGGGAGAAGCTGTCCTCTTCGCAACCTACCTCATAAACAGAATGTCTTCCTGAATCCTCAACTTTAACACCCCTCACTCCACTCTCCAAACCTTACACCCAACTAGCTGTATCCTTACATCCATTCCTTTGCAAATATTCGGATGTTCAGCTTTTGTCCACAACCTAAACCCTCATCGCAGCAAACTACCCGAAATCCATCAAATGTATTTTCCTCGGCTACTCTCCTCACCAAAGGGGGTACAGATGCTATTCACCCCGAACTAGAAAATTTTAACACACCATGGATGTCACTTGTTTTGAGAATCAACCTTATTACCCCAAAGTTGGCATTCAGGGGGAGCAGACTTATCCAATTGAAGTGGTAGAATCCCAACTTTTGGGATTTGAGCTAACCGAATCTGCCCCAAATGCAGAGCCAGCCGAGACTCGCATCGAACCGAGGAAACTCGCAGAGAAAAATGCGAAAATGTAGCAGAAATTGAACAGAAAATGCAAGAGAAACCGCACCGTAAATGCCGAAATCGCACCAACTGAAGCAAGAGAGAGGACTTCATCTCAGCAGAATCAAGGCCTTGTTGCACAAGGAGACAACTGGACGACGTACTTCAGAAAGAGAAGGAAGGGAGTAGAGTCAAGCACAGCTCCATGGCAAAGCCATGAATCCAACCAGGCTCCAGAAAATGAGGTTTCCCCAGGTAATATTGTTCCTAACCCTGAACCTGTTGATGACATTGACATTCCTATTGCCTTAAGGAAAGGGGTGAGATCTTCAACACCCCATTGAGAAGTATGTGTCCTATGGAAAATTGTCACAGGGGTACGGGACTTTTGTGGCAGCTCTTGACAGCACACATATCCCAAGGAATGTTCAAGAGGCACTCCAACAACCTGAATGGGCAGCAGCTGTAACAGAAAAAGTTCAGGCCTTGGTCAAAAATGGCACGTGGGAGATCACCACTCTACTGGAAGGGAAGAAACCGGTTGGATGCAAGTGGATATTCTCCATCAAATACAATGCCGATGGTAGTATAAACCGGTACAAAGCCCGGCTGGTGGCAAAGGGGTTTACCCAATCATATAGAGTGGACTACAAAGAGACTTTTGCACCGGTGGCCAAACTCAATTCAGTCTGAGTCATACTCTCTTTAGCTGCAAATTTAGATTGGCCACTCTATCAACTAGACATCAAGAATGCCTTCCTAAACAGTGAGCTAGAAGAGGAAGTCTATATGCAAATTCCCCCAGGACTTGAATCATCCAGCACCTCAAGCATGGTGTGCAGGCTCCGGAAATCTCTATATGGCCTCAAGCAATCTCCGAGAGCGTGGTTCGATAGATTGACTCGAGTTGTCAAGGAAGACGGGTTCAACCAATGCCAATCAGATCACACTATGTTTGTCAAACACTCCGTGGAAGGGAAGGTAGCCTTGTTCATTGTTTATGTTGATGATATTGTTATCACAGGAAACAATTATGATCAAATCAAGCATCTGAAGGGACTCTTGGCCAAGGAATTTGAAGTCAAGCACTTGGGTCAGCTCAAATATTTTCTAGGGATAGAAGTTGCTTGGACAAAGAATGGTATTTATGTGTCACAAAGAAAATACACACTAGACTTACTTCAAGAAACTGGCATGCTTGGATGCAAGGCAGCCAATACTCCCATAGAACCGGTAAAAAGAAGTGAAGAGGAAAGTCCACCAGCTGATAAAGATAGATATCAAAGCCTAGTTTTGAAGCTAATCTACCTAACTCACACTAGGCCCGACATTGGGTTTGCTGTGAGCTTGGCTAGTCGCTACATGTCCAATCCAACTGAGGCCCACATGAAAACTGTCCACAGAATCCTCCAATACCTCAAGGGTACACCAGGTCGAGGGCTCTACTTCAAGAAGAACTCAAACAGAGGCATTGAAGTTTATACAGACTCGGATTGGGCAGGATGCTCCTCTGACAGAAAATCAACTACAGGCTACTGCTCCTTTGTGTGGGGAAACATGGTGACTTGGAGAAGCAAGAAGCAGTCCGTGGTAGCAAGGAGTAGTGCAGAAGCTAAATTCAGAGCTATGGCTCAAGGTATTTGTGAAGGAATCTGGCTTAAGCGGATGCTGGATGAAATCAGAATTCCTATTTATTACACTATGAGGATATTATGTGACAACAAAGCTACTATAAGCATTGCAAAGAACCCAGTCCACCATGATAGGACAAAGCATGTGGAGATTGACCGACACTTAATTAAAGAGAAAATTGACCATGATATTATAAGTGTTGACCATGTTCCATTATGCAGGTAGATAGCAGACATCCTAACTAAGGCTCTTCCAAGGAACACGTATGAAAACATTAGATCCAATCTGGGTATGATAGACATCTACCACCCAGATTGAGGGGGAGTGTTGAAGATCAGAGCATATCAATCAGAATCATCCGATTCTGATTTGTACAGCCCACAATAGGATTTAATGTGAATAGGATCAATTTTATTTCCAGTCTTTTCCTTATTTAGGTACAGCATTTATGGGGAGAATTATTTCCCTGATTTTCAATGCTAGATTAGTGCTCAGCTTTATTCCCTTGTATTCTATTTATACCTCTCTTGTATCTTTTCCAAAATGAGACAAATATACATCATATTTCCGCATTATTGAATAGGTTAGTAACAGAGTTAGTTCGAGTTAGTTATAGAGTTAGTTAAGAGCAGTTGTGCTTCTGCTAGCTGTATAAGAATACAGCTGTGTACACTCTGAATCTGTTGAATTCAGTTTACAGTTTTCATTTTTCTGATTCTAGAGAATTCTCATTCTCTCTCTCTGTTTTCTGCTGCAAACTTTCACAAGCTTTCTTGAGTTTTCTCTCATTTTCTCACCTGTTAAGAATTCTCAAACATATCATAAAATTCCTCTCATCAAGCTTGACTGAAATCAAATGAGAAAACGTAAGCGGAGTAGAGGGCGGAACCAAAGCAGAATGAGAGAAATTCTCATTGGAGGAATGAAAGGGATTTGAAGGATTAGCCATGGCCAGGATCGAAGAAAGCTCTATGATACCATATTAGATTTCAGTGAGCAGAGAAAATATAGAAACTGAAGGAAAATGTGAGAAAATAGAGAGAGAGAGAGAGAGAGAGAGAGAGAGAGAGAGAGAGAGAGAGAGAGTGAAAACTGACCAAAACTGAATTAACCACCAGAACCTAACTTACGTTCTGGAACTTATACAAGAGAGTCTAGAATATGTTCTAGAACTCTGTTAGCAGTAACTAACTAACTGAACTAACAGTAAAAAGTCTAACAACCTAACTAACAGTTACTAACAAGTATACAAAATAAGCTGTAACTCAATATAACTCTATATACCCTTATAGTTTCGCTCCACTAGAAATGGAAACTCATCCTTGAGTTTTTTTTAGGTTGTTCCTGAAATCTTCCTCTCCATATAACTAGATACTTTGAGTATATTAATATCTTAAAAAACTTTCCTGACTTTTTCCCCGATTTGAGTGATTGAGATCCATTCCGCGTGCATCTTTGACTTACTATTAAGGAACTATTGAATGGAACCTGAATAGAACAGATCTTATCCCAATCAAATAAATACTTTGTAATCGTGAAAATTATGCAAACTCATGTGTTTCAAAGATCATGTGTAGGAAAATTTTCTAGAATTTGAATAATTTCTGATCCTTGACCTGGTACATCATCTTCCATTTAGTTGAAAAGAGACTTTAGTGACTTAGAGAATTTAGAAGGAAAGATTTTTGAATTGCTTGAGTGATTAGCACTCAGCAAGAATGATATATATATATATACTGTGAAATAAATACAACTTTACATTTTCAAGAACATTATTCCCTATATACATGAATCACTTTTCCTATGTACATGAATCTAATGAATCATCATTAACTACTTCTATTTCCTATAACGTTATTTCCAACACTCTCCCTCAAGCTGGAGCATATAAGTCAAATGCTCCAAGCTTGCAACAAATATAATGGCTTCGAGGTCCTCTAAGGGGTTTGTAAAGATATCTACTAGTTGATCATTTGAACTAACAGATTTAGTAATAATTTCCTTAGAAAGGAGTCAAAGGACCTTCTCTCGAACAAAGTGACGATCAATTTCGATATATTTAGTTCTTTCATGAAACACAGGATTAGAGGTTATGTGAAGAGTTGCTTGATTATCACAACATAGTTTCATTTGCTGAACATCTCCAAACTTGAATTCTTGAAGAAGTTGTTTAATCCAAATAAGCTTACAAGTGGCCGTAGCCATAGCTCGGTATTTAGCTTCTGCACTAGACCGTGCAACAACATTTTGCTTTTTACTTTTCCATGAAATAAGATTTCCACCAACAAGGACACAATATCTTGATGTGGGACGTCTATTAATAGGAGAACCTGTCCAATTGGCATCACAATATCCAATTATTTGAGTATTCCCTTTGTCTTCAAAGAGTAATCCTTGTCCAGGAGCCTTCTTGATGTATCTCAGAATTATTATCACTGCATCCCAATGATCTGTGTGTGGAGTTTGCATGAATTGACTCACTACCCCAACTGCAAAAGAGATGTCTAGTCTTGTTATAGTGAGATAGATAAGTTTTCCAACCAATCTCCGATACCTTTCAGGATCAGAATAGAGCTCCCCCAGATTTGGTAACAATTTATAATTTGGATCCATGGGACTGTCAACAGGTCTACAATCCAACATGCTAGTTTCCTTGAGAATATCCAATGCATACTTCCTTTGTGAGATAGCTATGCCATTCCTTGATTGGGCAACTTCAATACCTAGGAAATATTTTAATTTTCCTAAATCCTTAGTTTGAAAATGATTGAACAAATGTTTCTTCAATTGAGAAATTTTCTCGTGATCATTTCCTGTGATGACTATATCATTTACATACACCACCAAGTAAACACAAGTGACTGGGAAAGTATGGCAATAGAAGACTGAATGGTCTGCTTCACTGCGTTTCAGTCCAAATTCTTGAATAACAGAACTAAATTTTCCAAACCATGCTCGTGGAGACTGTTTGAGTCTATAGAGAGAATGCCGTAGTTTGTAAACTAATCCAGATTCCCCTTGAGCAACAAAGCCTAGCGATTACTCCATATAAATTTCCTCTTCTAGCTCTTCATGAAGAAATGCATTTTTAATGTCCAACTGATATAATGGCCAATGATGAATGGTTGCCATGGCAAGAAAGAGACAAATTGAAGTGATTTTTGCAACAGGAGAAAAGGTATCCCCATAGTCAAGGCCATAAATTTGTGTATAACCTTTGGCCACTAAACGAGCTTTAAGACGATCAATCTGGCCATCTGGACCAACTTTGATAGTATACACCCACCTACATCCAACAATTGTCTTGCCTGGAGGAAGGGAAACTAACTCCCAGGTACCATTTTGTTCAAGAGCTTGCATTTCATCAATCATGGCTTGTCGCCATCCTGGATGATCAAGTGCCTCATGAATATTTTTTGGAATTGAAGAATAGGAAGCAGATAAACGATGATAGCTTAAGAAATTATAAATGGGATGAGGATTCCGGGTGGATCAAGTACCTTTTCTAAGGGCAATTGGCAAGTCAGCATTGGGTTCAAAAAGGTCTGTAGTAGAGGTGGCTGGTGGAGTAGGACATGACTCCTCTGGGTCTTCAACTCCCTGTAATGTTGGATCAAGAATACGTGAGCGACGTTGATACGTGATAAGAGGAGGTGAAGATGACTCAGTGGTTGCCTGAGGAACTTCTTGTTCATTGGGGGCTTCGGGAAAGACTTGTTCCTGCAAAGGAGAAAGAGATGGACCAAAATAGGGAACGGGTAAAACATCAAGGATAATGTTAGACTCAGAAGAAGAAAAGTATGGAGTTTCTTCAAAGAATGTGACATCTACAGACATGTAATAACTGTTAAAAGAGAGAAAAAAGGAAGAGAGACATGATGAAACCGCGTGTCTCAACTACACGACGGAGAACTGTATATATAGAGCTATGATAATAAATACAAGGATTAGGGTTATGATCTGATTAGCCTATACAAGGAAACTACATAAATACAAAAGATATACAAAAGATATTTACACGTTTTCAACACTCCCCCTCAAGCTGGAGCATATAAGTCATATGTACCAAGCTTGTTACAAATATAGTTTATCCGAGGACCTCTCAAAGACTTAGTGAAAACATCAGCCAGTTGATCATTTGAATTGACGAAGCTAGTGGTGATGTCTCCAGACAAAATCTTTTCTCTGATAAAGTGACAGTCTATCTCAATGTGTTTGGTCCTCTCATGAAATACTGGATTGGAAGCGATATGCAAAGCAGCTTGATTATCACAAATAAGAGTCATTTGCATAACGTTTCCAAACTGAAGCTCTTTAAGAAGCTGTTTTAACCAAATGAGCTCGCAAGTAGCTGAGGCCATGGCTCGATATTCTGCTTCGGCACTTGATCTTGCAACCACATTTTGTTTCTTACTTTTTCAGGAAATCAGATTACCCCCAATGGATACACAATAACCAGAAGTTGATCTCCTATCAATAGGAGAACCTGCCCAATCAGCATCTGAGTACCCTACAATCTGAGTGTGTCCTTTGTCTTCATAGACAAGGCCTTTTCCTGGAGCTCCCTTAATATATCTGAGAATACGAATCACTGCATCCCAGTGCCCTTCACAAGGTGAGTTTAGAAATTGGCTCACTACACTCACCGCAAAGGAGATATCTGGACGGGTAACAGTAAGATAGTTAAGTTTTCCAACCAATCGTCTATATCTTCCTTGGTCTGAAAGTGGCTCCCCCTGATCCGGTAAAAGTCTAACATTGGGATCCATAGGGGTGTCAACCGGCTTTGCATTCAATAGTCCTGTTTCCTCAAGAATGTCCATAGCATACTTCCGTTGTGAGATTACTATGCCATCCTTGGATTGTGCCACTTCAATTCCCAAGAAATAACGAAGTTTGCCAAGATCTTTGGTCTGAAAGTGATGACAGAGATGCTGTTTTATCTGAGTTATACCTTGGTGATCACTGCCGGTGATAACAATGTCGTCCACATACACAATCAAATAGATACAGCCTCGGACTGTATGGCGATAGAAGACAGAGTGGTCAGCCTCACTACGAGTCATACCAAACTGCTGCACAACAGTACTGAATCGACCAAACCAAGCCCGGGGAGATTGTTTGAGACCATACAAGGACTTGTGTAGACGACACACGAGGCCAGAAGACTCCCCCTGAGCAACAAACCCTGGAGGTTGCTCCATGTAGACTTCTTCTTCCAGATCACCATGAAGAAAAGCATTCTTGATATCCAGCTAATGAAGGGACCAATGGCGAATAGCAGCCATAGACAGAAAAAGGCGAACAGAAGCCATCTTCGCCACTGGGGAGAAAGTGTCGCCATAATCCAAACAAAATATCTAGATATACCCCTTTGCCACCAAACGAGCTTTTAGGCGATCAAGAGTGCCATCAGGGCCAACCTTGACTGTATAAATCCACCGGCAACCAACAACAGATTTCCCAGGAGGAAGAGGAACAAGTGCCCAAGTACCACTGCTCTGAAGTGCATACATTTCATTAATCATTGCTTGTCGCCATCCAGGATGATATAAAGCTTCACCTAGAGATTTAGGAATAGACACAGAAGACAAAGTGGAAAGGCAAGCATAATGCAATAAAGAAAGGCGATGATAACTGAGATTGACATAGTGAGGAGAAGGGTTACGAGTGGATCTAATACCTTTTCGAAGAGTAATGGGAAGATCGGATGTAGGAGGCAGTGCCGGAGCTGGTAAAGGAGGTAGTGTCGGATGAGAGTCCAAAGGAGCTTCAGTAATCTCTACAACCGCTGATGGTGGTGGTGGTAGTGGTGGTGGCTGTGGCCAACGACGATAAACCTGGAGAGGGCCAGTAGTAGGGACCAGGGCACCAATAGGAGAAGGTGGTGATGGAGCAGGGTCAACAGGGACAAGAGGAGGAAAAGTAGGAAGGACCTCAGTGATGGGTGGAAGAGGCAGGTCAGGAGACTCAAAGAAAGGAACAGACTCGAAGAATGTGACATCGGCAGAGACTAGATAACGCTTAAGAGTAAGTGAAAAACACCGATAACCCTTTTGAGACCGATGGTAACCAAGAAAAAGACATTTGATGGAGAGAGCAGACAGTTTGTCAAGACCGGGAGTGATATTATGGACAAAACATGTCGACCCGAAGACACGAGGCGGAAGAGAGTGGAGGGGTAGGTGAGGGAACAAAACAGAATGGGGGACCCGGTTATCAAGAACAGAAGAGGGCATACGATTAATCAAATAGCAAGCAGTGAGAACCGCATCGCCCCAAAAACGAAAGGGAACATGACCATGGTATAAAAGGGTCCGAGTTGTTTCAATAAGATGTCTATTTTTGTGCTCAAAGAACCCCATTTTGTTGAGGGGTATAGGCACAGGATGTTTGGTGAAGAACGCCATAAGATGCCATAAAAGTTTGAAAATTGTGAGACAAAAATTCACGGGCATTGTCACTACGCAAAATACGAATCGGAACACCGAACTGAGTTTTGATTTCATTATAAAAGGTCTGAAAAATTGAAAACAACTCTGATCTATTTTTCATTAAAAATAACCAAGTACACCGAGAATAATCATCTATGAAAGTAACAAAGTATTTTGACCCAAAAGTAGAAGCAATACGACTAGGACCCCAAATATCAGAATGAACTAAAGCAAAAGGAGACGCAACTCGACGACACACTCGATCGGGAAACGAACTACGTGTGTGTTTCCCAAGCTGACACGACGCACAAGGTAAAGTAGATAACTTAGAAAAGGTTGGCACCATTTGCTGTAGCTTGGCAAGACTAGGATGACCCAACTGAGCATGGATGGTGAGAGGGGAATCTATAACAGAGCACACACGAGAGGTGGCAGAGAGCGGTAAAGGCCATTAGACTCACATCCGGTGCCAATCATCCGTCTCGAACTCCTGGTCCCGCAAAATGACAGAGTCTTTAGTGAAACTAATGCGACAATCTAAAGAACGGGTCAAACGACTAATAGAAAGTAAATTAAAAGGACAACCAGGAACATAAAGAACAGAATCAACAGACAGAGAAGGGAGGGGATGGACAGTGCCAATCCCTTCGGGTTGTGTTTGGGAACCATTTGCTAAAGTAATTATAGGTAAATAGCCAGAGTTAGAAAATTTGGAGAAAAGACGTTTATTACCAGAGATATGGTCAGATGTACCAGAGTCAAGTACCCAAGGACCTAATGGTGGGGATTAAGAGAGACAAGCAAATGCATTACCAGTGTGTTCAACAGATGCAGTAGAGTTAGAAGCCTGTTGTTGCTCAAACCATTTCAGAAAATCTGCATAGGCTGCCGGAGATGAGGTCGGTGGAGCAGAGGACTCAGGTAAATCAGGTATAGTGGCCTGGGCAATATTAGCAGCTCGTGGAGGACGGCCATTTTTGGTCCAACAACGATCCTCAGCATGACCCAACCTGTTACAGAATGTACACTTCGGACGAGGTCTACCCGAGGTGCCAAGACGAGAACGACCATGATGGGCACTTTGGGAGACGAGGGCAGAAGTATCAACTGGAGCCGGAGCTAGGACAGAACCAGATGGTTGCTTCGTTGGGACCCGAAGCAAAGAAGACCAAGCTGAGGACAGAGTGGGAACAGTAGGCGAACCCAAAATCTGATCACGAGTAGCAGAATATTCTGGAGGTAACTCATACAAGGCCATGAGCATGAAAAAGGTGCTACGTTGCTCGAGTTCTTGCGCAGGGGTAGCAGCAGGGGGTAGCAACTCATTGAAATCATGCAGAGCACCATGAACCTTACCCAAGTAAGCAGACATAGGTCCATCAAACTGACGAGGAGCAATAAGACTCATGAGGTTGTGACAAACCCCATATAATCGCTGAGTGTCATTAGTGTAAAGAACCTTGGCTTGGTCCCAAATTGAAGCACAAGTGGTCTGCGCACGGAAGATCTGCTTGAGAGAGGAGTGAATGGTGGACTTGATTACAACGCACAACTGTTTATCAATTTTCTTCCACCGGGGTTGTTCCTCCGCAGGTATAGAGGTAAGGTCTGTGGTGAGGTGGTCTTCATAGCCTTGACTTTCAAGCCATAACTTGATGTCTGAAGCCCAAGTATCATAATTGCTGCCATCTAATTTATCAGCAGAGAGAGGGGTATGGAGGTAACTTGTGAAAACAGGAGGCTCAGCCTTGGGATGATCTTTAGAACCATCTGGAGAGGTAGAACTTGCCATAGGTCAGAAGATAAGGGGCAAAAATGGAAAACACAAGATACTTGAAAAATCCAACGCAAGAAAACACGGATCTGAGGGCAGATCGTCGTAGAGGAAGCCAAGACGAGTCAAACGAGAGGAACGGCAACGGAGGGCGGGCGGGCCGGATCGCGTCGTCGTCATGCGCCGGAAAACAGGCCGCGCGGTGGCTGGGTGGCTGCGGCGAAGGGCGGCGCGTGGAGGCGGCGTTGGGGCTGGGCTTCGGGGTTTGGCCGGTCGGAGGGAGGCGGTTCCAATGGTGTGGTCGGCGGCCGGAAAGAAGGAGGCGAACGGCGGACGAGAGGGGCAAATGGCGAACAGGGAGAAAAGAGCTCCGGAAAGACGTCATGGCAAGGGAGAAAGGTCGGCAAACTGGAAGGGAAACACGGTTGGCCGGAAAAATTTTCACCGGAGGGCAGTGGACCCACCGGGTATGCGCGGTTCTAGGGTTGCCTCTCTTTAGGCTCTAGATACCATGTTAAAAGAGAGAAAAAAGGAAGAGAGACATATGATGAAACCACGTGTCTCAACTACACGACGGAGAGCTGTATATATAGAGCTATGATAATAAATACAAGGATTAGGGTTATGATCTGATTAGCCTATACAAGGAAACTACATAAATACAAAAGATATACAAAAGATATTTACACGTTTTCAACAATAACGATTATTGGCTGGAGAATAACAACGGTATCCTTTATGCAGTCTGCAATACCCAAGAAAAATACATTTAATTGCTCGAGTCGAGAGTTTATCTAAACTTGGAGAGAGATCATGAACAAAACAAGTACAACCAAAAACACGAGGAGCAACACGAAACAATGGTTCTTTAGGAAATAAAATGGAATCTGGAACTTTATTACCAAGAGAAGAAGAAGGCATCCAATTTATTAAAAACATGCAGTTAGAATTGCATCACCCCAATCACCCCAATAACAAACGGGAATTTTTGCATGAAGTAACAATGTACGAGCAGTTTCAACTAAATGTCTTTTTTTCCTTTCTACTATTCGATTTTGTTGGGGTGTATAAGGACAAGTTGATTGGTGTAAAATCCCTTTTGAAGTCAGAAAAGAAAAGAAAGCAGTTGAAAAATATTCTCTTACATTGTCATTTCGAAGAACTTTAATTTTCTTACCAAATTGGGTTTCAACCTCTGTATAAAAAGAGATAAAAATAGAAAATATTTCAGAACGTTCTTTCATTAAGAATACCCAAGTACATCTTGAAAATTCATCAATGAAAGTAACAAAGTATTTAAAACCCAAAGATGTAGTTACACGACTTGGACCCCATATGTCTGAATGAATAATAGAAAAAGGTGAATTTATTCAACTTTCAACCTGACTTGGAAAAGAAGATCGAACATGTTTTCCGAGTTGACATGACTCACAGTTAAGAGTTTTTATTTTCTCAAGACTTGGAACCAATTTTTGCATTTTTGACAAACTTGGATGACCTAGACGTTCATGAAGAAGATTGATAGATGCAGCTACAACACAAGTTTCGGAAGGAGTTGATTGGAGGTAATAAAGATCTCGAGATTTATGTCCTACGCCAATCATCCGACCCGTACCATGTTCTTGTATGACAAATGAATCGGCATCAAATGTTACAGATCAATTAAGAGAGCAAGTAAGTTGGCTAAGAGAGATCAAATTAAAAGGACAATCGGGTATGAATAAAACAGATTTTAAAGACATAGAAGGAGTAGGTGAAGCATGACCTATTCCTTTGGCAACAACTTTGGAGCCATTTGCTAGAGTAATGAAATGTGGAAATTTAGGTGGAGATATGGTGGAGAACAAAGAACTATTACCAGCAATGTGATCAGAGGCACCTGAATCAATAATCCATGGACTTTGAGAATTACCAGATTAAGAAATGCAAGTTGTAGAATGATGGGCACCTGTGGTAATGGAGGACTGAGATTGGTTGGCAGCCTTCAATTGAAGATAGTCTTGATATTCATCCTCTGTGAACTTTCTTTCAGTCTTAGAGACATTCACAGATATTTCTAGAAATCCACGAAGTGAGTAGCATTTATCTTGGGTATAACCCATTCTTTTGCAATATGAACATTGAGGACGACCACCTCGTCCTCCACGATTTCCACGACCTCCTTGTCCTCCACGATTAGATACCATTGCAGATTGAATCAATAGAATTACCTCCCACTTTTGGTGAAGGGACTCGAAGAAGTCTAGTAATTAGATTCTCCATTGAAGGGACCTCTTGACCAGTTAAAATTTGGTCACATACATGATCAAAATCTGAATTCATCCCACGGAGGATCAACACCATATATAGATTGTCAAGTTTTGTCTTTATGCCTGCAAGGGTGTCAACTTCCAAGAACGTTTTTAACTCCTTAATTGCAGATTGAGCTTTTGAAACATAGGAAATCATGTCATGGTTTGATTGTTTGAGAGTGACCAACTTTTGCACTAAATCATATAGCCTCCGTATATCGTTAGCAAAAACACTTTGAGCCTTCTTCCAGAAAGTACGACAGGTTTTAAAGGTTCTAAAGTTTGCCAAAATGGTTGGTTCGACGGATTGCCACAACAAGGCACAAAGCTGGTAATCAAGTTTCTCCCATTGACTACGATTCTCTTCTGGAATATCATCAGAGGACTTTTCCAAATGATCATAGACTCCTTGACCAAGAAACCAAAGCTCAACAGATGCTGACCAAGCCAAATAATTTCTTCCATTTAGCTTTTTTTGAAGTTATTGTTGGGGTTCCAGAAATAGAGAAGGATATGTAGGTATCTGACTTGGTTGAGATTTTGTGGGTATCTGAGAGGCAGCTTCGGATTCCATCTTGGTTTTGAGAGGTTTCTAGAAATAAAGGTGAATGGGTAGTGAATGGCTAGCAAATGCACAAGGTACGGTTGGGGAAGGTGATGGCAGGAATGGAAAGAGGAGGAGATGGCAGTTCAGATGGCACTGGTGCGACGGTGATTGGACTCCTGGAAGGTGGTGCGTGAAGCTCACGCGCTGACAGGTAGAGGCGCGTGTGGTGGCGCGTGGGGGCGCGTGAGGGCTCCGCTGGTGATGGGTCTTGGTGGGTTGGCCGGTTGGAACCTTCTGAGTCGTGTGCAGTAAGTCTCCGGTGGTGGACAGTGACTGAGTGTGGGGCTGCTACTGTTTGTGACTACTGAGTGCGGGATAGTGACAGTGTGATGGGTCTTGTTGACTAGAGACTGTTTGTGACTACAATTTGTGATAGAAACAACACACGGGTCACAAATGATTTGTTAAGGAATTTTCTGCCAGACCAGATGGCAGAGATTCCAAAGACGGTAACCAGAGGCGGGATCGAACCCGCTCTGATACCAAGTTGAAAAGAGACTTTAGAGACCTAGAGAATTTAGAAGGAAAGATTTTTGAATTGCTTGAGTGATTAACACTCAGCAAGAATGATATATATATACTGTGAAATAAATACAACTTTACATTTTCAAGAACATTATTCCCTATGTACATGAATCTAATGAATCATCATTAACTACTTCTATTTCCTATAACGTTATTTCCAACACATTTGTTGGATGATTTCTTGATTGATTTCTTGGCTGAACTCTTAATAGACATAAAACAGGTTCCACTTAGAGGTCTACAGCTTGTTTTTTCCTTCATTCGAGCTTGATTTTCTTGTTCAATATCATCGTGGCAGACATCAAGATTGGAGGGGAATTCCAGTGTACAATGGTTTCATCCTCTAGACCCGACCTTCTGGAATGTCTAAGGATCGTGGTTGCCTTATGGATTCTCCATATAGGCTTACCTTACTTGTTTCTCCATAGCATGTATTGCATGCAGCAAATCTTCAAGCAGATACCAAAATTCTTCCTATTCTGCTCTACATCTTGCCATGGCTCTGATACCAATTCACTTAGGATGAAAGCACAAAAGGAATAAGAAATATGTGGCTAGGTATCATTCTAGCAAACAACCTAAAATGCAGTCATGCACTGGATAGAAATTCTGGTATTTACCAAACCACAAGGAAAATAATATTTGTTACTGAAAATATATGTTGTATCTTGTTTGCAGATATCGGATCCTTTTGTGGGCATATCAAAACTTTACAAGCAAATGAACACTCGCCTAGAACTTTCCTAATTTATATAGTATGATATATTGATAGGACTGTATCCTTTTCCCTATTAGAGCATCCCTTGATGCTTGTTCATGTTACTGCATTCTACTTATTGCTGGGAAAATCAGGAGAAAACATACAAGTGATTTCGATGAGGTGAAGCACAATAATGGGCCTTCTTTAATGCTGCATTTCCATTGCCACAACTGTAAGGCAGGGGCTGGGATATCCTCTTTGTATGGATGTTATGTACATACTGAACTGTCTGAGCACTCAATAGTAAACTGCTGCTGCATATATAATATGGATGAGCTTAACCACAAAGCGATGTGTTTATCATATACTTGGACTAATCTTTTATTCATTAGTGTAGTTACCTGATCGTTTCTCAACTTTGTGTTGGACAGGGGACCTGCCCTTGTGAAATCTCTGAAGGACTCCTCACTTCACAATTCTTTGAGGCAACCTGCTTTTGACCTTATACAGACTATCATAGTATCAGATGCTACTGCTTTAATATATTCAGTGCTGAATTGCTGCACAACTCCAAGCACTAATAGTAGCGTGGCATATGAGGTCATTGAGTTGGATGATGAAAATGATGATATTTGGCTGCCAGCTATTCCAGATGGTGAAGAGAAGGATAGTAGTAGTTCTTGGAATCAATTCAGTGTACAGAGTAGAATAACTTCTCGAGAGTGCCAAGAGTGGATGTGCATTCCAATGCTATGGATTGATGTTTTAGTTGATATCAATCCCTCAGTCCTTCCAATTTCATTTTCCAAGGCTGTTTTCTGGGCACGATCTCGTTTTCCTATGGTAGAACTTGAGAATAGTGCAGAAATGGTGCTTTCAGTCAGATCTTACCTATCATCTTATGCTGCAGAAATTTCCTCTTCATTTGGGTGGAAGGTTCCAACTGGTTCTGATGATGGTGGAGATGAAAACAAATCAAAAAACTCAGTTGAAGTGTTGACTATGTCTTTTCCTTTAATAAGAACATTTAACAGGTTCCTAACACAAGCTTGACTTTATGTTTCTGTTTCGTTAAATCAAAGTTTGAGCATCTTTTGGTTTTAAGTTAAAAATAGGTTTTAAATTCTTGACTAATTAATCTGGATTTGCATGGCAGGTTAACTGCACATTTTTTAGTTCAGATGGGACAAGGAGAACTTCGAAGTCAGTGGACTTGGGAACCATTGATGAGTGAAAGCTTGATTCTTTCACTTTTGGATCCGAATGATGTAATATGCCAAATTTGTGTAGAACTTGTAGATGATGTTTATTACCCTGTTGAAAAGTGATGAATTTTGTTCTCATTCTTTTTCTTATTTGTGGAATACAGCCTATTTTATGTATAATTTGTTTTTCCCATGCAGGATGTTAGACAGTTTGGAAAGTCTATGTTGGAACAAGTTTCAGATACCCGTGGTCTTTCATGTGGATTGAAGTTTCTTTGTTCTCACAAGCCCTCATTGTATGCGACTATTTTGGGCCTCAAACATGCTATAAAACTGGTAATATTTTCAGCAAATGTTTTCTTGATAATGTGGTTGATGCCTACCCTCTTTTACCTATCTCCTTTCTTTGTGTGTGTGGGTGTGGGTGTGTAAAAGAGGAAATTTCATGAGAAAAGTGAGGAGCACAACTAAGGGGAAGGATAAGGATCCTCTGAAACAGGAGCCAAAATGGCTCAAAAAAGCAACAAAGCTATCCATTCTCTTTGCATACTAGAAATGTAAACTCCATTAAAACAGCCATGAGTGGAGCCCTTAGAGAGAAGCCATAACACACTCTTGTAGCATGTTTTGGGGGCAAATATATGCCGTTGAAGAGGTGGACATTTTCCTCTAATCAAATACACCAGAGAACTGCAAAAGTTATCATACTGCCACAGAATTCTGGCCTCTCTATTCTTACAAAAACCTTTAAAATGTAGCTTTGAAGCTACACCAAGTTCTTTGTGTCCAATTAGATTAGGTGAATTTGATCTTTAGATTTTGTGGACATGCTTCTACACGCCAGTGAAATAATGAGTTGGTGTAAATTGACTTTTGTCTAGTGGTCATTTGACTGATTCCCTATATTTTTGCAAATTTACTAATGCCATTGTGTTTGCATGCTAGGTCCAACTGGATTCTGTTCTGTTGAAGTTTCATACTCTACATCATTTTTGGTTTCTTTTATGCAAATTACTCAAAGATGGGGGTCTACCTGCTCCAGACTCACCCGAAAATACACATAGTGACTTGAAGGTGCCAAAATTCTCTTCACAAGGCGGGTTTTTGAAGCAGCCAGCTTTTGATTCTCTGCCTGTGGATATTGATAAACATGTTTCTGATGTTGAAATAAAAACAAAGGAAAAATTTGGTTGCTTACTATCTGAAATAGCATGGCCTATTTTTTGTAAGTGCCTGGTAAAAGGAAAGGAGTTTATTGATTACAATCTTTGCCAGGTATTATCTTTTTTTTTTTTAAATAAAAATTTATTTCAGTTATTTGCTCTTTTTAGTCTTTTTATTTTTTTAAAATACTTTGTTATTTAAAAGCACATGTATCATAATGATTTTATAATGCTTTTATCATTTGATGGCATGCAATTATGAAATTTTGGTCCCTTTGTTGTCACCAAGCTTATCCTTAAAACAACTTCTAACGAACTCTATATATCTTCTGGCCAAAATTTATGAATGAACATTGCTTGTTATAAATGATTTCATGCTTCAATTTTTGCTGCTGCTCTCAGAATCGAGGTTAAAATCTATCGAGTATTTGAGATTTAACCGTATGGTTCATCACATCTGGGTTTAATTTAGCTTCTTATTCACCATTACAGTTCAATTGTTGTTTCAGATCGTCATCTTGGTTTTAGAAGCAGGAAGTTCTTCACCTTTATAGTTCCTTCTTGTTTCAGATGACTTGTGTTCGGTTACTCGAGATTCTCCCTGTTCTTGTTGATAAACTCCACCTATTTGGTGGTAAAGAGCTTGGGAATTTTACAATGCTAGTACAAAATAAATTGGATTTCAAATGGCTTCATGATCTCATGGAATGGGGAAAGTCATCACTTAAAGTTGTTATTGTTTATTGGAAGCGAGCAGTTACTTATTTACTGAATCTGTTCAAAGGTTCTTGTGATAAAACTTGTGTGTCAACAATCATGACCATTGAAAATATTATTTCAAGTGGTGAGTTTTGTTTTTCTACTTATATGGGATCATGTTCGAATTTGTTTTTCCTCATGATTTTGTGAGTACTATATCATTAATATGTTTTGTGTTGTCAATTTAGATGGTTATCCTTTGGAAGAATTGACAGAACAAGTGTCTCGCCTGTCTGTTTCTCTATCTAGGGAAGGTTCTCGTAATTTTCATGAGGCAAATATGAAGCCCAAATCCTCGGTATCTAACAGTTTGTCTTTTGAGAAGAACTGTTTTACTTCAGATATGCATTTTTCATCCACGGAGGATAAAGGAGTTCAAATTGTGGACTCTAAAATGATGACTGGCAAAAAAGACACTGAAAATATAGTTATTCTTTCAGATGATGAAGTGGAACCAAAAGATTTTCCCAAGAAGGTCATTTTATCAGATACTAAGACAGGCCATCACATGTCTGATAACAATGTAATGTCCTGTGATGCTGGTAAAAGTTTACCAGCTGCTGACCTTGCAAAGCAGAATGTTTCTTACATGAGAACTTCCAAGGAAATGGAGGTGACCTTCCAGAAAAAGGCTATTACTGATGATTTCAGCATTTCTTCTCAGAAACAGGACTCTGGTAATTTACATGATAAACCTGTGGTCACTTCGTTTATTGATTCAAAAGACCTAGGCAGTCTTAGCAGAGAAGTAAGCTCAAAATCCAGGGATAGGGTTAATTTGACAAAATTTTCTGATGAAGCTATCAATGCTAAAATTTTGAATAAAGCTTGCAGCAGTACAGCTCCCAAAACTGGTGATACTATGTCAAGCACTAGTAATAAAATGTCAAGTGATTTTCGGGTCTCTGAAGATGATCCGCTAGAGACTGCATTGAAATCTGTGGGACATATCCAGTTACATGTACCAAAGCCTACTTCAGTTTTGAGAAGGCAAGTTATTCGACTCAAAACACCTCTTGAAAACAGATCCGGCTGTCTCCATAAATTAGAGGACCCAGTGAAAAGATTCAAGCCACCAAGGTTGGATGATTGGTATAAACCTATTCTTGAAATAAATTATTTTGCGACAGTGGGGTTGTCATCCACAAGAAAAGATGAAAACCAAACTGTTAGCAAATTAAAGGAAGTTCCTGTGCATTTTCAATCACCTGAACAGTATATGGAGATATTTCGGCCATTGGTTTTGGAGGAGTTTAAAGCGCAGCTACAGAACTCTTTTCTTGAGATGTCTTCATGGGAGGAGATGTTTTATGGAAGCCTTTCTGTGATGTCAGTGGAGAGAATTGATGATTTCCATCTTGTTCGTTTTGTCCACGATGACGGTGATTCTGTAGCATGTAAGAGCTTTTCAGAAAATGACCTTCTTTTGCTAACAAAAGATCCTCCACAAAAATCTTCTCAGGATGTTCATATGGTTGGAAAGGTATACCGTCATCTATGTGTGATTGCTATCATCTAAAGGGTTTTCTCAAAGGTCTATGAAGTCCTACAGTTAATTGTTTTAGGCTATGCATGATTGAGTAGATGGAAAATGGGAAGGTTGAAAATTTGGAAGGAAAATCATTTCATACATTTTTGGTACAATAAAAATGCAGAAAGTTTGAAAGTGCAATGTAACTCTTTTACAGTTCACCTCACATATTTTGGCCACACATATCTGAGTTGGAAGTGAGTGAAAAGTTATAACCTTTCTATCCCACTCCATTTTCACTCTCCTCCTTATTTTCCACCTACTCAAACCAGCATTGCCTTGGTGTTTCTTAGAAATACTCTGATAATAACGTTGACATATGGATCCACTTAGCTTATCATTTTTTGTTGAGAACCTTACCTTATATGAAGAATTATTTAGTCTTGATTGGTAAGCTGTGTTGTTGATTTTGCTGATAATAGATTGCTAATTCTTTCATCAACCATATTTGAAGAATGATTACAATAGCCAATACACCATGAATTGGTTTCACTTTGAGTTCTCATAACTGATTACTTCTCCTACTAATATCTTAATTTACTCCTTATTATGTTGGAGATCATACCATACCACAAGTCACACAGTTTAGGTATCTTGGATCTATCATACAAAATGATGGAGAGATAGAGGGAGTTGTAAACCATAGGATTCAAGCTGGATGGATGAAATGGAGGGGTGCTTCAGGAGTTATTTGTGATAGAAAAGTGTCTCTCAAGCTTAAGGGTAAATTTTACCGCACAACTATAAGGCCCGCGATATTGTATGATACTGAATGTTGGGCAGTAAAAAGCCAACATGAGCATAAGATCAGTGTTGCGGAGATGAGGATGTTGCGCTGGATGTGTGGCCATACAAGACCAGATAGGATTAGGAATGAATGCATTAGAGAGAAAGTAGGGGTAGCACCTATTGTGGAAAAGATGAGAGAATCTCGCCTTAGGTGGTTTGGACATGTAAGGAGAAGACCCTTAGAAGTCCCTGTAAGAAGAGTAGATCAGGTGGAGAATAGCCCAATAGCTAGAAGTAGAAGAAGATCAAGAAAGACTATAAATGAAACGATTAAAAAAGATTTAGATTTGAATAACATTTCTGAAGACTTAGTTTATGATAGGACACAATGGCGTCATTTGATCCATGTAGCCGATCCCACTTAGTGGGAAAATGCTTGGTTGTTGTTGTTTATGTTTTATCAGAAATAAAACCTTTCTAATAATCATCTCGTTTTGGTGGTAAGTAGAACTCATAAGCTGTCAAGTTGATTTTGGCTGACTGCCAACTGTATAAATTTATCTCCAAGTTGATGTGTATTTTGTTTGCCTTTTTGATGAACTTAAGTTATGCTGACTCCCCAATGTGGCAAAAGCTAACCTTGAGCCAATGTGGTTTTGCTCGTCTATGCAATTTGAAAACGGGCAACCAAACAAATCTCTGTCATGCTTAAGCAGTTAATATGTGTTTGCAGGTTGAAAGGCGTGAGAAAGACAATAAAAGAAGTTTAAGTATTGTTCTTATCAGGTTCTATTTTCAAAATGGTTCTTCACGATTAAATCAAGCTAGAAGGAATCTCACTGAACGAAGTAAATGGCATGCATGCCGTATAATGAGCATTACCCCACAAATTCGAGAATTTCATGCATTGTCATCAGTAAAAGGCATCCCCCTACTTCCGCTCATTTTAAATCCTGCCAATGATTCTTTTTGTCTTAATGATTCTAAAAAAGTAGATCTCAATAAGTTGTGCCAGTCATTGCAGCAAACTCTGAGGTCATCATTTAATGTCAGTCAACTTCAAGCAATAAGTGCTGCTATTGGAAGGGCTAAACCAAAGAAAAATGTTGAATTATCTCTTATTCAGGGTCCTCCAGGTACTTGATCCATCCTGAGCTATCTCTTTAGACTTGGCAGATCTTATAATTTTGGTACTCTATGATTTTTAGCACAAGTTTGCATGTATGCTTATGTAATTGTAAATGTAGGAACTGGGAAGACACGGACTATTGTTGCAATTGTCAGCGCCCTTCTAGCTTCTACTCCTCAGAAGATGAATTGTCTAAAAAATCCTTTAGATGAAAACTTGAACCAAAATTCTTTTTCTACCTTTTCAAGACCAAAGATTAGCCAGAATGCTGCCATTGCGAGGGCATGGCAGGATGCAGCCTTGGCTAGACAATTGAGTGATGATGTCCAAAGTTCATCAAAATCTTTTGGAAATTGTGTGAGACAAAGAGTGCTTATCTGTGCCCAATCTAATGCTGCAGTGGATGAGTTGGTGTCAAGAATTTCTAGCCATGGTCTTTATGGCAGTAATGGGAAAATGTACAAACCTTATCTTGTGAGGGTTGGAAATGCAAAAACAGTCCATCCAAATTCACTGCCATTCTTTATTGATACCCTTGTTGATCAACGTGTGGCAGAAGAGAGGATGCATTTGAATGATGGGAAGAATGATTTGAGGGTAGATTCATCAGCGGTGCTGCGGTCTAATTTAGAGAAATTAGTTGATTCTATGAGGTTCTATGAAGCTAAGCGTGCTAACTTACGGGATGGCAGTTCTAATGTTAAAAGTCATCTGCACGATGACTCTCATATGGAGGATGAGAAGGAAATGTCTGATGCAGAGATTGAATTGAAGTTACGTAAACTTTATGAACAGAAAAGACAACTATATAAAGATCTTAGTAATGTTCAGGCTCAGGAGAGGAAAGCCAATGAAGAAACCAAGACTCTTAGGAATAAGCTGCGGAAGTCTATACTAAGGGAAGCTGAAATAGTGGTAACTACATTAAGTGGTTGTGGTGGGGACCTTTATGCAGTTTGCTCTGAGACAATGTTAAGCTCCAAGTTTGGGGGTCCACCTGAACATACCCTCTTTGATGCTGTTGTAATTGATGAAGCTGCCCAAGTAAATATATCTTTGTTCTGCTATAAATATTCTAATTGCAATCCTTTAGTTTCCTGTTTTGCCTTCTGACCTATTTTTGTTTCTACAGGCTCTTGAGCCTGCTACTCTGATTCCTCTTCAGCTTTTAAAGTCAAGTGGAACCAAATGCATTATGGTAAGAGTACTAACTCAAAAACTTTTAAACTTCTGTTTTAGGGTAAGAAGTTACACTGACTTTTGTAATTTATTCAAGGTTGGTGACCCAAAGCAGCTTCCTGCAACTGTCCTCTCAAATGTTGCTAGTAAATTTCTTTATGAGTGCAGTATGTTTGAACGTTTACAAAGGGCTGGGCATCCTGTTATTATGCTTACTGAACAGGTATTTAGTTTGCTGGTCGACCTGATCCTAAAATGTGGTTTGGAAACTTTTACTTTGAAGCTTCATTGCATGCCATATATATAGGTGGATCTGAGAGCAAACATCAAAGGATTCAGATTCCTTGTATAGAAAGTAAGAGAGTAGAGAGAATAGTAGTAAGTTTTCTGTATTAATTCAAATGTTTACAAGAAGGTAGTACATATAGGCAGCTGTAAATTAATCTAAGCCTAGGAAACAAGCAGTAACAAAGCTCTAAAAAACAAAGTCTACAGAAAACGTGGTAGCCGTCCATCCATACTTCCAAGGCATCGTCCATCCACACTTCCAACTGGCCACCGACCATCAACAGGCCCACCGACCATCTTTCAGCACTCCCCCTCAAGTTGGTGCATAGATATCAAGCATGCCCAACTTGCTTATCAAAATTCAAAGTGTGGCCTCGGGAGTCCTTTAGTTAGAATATCAGCAGTTTGCTGAGCTGTAGGAACAAAAGGCATGCAGATCACTCTTCCTTCCAACTTCTCCTTTATGAAATGTCTATCAATTTCTACATGTTTAGTTCGGTCATGTTGCACTGGATTATGAGCAATGCTAATTGCATCTTTGTTATCGCAATATAGTTTCATAGGTCCTTCAACTACCCTTTTTATTTCCTCCATAACTCGTTTTAGCCACAACACTTTACAAATTTTCATTTGCCATTGCTCGGAACTTTGCTTCTGCACTACTTTTTGTTACTTCATTCTTTTTTTTACTTCTCCAAGTGACAAGATTACCCCAAACATAAGTACAATAACCAGAGGTTGATTTCCTATCATTTATAGATCTTGCCCAGTCAAGGCATGAAATGAGGGTGACAATTTATCATATGACACATATTTGGAAATTGGATGATTATTGTTGAGAGAGAGAGAAAAAGATAGACATGAGCTGAACCGTGTGTTTCAACTACACAACGGAGGCTGAATTATACTTAATAGGTAATAAATAATTACACAATTTACATGATGTGGGGCTATTCAAAAATACGGTGGCCAAGGCACGCACGATCTGAAACACCACAGAAACGGCCAAGATGAGACTAGAAAAGGCTTGGGATGTCTTCTACAATGAATTTTGTCCAAGTCTGTGGAAGAACGGCACTAGAAAGATTGTGTTTATTCGAATAGAGTAAACTGTTATTCGAATAACACTGTTCATAACATCATCGTGAAAAGCAAACTGATATGGGTTATTCGAATAACTCTTTAAAAACAGAGTTTCAAAAGGGAGGTATTATTCGAATAACAGCTGGGTTATTCGAATAATGTTTTGATAAAAACATTTATGAGAAACTCAGTTATTCGAATAGTTAACTTGCTATTCGAATAGCAATTTAAAAACTTCAAACTCGTAGCATGGTTTATTTGAATAGAGCAAGCTTTATTCGAAAAAAACAATAAAAAACCAGTTTTGAGGAAATCATTTCAAAAACACTTAAGTTTCTTTTTAAGGTCAATTTTATCTTTTCTTTCAAAACAGTGAGATATTAAAGTGAGTTCTGTACAAAAAGACTCCATGTCCTAAAGCTATTCTTATAAGATCTTGGACTTGGTCTTTTCATCATTTTCATTTTTGTCTTCACGTTTGTTATCATCAAAACACGTCTTTAAAGGCATATGTCCAATCACATTATTGACATATACAATCCCTGATTTATAAGGATACATAATCTCAACACTCCCCCTCAAGCTGGAACATATAAATCATATGTACCAAGCTTGTTACAAATACTGAATTTGAGGACCACAGTGAGACTTGTGAAAATGTCAGTCAGTTGATCACTTGAGTTAACAAATTCAGTGATAATCTCCTTGGAAAGCATCTTCTCTCGGACAAAGTGACAATCAATTTCTATATGCTTTGTTCTCTCATGAAAGATCGGATTTGATGCTATGTGTAAGGCAGCTTGATTATCACAGTATAACTTCATCTGTTCAATACTTCTAAACTTCAATTCTTGAAGCAATTGTTTCACCCAAATTAGCTCACAAGTAGCTGCTGCCATAGATCGATATTCAGCCTCTGCACTAGATCGAGCAACAACATTCTACTTCTTACTCTTCCAGGACACTAAATTGCCACCAACAAATACACAATACCCTGAAGTAGACCGCCGATCAATAGGTGAACTAGCCCAGTCTGTATCAGAGTATCCTAAAATTTGAGTGTTCTCGTTATCTTCATACAACAACCCTTGTCCTGAGGCCTTCTTAATATACCTCAAAATTCGCACAACAGCATCCCAATGACCATTATGTGGAGACTGCATAAATTGACTTACCACACTTACCAGAAAGGAAATATCAGGTCTGGTAATAGTGAGATAGTTCAGCTTCCCTACAAGCCTTTGGTATCTACCAGGATCTGGATAAGGTTCTCCTTGATCTGGTAATAGTTTGCTGTTAGGGTCCATAGGACTGTCAATAGGCTTACAATTTAGCATACCAGTTTCTTCTAATATATCTAAAGCATACTTCCTTTGTGAGGCAGCAATACCACTCCTAGACTGAACCACCTCAATACCAAGGAAGTATTTGAGTTTACCAAAGTCCTTAGTCTGAAAGTGACTACACAGATGTTCTTTCAACTGAGATATCTTCTCATTATCATTGCCGGTAATAACTATATCACCCACATAAACTACCAAATAAATACATCGGCCAGGTGAAGAATATTGATAAAAGACCGAATGATCAGCTTCACTTCGGGTCATACCAAACTTCTGAACAACAGTACTGAACTTCCTGAACCATGAACTTCCTGAACCATGCTCGTGGGGACTGTTTTAGCCCATATAGAGATCGTCGTAACTTGCACACTAATCCTGACTCCCCCTGAGCAACAAAACCAGGTGATTGCTCCATATAGATTTCTTCTTCAACGCCACCATGAAGAAATGCATTTTTAATGTCCAACTGATATAATGGCCAATGACCGATGGCTGCCATGACTAGAAATAGGCGAACAGAGACAATTTTAGCAACCGAGGAGAAGGTATCACTATAATCAAGACCATATATCTGAGTATAGCCCTTGGTAACAAGCCGGGCTTTAAGACGATCAATGTTACCAACCGTCCCAACTTTGACAGCATACACCCATTGATAGCCAACATCAGTTTTCCTGGGAGGGAGAGGGACTAAGTCCCACGTACCACTGTGCTCAAGGGCAAGCATCTCATCAATCATAGCTTGCCTCCAACTTGGATGATCGAGTGCGTCACTGGTATTTTTAGGAATTGAAACAGAGGACAAAGAAGACACAAAAACATAATATGATGGAGATAAACGATGAAAACTCAAGAAATTATAGATTGGGTGAGGATTTCGAGTAGATCAAGTACCTTTTCGAAGAGCAATAGGAAGATCAGTGACAAACTTAAAGAGGTCCGTAGTAGGTGGAGGCGTTGGAGTAGGACATGATGCACTAGGATGCGCGGCTATCTCGAGTGTAGGAATGGTATCCCGTGGTCGACATTGATAGGTAATGAAGGAACGCTGAGGTGGATCTGGGCAAGGCACCTCAGACAAAGCTGCTGGAGAATCTGGAGTATCTGCTGATGGTTCCTGCAAAGGAGACAGGTGGATCAAAATAGGGAAAAGGTAAAACCTTAGAGACCACATTTGGTTCAACTGAAGAGGTAAAATATAGTGTCTCTTCAAAGAAAGTAACATTAGCAGACATATACCAACGATGAATGATAGGAGAATAACAACGATATCCTTTTTGTAACCTGGAATACCAAGAAAGACACATTTAATAGCACGAGCAGATAACTTATCTTGACCAGGAGAAAGATCATGAACAAAACAAGTACATTCAAAGACACGGGGAGGAACATGATATAAAGGGTCCTTGGGAAATAGGATTGAATAAGGAATCTGGTTCTGTAGGACAGATGATGGCATACGATTAATCAAATAACATGCAGTTAAAACAGTATCACCCCAAAATTGTAAAGGCATATTGGCATGCAATAACAGAGTTAGAGCAGTTTCAATAAGATGACGATTTTTTCTTTCTGCTACTCTATTTTGTTGGGGTGTATGGGGACATGTTGATTGATGTAAAGATACCATGAGATGACATAAAAGATGAAAAAACAGTTGAAAAGTATTCCTTTGCATTGTCACTTCAGAGTATCTTAATTATTTTGCCAAATTGAATTTGAATTTTAGTACAAAAGGATTTAAATATAGAAAATAACTCAGAATGATCTTTCATTAAAAACAACCAAGTACAACGAGAGAAGTCATCAATGAAAGTAACAAAATACCTAAAACCTGAAGAGGTAGACACACGACTTGGACCCCACTCATCAGAATGAATAAGAGAAAAAATAGACTTAGTTTGACTTTGGACTTGACTTGGAAAAGAAGCGCGAACATGCTTCCCAAATTGACATGACTCACAATTTAAAGACTCTTAACTTTGTAAGACTAGGAACCATCTTCTAGAGTTTTGACAGACTGGGATGACCGAGGCGTTGGTGGAGAAGACTTGGAGACTCAGTCGCAACGCTAACTACGGATGGAGATGACTCAAGATAGTAAAGTCCATGTGCTACATGCCCTACGTCAATCGTCTGCCCTGTACCATAGTCCTGGATGACAAAGGAATTAGAATCGAAGGTTACTGAACAGTTAAGAGAACGAGTAAGTTGACTGAAAGAAATTAAATTAAAAGGACATCCAGGCATGAACAAGATGGATTTTAAAAACACAGATGCAGTAGGTGAAACACAACCAATACCTTTGGCAATGACCTTTGAGCCATCTGCCAAGGTGATAGTGTGAAAAATTAGGTGCAGAGAGAGAAGTAAAATGAGATCGATTAAATATGATGAATGCTTAAGGAAAAAACTCTTTAGCAGTTGTATATTTATATTAAAGTCAATCTACACTAAAAAGGAAACAAAACAATCAGCTCCTAATTACAAATCCTAATTATATACAATCTCTGATAATCCTAATTATATACAATCCCTGATTTATAGGGATACATAATCTCAACAGTGTCTTATTCTTATTATATCTTCGTCATTTTGGTTGGCAAGGAGGGTTATATTTTTACATTGCCCTGTTTTATGATTGACATCTGAATCCCTTCCTTTGTGATTTTTCTCTCAATGGCAGTATAGAATGCATCCAGAGATATGCAAGTTTCCTTCATTGCATTTCTATGACAACAAGTTGCTAAATGGCAGCCAAATGTCTAGCAAATCAGCACCATTTCATCAGACCAAGGGTTTTGGACCTTATGTATTCTATGATATCATTGATGGTCTGGAACTTCGTGGGAAAAACTCTGGTGCAATGTCGCTTTGTAATGAGCATGAGGCTGATGCTGCAGTTGAAGTACTAAGGTTTTTCAAGAGAAGGTACAAGTGTACTGTTTGTTTGTTTCTTTCCTTTCTGTTTATTATGATGACTGCTAAATCTATGAATGCTTCCTAAGGTACCCAACTGAATTTATTGGTGGAAGAATTGGCATTATTACTCCATACAAGTGTCAACTTTCTCTTCTGCGATCTCGTTTTGTTAATGCATTTGGATCTTCAAGCATATCCGACGTTGAATTTAACACTGTGGATGGTTTCCAAGGTCGAGAGGTGGATATTTTGTTACTTTCTACTGTAAGAGCAGCTCAGTCAAGCACTGCTGCATCTGAAATCAATTCAAGCACTATTGGATTTGTTGCTGACGTAAGACGGATGAATGTTGCCTTGACAAGGGCCAAATTGTCACTTTGGATTTTGGGTAATGCAAGGACTTTACAGACAAACCATAACTGGGCTGCTCTTGTGAAGGATGCTAAGGAAAGAAACTTGATCATGACAGCTAAGATGCCATATCATTCAATGTTTAAAACAGCTTCTAAAAATAAGTGCTTTCTTGAAAATTCTGATAAGCATGCAAGACCACTGAAGCATGAGAAAAAGGTTAAGGATAGTGGCCAGAGTGTAACAAATATTTTGGTCAATGACAAGGATACCTTTAAGAGGAAAAAGAAATGTGTTGCTTCTGAAGTCAAGGACAGGAATAAGGGTAATAGGGACGAGAGTGCTTTCTCATCTTTAGGAAAAGATGCTCTATTTAAGGAAAGGAGTTCCGAAGATGAACATATTTCCACCAAGAAGGACACGACATGTCTAGTTGCAAAATGTGAAAGCAGAAGCTCCTGTGATGGTATGTTTACAATCTCAGATCAACAGGTTTGTAACGGTGGAAGAGAAGGCAAAGATAAAATGAAGATTGGCACAGGAAAGACAATATTGGGTAAGAGGCAGTCAAAATTTCAGAATTCAAGGAATAATTTAAACTATCCAGTGGAAGAGACAGGTGGTGGGCATAAGACATCAAAACTTTCAGAGTTGGAAACACCAACTATGTATTCTGGAGCGAATACAAGCAGTAGTTGTAAAGAAGTTTCTGCTCCATCAGTGGAAGGCTGTCTCAAAGAGAGAGATGCAGATGATCAAGGTAGAGCTCCTAATCAAAGTAGAGTTTCTGAAATTTCAAAAAGGAAACAGCAGCGTGAAGCTGTTGATGCTATTCTTTACTCATCTTTGATATCTACAAGGAAGGATGAGACATTGCCGAAAGTTTCTGCAAAAAGGCCCTTTTCCTCATCTGTTGCAAATGGGAGTATGAAACCACCCAAGACAAGAAATGGTAAACTTCCGCCGCTGTGCTTACTAATTTTGTATGATGTATCTTTTCTTTTGTTGATGTGATGACACCAAGAAAAGAATATTTCTGGAGCCTTGATAACAAATATATTGTCTTTCTATAGTTTCTTTTCTACTTTTACTTAATTATTTCTCTGCTATAAAATCCTTGTTTCAAATTGCAAATAAAAGCTGGTTATGTGTTTGTTCTTTGCGTTTTCCTCTGAATTTGAGACACTGTTTCAGTGAGACCAGGTCAATGAGCACGGGAGAAAGGAATAATCAATTTTGCTCCCAGGACTAAGGCTGAAACTTTCCATTGGTCCTGTTGTGATCACCGTTTTGACTTGCCTTGGATGAAGTTTTTTGCTGCTCATAGCTGATGCTTTTCCATAAATGGTATAATGGTGAGTGGATTTTCATTTGTGCTGTAATATGGAGATCACTGGAAACTTAAAAGAAGTGATTTCATATGATCCAATGGATGTTGGCTATAATGAGGAACAATAGTTATTTGTATATATAGCGGCAAATTTGTGTAAATGCGAGAAATTTTGTTCATAATGGAATAATTGTTTACTCTTTTTTTTGTTGGGGTGGGGTGTTAAAAAGGAATAACTGGCTGCACTATACAACTTATTTTCCCTTTCTTTTATGGATGAATTATTTACAATCAAATACTCGCAAATTTTACTCTCGAAGTAACTATTTGAAGATTTATCCAAAAAAAAAAACAACTATTTAAAGAATATTTCAAGCTGGTCCACAAAATGGGATTCGTTTTTGTGGAGTTTGATGATGGTACACAAAATAGCGGTGCATCAGATACGTAGTTCTAATTCTTTTAGATATCCTGGCGAAGACTTGATCCCAATTGAAAACTACTCAAAAGTACTGCTGTGTGATATAATAATCTATATCACACAGGTTTGGTTAAGAAATTATTGGTTTCTCTCCCCTCTTGGCCTTTGCGTGGATCCAGAGTCTAGTCCCTTGGAGCTTTGGTTCTTTGATATGTTACAGAAGCTTCCGCCTCATGGAGCTGAATTGTTTGTTTCTTTAGCTCATGGCTTGTGGCTCTCAAGAAATAAAATATGCTCTGAAGGAAAATATGCTTCTCAAGAAGTGATGGTTTCCTCTGCCATTTCTACTCTAAATAGCCAGGGTTGCTTTTCAAAAGGAGCTTATTCAGCGTGGAAATCAGGCCCCTGCTAGAAAACAGAGTTGTGATGTTTGGTGTCCAGCTATTTCTCCATTTTATAAACTTAACAAGGATGCAGCAGATTTGGGGGCAAACAGCTGGGGTGTTGGAGCTGTTATAAGGGAAGATGAAGTATAATGGCTACTGCTACTTGGATTTTGGACTTGGTTTCAGAAGCCAAAATGGCAGAAACTACTGCTATTAAATTGGGTCTTGGTCTAGTGGCTGATCTATGCTTTTGGGAGCTTGAAGCAGAAATTGACTGTTTGGAGTTGGTAAAAGCACTCAAGAAACCAGTTGGTAACTTCTATTATTTCGATCTGGTGGCTGGAGATTGCCTAGCTGCTGCACTTTCTTTTCGCTGTTGTACTTTTTCTCCTGTTCGCAGATCTGGGAAAATGGCAGCTCACTGTCTTGCCAAGCTAGCACTAGTTTTAGGTGAGGTTATTTGGGTGGAAGATGCCCCATCTGAGATTTGTAACCTTGCTTTTCTTGATGTATTTGGCTTCTATCAATATTTAAATTGCTACCTTTCCCCGTCAAAGAAAAAAGTACTGCTGTGTGATAGACAATGGCACGTTACGTTAACAAACTCTAGATACTAACTTCCCCCCTCACCCCTCTTATTATCTCGAGTACAAAACTAACAGTCCATATCATTCGTGTCCTCATATAGATTATTATGGTTAGTTTTCGAATTATGGAGGTGTATGGTATGTTGGCATTTTAATTTGGCAATGTAAAATAATTCGGTGTATTGGGGTACTTGGAAATTCAAGATTTCCATGTTTTATATAGTTTAAATTACCTTTAGCATGACTTTCAAGATACGAGAATATCTTAAATGCTGATAATAGATTGTAGGGATGCCATCTCATATGTTTAATGAATATCAAATATCAACCACTAAAGACATTGGACTTTGAATTCCAAATGGAGCTAGAATCATAGTTGTATGACGCGGACCGACTTCGACGGTTGAGCCGAAAAACCGGCGACGCAGACATCTAGCAGGTCTGGTTGAAGGCTATGATAGTTTTTCATAGGGAACTGGTTAAATCCGGTCAAAACCAACAAAAACTCCGAAAATCGACGTAAACTGGCCTGGAAAACCGCCCCCCTTCTAAGGGAGTCAATGAGTGAACTTCTAAAATCCTTGCCTCCTCGTCAAGTATCTCATGGACTATGGTAAGATGCAATGAGGGCAGCTGGATCTACAAGACGACAATGGCGGCAAAAAACAAAAAAAAGAGGAACAAAAGAACATATGGGACGTGCTCACAAAGATTGAGAGTATCCCTTTTGAATCAAAATAGAAAAGAGTAAAAAACGAAAAGGAGACGCAGGGGATGAACTTGCTCTAGCAAGAGAGTGATTGCCGTTTTTGAATCAAAACAAAGGAGATAAATGTAAGAATGAAGGACGAGCTACGTAGAGAGCCTTGACAATGACTAAATGAGAAGTGAAAAGTTCTCTTCAAAAGTCTAGATAAATGTTTCTGGAGATGATTTTGAATTTGTTTGTTTGTCACATGATGTTGCTTTGCCTTTTGTCCTTTTATTATCTCAACAAGTCATTGGGAAGTTAACAAGTTAATAAAGGAAGAGTTTTGCTATATCATTTCAATAGATTTTCTTAATAATTTTTTTAATATTAAATAAAAAAATATTTAATAAAAAATAAATACATTTAATATCTTAAAAATATAAAAAATATTTAATACTTTTTTTATTTAATAATTAAGAAGATTAATAAGAAGATTATGTAGGAGGATATGCATTTCACTTTATGACTTTTTGCTTTTTTTCGATTGGAGCTTCGGTTAGAGCAGCAGACCGTCTAGTTAAACTGGTGACCCGTCACTGATTGTCTGATTGATTTAATATATATAATTATGGTTAGAGAAATATTTTAGGTACGTCAAAATACGTATATTATATTTATATTGTATGTTAATATGAGAAAAAGGTCAAATCATCTTGTATGTGACTATAATATTTTTGCGGCATACAAAATTTTATGAGTGAGTTAGATAAAATTAAACGTATTTTAATTAGACAAATAATAAAACTGTTATGATTATAATACACAAGAATGATTTATTATATGTTGATTTTATTAGTTAATTATCTTAGGATTGAGGAGTTTAGAGATAAAGGAGGAGAGTGTTAATTTTTTATTTGTAATTATTTTTAAATGGCAAAATGAAATAAGAATTTATCAATGTTTAGTTGGTTCAAGTAAAGTTTTGAATTTAAGTTTTATGAATAAAAAATTAATGTTAAAAGAGTTTTACACTTTTATAGTTTAACCTGATTTAACTCTAATTAATCGGACTTAATGCGACTTCTGAATACAAAAAATTTATAAAAAATAAAATAAAATGAGAATTTATCATATAAGTAAACTTATGTATGATTACATATTAAAATTTAGAGTAAAATTTTCTTTTAGTCTTTTAAATTTACGTAGTATTACTTTAGTTCTTAAAAGATTTTTCGCATCAATTTATTTCTTCATATCACTATCCAATATGGCTAAGGATTGAAATAAACGACAATTGATGGGAACGTTATAACAGATTTACAATTACAAGGACATATCTTTGGCATCTAGTTCTTGAACACATATATAATGCTAACATTCTCTCCCTTAAGTGAAGATTCCTTCACTACCTTCACTCTTAATTGGACAAAAAGACACCTTTTGCATTTTTCTTTTTTTCCTTTTTTGACGTGACCTCTTGCATTTTCGTTTTCAACTTAAATAATAAAGCCATTTTAATAATTACAAACCTTTTACATATCCAGTTTTTATCGCGGAATTTTGTTACGCTTCCATCACACCCTGGAAGCTTCAAAAGTGGGGATAGCTGCCATTTATCTTGATGGGGATACAATATAGTGATGTGATTGGTTTGAATCTGTTCATGGTGTTCTTTCTTGGAATGAATTTGTGAAATTAGTAACTTCAGCTCTTCCATCTTCTTGTCAAGCTTTGCTTCTATGATGGCATCAAGTTCATTTTCTAAAACCTCATTAGAAGCCATTGATTGACAGAAAGAAAGAAGGTGATCACTTCGAGAGGGTCGTGTCCTCTAATAGAATAATTTTTTTTAAGGATAGAAACAAATCAGAAAAAAAAAAATCCTAGGATTTTGGCATCCTAACACTACGTTTATTCTCATCATTCATCATGAACTCAAACCCATCATGGGTCATGCTTATTTAGACACAGTAGCGAATAATACTAGGTCGAAGCAACATGAAAAGATCATATAAACATACTTCTGATCATATCTTAATTTCTCATTTGGTGCCCACTTTTTCATTTTCAAAAAATGATTACAAAGGGACATGAAATATTTTGTTGTGATAAGATGAATTTCTACAAGGGAAATGAAACCAAAAAATACTTGGAAATCTATGTCCGATATTTACAACCTATCATGAGAAGACAGATGAGGAGGGTCGAGCATTCTTCCGACACCCATAAATTCAGCAGCAAATTCTTCATCATTTTTTGCCAGCATATCCTTTAAGCTACATTCAATATTTCTTCCTTTCAGCACCCAATATCTTGGCTTTATCCTCTTTTCTAATGAATAGCTAAAATACCTAGGGTAGCCCACCACATCTCTTACTGGCCTCTCCATTGAGTTCACCAGGAATTCTATTTTTGGCCTCAGAACCTCCTCTACACTGTACCCGAGGAGAGGAGAAAATGTGCGTACCATAAATGCAATGTCTTTCTCTGAAAGCCCTAACTTCATCAAGTACATAATCCTGCAGTACATCAGCCGATCAAATTACAAAGATAATAACCAGAATGACACCTCAATTATTCAGTCACTCCACCACATGAGAAGAAAAACACTTCATGTTTCACTTCTCTTTTGATGCAATGTAAAATTACAAATGCAGTTTTAAGAAACTGGAAATTCAACCTAGGTTTTGCTGCAACTTATTTTCTTTTTATTTTTCACATCTGATAATCACAGAAATCTGAGTGTAGTAATAGAGCAGTGCCATGTTTATAAGATTCTAAAATCTAAAGCACTAAGAATTATTCTAGAATAGTATATTATATACTCACTTCCAGAAAATGACAAGGTACCCAAGTAATGTGCTAAATATTGATTTGGTGAGAGCAAACAATTATGATACTGGAACAACAGTAAACAAAAGATAAAAATGATGAGTCAGAGCAATACCGATGTGGTAAAGTTCTGTTAGTGTCAGACACAAGTAATTCCGGATACTTTCTGATAACCCTAGGAAGTAAAGTTTTAGAAACACCAATCCCACTAAGGAACTCAATCTTCCTCTGCAGAGTTTTATTAATGCTGGCAGCAAAAATTTCAGGGCAGCGGGCAAGAATTCTTCCAATAGTTTCTTTATCAAAACCCATATTTTCAAAGAACAGAACAACCTGTAGATAACAACGAGCAAGAGCTTATTGTATAAACAAATAAAAATGAAGCAGCAACAATAAGTATGATTATCTGCAGCTAAGACAAACAAAAAGGACTTCTAACAGTAACAGTTGAATCAAGAACTTTTTTCTTACCACAACATCATGAACTAACTATATTAGATAAAGGTAGGATAATTGAATAATCAAGCAAAAAAGGGCCGCATCGTGTTGAGATTTGACATATTAGTGGGGACAAGAACAGCATATTTGACTGGTAACTATTTCTAGCTGGACCAGATGACATGCTTCACAAAGCACCACTTTCAAATTTCAGGTCACTATACTTAACTTTTTCACATTCTCAGAACTTTACTCAAGCTTAGCCAGGTTGATATGATATATGCTTATGTGAGATAGCTAACAAATGTGAAGGATATAATGGCAATTAGGAGTTCAAATTCCAAACATCAAAATAAAATTTCCATTCTTGTTATGAACATACAACCAAAATACATTTGATGGGAACTGATACAAGATGCATGAGTGGTCGATCTGTGATAGTTAAACTAACAGAGGAAAAGAAAGGAATTAATCATTTAACAGACAACGGTTAGGTTTTAGGATGGATTAAAGCCAGGAAGCTGAGTACTCCTGGGATCCTGCATTGGTACTTGGCAGCATGGATAACATGTAAGATGGATGTGGAATTTAATTGAGTAGGTCACCTCTTTCAGGTAGTCCATAAACAATGTGGACAATTTATGATGAATGCTGCCAAGTCCATAGTCATCACTTTAGTTGGGAATGTGCTAGCGTTAACTGAGACCATGAAGGTATCTGATGGGGGAATATGAACGGTGAAAGCTATGCATGATTGTACATATGAAATAATTTTCAAACAGAAACTCTAAAGCCAAGACATAGAAAGCTATGCATGATATCAAATTAGAAATGGGAAATTCATATAGATATAAACACAAATTAGCATTGTCAAATTATAACATTTAGTAAAGCTTGAACTATAGCCATGGTTTTTTTTTTTAATAGAGAAAGAAATATTTTGATGAGAAAAGAGGGCAAGTACAACTACGGGAGGATAAGATATCTCCAAAACAGAAAAGTTAAGAAACTGCAAAAAAAAAAAAACATGGAGGTAAAAAAAACCATGCCCAATCTCTCTGCATATCAGAAATTGCAACTCCCTAGGAGCAACCACAAGCAGAACACCAAAGGGAAGCCATAAATGTAATCCTATCCCATAAACAAGTTCAAATCCAAGGAGACACCATTAAAGATGAGAGCATGTCGCTCCAACCCAATGCATCAGAGGACTGTATAAAGTATAAACTGCACCAAGCCACAGATCTTTAGGCTCCTTGTTTTTACCAAAACCTGTATAAGGGACCATCAAAACCTACTCCAAAGTGAAAGGACACATAATGCTCTCCAAGAATCCCAAAAAGATTAGTTTAAGAAATTAGCCGCCTTACAATGCAAAAATAAGTGTCCTACTAGCTCTGAACCAGAACTGCAAATAAAACACGTTAGAGAAAGAGAAGTGGCGAGGCCTACAAATCAGCAAGAAGTCATTGCTATTAATCATATTGAGTACTGCTGTTTATTAAAAAAAATGACCTTACAGGGAGCTCTGAAATCAAAAGTCCCAAGTTGAATTAGAGCCCTGAATAGAGTAGAAATTTTTAATGGATTAATAATCTAGAGAGCTGATAAAGTCAAAGAAAGCCTCTAAGAAAGGAACATTCATTCCCCACCAAGCGGTGTTCCAAAACTTGATACAAGTACAACTACAAAAGTTGAAAGTAACTGGCGATCTAAAAGAGGGACAAGCATGGGTTGCAGTGATAATTGGTCAGCGTCCCACCCATTTTGATCTAATCCATACTTAATATAAATTACTTGATGCCATCACAAGGTATTCTCTAAAGGAAAGTGCCACAGCCACATTCCCACCAAAGCAATGTTTTTAGACACCAAATTCTCAAGACCCAAAACCCCTTCTATCTTAACCTGGAACAGACCTCCTGGCTAACAAGATGATCTCTTCTCTGTCTGCCTACACAAACCGCGGAAAGTCCCCCAAAACATTCTCAATCCTTCGAGTCACTCCTACAAGAATCCAAAAAAGCGACATTAAAGGTAAAGGGGCATGCTAGACGAGCAAGTCTGAATGAAAGTAATCCAACCTCCCAAGGTGTAAAAGCACTATTTCAATTATCTAAACGCTTAGAAATCTTTTCGAGTACAGGATTTGAAAAAGAAATAGCCCAATGATTATCACCAAATGAAACTCCCAAGTAAGAGGCCACAGCAAAACTTCACAGCCAGCCAGAGAAGCAAAGAGAGAATCTGGATATCCATATTCAAATCAGCCAAAGCAGCCTTAGCCTGATTTATCTTTAAACCAGAAAGAGCCTCATAGAACTTAAGAAGAGAAACAATATTCACAAAAGTATCACTATTCTCCTATAGAAACAGCCATGGTAAAACAATAATGGCATACATATCATACACTTGATTAAAGCGAAAAAGAAATACCTGTAAAAAGTCTTTGGGCTTCCGTAGTAGTAGCTGAGGACTTTTAGCAATAACCTTATCCAACTTTTTGCTTTTAACTCCTAGTTCGGCAAACTGATCCACCATCAACTTCAACTTGCTAGTTGAACAAGCTAAAAGATGAGGTTGGCTTTTCAATGCACGGTCAATCAATGTCTTTGGAACCTATAATGAAGCATTCTATTATTAGTCCAGTGCTTCCATAAATCATTCTTCCAGTCAAACTAATGAAATATATCTTCCCTACTTACCCTACCCACTTACCCAGAATACAAGTACCACAAACACTGTTTTCAACAGAGACAAGCATATACATGGAACAAATTGAATTCCTAATAAGGCACCAAAAGGACCAAGTCACCAGCCATAATCATATGGATATGCCATAGGCAAATCTACATTCAAGGAAGTGTGCAGCATTGACTGCACTGAATTTCTCAAATAAGTATTTTGGCACAAAACTGCATGCTAAAGCCCTCCCTTAACGCCAAGGGTAAAATAAAAAAGATCATAGCCGGTGGTCTCACCTTCCAACTTCAAAAGAGTTGAAACACAACAAGAAAGATTGACCTATTTTGCTCCAAAATCAGTAATGCTATTACTTATTACAATTCATGAAGATTGCGAAGAACTGATTACATAATCAAAGAGGAGATTCATGGAAGAATACTTTCTCATTATATTAACTGGGAATTACTAATAACCAATGTTTTGAAAACCAAACCAATCATTGAACTAGTGAAAGGACTGATTCACAGTTCAATGGTTCAACCGTGACCGAACCTAAATATAATTTTATAATATATATATTATCATATTTTTATTTAATCTTCTTATACATATATATTACAAAAATTTAATATTTTAAATACATTTATATTTATTCAAATAAAAAATATTATTTTATTAATATAAAAATGCTACTAAGTAATTTTGAAGAATGAAGTTAAATAAATAAATAATAAAAAAATTAATGGAACACTTATAATAACTGAAATATATCTTTATATTATAAATATATTTTACATTAAATATATTTTATGTTATATATATTATACACCTTTTCAACGAAGTGATTGTGTTAATGCTAGGTCGTTGCCGCTAAACAACACGCTGTATGGCTCGAGTATAGTGTCAAATGAGCAAGAGTCGCTACATCGCCGCCTGAGTGTAGTGAAAAATAAGCAAGAGTTCCCACATTTTCGTGAACGAGTGTGGGTAAAGAGGCTAGTTCACAAAAGTATGATGCGTTTTGAAACTTAGAATATAAGCACACTTACAGGTAAATCAATAGAAATAGTTGACACTATGATTAGGAGGAGGATTAATTTTATGTGCTTACAAGAAACTAAGTGGGTTGGAGAAAAGGCAAAGGAACTCGACACTTCGGGTTTTAAGCTTTAGTACACTGACAAGGTAAAATCTAGAAATGGGGTAGGCATAATAATAGATAAGAATTGGAAGAATAATGTTGAGGATGTGATAAGGCTCGAAGATAGGATCATAGCTTAGAAATTTGTTGTGGAACAAGAGACTTTTAATGTTATCAGTGCGTATGCACCCCAAGTAGGGTTAGACGAGCACTACAAGATAAAATTTTAGGAGGATTTAGAAGATTTAGTTTAGGGAATACCATTAGGAGAGAAGATTTTTCTAAGAGGGGACCTAAATAGTCATGTGGGGAGCGAATCTAGGGAGTATGAGGGTTTGCAAGGGGGTTATGGCCTAGGAGTAGCTAATGAAAAGGGCAAAGCGATTCTAGATTTTTCAGTAGCGTTTGATTTTACAATAGCTAATACTTGTTTTAGGAAGCGAGAAGAGTATCTTATCACATATAGAAACGGGGGTTCTTACTCTCAAATTGATTTCTATCTAATAAGAAAATCTAATAGAAAGCTTTGCATGGATTACAAAGTCATCCCTGGAAAGAGCTTTGATTATCCAACACAGGGTTTTGGTTATGAATGTACGGGTTAAGATGAGAGTAAGGAGAAATTGTCGAGACAGAGAGCCAAGGATCAAATGGTGGCAACTAAAGGGCGGAAAACAAATGCCCTTTCAGAGGAGGATTATGGAGGAAGAGATTTGGGAGGTACAAGGGAGTGCTAATGATATGTGGAACGAGATGACTAAAGGGATTAAGAAGGTAGCAAAAGAGGCACTCGGTGAATCGAGAGGCTTTGGACCCAAGGATAAAGAATCTTGGTAGTGGGACGCAAGTGTACAAGATAAGATTAAGGTTAAAAGGAAATGTTATAAAGCTTGATACGTGTGTAAAAATGATGAAAATTGGGAAAAATGTAAGGCAGCTAAAAAAGATACTAAGAAGGCAGTGAGCGAGGTGAAAGCTAAAGCGTTCAATGGATTATATCAATCGTTGGGCACCAAAGACAGAGAAAGGAATATCTACAGGCTTACTAAAAGTAGAGAAATGAAGACTTGAATAAAGTGAAATGCATTAAGGATGAAGAAGGTAAAGTCTTGGTTACGGAACAAGACATCAAGGATCGATGGAATGGTTATTTTCACAAGTTATTTAATGAGGAACATGAGACATTAGGGGACTCGGACATTCTAAACACTAGAGAGGAGGACCAAAATAAAACCTTTTATCATAGAATTCGGGAGTTTGAGGTAAAAGAAGCATTGAAGAGGATGGACAATGAAAAAGCGGTCGGACCGGATAATATACTTGTTGCAGTATGGAAGTGCCTAGAAAAGAAAGGTATAAGCTAACTCACAAAACTGTTTAACGAGATAATGAGGTCTAAGAAAATGTCAAATGAATGGAGGAGAAGCACTTTAATCCCTATTTATAAGAACAAGGGAGATATACAAAACTGTGCAAATTATAGAAGGATTAAGCTCATGAGTCATACCATGAAGTTATGGGAAAGAGTAATTGAACGGAGATTAAGAAAAGAGACTCGTATTTCAGAGAATCAATTTAGTTTTATGCCTGGAAGGTCAACTATGGAAGCAATCTATCTTCTACGATGATTGATGGAGAGGTATCGGAGGAAGCAAAAAGACCTACACATGATTTTCATTGATCTGGAATAAGCCTACGATAGGGTACCGAGAGAAGTCTTGTGAAAAGCTTTGGAGAAGAAAGGAGTTTGTATCGCCTATATTCGAGCAATCCAATATATGTATGATGGGGCTAAAACTAGTGTGAGAACAGAGGGTGGGGTCACAGAAGATTTTCCTATAACTATAGGACTGCACCAAGGGTCAACTTTGAGTCCATATCTTTTTATCTTGGTCTTGGATATGCTTATTGCGCATATCCAAGAGTTGGTGCCACAATGCATGCTTTTTGCAGATGATATAGTCTTAGTTGGAGAGTCGAGAGAGGAAACAAATGGAAAGCTAGAGCTATGGAGACAAGCTTTGGAAGAACATGGCATTCGTCTAAGCCGGAGTAAGATGGAGTATATGGAATGTAAGTTTAGTAAGAAACGTGTTAATGCTAGCTTAGCGGTGAAAATTCGACATCATACCATACCACAAGTCACATAATTTAGGTATCTTGGATTTGTTATACAAAATGACAGAGAGATAGAAGGAGATATAAACCATATGATTCAAGTTAGATTGATGAAATGGAGGAGTGCTTCAGGAGTTATTTGTGATAGAAAAGTGCCTCTCAAACTTAAGGGTAAATTTTACCGCATAGCTATAAGACCCGCGATGTTGTATGGTACTGAATGTTGGGCGGTAAAAAGTCAACAAGAGCATAAGATCAATGTCGCGGAGATAAGGATGTTGTGCTGGATGTGTGACCATATAAGACAAGATAGAATTAGGAATGAATGCATTAGAGAGAAAGTAAGGGTAGCACATATTGTGAAAAAAATTGGAGAATCTCGCCTTAAGTGGTTTGGACATGTAAGGAGAAGACCCTTAGAAGCTCCTGGAAGAAGAGTAGATCAGGTGGAGGATAACCCAATAGCTAGAGGTAGAGTGATAACTATATGAAATGTAGTTATTTGTGCCCCATAATTGTGCTTTATAGAATGTTATGTCCTTGTTATTATGCATATATGGGAGATTTTATGCTTATATTGGTTGAATTTCCTTTGGATGTCTCTCTATATGATTATGAGCAATTTGTATGTATTCGTTAAATGATTAAGTGGATTTATAATTTGTATATAACTTGGTAATTTTGCTAATGTAGAATAGGCTTAAAACAGAGGAATTGGAGCGAGTAAAGGCTCAAAAGCTCAAGAGAAAACCAAGGAGACATTCCAGAAGAGAGCGCTACGGCACAAACTCAAAAGCTTAAGAGAAAACCAAGGAGGCATACCAGAAGAGAGCGCCGCGGCACAAAGGAGTGTGCGCAGCGGCGCAAAAGTGCATCATCAAAATTGCCATACTGAGACCCGAGGCTAGAGCGTTGCGGCACAAAAGAGTGTGCGCTGCGACCCTTTGTGACCGACTCAATGCGCGCCGCGGCACGAAGTAATGTGCGCCGCAGCGCAATGTACAGAACTGAGCCTATAAATAGAATTTTATTAGATTTTCTTAGGGATGGCTTTCTAGGTTAGAAAAGCTGCGCCTTGTTCTTCATTTTCTGAGGCTGAAAGAGGCCAAAGGAGCCAAGGTTGGAGGCTATCTTCCTCATGGAAGGAGATTCAAGCATCAATGACAATATCCATAAGCCTTTCCTCCTTTCTCCCTTTGTTTTCTTCTCTTTCTCATTCATTTGAGCATGTATTTTGATTTGTAATCATGTGTTCAATGATGTAGCAACTGTTTTATGGAATACTTTGAATCCTTTTTATAGATATTAATGATTTTGTTCTCCTTTGAGTTTGTATGGATGTATGGTTTTGTTCAATCATATTGTGCTTAATACTCTTGAGTGTCTAATCATCATTTAAGTGATTTGAGGGAATCTAATGAACCTAGACATAGGAATTTGAATTTGAGATCATATGTATGGTTGATGCATGTTCGATTCTATTCCAATGGCGAGATGAGTTGATTCACTAATGAGATAGAAATATACCTCTTAGCCATGCATAGCATGTGTTTGAGAATAAATCGTTCAAGAGTGGATTTTGTGTTAGCTCTCATGGAAACATAGTGAGTTGGGCAATTGAAACTATGGTTAGATGACCTAGACATAGGCTTTTAGCAAATGAAGATTCTCAAACTAACCTAATCATTTCATTCATGTTTATGAAAAGGATTGCATATTGTTGGTCAAAGTAAGGGGTGAAAAAGGATTTTCCTAAACTCTATCCATTATGTTATTTTCATTTATCGTTTTGTAGTCTTTAGTTTAATTGCTTTCCCCTATTTTATATGTTCTTGAATAGAATTAGGTACGCTATTGGTTAATACTTAGCATTGGAAGTAAACTTATCCTCGAAGGAACGATATTTACTTTTCACTTTATTACTTGAATGACTCGTGCACTTGCGACCTATTTTGGGACAAAAAAGTTTTTGGCGCCATTGCCGGGGATAAGACATTATTTCTATATTGCTAATATTGACAATGAGTTTGCTTAGTTCTAATTCAAGTTTTTATGTTTTGTTGATTGTAAATAGTTTTATTTTTAAGTTTTTATATTTTTGTTATTGATTTGCTTAAATATGTAGTTATAGTTTGATTTTGTGTTTTTGTTATGTTTTAGTTGTACATTCTGTATTTTAAGTTTGTAGGGATATCTTGTTGGTGCTGGAGGCCATATTGAAGCAAAAATGGCAACAAAAACTATTTCCCTGCAGAATTCTACAGGTTGAGTTCTCACGCCGCGGCGCAGTCTTCTGAGAGCCACGGCGCACGAGCACGTTTTCTGCAAAATTTTACGCACGCTGCGGCCCAGGCATGATTGCGCTGCAGCATAGCACCCTGTTTTTGCCTTTTTCTATTTATTTTCTTTGTTTTTCTTTATTTAGTATGCTCAGTGCTAGTTTGATTGCTATTTTGATATGCTCAGGTACCCTATAGACCATATGCAGCAAGGAACACATTCACTTTGGTTTGGGGGAGTATCTTTACATGTTTTCACCCTTAATGCTTAATGTTTACACATGCTTTGATATTTAAAGTATGTGCTAGTGAAAGTCATCATGCTTTCATGATTATATCCTGTTTTGACTATTACTAGTGAGTTGTTGATGCAAGATTCAATTTTTCGCACTTTGTACATGATGTTATGCATGCTTGAATGAAAAATAATGGATCTTTGGAATGCATGACATATTTCCATTTGCTAGTGTGTGATGGTTGGTCAATGATATAAATGCTTGGGAATTGCCCTCTGTTTTGTGAAACCATTCGCGATCTTGAAACATGTCAATGTAATCTGATTTGTTTTTATGCATGCTGTGTTTTTCGACTTAGATACTTGATTAACTTTGGAAAGATATGAGTGTTTGTTTAGAGAATGTTTATGAATTGTGCATGTGGAAGATTTCTTGTATTCTTGAAGTTGTTCTCCAACCCTCTTGAGGCGAAATCCTAAATTGTGTATGATTGAAGAAATAATTAAGGCATTGTTTGGACCGATTGAGCCTTTTCAAGCTTACCGTAACATGATTTTATCATAGGTCCCCTTTTGAAGCCTTATACTGTTTGGCTTATTTGTTTTTCATCACCATTGTGTTCGTTAACCTGTTAACCATTCTAATGCATGTGAAAGCATTGCATTTCTTCCTACCCCTATTGTTTGTTGAGTTCATAATGTGTTATTTCTTGAAGTGAGTTCAATGATTAGGGATATTATATCTTCAATACAAAATGAGCCTGAAGGAACCAGATGCAGTCAAAAAAAAGAAAAAAGCGTTACTTCGCAAAAATACAAAAAAAAAAAAAAAGAAAAAGAAAAAGAAAAAAATAGAAAGAAAAAGCAAAAGCAAAAGCAAAGCTTAAGAAAAGTAAAGTGTGAAAACCATCGAAAATGGTTCTGGCAAGTTTTCTGTATTCACTGTTGTATACCCTACGAAAATCATGTGAGGCTCATGACTTGAAATAACATGTTTACGTTTCTCAATGTCTGTTGTGTATCCTTTCCCTTTTGTTCTTCGCCCCACTATCATTGGCCTTACATTATAAGCTGTGAAAGTCCATCTTGATCCTCAGTTTTGTGTGATTTACATTAGTGGAGAGAGGGTTGGATTAGAATTTTGTGGATTCTTTGATTTGTATCCATGTGTAGGTTCATAAACTTATCCGAATGAGCATGATTTGAAAAAGATAAGTTTGACTTGCGTGTTTGTGGGAAATGTTATGTGCATGATTGGAAGCTGGATTGAGAGTATGTTTAGGATTATATATGTGTTGAGCTTAATTATGAGGCATGTGCATCTTTTGAGGGCTTAAACATTCATTGTGCACTGGTTATGGTTAAATGAAAATTGAAGTGTTGAATGCATGTGAGCATGAATTGATTAATGTGAGTTTACCTGATCGTACTTTATGTTGCTCAAGGACTAGTAACAACTTACGTTTGGGGGTGTGATAACTCTATGAAATGTAGTTATTTATGCCCCATAATTGTGCTTCATAGAATGCTATGTCCTTGTTATTATGCATGTATGGGAAATTTTATGCTTATATTGGTTGAATTTCCTTTGGATGTCTCTCTATATGATTATGAGCAATTTGCATGTATTCGTTAAATGATTAAGTGAATTTATAATTTGTATTTAACTTGGTGATTTTTCTAATGTAGGATGGGCTTAAAACAGAGGAATTGGAGCAAGTCAAGGCTCAAAAGCCCAAGAGAAAGCCAATAAGGCATTCCAGAAGACAGTGCCGCGGCACAAAGGAGTGTGCGCCGCGGCGCAAAAATGCATCATCAAAATTGTCATACTGAGACCCGAGGCTAGAGCCCCAAGGCACAAAAGAGCGTGCGGCCGCGACCCTTTGTGACCGACTCAATGCGCGCCGTGGTAGGAAGTAGTGTGCGCCGCGGCGCGATGTGCAAAACTGAGCCTATAAATAGAATTTTATTAGATTTTCTTAGGGATGGCTTTCTAGGTTAGAGAAGCTGCGCCTTGTTCTTCATTTTCTGAGGCTGAAAGAGGCCAAATGAGCCAAGGTTGGAGGCTATCTTCCTCATGGAGGGAGATTCAAGCATCAATGACAACATTCATAAGCCTTTCCTCCTTTCTCCCTTTGTTTTCTTCTCTTTCTCATTCATTTGAGCATGTATTTTGATTTATAATCATGTGTTCAATGATGTAGCAGCTGTTTTAGGGAATACTTTGAATCCTTTTTATGGATATTAATGATTTTGATCTCCTTTGAGTTTGTATGGATGTATGATTTTATTCAATCATATTGTGCTTAATGCTCTTGAGTGTCTAATCATCATTTAAGTGATTTGATGGAATCTAATGAACCTAGACATAAGAATTTGGATTTGAGATCATATGTATGGTTGATGCATGTTCGATTCTATTCCAATAGCGAGATGAGTTGATTCGCTAATGGGATAGAAATATACCTCTTAGCCATGCATAGCGTGTGTTTGAGAATAGATCATTCAAAAGTGGATTTTGTGTTAGCTCTCATGGAAACATAGTGAGTTGGGCAATTGAAACTATGGTTAGATGACCTAGACATAGGCTTTTAGCTAATGAAGATTCTCAAGCTAACCTAATCATTTCATTCATGTTTATGAAAAGAATTGCATATTGTTGGTTGAAGTAAGGGGTGAATAAGGATTTTCCTAAACTCTATCCATTATGTTATTTTCATTTATCGTTTTGTAGTCTTTAGTTTAATTGCTTTCCCCTATTTTATATGTTCTTAAATAGAATTAGGTAAGCTATTGGTTAATAATTAGCATTGGAAGTAAACTTATCCTCGAGGGAACGATATTTACTTTTCACTTTATTACTTGAATGACCCATGCACTTGCGGCCTATTTTGGGACAAACAAGTTTTTGGCGCCGTTGCCGGGGATAAGACATTATTTCTATATTGCTAATATTGACAATGAGTTTGCTTAGTTCTAATTCAAGTTTTTATGTTTTGTTGATTGTAAATAGCTTTATTTTCAAGTTTTTATATTTTTGTTATTGATTTACTTAAATATGTAGTTATAGTTTGATTTTGTGTTTTTGTTATGTTTTAGTTGTACATTCTATGTTTTAAGTTTGTAGGCACATTTTGTTGGTGCTGGAGGCCATATTGAAGCAGAAATGGCAGCAAAAACCATTTCCCTGCAGAATTCTACAGGTTGAGTTCTCACGCCGCGGCGCAGTCTTCTGAGCGCCACGGCGCACGAGCACGTTTTCTGTAGAATTTTGCGCACATTGCGACCCAAGCATGGTTGCGTCACGGCGCGGTGCAGCGCAGCACCCTGTTTTTGCCTTTTTCTGTTTATTTTCTTTGTTTTTCTTTATTTAGTATGCTCAGTGCTAGTTTGGTTACTATTTTGATATGCTCAGGTACCCTATAGACCATGTGCAGTAAGGAACACATTCACTTTGGTTTGGGGGAGTATCTTTACATGTTTTCACCCTTAATGTTTAATGTTTACATATGCTTTGATATTTAAAGTATGTGCTAGTGATAGTCATCATACTTTCATGATTATATACTGTTTGACTATTACTGGTGAGCTGTTGATGCAAGTTTCAATTTTCCGCACTTTGTACATGATGTTATGCATGCTTGAATGGAAAATGATGGATCTTTGGCATGCATGACATATTTCCATTTGCTAGTGTGTGATGGTTGGCCAATGATATAAATGCTTGCGAATTGCCCTCTGTTTTGTGAAACCATTCGCGATCTTGAAGCATGTCAATGCAATCTGGTTTGTTTTTATGCATGCTGTGTTTTTCCACTTAGATGCTTGTTTAACTTTGGAAATATATGAGTGTTTGTTTAGAGAATGTTTATGAATTGTGCATGTGGATGATTTCTTTTATTCTTGAAGTTGTTCTCCAACCCTCTTGAGGCGAAATCCTAAATTGTGTATGATTGAGGAAATGACTAGGACATTGTTTGGACCGATTGAGCCTTTTCAAGCTTAACCTAACATGATTTTATCATAGGTCCCCTTTTGAACCCTTATACTGTTTGGCTTATTTGTTTTTCACCACCATTGTGTTCGTTAACCTGTTAACCATTCTAATGCATGTGAAAGCATTGCATTTTCTTCCTACCCTTATTGTTTGTTGAGTTCATAATGTGTTTTTTCTTAAAGTGAGTTCAGTGATTAGGGGTATTATATCTTCAATACAAAATGAGCTTGAAGGAACCAGATGTAGTCAAAAGAAAGAAAAAAGCGTTGCTTTGCAAAAATAGAAAAAAAAAAAAAAAAAAAAAAAGAAAAAGAAAAAGCAAAAGCAAAGATTAAGAAAAGTAAAGTGTGAAAAGCATCGAAAATAGTTCTGAAAAGTTTTCTATATTCACTGTTGTATACCCTACGAAAATCATGTGAGGCTCATGACTTAAAATAACATGTTTATGTTTCTCAATATTTGTTGTGTATCATTTCCCATTTGTTCTTCGCCCCACTACCATTGGCCTTATATTATAAGCTGTGAAAGTCCCTCTTGATCCTCAGTTATGTGTGATTTACATTAGTGGAGAGAGGGTTGGATTAGAATTTTGTGGATTCTTTGATTTGTATTCATGTGTAGGTTCATAAACTAATCCGAATGAGCATAATTTGAAAAAGATAAGTTTGACTTGCGTGTTTGTGAGAAATGTCATGTGCATGATTGGAAGCTGGATTGAGGGCATGTTTAAGATTGTATATGTGTTGAGCTTAATTGTGAGACATGTGCATCTTTTGAGGACTTAAACAATCATTGTGCACTGGTTATGGTTAAATGAAAATTGAAGTGTTAAATGCATGTGAGCATGAATTGATTAATGTGAGTTTACTTGATTGTACTTTGTGTTGCTCGAGGACTAGCAACAACTTAGGTTTGGGAGTGTGATAACTCCATGAAATGTAGTTATTTGTGCCCCATAATTGTGCTTCATAGAATGCTATGTCCTTGTTATTATGCATATATAGGAGATTTTATGCTTATATTGGTTGAATTTCCTTTGGATGTCTCTTTATATGATTATGAGCAATTTGTATGTATTCGTTAAATGATTAAATGAATTTATAATTTGTATTTAACTTGATAATTTTCCTAATGTGGGATGGGCTTAAAACAGAGGAATTGGAGCGAGTTAAGGCTCAAAAGCCCAAGAGAAAGCCAATGAGGCATTCCAGAAGAGAGCGCCGCGGCACAAAGGAGTGTACGCCGCGGCGCAAAAGTGCATCATCAAAATTGTCATACTGAGACCCGAGGCTAGAGCGCCGCGACACAAAAGAGTGTGCACTGCGACCCTTTGTGACCGACTCAATGCGCGCCGTGGCATGAAGTAGTGTGCGCCGCGGCGCAATGTGCAGAACTGAGCCTATAAATAGAATTTTATTAGATTTTCTTAGGGATGACTTTCTAGGTTAGAGAAGCTGCGCCTTGTTCTTCATTTTCTGAGGCTGAAAGAGGCCAAAGGAGCTAAGGTTGGAGGCTATCTTCCTCATGGAGGAAGATTCAAGCATTAATGACAACATCCATAAGCCTTTCCTCTTTTCTCCCTTTGTTTTCTTCTCTTTCTCATTCATTTGAGCATGTATTTTAATTTGTAATCATGTGTTCAATGATGTAGCAACTATTTTATAGAATACTTTGAATCTTTTTTATAGATATTAATGATTTTGTTCTCCTTTGAGTTTGTATGGATGTATGGTTTTGTTCAATCATATTTTGCTTAATACTCTTGAGTGTCTGATCATCATTTAAGTGATTTAAGGGAATCTAATGAACCTAGACATAGGGATTTGGATTTGAGATCATATGTATGGTTGATGCATGTTCGATTCTATTCCAATGGCGAGATGAGTTGATTCGCTAATGGGATAGAAATATACCTCTTAGCCATGCATAGCGTGTGTTTGAGAATAGATCGTTCAAGAGTAGATTTTGTGTTAGCTCTCATGGAAACACAGTGAGTTGGGCAATTGAAACTATAGTTAGATGACCTAGACATAGACTTTTAGCTAATGAAGATTCTCAAGCTAACCTAATCATTTCATTCATGTTTATGAAAAGGATTGCATATTGTTGGTTGAAGTAAGGGGTGAAGAAGGATTTTCCTAAACTCTATCTATTATGTTATTTTCATTTATCGCTTTGTAGTCTTTAGTTTAATTGCTTTCCCCTATTTTATATGTTCTTGAATAGAATTAGATAAGTTATTAGTTAATACTTAGCATTGGAAGTAAACTTATCCTCGAGGGAACGATCTTTACTTTTCACTTTATTACTTAAATGACCTATGCACTTGCGGCCTATTTTGGGACAAACACAGAGGACGACTAAGAAAGAATATAAGTGAAATGATGTAGCCGACCCCACCTAGTAGGAAAAGACTTGGTTGTTGTTGTTGTTATATTATACACCTTTAGATGAAAAGGATATATAATATAACTATAAAATGTTAAGACTATAAACCACAATTAAGTGGTGGTCTGGTGGTAGAACGTGTTCTCACCCACTGAGAGGTCGTGTATTCAACACTCGTCTCCCTCACTTGAGACATTTTATGCTAAATAAACTGAACTGGTCAACTGGTCAAGCCATAACTCGTTCACTGGTCGGTTTGACCAGTTCTTTACCTGGTTTACCGGTTCTTTACCTAGTTTACCAGTTCTTTACCTGGTTTTAAAAATACCAGTTCTATAGATTTGACTAAACCGGCTAGTAGACTGGTATACGGTTGAACCTACCAGTCCAGCCCGGTTTTCAGAACACCGCTAATAACAATGGTAATGAGTTGATTGTGCAAGTGAAATGATGTCAGACTAAGAAATATTGCCATGTACAAGTATAAAATTTTGCTGTTTATCTTGAATTAATTTTATCATCATCGCTCTCTGATCCTCTTCGCACACGTGTTGTTGGCTGTGTACACTCGTAGCAGCTCTGGGATGAAGTTCATGCGTACTTCAAGTCCCAAAATCATGCAAAGGTAAATCAGTACCGTTCTGAACTCCGCAATACCAAGAAGGGCTCGCATTCTATTTCAAAGTATCTTCTGCGCATCAAAGCACTAGTAGACTCCTTAATCTCAATTGGTCATCCAGTTTCTCTTCAAGATCATATTGACATCATTCTTGAGGGTCTTCCTATAGAATATGATGCATTTGTCACGTCTATTGCTAGCAGACTTGATCCATACACCACTGGAGACATTGAGTCTTTGTTGCTATCTCATGAGGCCAGAATAGAGAAGAATATCCTCGCTGTTTCAAATGTCTTTTCAGTCAATATTGCTCAGGCCAACGGTGGTAATTCTCTACCCAATTCTTCAACCAAGCATGTTGTAACACCTACACAATCCTTCAGCTCTATGAATCAACCATCTCTGAATTTAAATCAGAATGTTCAGCCTTTGCCATCCCCACATCAAAATGTTCAGTCTTTGCCAACCCCACCTAGTTTTGCTCCAATGCATCCACAAGGAGTGTTACAATCAGGTTTCAGTTCTGACCAAAATCAGTTTGGTACTCATTCTTATCAACAAAATTTTAATAGAGGAGGAAGAGGTGGTAGATTTAGTTATAGAGGAAGAGGACGTGGTAGGTTTGGCTCTAACTACAAGATTGTTGTAGTTTGTCAAGTTTGTGATCAGCCTGAACATTCTGCTTCAGTGTGTTACTATAGATTTGATCAAAATTATGGTCAAGGACAAGGTTCACAACCAGGACTTAGTTTTCAACAGCAAAGGTAGAATTTTCAGCACTCACAAATGCCTTCACAGTCCCTGCAGCAGCAACAACTGCCTCTGCAGTCTCTGCAGCCATATTCAGCTCAGTTAGCATACTCAGTTACTACAATTAGGGCCAAGTTCCTCATTTTATCCATCTCAGTTTCAGCCTCAACAGCTTTCATCTCAGTTTCAGCCTCACTAGCTTTCATCTCAGTTTCAGTCTCACCAGCCCTCCTTACTGTAGCATCAGTCACTACATTCTAGTGCTGGTCCATACTAATACTCCACTCAACCTAGACATGCTATGCCTATGCTGGTTTCAGCTAATCCATTTACCAGCTATACAGCACAACAAATGAACCCCATGGCCCTGTTAACCTCTGCTACACAGAGCTCTAATCAAGCTTGGCATCCTGACTCTGGTCCAACACATCATGTCACTACAGACCCTGCCAATCTGCAGCAGAGACAAGATTTTCCTAGTTCAGATCAACTTTTAATGGGTAATGGTCAAGGCCTTGAAATTCAGTCTATTGGTTCATCTAAAATGCCTCCTTTCAATTCTACTATTTCTCTCTCTCTAAATAATTTACTTCTTGTTCCGTCAATTACCAAAAATCTAGTGAGTGTTAGTAAATTCGGCCGAGATAATTTTGTTTACTTTGAATTTCACCCCTTTCATTGTTTTGTGAAATCTCAGGCCACAAACGAGACACTGCTGGAGAGTTCTCTTGGACCTGATGGTTTATACACCTTCCACAGTTTCTCCTTGCCTCGTGAGCCTTCACAATCTGCAGCTTCAGCACCGTCATCTTCTGTTTCAAGTTGTTCTTTAGGATTTCAGCCTATTGTAAATACTGTCAATAAATCAGCAACTGTAAATAATGACTCTTCATTTTCTGCAAATGTAGTTCCTATACGTTGTGGCATTGTAGGTTAGGACATCCCCATTTAGATGTAGTCAAGTCTGTATTACACTCTTGTAATCTTCCCATTTGTAATAAAATGGATTCAGAATTTTGTGCTGCATGTTGTCTTAGCAAAACACATCGTTTACCTTCTCAACTTTCTACTACTATATATCAAGAACCCTTTGAGCTAATTTTCAGTGACTTGTGGGGTCCAGCCCCTATTCAGTCCTCCAGTGGTAATTTTTACTTCATCTCCTCTGTCGATGCTTGTACAAGGTTTCCTTGGCTTTATCCTCTTAGACAAAAATTAGAGGCTTTTTCAGTTTTCAAACAGTTTAAGGCAATGGTTGAACTTCAGTTTAATAAAAAGATTAAATCTGTCCAAACAGATTGGGGGGGGGAGTTTAGACCCTTTTCAAAGTTTCTTGTTGATTTAGGAATTAACCATTGTCTTATTTGTCCTCATACTCACCATCAAAATGGCAGTGTTGAGCGCAAACATAGACAAATAGTTGATATGGGTCTTACTTTATTGGCTCAATCTTATTTGCCTCTTAAATTTTGGGATCATGCCTTTCTTACTTCAGTTTATCTCATTAATAGGCTTCCCACCACCGCTCTTCAAAACCATATTCCTTACATCAAACTTTTTAATGCAAGTCCTTATTATAAGTTTCTAAAGGTGTTTGGGTGTGCATGTTACCCCTGTTTGAGGCCTTATAACAGACACAAACTATAATTTAGATCTAGTGAGTGCATCTTTTTAGGCTATTCCTCTATCCATAAGGGTTATAAGTGTCTTTCTTTGGATGGCAGAATTTATATCTCCAAGGATGTTCTTTTTAATGAGTTTTGTTTCCCATATTCAGAGTCTCATCACTCTACAGCTGCTACAAAAATTACTGAAATTCCATCTGGTTCTCCTATCCTTCCTCCTTTTCTCAGTTTCATTCTCCTTTTACTAGCAACTCACCAGTTTTTAGTAGTTCAACTCATTCTTCTACTGCTTCTTTACCTACTACTTCTGGTTTAATTCCTGTTACTGGTTCTGGTTCTGATTCTGCACCTGCTATTGAGTCTACTTATTCTAATTTAATTCCTGTTACTAGTTCTGGTTCTGATTCTGCATCTGGTTCTGTTTCTGCATTTGAGTCTAATGATTCTGGTTTAATTCCTGTTACTCGTTCTGGTTTGGTTTCTGCACCTGTTTGAGTCTACAAATCTTAATCCTGGTTCAGAACTGTCCAATACCACTGTTGCTGAATCAGAATCTGCAAACACTCACCCTTTCACTACCTCAGATTCTGATTTTCAACCTGCACATCCTTCTAATCCTCAGGTTGTTCCTGTGTATACTCACCCCATGCAAACAAGATTCAAATCTGGTATTGTTAAACCAAGAATAACTCCAACTCTTCTTCTTGCTCATCTTGAACCTAATTCTGTCCAAGAGGCCTTCATCAGTCCCAAATGGCATGAAGCCATGACCGTTGAGTATGATGCACTAATTAAGAATCAGACTTAGACATTGGTATCACTTCCACCAAATAGGACTGCAATTGGCTGCAAATGAGTATTTTGTGTAAAAGAAAACCCTGATGGTTCTATTAACAAATACAAGGCCAGGTTAGTGGCTAAAGGGTTCCATCAACAGCCTGAATTTGATTACACAGAGACCTTTTCACCAGTGGTTAAACCAGTGACAGTGAGAGTTGTGCTTACGCTAGCACTCACTCAACAGTGGGAGTTATAGCAGCTTGACGTAAATAATGCATTCCTCAATGGTTATTTACAAGAGGAGCTATACATGCAGCAGCAACCTCCAGGTTTTGAAGATTCAAATAAGGGACTGGTTTGCAAGTTGAATAAGACACTCTATGGGTTGAAACAGGCCCCTAGGGCCTGGTTTGAGAGATTGGCAGCTTCTTTGATCAGTTTTGGCTTTAAATGTAGCCGCTGTGATCCCTCTCTTTTCATTCAAATCAGTTCACAGCATATTACCTATGTTCTAATATATGTGGATGATATCATTGTGACTGGAAGCTCACCCACTTTGGTACAGCAGCTGATTACTAAGTTAAATGGAGAGTTTGCTTTAAAGCAGCTAGGGAAACTTGATTATTCCTTTGGAATAGAAGTTCAACACTTGTCTAATGGGTCTATTCTTCTCAATCAGAGTAAGTATATTAGAGATTTGCTGGAAAAAGCTAAGATGTCTGATGCCAAAGGCATAAGTACTCCCATGGTGACTAAAAACAAGTTGTCTAAACTTGGAAGCAACTATATTGAAGACCCTCAGCTATATAGGTCAGTAGTTGGTGCCTTACAGTATGCAACAATCACTAGACCTGAAATCTGCTTTAGTGTGAACAAAGTCTGCCAGTTTCTAAGTTCTCCACTTGAGGATCATTGGAAGGCTGTTAAACGCATTTTGCAGTATCTTAAGAGTACTATTACTCATGGTCTGCTAATTCAACCTGCGAGATCATCTAGGTCACTTGCTCTACATGCCTTTTGTGATGCTGATTGGGTATCAAATCCGGATGATAGAAGGTCAACTTCTGGATCATGTATTTTCTTGGTCCCTAACCTCGTTTCTTGGTGGTCAAAGAAGCAGACCTTAGTAGCTCGATCCAGTACAGAGGCCGAGTATCGCAGCCTTGCAGCCACAGCTACAGAACTGATCTGGATTCAGTCACTGCTGCAAGAACTTCATGTTGATGTTCCAGCTCCAGTTGTTCACTTTGATAATCATTGTACAGTCCTACTTGCTCATAATCCAATTCTTCATGCACGAACTAAGCATGTGGAATTGGACAGACATATTTTTTGTACGAGAGAAGGTCCTCAACAAGAGCCTGGTGATCTGTCACATTCCAGCATAAGACCAGACAGCTGATTTGTTTACCAAACTATTGTCAAGTCTTAGATTCTGTACTTTGAGAGACAAACTCAGGGTGTTTGATAAATTTGCTTTGCAACACCCACCCTGAGTTTGAGGGGAGCATATTAGAGTATATTGTGTTAGTTGTTGAATATTGTTAATATAGTTAGAATGTTCTAGAGTTCTAGAGGTTAGTTAGAATATTATCTTATTACGTTAGTTAGTAACAGAATCAGTTAGGTTAGTTGAGCTTCTGATAGAGCTTCTGATAGCTGTTTAAATACAGCTGTGTGTACACTGTTGAAACTGTCAATTACAGTTTACAGTTTTCAGTTTCTAGAGAATTATCATTCTCTCCTCTCTCATTCTTTCTTTCTTTTGCTACACGTTTCTATTTTCTCTTTCTCACTTGATATGAATTTCTAGAAATGCCTAATTAAAACTTATAAAGAACACTTTCAGGCATTAAATTTGACATTACAAAAGCATATCTTATGGTGGCAGTGACTACCTAGTATGTACACTAACTTGACACTCTGGACTTCACCCATATGACTATGTTTTATGACGGTATACAAAGGATATCAAACTTCTGAAATACAATGCGTTAATTCTATTTCAAGTTGGCATCTTATACATAAGACTGTTCAATTTCACTATAGAATATGTTTTCATGTAACAAAACAACAATTCAAATTAATTTCCTTGGTTTGCTTTTAGTGATAATAACTCAACTTACATAAATACAGCAACAAAAGCATACATCATATGGACACAAGCATTCATGACCCAACAAAATCATACCTTTTCAGAATAAAAAAAGGCAAGGACCTCCTTATAGTTCCCTTGAATGCTTGTAGATAGAACCCAAGGAAATCTTAGCAACAACTTGGCATAATCTCTATCCACCACATCAATCTACAAAAGAATATATTAGTAATTTCTTAATCTAAGGTAGAAAATGGCATTAAGAACATGCACTGCATTTAATTCCAAGTCCAAAGTACTTATGTTAGCAAAAGAGAAGTGTTTATGATATTGAAATCACCATTCACCACCATAATCACCTTAAGAGCAATTAAAGGGCACACATATAATAAAGGTGTACATTAAAGAATTAAAACATGGTAAATTTGGCTAAGTAATTACTTCAAGTTTCAAGAAGTAAAAACCTTGAGAAAAAGAAAACTTGTAGAATCAAGGGAGTAGAGACAAAATCCATCAAAATGCACAGTTGAGTTGAGAAAAAGACAGAGCACCAAAATGCAGCTTTCATGAAAAGAAAAACTGAAACTCTAAACACTAGAATAAGTAACTTGGATTTTGTGCCTATACAGCTCACATATTGAAGCCAGGATAAAATTGATGTACCTCCTTCAAGGCTAGGACTCTATTTTTAAGGACTTGAGCATTCCACAGCAGAATGGGAGGAAAACCCACTATTATGTTTGGGATGCGATATCTGGGGATTCCAATATTCTCAAGAAATTCCACTATAAGTGCCATGTGATTATCTACTGATAACAAAAGTAGACGAGGAAATGATTCAATTAAATAGTGGAAAGCGGCATCTTTGGAAGCTAGCATGTTTAGACCTCCACGCCTTGCTTCAACCTAAGGCAAAAGAGGGGGGGAAAAAAAGCATCTTACAAGGCTTGAATGTTTGAATTTGAATTGTGAACAGAAACAAAATAGGAAAAACAAAGAACAACTCAAGTTTGATAAGCATAGGAAAAGGGGATTTGTGATATATACAAGACCTTTTCAAAAAAGGACAAAGTATGTTGTAGGTCTTCATCAATTGGAATTGATAAGTGCAGCATCATGTGGCGAATATTTTTGATGAGGAGGTCATCGCAAAACAAGAGTTGCTTCATAGATGTAACCTTGTGTATGAGAGATGGGAGCGTCTCAGCGGATAGATACCTGGCGACATTCATAGATGAAGAGAGAGTGAAGCCGAGACTCTCTAAGTATGCAACTTTCCCGTTGTCACCTTTGTGAGCAGCAATATGGAGAAGCTTGTCCTTGAAGTTTTGTTTATCGGAATCAGAATCGGAATCCCACAAGGAGAGCTGGTCCAAATCCTTGACCCCCTCGACCAACATGTTCAAATAAGCGGGTGAGTTTGATGCAATGGATACTGAATCGTCCTCGAACACCCCGAATTGCTGAAGAAAAGTTGAAACAGCCGTACGAGCTTCCTGCAGTTCGGATTCTGAGAGTGGCGAACCACAACGACAACAATGACTGCTTCTTGATCTTGATCTTGTTCTTGTTTGATAATCATGAAATTGAAATTGAGACTTAGGTTTGAATGTGAATGTGAATGTGACGCAGTTGCTGAACAAACTCTGGTGCCTCTTGTGTGGAAAAGAAAGTGGGAGAAAGGAATTTGTGTGAATTTGAAGCAACTTAGATAACATGTTGACATTAAGGAGCAAAGCTACAACTACAACAATTTCTTTGTTTCTCAAATTATTAAGGCCATCACCTTCACCTTGCTTTCAATTGCTAACAAGTCATAATCTGAAACAACTCCAACCTGCAGCAAAAATTTTAAAAAAGGAAAATGTCCAATGAGGAATTGAAACAATACAGTTGCAGTAGTTGCATTTTAAAATCAAGGCCAGATAACAGGATATGGTTAGAGACAACATCTCTTAATAATTTTGACAGAAAGTGAAGAGTTCTATTTGCCTTAAATACAATAATGAGTGGCTGAAAAAAAAAAGGTCCAGAGTATTGATTTATTCTTTTATGCTGTCGGAAAGATGAATATATCCAAACAAAAGAAAACATTGTTTATCGTTCTACAACAATGTATGTAAGTTACCAGCAATATTTAGAGCAAGGTGTAAAAAGGGGAAAAAAAAGGCCTCTGCATTTTCAATCATGAATCTTCAGCTGGGGGCACCTCACTCAGATCCAGTCCCATAATGGGAAAACATAATGGAACAAATTTAGCATCCATGGCCCTTATGTTCACTTCAACTTTCAGGCCAAAAAAGTTAATTAAGGAGAATGGTGCGTAATTGAGATATGGGATTTGGATTCCACTGCTAGAACAACATGAAAAATGATCACATCCTCAATGAAACAAAAGTAAACTAGTATGAAGGAATTATAATAACAGCATATAAACACACAAAGTGTACCCTTTTATCATATAAAACAGCAAACAACGAACAAAAACCTGAATACAGACAACAATAAAAGGTAAATCCTGTGAAAAGGGTAGTAAATTTACAAGTTCAAAATAAATCCGGATGCCAGTAAACAAAACCGCTCATAAAATGAGATAATTAATAGATTCAAGACATCAAATTCACAAAAACACAGCACCTATCAGTATGACATGAGGATTGGATCGAATCATCGAAATTGAATATATTACACTGCATATCGTACTGAATAAATGAAAGGAAATCAAATCTAATGTAATGGAAAAAATGTAAAAGCGATGATTTAGCAACGAAGAAAGAGATTAATGGGAAAGGGAAGTTGAGGATACCTTGCGAACGTAACCGTATTCACTCTCCTTCTCGGAGTCTTCGAAGGTGGTCAGGCGAGCTCCGTAAACGGCAGGCATTTAATGAGATATGGATTAGGGGCTTTGTGAGCCAGTCTTAGTGGACTGTCTCATCAGACGATGGCTTAAAAAAAATGGGCTAAAAATGAGACTTAGTGGGTTGGCCTTGCGCGATAGCCCAGGTCTAACCGTGACATTTACCTCCACCAGTCCCCACTCACAGCCACTCAACTGAAAGTCTGAAATGGAACGGGTTGTCTAATATGCACCGTTAACCTATATTTGAATGTGTTTTTTATTAAAAGAACGAAACGGAATAGGTGGGAATGAAACGAAAAGTAATAAAATAGAATGGAACATAATTTTTATTTTCTTTGTTTGTAAGTTTCATTAACGAAATGAAATTACCTATGTGTTCCTCTCATTCTACCTCAATTTTGAGGGAAACAAAAGTTAGGCATTTAAGGAGAAAATGGAAAAAATGATTCCTCATGTATTCCATTCAGTTCCTATGTATTTTAAAACTCTCAAATAAAGAAAATTATTTCTATTCCTTTCATTTCCTTTTCATTTTCTTCATTACCTATCATCTAAACATAGTGTTAGACAAGTAGTGCAGCACTATGCACCAAGTTGTAGATGTCATATATTTATTAATTTATTAATATAAAAAATCAACAGTTGAGATTAAAAAGGTAAAATGAGTAAAGAGGTAAATCGAATGTCACCACCGTCACCCTAGTCGCTGATGATTTCTACTGAACCAGTCAGTTTAATCCCCTTATGCTCCGAATCCAATGACCTCCCACCTTGCACCAACCAGCAACCTCCCACCCAGAATCCAGTGACCCAAAGCCTTCAAATCCAACCTCTGTAACCAAACTATTACCACCGTCTCAACAATCACCAACTCAGTAGAACTCGCGACCACTCACCACCCCTCACTGTCATAGCCACATGAATCAACAGCCATGAGCAGAACATCTCGCCATCAAAGCGGAAGTCACCGACCCAGTAGATCGGAGCTCCTACTATCATTGCCGCATCCAAACCCAGAAATAGATCCAAGCCGTGAGCTCCACCGGAACCACGCCCTCGTTCTCCAATGAGTCCATCTCGTTTTTTAGCACTTACGACTGAACCCATCACCCCCACTACCAGAAAACCAACCCAATGAACTCCACCATTGTCATCAAAACCAGAACCCATCGTTTCGCAAATCCGGCATGGTGGTTAATTGTTCTTATATTAGGAGTAGAGTAAATCATCACTTTAATCTCGTAATATTCCATGACATAATATTTTAGTCTTTAAAAAAAATTGCACATACGTTAGTCCTAGAAGGTTTTGAAATTCTATCACGTTTCTGTTAACCACACGCGCGTATGAGATGCTAACAAAATTACTTAATTGTCATGTTAAGTGTCATCTAGGATCTCATCCATCCAAAGCATTTTTTCTAACAAAACATCTTATCAAAATGCATCGTTTTAATTTCTCCAATTCTTCATAATTCACCCTAAAAAATTTAGCGCCCTACTTATGCAAAACTTAACCCCAAATAAACTTTAATTTGTTTCCCTAAATATTCTAATTAAAATCACCACGTCATAGTGGGTTGAGTTGTGATTGTGAGAATCAAGAACATCAATTGGTGCTTTTGAGGTGCGAATCGTGTAGCTGCTGCTGCCTTCCTCAAGTACGAACTTAGCACATGTTTTTACTCCAAAGATTCTCCATGTGTGGAAACCTTGCGTGATTCATGGAAGACAAAAGTGGTCCTTCTCCTTCTTTATATTTTTTTGGTTATTGGTTATATTGTTTCCAGTGGTCCCTCTATTAGTTTGGTATAATTAAAGTTTTTTTTTTTTTTGTCTGTGTTTGGTGTGATTAAGATAGTGTTTCTTGTGGTTCTTTCATAATATTTATTGGTTTTATTTGTTTGTTTGTGTTTCTTTATTTGGATGCATAGCATAATGGCAGACAATGTGGACCTAATTTTATACCTAGGGGGTTAGTTTAATAGAACTAAAAATAAGTATATTCATGGAGAAGTTGAAGTATGGAGACGTTTTGACTTGGATTATTTTTCAGTTCCTATTATAAACTCATTGTTTAAAGAGCATTACTTTGGTGTGGAGGCATTATATGAACAATGTTTTTGGCTTGTTCCTGGGTTGTCTTTGAGAGATGGCTTAAGGTCATTAAACAATGATAAGGATTCGATAGAGTTGATGAAAGTATGTGCTCAGTGGAAGGAAGTAGAGATTTATTTTGACAAATGTGTGACAAGGAATCCACCACTAGAAGGAGAAAGTGGTGGGGTAGGGTTATAGTAGGGTGGGGAAGAAGAACCTGAAGTTGTAGAGGTGCTATAGGAACAACCTCTGCAGGTCATATATCCACTTAAAGGTGCACTTGTTGATGGTCAACCTGGTGATGGTGAACCTAGTTATGGTGAACCTGTTGATGGTGAACCTACTAATGGTAACTTATTGGTAGTGAACCTGCTAATGGTGAAGGTGCAAATGATGAAGCTGCTGCTCCTAATGCAACAAATGGTGTAATTAGTGAAATTGATCACCCTAACCCTATTGATGCAATTGGTGAAGTTGTTGCCAATCACCCAAATCCTACTGGTGCAAGTGGTGAAGCTGTTGCCAATCACCCTAATTCTATTGGTGCAATTGGTGAAGAATTTGCCAATGACCTTACTGCTGCTCAACCTGAATCTGCTGCCAATGGCCCTGCTGTTGCCAAGCGCCTTTCCTTATGTAGAATTCATGCTACTGCTATTGCCAGTCACTCTGCTACAGCCAATGACCTGCTACTGCCAGGCGCCCTACCTAATGCAGAATTCACCTTGCTGTTGCTGCTAGGCGCCTTTCCTCATATAGAATCCACCTTGCTGCTGCCAATGACCCTGCTGCTACCAAGTGCCCTTCCTCATGCAGAATCCACCCTGCTACTGATGATAATGCACATGATAAACATGTAGATGAGGGTGCACAGGAAACCACTGAAAGTGATTATGATGATACTGAAGATGATGAAACATATAGACCAGGGGTTGAATTTTTTGAAACCACAGAGGATGAGGTGGACCATAAGTATGTGAACTCTACTAATAGGAGAAAAGGCAAAGATGTAGACAATGAAAATGTGACAACCAAGGTTCACAGAAGGAATGACAGGTTTAGATCACATACACAGTTTCAAGATAGTGCAGAAGATAAATGGTATTTCGAGGATTGTCTAGAGATGTACCAATCTGATGGGGAATACAATTCCAATGAGGTCTACCCTCAATTTAATGTCTCTGCAGGTTTTGGAGAAGTTTCACTAGAGTTGGGAATGGAATTCTAAAATCTGGATGTGTTCAAGGAAGCTGTGAGAAAGTATAATGTGGAACTAATGAGGTAGTACATGTTTATGAAGAATGATAAAGTAAGGGCTAGAGCTAAATGTGTGAGGGAAGGGTGTCCATGAGAGGTTTTTTGTTCTTGGAGTAATGAAATAGGAAGTTTTCAAATTAAAACTTTGTGTGATGATCACACATATTGTATGCAATTTAGGAATACTAAAGCAACTAGGCACTGGATTGCAAAGAAGATGGTTTTAGAGAAGAGGACTAAACCTCATTTGATAGCCAAGGAAGCATATCATCACATTAAAGAAGAATTCAATGTCCACTGTAATGATGTCAAAACACATAGGGCCATGAAGATATCAAAGGAATTGGTAGAAGGCTCAGAGAAGGAGTCATACTCAAAGTTAAGGGATTATATGGATGAGTTAGCAAGAACTAACCCTGGTTCCACTTTGAAACTACTAGTGGACCTACAAGAATGCCTTCCTTTAAAAGATTTTATGTGTGTTTGGATGCTTGTAAGAAGGGTTTGAAGGTTGGTTGTAGGCCCCTCATAGGCTTAGATGGGTGTCATCTAAAATGGTATTATGGAGATCAACTCTTAACAGCTGTCACCATGGATGGGAATAATGCTTATTATGTGATTGCATATGCAATTGTGGAGATAGAGACCAAAGACTCTTGGAAATGGTTCTCGGAGATTTTGTTGGATGACATTGGAGACTATAGGCAACATGGATGAGAGTTCATCACTGATCAACATAAGTTATGCTTTGTTTGAATTCAAATTGTTATTGTATATATTTTGCTTGTTTGGTTTTCCATTGATTGAGTTTTGTCAATCACTATTTTTGTTTAGGGTTTATTACCTGCAATGGAGGAGGTCATGCCTGGAGTTAGACACAAATTTTGTGTTAGACACATACGGTCCGACTTTTGCAAGGTATTCAAGAATAAGGATATAAGATACATGATTTGGGAGATTGCTAGGGCAACTACTATGCAGGAATTTAAGCAGAAGATAGAGGTTATGAAGAGTAAGTTTGAGATTGCTTGGAAGTGGTTATGCAGAATTCCACCTGGGCATTAGAGTAAGGCAGGATTCTCACCATTCACCAAATGTGACAATTTGCTGAATAATAGTTGCGAGCAGTTCAATGGGGCTATAGTTAAGTACATAGGAAAGCCAATACTCACCATGGCTGAGGAAATAAAGACTCACATTATGATGAAGATGGCAAATGAACATTTAAGGCTAGCAAGATACACAAACTCAATCACACCAAAAGCTCAGAGTAGGTTGGAAGGAAATAGAAAAGCAAATAGATATTAGACACCTATATGGACAGGAGATCCTGCAGGATATAAGTGTGAGGTTGTATGTCAGCCTAGAAAATGTACAGTAGACAATGGTGAAAGAACCTGCTTCTGCAGGCAATGGGATTTGAGTGGAATCCCTTGCATGCATGTCATAGGAGCACTTTCCTACAGCAATCTGTAGCCAGAACATTTTGTGCACCCATGGTATTCAATGGATACCTATCATAAGTTGTACGAGCATTACATTTAGCCTGTTGTAAGCCAAGAATATTGGAAGACAACCAATGGGGAACTAATTGGTCCACCACCATTTAAGAGGCAACTAGGCAAACCTAAAAAGCAAAGGAAGAAGGACCATGATGAACTTGAAAACCCGTACAAGCTAAAGCGAAAGTATAGGGAAACTAAGTGTGGAAAGTGTGGAAGGACAAGTCATTATAGTAGAGGTTGTCAGCTAGCTCCAGTGAATGAAATAAGGAAAAAAGTGAAGAAGACAAGAGACTCCCAACCTGAACTTGAGCTAAATACTCAACAATCTCGAGCTAATGCAGATTCTGTATCACAGCAGCAGGTAAAAAAATCTCTTTCCATGTTAGGTTTTGTTATATTTTTGTAGACATATTTTGGCTAATTATTTTCCATTACTTGATAAATATGCAGTAATGGGTCTCAGGGATTGGCAATACACCCTCTACAGGACCAAACTTCAAGCTACCTACACCATTCACAGAATCAGGATCTAGACCATCTCAAGAAGTAAGGAACCTGCCTGGAAATATTCCTATAGTAAATTTCGATTAGAGAGGCATACCTTGTGTGACTAGAGAAACCCATAGCAGCAGATCAAGACAATAGCACAAGGTTGTCTTCAATTATTTCATCACAAGATTCATCCAGCAGCAGTGGACCTACTGCAACTGAACCATGACAAGCTTTATGTTTTTGTGTTTTGGGTGTAATGTAATGAACCATGACTTGGACTTTAGATTTTGGATCTTCATTTTTTTGATTTTTGGATTAAGCACCATGTTAGATGTTGTCTTGTAATGGTAACCTATGTGGGGTTGACACATTTTTCTATGTTTTTTGCTTTCTGGTATTAATGAATAGACAAATTATATAGTTATATGCAATCTATGGAAATGATCATGATATGTTATTCTGTACATAATTTTTGTTTTCCAATATTAATGAATACATAAAGTAATGAAGTATTATTATGTAGACAATTGCTTCCAACTCAGATTCCATTAATCACATTATAATAAACTGAACAATTACATCATAGTTGTGAGATAGTTGATTCACACAATGAATCATTCTCAATCCCATTTATATGCTAAACAAACCATAGCAAATAAAACAAAAAGAAACAAAATTCCACTCTCTAGTTTTCATTTTTTCAGTTTTTCCTCATACAGCAGAATTCTATTCCTAAGTTCACTATTTTCTTCCTCATTCATGTCAACCATTTCATCCACTATTTCAGGTTTATCATCCAACCATTGAAAAAAGTCACAGGTCCGTTGTTTATCTCTCCATAAAGGGCACATAAGAAATCGACGACCATAGCTCCTTGTCTTTTTCGAAGTATAAATCAAAACTCATTGTCCACATCCACACTTCTTAGAAGAAATTTGTGCACCTCCTCTGCTCCCCATCACGGATGAACCATTGATGCTAGAGCTTATCTCTGACATATTCACAAAATCTCCTTCCATCTTTTAGCAAACCCTAAACCCTATAAGAAATTATGAAGGAAGAAGATTAAGGATTTTTGGGTGGGGATGTAACTTTTTTCCAACGTATGTAGGGAATGATGCTATGCTAATTCCTCCCTTCTGTCCAGCTGTGCCACCACAGAATCAAGATCTGCTCAGCTACACAGCTTCTTCCCCTTTTGTCTAGCGCCACTTCTTCCCTTCCAACACAGTGCGTTTTGCTAGAAAAAATACTTTGGACAGATGAGATCCTAGATGGCACTTAACATGACAACTAAGCAATTCCATTAGCATCTCAGACATATGGTTAACATAAGGATTAATATGATAGGATCTTAAAACCTTTAGGGACTAACATGTGTACATTTTATTTTTAGGGACTAACGTGATGATTTACTCTTATGAATAACGCGTCATTTGGATATTATATTATGAATATTCAAATAATAGAGTTTTTTAATAAAAGATATTTCTTATAATACAACTTTTTTTAATTATACGAAGATGTGCCATTGGCAATAGGTGTGCTATTTTTTTTGGGGGGGCGAGGGGATGGTTATTGGTTGTTGGATGTTGGGTTTCTTAGGATTTATCGGTGTTACATCTAATTTTCATATGACTTATAAGGTGTTTGGAATGAGCAATATTATTCATACATTAAAAATTTTACATCAACTTTATATTATATTTTTAAATTTACATCAACTTTATATTATATTTATTTAAAAAATAAAGATTGAGATATGTATGATGTGGCTAAAACTAGTGTGAGAATACATGGTGGGGTCACAGAAGATTTTTCTATAACTATAGGACTACACCAAGGGTTAACTTTGAGTCCATTTCTTTTTACCTTGGTCTTGGATATGCTTATTGCGCATATCCAAGAGCCGGTGCCACAATGCATGCTTTTTGCATATGATATAGTTTTAGTTGGAGAGTCGAGAGAGGAAACAAATGGGAAGCTAAAGCTATGGAGACGAGCTTTGGAAGAACATGACTTTCATCTAAGTAGGAGTAAGACGGAGTATATAGAATGTAAGTTCAGTAAGAAGCGTGTTAATGCTAGCTTAGTGATGAAAATTGGAGATCATACCATACCACAAGTCACACAGTTTAGGTACCTTGGATCTATCATACAAAATGATGGAGAGATAGAGGGAGATGTAAACCATAGGATTCAAGCTGGATGGATGAAATGGAGAAGTGCTTCAGGAGTTATTGTGATAGAAAATTATCTCTTAAGCTTAAGGGTAAATTTTACCGCACAACTATAAGGCCTACGATGTTGTATGGTACTAAATGTTGGGTGGTAAAAAGCCAACAAGAGCATAAGATCAGTGTCGCAAAGATGAGGATGTTGCATTGGATGTGTGGCCATACAAGACAAGATAGGATTAAGAATGAATGCATTAGAGAGAAAGTAGGAGTAGCAGCTATTGTGGAAAAAAATGGAGAATCTCGCCTTAGGTGGTTTGGACATGTAAGGAGAAGACCCTTAGAAGCTCCTGTAAGAAGCTCCTGTAAGAAGAGTAGATCAGGTAGATAATAACCCAATAACTAGAAGTAGATGAAGACCAAGAAAGATTATAGGTAAAACGATTAAAAAGGATTTAGATTTGAATGACATCTCTGAAGACTTGGTTTATGATAAGGCACAATAGTGTCATTTGATCTATGTAACCGACCTCACCTAGTGGGAAAATACTTAGTTGTTGTTGTTGTTGTATTTTTTTAAAGTAAATAATATAAGAATAATATAGAATTTTTGATATACAAATATCATTACTCGTTTAGAATAATGGTATAAGACTATTGATTTGTAAATCTAACTCTTTCAATGTAATTCCACCATCACCAAAGATCATCCTCCTTTTTCAAAAATATTTTTTGTATTATACATGAGATTATACATATTGGGAATTCACAGTTGAATGTATAGTTCTATTTATTTCCTTTTGTACCAAAAAAATAATATAAATATGACTTGCCAACAATATTTGAAAGAGTTTATATAGAGTAACTTAGGGGTTATTTATAGAAAATCATAGGTAGTTGAACCCATTATGAAGTGGTTAAATTAAATAATGACACATGGATTATGCAATATTAAAGTAGGTCTGATGAACCGTCATTATCTAATATTTTTATGATTTAATTCCTTAGTTTTTCATGTTCTTTTTATATTTTTTATTGAACTTAGTTTGTAAGTTTTGTTATATTTTTAGTATTATTTTAATTGTGTCTTTATTATGTGTTTTATTTTTTTTGTTAGGAATTACACATGGAAAAGACTGAACATTCAAAGAAGTAAGGAAAAGAAGAATTTTTCAGTAGCATTCAGCGCTTGAGCACTAAGGAGTGGAGCGCTTGAACGCCCAAAATGTATGCAGCAGCAGTGATTCAGTGACCCAATGCCTAAGCGCTGGGTGAGGAGCGCGCAAAATGTAACGCAACGTGTCTTGACTTAAGTGGCTCAGCACTTGAGCGCCCATGAACCAGTGCCTAGGCACTGGTCACGTAACAACAGACGTGGTTTTCTTTAAATAGGAAAAGTTACGCCAAATTCAACACACTTGGCACAACACGCAAAAAATTCCTAATTCGGAGAGAGTAGTTTCGCGGCAGCAGGCTTTGGATGATGATTTCGAAGGAAGGATTTGATTCTTGAAGGCTTGAAGATCATAATCACCGTAAAAAAGGTTTTGATTTATCTTTCCTTCTAGTTTTTCCCTTTCTTTGAGTTTTCTTTCCATGAGTTTGTATTCTGATATGGGTTTATTTGTATAGAACATGAGTAGCTAAACTCATAGTTAGGGCTATGGGGGATCTTGTTTTCCTAATTATTTTGGTTTGATTTCTATTTTGATTAAGGTAATTTCTTTTAGGGTTTGTCATATTGTTTGCATTCTTGTCATAACTTGATCACTTTTGGCATGTGTTAATTCATTGTTTAACCGGTGACCATCCGTATTCATTGAGTGGATCTATATGATAAACCTAAGATTAGATTAGTGAATGACCAAACATCAATTTTTCATACCAATGGAATTGAGAAGTATGTTAGTTCATCTTTTGAATTGAAGTTTAATGCATTCCTAATTAATTTAACTAAATGACCAAATAGGTGATTTAATTTAGGAATAAAATATTATTTCATCCATGACCATTGGGATTCAATAACAGATAAGCGGATATTGGCAAAAGAATTATCTTACATCATAAATGAAAGAAAATTTGAATAATTGGATTCAAATGAACTTTACGCCCTAGTTTCTCTCTCATTGATTATCTATTCTTTACTTGATTGTCCATCTTTCTTCTTTATTTGTTTTTTTTAATTTGAATTTTTCTTCACCTCTGATTGTCTAAATAACAAAGGGTTTTACGAATCTAGTAATTATCACTTATTCCTCGTGGGATTGATAACCGGGACTCAAGTCCTATATTACTTGGCGATAGAGTACACTTGCTCTTAGTGTGTTTTAAGCGTACCAAGTTTTTGGTGCCGTTGCCGGGGAGTAAGTTTGGTAATATTAGAAGCGAAAAACTCTAGTTAATTTAGATGCACTTTTATTTTATTTATTTTATTTTATTTGTCACTTCATCTCTCTGCTTATATTTCTTATTTATGCTTACTCGATCTCAGTTTCCTGATCTGACATTTGATCCTGAAATTAATAAAACAACTCGCAAGTTAAGGAAGCAATCTTATATTGAAGCTTGTGAAAGAAGATATAAATAGGATGGAGAGACAACCAATAGTTGAGGTGAATCATGAAGAAAGAGCTACCCCAGCAGAGCGGACCATGCTTGAGTACTCCATGCCTTGTAACATCCTAATACTAGTATCTCAGTATATACATCATACAAAGAGATGCTTAGCATTATAATGTCACTACATACATACTAAGCATATGCTTACATCTATAACGTTCATTGGAAATACTATAGAGAGCCATATGAAATACGGAAATACAATATTTATATCATAATGCATCAAAATACATATACATCATTAGCTTTAGCAAAAACTTGAAGTATTACATAACTCTATACATTTCAAAAGGAATACTAATAAGTACAACAATTTGAAACATAATACATAATCTAATCATTAGCTTCTTTCTTCTTCTTACTCTTGGAAGAAGTTTCACCTGGAATTACATGATACACAGCGGGGTGAGAAACTATATTCTCAATATGAGTAATCAAAACTAGTAATACATAACATAAATACACATAATCTCAATAACAACTAATGAAATATGTTTAGATAGCTACAAGGTGTAACTACTACATTTAGATAAACCAAGTTAATATACATCTCATACATACATCTAATTTAACTCAGAACTAAAAATGTAAATTGATGATCACATATTTTATACATTAATAAACCCTCATTTTTAGTCATTTACACTCTCTATGTACTTAATTGATTGAGTTTGGTTATGTTTCGTAAGTTTGGACTCAAATTGGGTTTAATTGATTTTTTTCAGCATGATTTTTGTCTTACATTATTTCTGTATTTCGGCCATATCTTGAGTTTTAGATGTTTAAAAATTATGTATTTTACCTTGTAGGAAAGATAAGAGAGAGCTCTAAAACTTTTATAAAGAGCTCTAGGTCAAAGTCAGACATCTAGTAGAACTAATTGGGCTTGGAAGTTAGAACACAAGTTTTGTAATTGGAACCTGAATAGTGTGTAGTAATCAGAGCATAACTTGGGAATTAAGAACTGAATTAGGTTGAAATTTTGGCATCTATAAGTTAAGACCTATATCTACAACTTTTATGAAGAACATAAGACTCAGTTCGGATTTCTTAGAGGTCATATTGGGCTTGCAAATTAGAATAGAGGAGCTGTAGTTGAGCCTAAGCAGTGTGCAGTGATTAGATCATATTTTGAGCTGTAGGAATACTTTTGGGCTGAAACTAACAGCATTTGAAAGGTAAGACAAAAACCTACAATTTTCATGAAGACCACTTGGTGAAAAAATGACGAATGCAATGAGTTCAACACTGAATGCTTTTGGAGACAAAGAATCTCAATAATTTTCTACTCATCAAAAGTCAATTGGCATTTTCCACTCATCCACCCACTCATCCACTCACTCATTAATCAGTCCCCTTGTCATTTTGTATCCCTAATCCTCTATAAAAGGCACCATTGGCTGATCATTTAGGGATCTTGGTCTTAGAGATCAAGATCATGCTATTGTGTTGTTTGTTTATCTTGTTGTAGTTTTCTTTTGTTCTAAATTGAAGTTATGTTCTTCTTCTTCTTCTTCTTCTTTTTTCCTTTCTTCTTGTCTATGAGTAACTAATTTTCATTTACTTGGGTGAAAGGGTGAAGCTCTTGGTAATGAAATAAGGTTAGATTAATCTCTTTCTTATGCTTAAATGATATATTATCAAGTGATCATTATATGTATTATATTTTGTTTCTAATCAATTTAGAAACCCTCCTTGTAAAGTGTAGATCTTGATTTATTGTAGACAAAATATTGGTACAATGAATGCGTGAGCCCATTTATAAGTGGTGGTGTTAATAGATGATTAAAGGAATTATAATATAATTACGTATATAATCTTAAATGAACTTTGAATATTGTATTTTCCAATTGGAACCTCCATTATATGTGGATTCTAATTGGGTTATAAAAAGAATTAATCTTGTCCTTAATTTACTTACCAAGAGTGGATTTCCTAACCCAAGTAAGTCCTTTTTATTTGTGACTAAGTTTTATTACCTTTATTGTTGTGACAAAATATTTACCTTATGTCAAAGAATTTTTCTTCATCAATTCCCTGTGGACCGACCTCGGACTTGTTCGCTCTTTTGCTTACCCCAAGTGCACGGGTCGCACTTGTAGTATCACTAGGAGTCAGATATCGTTCCCATGAGGATTACATATTTCATATAAGAGCCAAGTATTAACCAATAGTCTAATTAATGCTATCCAAAGACATTAAATTTATAAAAGAATGTTTAAAAGAATATAAAGATTGAAAAGCATTAAATCTAAGATAAATAGATAAATAAGTAATTCTTTTCCATCTCCTATTTCAACTAATGAAAGCAACATCAACGAATTGTTAAGTTAGTTTGAGAATCTGATTTAGTTAAAAGCCTATGTCTAGGTCAATTAACCTTGGTTTCATTCACCCAGCTCACTAAGTTTCCTTGAGAACCAGTGCAAACTCCACTCATGAATGATTTATTCTCAATCACACACTATACATGACCAATAGGTATATTTCTATCCTATTAATGAATCAACTCATCCAAGCTAATTGAACTCATTGAACATGCATCAACCATACCATATCCATATTAATAAATCCCTATGTCTAGTTCATTTGCAAATATTAGGATCATGCAATTGATGGCCAACTAATAGTAAGCATTAAGCATAGATTATGATTGAAAATAATTAAGCTTCAATATATACTCCAAAAATTACAAATTCATTAGTATCTATAAGAAACTACAAAGAAAAACTTATATACAGCCTAGCTAGTCATGAAACATGAAAGTACAAACATATAAATCATGTTCATGAACAATAAAGAGAGAAAAGAAGAAAGGAAAGGAAGGAAGCTCATTAGATTTTGTCCTCTAATCTTGATTCACCCTCTATAGGAAGGATGACCTCCAACCTTAGCCTCTTTCACTTCCTCTAGGTCTAAAAACCTAAAAACCAGCAGCTGCTCTCCAAAAATAATGAAAAACTCCTGTAGAAATTCAGTGCAAATGTATTTATAGGCTGAATAAAATAGGGTCACGCTACGGCGTCCAACATATCACGCCATGGAGCGCGTGCAATTAGGTCACAGGGGCCTGAGGCGCCCACTCTTCAAAGTTGCGGCGCTCCAGCCTCGGGTTTTATGTACTGAAGCAAGGGAACGCCGCGGCGCCACCAATCCACGTCGCGGCGTTGAGTGTTGACATTTACTTTTAACCTTCTCTTAGGCTTCCTAGTCCAAAGCTACTTTAAATTCTTCATTTCCATTCTTCATTTGAGACCTGCCTATAACAGAGAAAGTATCAATTCATTAAATCATGCAAATCTACTCAATTTGATCATAGTTTTGAAAGTATTTACTCAGGATCACAATGGAAGTCATCAGAATGAAATCAGATATAAATGATGCTAAAACCTTCCATTCATGCTTACAAACAAGGACTAATCATGCCATAAAGCATAGATATAGGGCACACATAACTACACTCTGTGCAATTATCACACCCCCAAACCTAGATTTTTGCTAGTCCTCGAGCAAAACAAAGTACATTCACAAAGATCAACTGGCAACCTATTTTCAGCCTTTTTTAACATTCCATTTTCACTTAACTCAAGCTAGTATATGATGATTGCATAAACCTCAAAGAATACATATACATCACAATCAATTTCACACATACACAATCCTCATCATGCTAACATTCATAGTTTCCTTTCATACAAGATATTCTTCCCAAAATAGTGCAAGAAAAACCTCTTCCATTCAATTCAAATTCACCCAAATGAGGTTATGAACATACACATGAACATAATTCACAAAATCCACAAGATTGTAATACAACTTTCTTTCCACTAATGTAAATCATGCAAAATTGAGGATCAAAAGGGTCTTTATTAGCTTATAATGTCAGGCCAAGGGTAATGGGTAACAGAATAAAAGGATAAGATTAAACACAAACATTGAGAAACATAAATATGATATTCCAATTCATGAGCCAATAATGACAATAGCAGGGCATTCAACAATGAGATCAGAAAACTTGCCAGAACCACTTTGATGCTTTTCAACTTTACTTCATATTTGCTTTGCTTTTCTTTTTCATTCATTTCTTTTTTTCTTTTTCTTTCTTTTTCTATTCTTTTCTTTTGCAAAGCAATAATTTTTTTTCTTTAACTGCATCTGATTCCTTCAGGCTTATTTTGTATTGAATATTCATGCCCCTAATCACAAGACTCACTTTAAGAAATAACATATATCATGCACTCAACAAACAAAGAAGATAGGAAGAAAATGTAATGTTTTCACATGCATTAGAACGGTTAACAGGTTAACAATCACAATGGTGGTGAAAAACAAATAAGGCCTAACAGTTTAAGGCTTCAAAATGGGACCTAGGGATATCATCATATCAGGTAAGCTTTTTAAGACTCAATTGGTCCAAACAATGCCCTAATCATTTCCTCAATCATGCACAACCTAGGATTTCGCCTCAAAAGAGTTGCCAAACAATTTCTAGGATAATCAAATTTTTCACATGTATCATTCATAAACTTTCTCTAAGCAAACATTTTTATTCTTTCCAAAGTTCAAAAAGCATGCAATTGGGAAACTCACCATGCATAAAAAGAAACTAGAATGCTTCAGCATGCGCCAAAGATTGCATATGGATTCACAGAAAAATGAAGGTCAATTGTATCTATATCTATCATTGGGGCAACCATACACACTAGCCTTTGAAACATTACAACACACAATGTGAAAAGGAACGACAATTGTATCTTGAATAGATTTTTCATCAAATTTTTCAAGATAACTGCTCCTATAGTTAATATTTAAACTATGGTACTAAAGCACATATATATACTACAAAGAAAATATAAAACTAACAAACATGCATAATACTAAAAACATAAGCACATAAACATAATAGTCTGAAAACGTAATAGTACTGCATAAATAGTCAAAACATAAAGTTAAAGACACCCCCAAACCTGAGGGAAACAATGTCCTCACTGTACAAAAGATAGATACATATATATATATATATATATATATATATACAAAAAAGAAATACAATGAAAGAAACAATGCCCTGAATGCATGACTAAAAGGATGGATCATCACTGTCAGGGCCCTCGGCAGCAGAACCATCACCATCCTCGTCCTCGTCCTCATCACTATCAGGGACCTCTGCAGCAGGTGCGCGAGAAGGTCCAGCCTGGGAGGGAGCAGCTACCGCTGTGGGTGGGAAGGAAGGGACTGGATAATCAGACATCGGTAGCCTAAGACGCTTCACCATCCACCGCTGCGTCTGCATCTGGTACACTAACATAGCCTCCATTCGGGCACGCCAATCAGTATTAGAGCTGGCAAAACGGGTTCAACCCGTCGGGTTAACCCGCCAACCCGTTATTTTTTTTTGCCTTTTTTTTTTTTTTTCCAACTCGCATAACGCCCGCATAACCCGCGGGTTAAGCGCGAGGCGGCGAGTTGTTCCTGTGGGTTGGCTTTTTTTTTTTTTTAAAAAAATGATAAGTAATACTTGTAAATGAAAAACTCTTTAAATGTTATATAATTTATGTTTGAATATTTAATTAGACTATTTTAAAAATTATATTTTAGATATGTGGTTTGTAATTTTTTATCATTATTATTTATTATTTTTTATAGTATTTATTGATTTTTATATAATTTTTTTTTTGTTTTTTAGGCGGGTTAAGCTTTTGATCCGCCAACTCATCTATTTTTTCTTATTTTATCTGTTATGCTGGCCAATCCACCAACTCGCCAACCCGCCTTAAAGCGGGGTGGGTTAGCTCTTCCAACCCATTTTTTAAAACGGGCCAACCCACCCCGCCCCGCATTTTAGCGGGTCGGGGCGGGTCGGGGCGGGTTAGCTTATTTTGCCAGCTCTAATCAATGTCATCAGTAGGTGCGGCCTGGGATGGAGCTACTGCCTCAAGTGCTGGTGCTGCGCGAGGCTCTCCACGAGCCTGTCGCTGTCGTGCTGGCGCTGCAGTTGGAGCCGCCCCCACTCTCTTAATAAAAGTGTCATTCAGTGGCTGCCGAACATCCGTAAGCTCCTTATGAGGTCCCCAGCGGACCTGATGTCGACTGCATAATGAGTGAACGAGAAAAGGGGAAGAAAAGGATCCTATACTCCTGAGCAGACCTCTGAATCTAATGAAAAATGAGCGCGGCAACATCGATAGAGCGACCCTCCATGATGGCATAAATCAGTATGGCTCGATCTCTGGTAACCTCTGAGAGGTTAGTTGATGGCAAGATGCGCGTACTAATAAAATGGTACCACGCCCGGGCCTCTGGGGTCAGATGAGTGCGCGAAAAGTACCTAGGCCTGTTAGCCTGGATGCTCATAGTCCACATCACAGGCTGAGACTCAGCCAAGCATATCCGAGCTGTGACCACGTTAACATCAATGCCCTCCATCGGCTCCCAGCGACAAAACTCAGTATAATCACAAATCTCTGGGGGTGGAGGAAGTCCCAGCGCAGCACGAATAGCCGATGGAGAGAATGAGACCACACGTCCCCGAACTCTAACTGCAATGGCCCCCTCACCTAGAAAAGCTGCATTCGCGTAAAACTCGCGAACGACAGGTAACACAGCTAAGGACTCCGGATGCTGGGCAAATGTACTCCAGTTAAGGTGGTTTAAGCGCATCTCCAGCTCCGGATGTAAAGTGCAGGAAAATGCAAAGCCGCGCTCTAGGATGAGCGGTCTGGTGATGAGAGTCGAGTGTCGCTCGGCAGCATCGACTGAGATAAATCTCCTCCTGTCAAAATCAGTAGGAAGGGGAGAAGGCTCCCTGGGCTGCCGGCTAGATGAGCCACGATGTATAACTTGTCCCCTCTTTGGAGCTATAGCAACTTGAAAAAGAATTGTCAAAAATCAGATTGGATAATAAAACGCATTGAACATATTGAAAGATGAACAATTCTGGAAAATTTAGAACTCAGCGCCGCGGTGCTCAAAATTCAATACAGCACCGCGACATTCAAAGTAACGTCGCGACATTTAAAGCGTTCATACTCACGCCGCGGCATTCAACTCAATGCCGCGGTGTGCAACCCTAAATTTTCCAGGTACGCAAGCCTCAGTGTGTACAATCCAACACAGCATTTAAAACAAGCATTATATAACGCTAAAACTAAGTAAAACCAAATAATAACTAACTAATAGAAGCTATTTAATAGATTAATAAACAAAACTAAAAACAGAGACCCAAAACAACCAAACAAAACAGGAAAAATTAAACTAATAATTTACATAAATCTAAAAATAAATAGGTACATACCTTAATGGAGGCAATTGGAAATTGAAAAGGGGATGAAAAAGCAGAGATACGCAGAAAACTTGAAAGAGAGAGAAGAGAGAAAATGCAAGTGAGAGAGAAAAAGGTTGTGGAATGAGGAGAACCAAATGGCTTTGCATAAAACCATCACCGCCCATTCGCGCCGCGGCGTGAAACAATAGACGCCGTGGCATGAATTAATTCCCTCCTAATTCAATTATTTAAATTATTACTAGTTACTAATTACTATTTACTTTTTTTTAATTTAATTTTTTTTGGTTATATAACTCACAGGGCTGCGACCTTAGGGTCTGTACAGCCGTGACCCTGAACTGACTGGATTTAGGCCCAAAACACCATCACGCTGCGGCGCTCTAAGGCCCACGTCGCGGCGCTATCAGCCTAACTGCATAATTCTGCAGCAAAATGAATTCTGCCCGAACTTAAGGCCAAAATTGGTCTCCAACACCTGCAAAACTTGCGTACAAGGTTAATTTACATAATAGAATACATAAATATACAAAAACTTAAAAATCAAGATATTTACATATTTAAGCCTTAAAATTAAAATTTTGGGTTCCCTCCCAAAAAGGGCCTAATTTATAGTCCCGGCAGGACTTGTCTGCTATTCTAAATGCATTTCTATAAAGGAGGAGGATCTTCCTCCTGATTTACAAAATTGATTTAATGCATTTAAAATGGCAAGCCTTTCAACTCCAAGTTTGGAGCTTGCTCAATAGGTGCTTTTAATAAATTTACCACCAGTGCAACATTGAACTGGTCCATTTCACTATCAGGAATGAGTTGACCTTCTCCACTATCTCAGACTTCACTTACACCCCCTTCCTTAGATATTGTCCCATCAATTAATGGCAATGCTCATTTAAAGCATCCTTCAGATTGGTTTCAGTGTCACTAGGGAGGGTGCTTGAAGGCCTATTATTGATGGCATTAGCCAACTGCCCTACTTGAGTTTCCATTGCGTGCAAGGAAGCAGTTTGACTCTGCAACATCATTTCATGGTTTGCCAACTGGGCATCAGTCTTCGTCATGTGAGAATTCGTATTGACCATAAACTGTGAAAACATGTCTTCCAAAGAGAGTTTTCGATCTTGGCCCAATTGTCTTGATTGAGAAGGGAATCCAGAAGGATTATAGGGTCTGTCATTCACTGGAGCAGATGAGGAAGCTCATTGATTATCCCTCCAGTAGAAATTAGGATGATTCCTCCATCTTGGGTTGTACTGGTTGGAGTATGGATTATTTTGTTGCGGGCGATAGTTACCAACATATTGAGCAGTTTCTGTACTGAAAGGGCAACTATCACTTGAATGATTCTCTCCATACTTGTTACACAGCACAAAGGGGCTTTGTTGATGGCCGTTCCCCAAACGATCCACCTTAATTGCTAATGTTGCCACCTGAGCAGATAATGCTGCCAATGGATCAATATCATGCACTCCAGCTACCTTCTTTGAAGTATTTCTTTCCAAAGGCCATTGGTAGCTGTTGGATGTCAATTCCTTAAGCAGTTGGAATGCATCATCAAATGACTTGCTCAATAAAGAGCCTCCAGCAGTAACATCTACTATAGGGCGATGGTGGGGTAGCAATCCTTTGTGAAATGAGTAAACTTGATGCCATGGTGGAATGTCGTGATGAGGGCACCTACGAAGCAAATCCTTGTATCTCTCCCATGCTTCATACAAGGACTCAGAATTAATTTGGGTGAATGATGTGATATCATTCACCATTTCAGCAGTCTTGGTCGGTGGAAAATACTTATTTAAGAATTTACCGCACAAATCATTCTAAGTGCTGATGGATCCCGCAGGTAGAGACTGCAACCAACTCTCTGCTCTATCTCTGAGAGAGAAGGGAAAGAGCCTTAAGCGAATAGCATCTTCAGAGACACCATTATGCTTGAACGTGTCACAAATCTCCAAAAAATTTGAAAGATGAGCATTGGGATCCTCCTTGGGCAAACCGCCAAATTACACAGAGGTCTGAATCATTTGAATGATGGCCGATTTGATTTCAAAATTATTAGCATGGATGGCAGGCCGTCTAATACTGGACTGCAAGTTCTTTATTTGAAGGGTTGCAACTCCCTCAATGGTTTACTGTGACTATCGTCCTCTATATTTTGAATTCCACGTTCTGCCATCAAAGTACCTAAATCACAAAATAATCTGAAAGCTTAAATTAATATGTACATGACAAAATTTGAATTAGGATTAACTAGACTCGTTGCTAATATCAGCTAAACAGAAATAACCGTAATCCCTAGCAGCGGCGCCAAAAATTTGTTTGCTTTTTTGCTTACCGCAAGTGCACGGGTCGTACTTGTAGTATCGCTAGGAGTCAGATATCATTCCCACAAGGATTACGTATTTCATATAAGAGCCAAGTATTAACCAATAGTCTAATTAATGCTATCCAAAGGCATTAAATTTATAAAAGAATGTTTAAAAGAATATAAAGACTGAAAAGCATTAATCTAAGATAAATAGATAAATAGAGAAATAAGTAATTCTTTTCCATCTTTTATTTCAACTAATGACATGCAATCCTTACAAGCAACATCAACGAATTGTTAAGTTAGTTTGAGAATCTGATTTAGTTAAAAGCCTATGTCTAGGTCAATTAACCTTGGTTTTATTCACCTAGCTCACTAAGTTTCCTTAAGAACCAGTGCAAACTCCACTTATGAATGATCTATTCTCAATCACACACTATACATGGCCAATAGGTATATTTCTATCCTATTAATGAATCAACTCATCCAAGCCAATTGAACTCATCGAACATACATCAACCATACCATATCCATATTAACAAATCCCTATGTCTAGTTCATTTGCAAATATTAGGATCATGCAATTGATGGCCAACCAACAGCAAACATTAAGCATAGATTATGATTGAAAATAATTAAGCTTCAATATATACTCCAAAAATTACAAATTCATCAGTACTATAAGAAACTATAAAGAAAAACTTATATACAGCCTAGCTAGTCATGAAACATGAAAGTGCAAACATATAAATCATGTTCATGAACAATAAAGAGAGAAAAGAAGAAAGGAAAGGAAGGAAGCTCATTAGATTTTGTCCTCTAAGCTTGATTCACCCTCCATAGGAAGGATGGCCTCCAATCTTAGCCTCTTTCACTTCCTCTAGGTCTAAAAACCTAAAAACCAGCAGCTACTCTCCAAAAATGATGAAAAACTCCTGTAGAAATTCGGTGCAAATGTATTTATAGGCTAAATAAAACAGGGTCACGCCGCGGCGTCTAACATGCCACGCCGCGGCGCGCGTGCAATTAGGTCACAGGCGTCTGAGGCGCCCACTCTTCAACGTTGCGGCGCTCCAGCCTCGGGTTTTATGTACTGAAGCAAGGGAGCGCCACGGCGCCACCAATCCACGTCGCGGTGTTGGGTGCTGACCTTCACTTTTAACCTTCTCTTAGGCTTCCTGGTCCAAAGCTACTCCAAATTCTTCATTTTCATTCTTCATTTGAGACCTGCCTATAACATAGAAAGTATCAATTCATTCAATCATGCAAATGTACTCAATTTGATCATAGTTTTGAAAGTATTTACTCAGGATCACAATGGAAGTCATCAGAATGAAATCAGACATTAATTATGCTAAAACCTTCCATTCATGCTTACAAATAAGGACTAATCATGCCATAAAGCACAGATATAGGGCACAAATAACTACACTCTGTGCAGTTATCAGGACTCCTGAGAATTTATTACTTGAAACAACCTGTACTTGGGTTTGCAACTTTTAATTCGCATCATAGATCTTAGGAATTACTGGTTTCATGTATTATTTTGTAGCAAGTAGAGGTATCTCCTCACACTACATATATCCTCGCATATGAGAAGTTTGGTCCAAATCCTGATTCCGAAGAACTTTATGGACCCCTACTTATCTCTTCTGGCCTTGCCACTATTGAAATATCAAGGTTATGTCATTCCTCAATTAAGTCTATCAGACACCCTTCAATTTCCCTGGGCCTTCATGAATGCTGTCAAAGGATACTCACAAAATTGACACTACTAATCCTTCCCATACATACTAGGTATAATTTTCTTCTTAAAAACTATCCCTATTTGTGCCTTAACACACTTTAGGAAACATATACTAATGATTCCATCTAATCCAAAAACTTCAAAACATCAAAAATGACCTTTTTGAAGATTCTCATTACACGAATCCCCAGTGTCTTCAGACACGGGCCATGTCTGATTACACGCCCCTCCCCCCCGTATCTTGCTCTGTGGACACTATTCATGAATTTCACTGGCAGAGAGGGACACTATCCCCCCTTGTGTTTTCGGACATGGGCCGTGTTTTTGAACCAAACCCACTACAACTCATTCTGCAAAATCGTGGTATTGTTCCATTGGTTCTTTTCTTGGATTTTAGTCATTCCAATCTAGTTTCTAAGTGATTCTAAGTCCCTAATCAGTTCTCAAACACATAGGGATCATCAATCACAAACTTAAACCTCTTAATTTGGATTAATGCACTAAAATCACCTATAGGGTGACCTAACCTCGCTTTTGTGAATCTAATACCCAAATGAGATATTCAAAGCTTCTAACTTCAATTAATGCTATGAACAAGTCATAAATAATCAAAGAAACTCAATTATACAAGTAAAACTCATCAAACACCTCAAGAACACAAAATGACCTATTGAGCACCAAAGTGCATTAATGGAGAAAAAGTGAAAAGAAGTGAAGATGAACTTAAAAACCCTACCTTTGGAGCTAGGTTGATGAATCAAACTTGGTTGGATCCTCAAGCCTTGGCTAACGCTTGACTTTCCTCTTTCTCTCTTCCTCTTGCTTGGTCTTTCTCTCCTCTTCTTTATCTTCTCCTCTCATGGTTTCTACTTCTATTTTTGAAGCCAAAAATAGCCGTGAACAAGACTTATAAAAAGGGTCTAAAAGACTCATATGACCCTTAGGCCAAAACTGATAAAATCTCGATATGCTAAAAATACTCAGATTTAGCTAAATCCATATTTCCAGCTTCCAACAACTTTAAAATAAATACTAAGATTCATATAAAAATTTGTTTCAACATTATCTTATACTTTCATATCTGCTGCTAGTCAAACCAGCTACAATTAGATAACCAGTATATCTAAAAATGTCAAACTAACTCAGTTTACCTTAAAACTTTAACTGTAACTTGTTCTTCATATTTGTGACCTAGAAATAAATTATTCATATTTATTTTCTTTTCCTAAGCAATTTATGTTATCATCTTTTAAGCTACTTTTCACAATCCTAGTTGCAACTAAGTACTTAAACTAATTCAGATTATCACAAAATTAAACATACATGCTAAACAAGTCATATGCTACCTTTTGAACACATAAATAAGTCTAACATGCCATTTAGGATATTACATTTCTCCCCTCTTAAAATTTTGACCCTAAAATTGCTCACCTAAAAGGAACAAATCCGGGTAGTCCTGCTGCATGTGGGACTCTAACTCCCAAGTAGCCTCATCAATGTCATTGCCACCCCATATAACCTTAACCAGAGGAATCTGCTTACCTCAAAGCTTTTTGACCCCCTCTGTCCACGATCCTTACCAGATGTATACCATAAGACAAATCATCTCTTAACTGTATAAATTCATGTTCTATGATATGTAAGGGATGTGGATTATACTTTCTTAATTGAGATACATGAAAAACATCATGAATGTTAGACAAACTGTGAGGAAGGGCTATCTGGTAAGCTACGAGTCCAATTTTCTTTAGAATTTAGTAGGGACTAAGAAAATGAGGATTTAATTTTTGGGGTTTCAATGCTCTACCAATCCCTGTTGTAGGAGTAACTCTTAAGAATACATGATCTCCCTCACTAAACTCAATAGGTCTTATTCTCTTATCAGTATAACTCTTTTGCCGACCCTAAGCAATAACTAACCTATCCTTAATCATCTTGATATGCTCTGTGGTTTGCTGGACTAACTCTGGACCTAGGATGGTTCTCTCACCTACTTCATACCAACATAAAGGTGATCTGCATTTTCTCCCATACAAAGTCTCATAAGGTGTCATATCTATGCTGGAATGGCAACTATTATTATAAGCAAACTCTGCTAATGGTAAGAACTGGTCCCAACTACCCTGTTGTTCTAAAACACATGCTCTAAGCATATCTTCAAGGGTTTGGATAGTCCTCTCTATTTGCCCATCTGTTTGTGAGTGATAAGTGGTATTAAGGCTTAACTTAGTCCCAAAGGCCTCTTGCAAGGCTCCCCGGAACCTAGATGTAAATCTAGGATCTCTATCTGAAACTATACTTACGAGAACTTTGTGCTATTTAACTATTTCCTTTAGATAAATCTGAGTTAATTTCTCTGGAGGATAGGTAGCTTTCATTGGCAGAAAGTGGGCAGATTTGGTTAATCTATCCACTATAACCCAAACAACATCAAAACCTTGCTGAGTTTTGGGTAAACCCAATACAAAATCCATAGAAATCTTCTTCCATTTTCACTCTGGGATTCCTAAAGATTGTAAAGGTCCTATTGGCTTCTGGTACTCAATCTTCACTTTTTGACAAACTAAACACCTTGCGACATACTCCGCTATGTCTCCTTTCATTCCAGATCACCAAAACATTTTCTTCAAATCTTAGTACATTTTAGTGGTTCCGGGATGGATGATATACTTACTACTATGAGCTTATTCTAGAATCCTATTTTTGACCTCTGACTCTCTTGGAACACAAAGCATGTCTCTAAACTTTATCATCTCATCATCAGTCATATCAAAACCCTCCAAGGTTCCTAAAAAGATCTACTCACAAATATCCATTAGAACTTTATCCTCCTTTTGAGCTTCTAAAATCTGAGCCCTTAGATCATTTACTATGTTCATTCTATTCACAAAGAGACTTTGTGGCATCATAGTCACCACTAAGCTCAAATCTCTGAAACCCTCGAGAAGTTCACTTTCTTGGATCATCATTCGGGACACATGTAGAGATTTCCTACTTAGTACATCAGCCACTACATTGGCCTTACCCGGATGATACTTTAACTCAAAGTCATAATCTTTTAAGAATTCCATCCATCTTCTCTGCCTCATGTTCAGCTCTTTCTGATCAAACAAGTATTTTAAACTCTTATGATCATTAAACACCTCAAACTAGACCCCATAGAGATAATGCCTCCAAATCTTTAAGGCAAACATTGCAACTGCTAACTCCAAATCATGCGTAGGGAAGTTTTCCTCATGTGGCCTTAACTGCCTTGATACATAGGCTACTACTCTCTTATTCTACATCAGAACACACCCTAGTCCCATCTTTGAAGCGTCACAAAAGACCTCAAAGTCCTCGTGGGGTTTTAGAATTACTAACACTGGCGTAGTAGTCAACCTCTTCTTTAATTCTTAGAAGTTATTCTCATAATCCTGAGTCCACTCAAAAGTACTACCCTTTTTCTAGTTAACCCAGTCAAAAACAACGCTAACTAAGAAAAACCCTTGATGAACCTTCTATAATACCCAACTAGGCCTATAAAGCTCCTCATCTCGGTCACAGTGGTGGGTCTCTCCCACTGCAACACTGCTTCTATCTTGTTAGGGTCCACTGGATTTTCCCCATTAGAAATAACATGGCCCAAAAACTAAACTTTCGTTAGCCAAAACTCACACTTGGACAATTTGGCAAATAATTTCTTTTCCTTTAGGATATGTAAAACAATCCTTACATACTGCTTATGCTCTTCCCTTGTCTTTGAATAGATAAGGATGTCATCAATAAACACTACCACAAACTGGTTAGGTAAGGTCTAAAAACTTTGTTCACGTAATCCATAAACACTGCTGGAGCATTCATCAACTTAATAAACATCACAAGATACTCATAATGCCTATACCTAGTTCTGAAGGCGGTCTTAGGGATATCCTCTCCCCTAACCCTGATTTGATGATACCCAAATCTTAGATCAATCTTGGAAAACACTAAAACTTTTCTTAACTAATCCATCAAATTATCTATTCTAGGTAAATGATACTTATTATTGATGGTTACCTTGTTCAACTGTCTGTAGTCAATACGCAACCGCATGGTAGCATCTTTCTTCTTCATTAGCAACACTGGTGCTCCCCACAGAGAAACATTAGGCCTGATGAATTTCTTATCCAGCAACTCCTAACTATTTCTTGAGTTCAGCCAACTCTAAGGGTGTCATCCTATAGGGTGCTATAGATATAGGTCCTGCACCCAGCACTAAATCTATAGTAAACTCTATTTCTCTCTCCGGTGGCAACTCAGCTGTGTCACTCTGAAATACCTCAGGATATTCCCTCACCACAGGTAAACTATCTAGGCTCTACTCAACCTCTACATCTAATAAACAAAGAAGAATATATCCTAGAACTCTTTCTACCAAACAGTGATTGACCTGATTAACATTGAGATAAGCAGACTCAGAAGAAAAAACTTTGGTAGGAACATCAGACAGAAAAACTAAGGTTTTATCTGAACAGTTCAAGACCACATGATTGGATGACAACCAATCCATACTAAAAATGACATTTATGTCCACAAGGGGTAAACAAATAAGGTTAACAAGGAAAACTCTATCTTCAATTCTTATACAATAGTCAAGACACATTCTTGAGGTTATAACTGGCTTACTGGTGGGTGTGGAAACATATAGGTCATATGGTAACTCTGACATAGGCAAATCCAACATCTTTACATAATCATAAGAAACAAAGGAATGTGATGCTCCTAAATTATACATGACATTTAAAAGATTATTATGAATTATGTCTTTACCTTGGATTAGGTTAGAAGACTGGGCAACCTCTTTCCCACCTAGAGTGTAAACTCGCCCCTTGGCTAGCGGCTTTGGGGTATGCGTATCTTTCTTTTTTTGAGGACAAGCTCTGCAGAAATGCCCCGGTTACCCATATATATAACACACAGACTGGCCCGCAAAGCACTTGCCTCCATGTTCCTTCCCACATTCAGCGTATCGTGGTGCCTTAGACCACTTCTTACTTTTTCTTTTAGGGTTTTTTGCCTTAGAAGCACCTTGTTTGTTCTTATTGTCCTCTCTCTTTCTTTTTAGGATGTCTTGCGTCCTTTCCTCTAATAAAGGGCTGTTAACTTCCGACTCCATAATCCTACATTTGTTAACCACAGTAGGAAAGTCTCTAATCTCCATCGGTCTCACCATACCTTTGATCTCCTGCTTCAAACCAGATTCAAATGTCAAACATCTCCATTTCTCATCCGGGGGATAACAGAAATGAGAAGAGAATTTTACCAATTCATCATACTTAGCCACATACTGGCTTATAGATATGTTTCCTTGTTTTAACTCCATAAACTCCACTTCCTTGTCATCGTGTAGAGTCTGAGGGAAAAACTTCTCCAGGAAAGCTATCTTGAAGACTTCCTATGACATTGGGGTGTCAACTGCTTCAAGTACCCTTTTGGTACTTTTCCACCAATGCTCTGCTTCACATTTCAGCATATATGAGGCGAAGATCACCTTTTGCTCTTTTGAGCAAACCATTACATCAAAAATCTTCTCTATCTCACTAATCCACTCCTCAGCCTTTGCAGGATTATACTCGCCTCTGTACGGTGGAGGGTTCATATGACGAAAAGCTGTCAAGTCCAGAAAATTATGATTTCTTCCTACTTGAGTTGCCTCTTGCGAGTGGCGTCTAGGTGGTGTAGACTGCTGAGATGGATTTGATTCCATTCTCTCAAGCATTCTAGTCATAACACTAGCCATAACCATAATAGCTTCATCCATATCTGGACCTGGTGGGGCTGAGCTCTCTGCTTCTCTAGATCACCTGTTTGGTTCCATAGTCTCCTGTACACACAGAAACAACATATATTGAGCTGCGGTCTCAATACCATATAACCGTATAACAAAATCTAATAACAACCAATCTAAGGCAAATCATGCAATTTTATCATCATAGTTAACATATGAAGTAAGAAAAGCACAATTTCTAAGAAGGAACTCTTATATGCCTAAGCATAATTAGTTCATACCACAGCTCAACAGGATGAACTGCTCTGATACCATAATGTAACATCATAATACCAGTATCACAGTATATACGTCATACAAAGAGATGCTTAGCATTACAATGTCACTACATACATACTAAGCATATACTTACATCCATAGTATTCATTGGAAACACTATAGAGAGCCATATGAAATGCGAAAATATAATATTTATACTATAATGCATCAAAGTACATATAGATCATTAGCCTTAGCAAAGGCTTGAAGTATTACATAACTCTATACATTTCAAAAGGAATACTAATAAATACAACAATTTGAAACATAATACATAATCTAATCCTTAGCTTCTTTCTTCTTCTTACTCTTGGAAGAAGTTTCACCTAGAATTACATGATACACAACGGGGTGAGAAACTATATTCTCAGTATGAGTAATCAAAACCAGTCATATATAACATAAATAAACATAATCTTAATAACAACTAATGAAATATGTTTAAACAGCTACAAGGTGTAACTACTGCATTTAGATAAACCAAGTTAGTATGCATCTCATACATACATCTAGTTCAACTCAGAACTAAAAATGTAAATCTTAGGAATTACTGGTTTCATGTGTTATTTTGTAGCAAGTAGAGGTATGTCCTCACACTATACATATCTTGGCACATGAGGAGTTCGGTCTAAATCCTGATTCCGAAGAACCTTATGGACCCCTACTTATTTCTTCTGGCCTTGGCACTATCGAAATATCAATGTTATGTCATTCCTCAATTGAGTCTATCGGACACCATTCAATTTCCCCTGGCCTTCATGAATGCTGTCAAAGGATATTCACAAAATCAACACTACCAATCCTTCCCATACATACTAGGTATAATTCTCTTCTTGAAAACTATCTCTATTTATGCCTTAACACACTTTAGGAAATATATACTAATGATTCCATCTAGTCTAAAAACTTCAAAACATCAAAAATAATATTTTTGAAGATTCTGGCCTCAGATACAGGTCATGTCTCATTACACAGTCCCCCCAGTGTCTTCGAACACGGGCCATGTCTGATTACGTATCCCCCCATGTCTTGCTCTGTGGATACTGTTCACGAATTTCACTGGCAAAAAGGGACAATATCCCCCCTATGTTTTCGGACATGGGCCGTGTTTCTGAACTAGACCCACTGCAACTCATTCTGTAGAATCGTAGTACTATTCCATTGGTTCTTTTCTTGGATTTTAGCAATTCCAATCTAGTTTCTAAGTGATTCTAAGTCCCTAATCAGTTCTCAAACATATAGGGATCATCAATCACAAACTTAAACCTCTTAATTTGGATTAATGCACTAAAATCACCTATAGGGTGACCTAACCCCCATTTCGTGAATCTAAGATCCAAGTGAGATATTTAAAGCTTCTAACTTCAATTAATGTTATGAACAAGTCATAAATTATCAAAGAAACTTAATCATACAAGTAAAACTCATCAAACACTTCAAGAACACAAAATGACCTATTAAACACCAAAGTACATCAATGGAGAAAAAGTGAAAAGAAATGAAGATGAACTTAAAAACCCATACCTTTGGAGCTGGGTTGATGAATCAAATTTGGTTGGATCATCAAGCCTTTGCTTTCTTCTTTCTCTCTTCCTCTTGCTTGGTCTTTCTCTCCTCTTCTTTCTATTCTCTTCTTACGGTTTCTACTTTTATTTTTGAAGCCAAAAACAACTGTGAAGAAGACTTATAAAGAGGGTCTAAACGACTCATATGGCCCTTAGGCCAAAACTGATAAAATTTTAATCTGCTAAAAACACTCAGATTTAGCTAAATCCAGATTTTCAGCTTCTAATAACTTTAAAATAAATACTAAGATTCATATAAAAAGTCATTTCAACATTATTTGATACTTTCATATCTGCTGCTAGTCAAACTAGTTATAATTAGACAACTAGTATGCCTAAAAATGCCAAACTAACTCAGTTTACCTTGAAACTTTAACTGTAACTTGTTCTTCATATTTGTGACTTAAAAATAAATTATCCATATTTATTTTCCTCTCCTAAGCAATTTATGCTATCATCTGAGTTATTTTAAGCTATTTTTCACAATCTTAATTGTAACTAAATACTTAAACTAACTCAGATTGTCACAAATTTAAACATACATGCTAAATAAGCCATATGCTACCTTTTGAACACATAAACAAGTCTAACATGTCATTTAGGGTATTACATGCCCACTGTTGAAGGGTATGGAGGGAGTATTATAAGACCAACTGTGACAGCTAATAATTTTGAGATTAAACCGACATTGATCTTCATGATTCAGAATTATGTTCAGTTTGTTGGATTGTCTTCGGATGATCTAAATCATCATTTGGTCAGGTTCTTACAGTTGTGTGATACTATAAAGTACAATGGGGTGATAGATGATGAAATTCGATTACGACTCTTTCCTTTCTCTCTTAGGGACAGAGCAAGTCAATGGTTAACGTTACTACCAAGGGTTTCCATTACTACATGGGATCAGTTGACATAATAGTTTCTGGCTAAGTATTTTTCTTCTTCTAAATTTGCTAAGTTAAAGAATGACATATATTCTTTTGTGTAGTTTGACATGGACACTCTCTATGAAGCTTGGGAGCGCTTTCAAGAGTTGTTGAGGAGGTGTCCACATCATGGATTTCCCGTATGGCAGCAGGTACAGACTTTTTACAATAGTTTGTCACCTGTCAACCGTTCACTCATTAAGGCTGCTGCGGGAGGTACAGTTTGGAGGAAAACACCTACTGAGAGCCAAGCACTAATTGAAGAAATGATGCTAAATAGTTATCAATGACAAAATGAGCGCTAGGTTCCTAAGAAACAAGTAGGTGTGCATACTGTTGATTCTTCTATAGCCATGCTGAGTCAATTGGAAGCTTTGACAAAGAAGGTTGAGACTTTGATAGTAACAAATAGTGCAGTGATGAGGCTTCGACAAGTATATCGAGTCGCACAAGTAATAAAGAGTGAGTGAGTATCATTCCCACAAGGATTAATTAATATTGAGTACCAATTTCACTAGGCTATTACTATCTAGACTAACTATTATAATGAAATGGTTGTAAAAAGAACATTAAAAAGATAAACTGAAGGAATGAGCAATTAAACTTAATTTTTAGAAGAATTTGAATTAAGAGTTATAAATGGAATCAATGAATAAGAAAACTAGGGGTTGATTTTCACTTAACCCATTCTTAATTTCCATGAAATTAAATTAATTATGCTTAATTCTCTTAATTGATGGTAAGAAATATACAGAATTAGTCAAAACTCAATTCCTTGGCGGATTAACTCTCTCCCAATTACCTAAAATTACTAATTCCTTAGTCAATTTCATGCAATTGAGAGGATTACGCACGAGATTCCCAAATTAACCACATAATTACCAAGACCTATTCCTAGATATTGATAGATTATGGTGTTAAACTCAAGAAGCAAGAGGTAAAGAGGAATCTCCAAATTCTCAAAATACCCAACAAAACAATCTATGGTTGATCAAATCACAGAAGCATTAAGCACAGAGATTAACACTCAATTGAGAAGAACAAAACATCAAATAATCAAATATCCATGTACATCAAGTTTGGGTCAAGCTAGATCTCCCCCTAGCTATGAAGATTTAGTTACCCATGAAAAGAAATGAAAACAAAGAAGAAAGGGAAGAAGAAATCAAAAGATCCATGGAGATGGAGAGGATAAATCTTCACTTCCTTGATCTTGGATCTACGCCCCTCACTTGCAAAAATAGTGGAAAGAGAGAAAAGAATGGAGAATATTCGGCCTCCTGATGAAAAAGTTCCCCCAAAAACTAACTTCTGCTCAAAACGATTGCCTTCTATCTATTTATATTGGGTCAAGTGATAACAACGTGCATCATAAAATTAGTATTAGTCATCCACGTACGTGCGTGAACTCTTTATGCATATGCATAAGTTTTTCTAATCCAAAACAGAGACCGTCACGCACGTGCGTGAATTCCTCACGCATATGCATAAGTTTATGTTATCTAAAACAGAGACCGTCACGTATGTGCATAAACTCCTCGCGCATATGCGTGATTCTTCCTGTTCCAATTATTTTGTACAGAGGCTGTCACGCACATGCGTGAATGCCTACTTTCAATTCTTCTCTTCCAAAGTTATTGTTGTCCTTTTTTGATACTTGCTCTTCATGTCCATTACTTCATAGTCCATTTCCAAAGCTTCTCTTGCCCTTTAAAATCCACAGATTAAATTCAATTAGTCAGACTCAAGTTATTACATTAAAATGAATCATTAAACATCATGAAATGCAGTTGGACAATGTGAAAATTAGCTCAGCTCAAGATATGAAAGAAGTGTGCACTTTAAGCATAATTTCTTATAAGGACTGAAAAATATTTGAACTCATTACTCTCATTTCTATTCAATTTAAGATTATAATAACTCCATTTTGTAGAGTTATCATGCAACTCTACCAATCATTTGTGAAGCATGTGGCGGACAAGGTCATATAAGTGCAAACTGTCAAGTTGGTAGCCCATTTGCCCCTTAGCCTGAAGAAGTAAATTTTATTGGTAATTCCAACCGACAACAATATAATCCATATTCCAATACGTACAATCTCGGTTGGCGAGACTATCCCAATTTCAAATGGGAAAATCAACAAGGCTATCAGTAGAGTCAGCAGAGAGCTCTACAACCACCTCCAAGTTTCCAAGCACCTACAGAGAAGTAAAATTTTGAAAATCTTGTGATGAAGTACATGTAGAATTCAGAAGCCAGAATGAAGAGTATGGAGACTCAGATCATCCAGTTGGCCACGTGGATGTCAGAAAAGGCACCAGGGTCTTTGCCTGGTACTATTGAGCCTAATCCGAAGGAACATGTGAAGACAATTACCTTGAGAAGTGGTAAGGAGCTTGGGGACCTTTCCAAGAACAAAGAGGAGTAAATTCAAGAGCATGAAGATACTCTTGATGGGTCAGTCACTGCAGAAAAAGGAGAAGGCAAGTGAAGCACCCTTTGTGGTATAGGTAAGTGAGTAATAAAAGTCATCCATTCTATTCCCTCAGAGGCTCAAGAACACTCAACAGGATAAATAATTTGCAAAATTCTTGGAGATGTTTAAGAAATTACAAATTACCATTCCGTTTGTAGAAGCTATCTCCCAAATGCCAAAATATGCAAAGTTCTTGAAGGAGATACTTTCAAACAAATGTAAGCTTGAGGAATATGAGACAGTCAGACTAAATAAGGAGTGTTCCGTCATTCTCTTGAAGAAGCTACCACCGAAATTAAAAGATCCAATGAGTTTTACTATTCCTTGCTCTATTGGTAATTCTTATTTTGAGAAAGCATTATGTGATTTAGGTGCTAATATAAATTTGATGCATTTCTCTATTTTTAAAAGATTAGGAATACAGGAACCAAAACCCACCAACATTTCATTATAGTTGGCTGATAGATCCATCATTTACTCGTGCGGTATGGTGGAGGATGTTTTGGTGAAGGTGGATAAATTCATATTCCCATTTGATTTTGTGGTGTTGGATATGGAAGAGGACGTTGATATTGCTTTTATTCTTGGAAGACCGTTTCTGGCCACTTCAGGAGCTGTGATTGATGTACCTCGGGGTGAGCTCATCTTGAGAGTGGATGGAGATTATGTGACCATCAATGTCTTTAGGGAGACTAAATCTTCCCCAATGTCAAATCTTCATGCTCCTATCAATATCGTTTAAGCTAAAGAGTAGGAAGCCTTAGCTATCAAAGACCCCCCACCATCATACAATGTGGATGTTGACCTTCCTAAAACCCCAGTTGTTGAACTAGAGAAAGGTCCTGTTATGATCCATGCTCCATTACAAATTGGTTCTTCAGCTGCTGATCGATTGAAATCACCATGGTCCAGTCGTACCAAGGCGCAATTGAGATAACCAAGCTCTTATCAAGTTCAAAATGCTATTGGAAGCATTCCCAAGGCCATTGATGAAGGGAGGAAGAACTGTTTTGAAAAGAAGAAGGTGTCATCCTATTTCTCTTGCTTTAAGCCACCTTAATTTATCTAAAAAAGGTAATGTCGAGCTAATGACATTAAACAAGCATTTCACAAAAGGCAACCTGTGTTTCTTCTTTATATATCTTATTTTCATTTTTTTGTTATTTTTGTTATTTTTGATTTTCTTTTAGATGCTACTCATTTGTGTTGAAAAATATTAGGATTTTTTAGATTTTGTTGCAGTGTTGACTCTTGTGCTTCTCCTCACCTGACATTGTATCACTTTTTATTAAGTTGTGTTGCTCTTTTCTTTACCCTTTTTATTTCTTTTTCTTTCACACTGAGGATAATGTTTATCTTAAGTGTGTGGGGGTACTTTTAAATTTTTGTGAAAAAAAATTGATAAACACTTAAGTATTGCTGGTAACCAAGCAGTAATTATGTGTTGATATCTTGATTATACTGAGTTGATAGAGATATGTTTTAAAGAGGATTTCATCATTCATGAGCTAATAATGTGTGAAGTAATCTTTTTCAATGAAGCAAAGTAAAATTTAGAATCTTAGTTAAAAATTAGTCATGTCTACTTGCTTTTGTTCTCTTTATTAACTCTAGCCAAAATGTGAGTTTTGAGCTTTAATGATTTGATTTTTCATAAACAAAATCTTATTTTTCTTCTAGAGTGAGATTTCTCTTGATTGATGTGCGCTAGAACTTGCTTTGATATCTTGTTGAGACTTTAATGATTCACATACAAACTTGAATATGATTAAGGCAATTAGGCTTTATTTTTTCTTGATTTTCAAAGTTGTATTGATAAAATAATCCTTTAGTTGCTCTATTTGAACCTGAAAATTGATTTCTTTGAATACTCAATTGAATAATCAGGTTGAATTCTTTGGAGCATCTGATGTGTTGATTGAAAAGTCATTAAAGGTTGTTTTTGTCTTCAAGGGTTGAAAAAAAAGGGCTTGAAAGAAAAAAAAAGAGGAGGAAAAAAGAAAAAAATGGAAAAAGAAAAAAAATGATTGTTGGTGAAGAATAATGAGAATATTGGGTTGAAAATGAGAATTTGTTATATTTTTGTGCATTATACTCTATTTGTCATTCAACTTGATTCTGATTTGTATCGATTTATCTATGAGCATTCTTTACCCTTATTTATTTTTTTCCTACCTTTCATTATACCCTTGGCCCCGTTATAACTAAAGGAAGTCCTTTTGATTCTTGTGTTGTAAATGAACTTGGAAGTGGATATGAGATTGATAAGAAACCTTATGATATTACATTTTTCAAGAGAAATTTGAGTGATCTCTTTATCCTTAAATAATTGAGCGATAGAAAGATGAGTGATCTCAAATGTTTGGTGAAGAGAAAAGTTGAAAGCTAAACTTAAGCCTCTGATTGATTTAAGTGCTAAATGATATTGCTTGATTGGATTTGACTGCTGAACTTGAATTTTTAAATTGTGGAATTTCTCTTTATTCATGTTTCTTGATTTTGAGTTTAATCTTGTTGTTGATTCCTATTATTTGCTTGAGGACAAGCAAAGCCCAAGTGTGGGGGAGTTGATGAACCGTCAATATCTCATATTTTTATGGTTCAATTCCTTAGTTTTTCATGTTCTTTTTATATATTTTTATTGAACTTTATTCGTAAGTTTTGTTATATTTTTAGTATTATTTAATTATATTTTTATTATGTGTTTTATTTATTTTTATTAGGGATTGCACATGGAGAAGACTGGACATTCAAAGAAGTAAGAAAAATAGAAATTTTTCATCAGCGTTCAGCGCTTGAGCATTGAGGAGTAGAGCTCTTGAACACCCAAAGCGTATGCAGCAGCGGTGATTCAGTGACCTAGCGCTTAAGCATTAGGTGAGGAGCGCTTGAGCACGCAGAACGTAATGCAGTGCGTCTTGACTTAAGTGGCTCAGCGCTTAAGCGCCCATGAACCAGCGCCTAGGCACTAGTTGCGTAACAGTAGACATAATTTTCTTTAAATAGGAAAAGTTACGCCAAATTCAACACACTTGGCACAACACGCAGAAAATTCTTAATCCTAAGAGAGTAGTTTCGTGGCAGCAGGCTTTGAAGGACGACTTCGAAGGGAGAATTCGATTTTTGAAGGCTTGAATACCATAATCACCGTAAAAGGGGTTTTGATTTATCTTTCCTTCTAGTTTTCTCATTTCTTTGGGTTTTCTTTCCATGGATTTATATTCTAATATGGGTTTGTTTGTATTGAACATGAGTAGCTAAACCCATAGTTAGGGCTATGGGAGATCCTGTTTTCCTAATTATTTAAGTTTGATTTGTAATTTGATTAAGATAATTTCTTTTAGGGTTTGTCATGTTACTTGCATTCTTGTCATAACTTAATCACTTTTGGCATGTGTTAATTCATTGTTTGACCGGTGACCATCCACATTCAATGAGTGGATCTATATGATAAATCTAGGATTAGATTGATGAATGACCAAACATCAATTTTTCTTACCAATGAAATTGACAGTTATGTTAGTTCATCTCTTGAATTGAAGCTTAATGCATTCTTAATTAATTCAACTAAATGACCAAATAAGTAATTTAATTTACGAATAGAATGTTGTTTCATCCATGACCATTGAGATTCAATGGCAGATAAAAGAGTATTGACAAAATAATTACCTTACATCATAAATGAAAGAAAATCTAAATAATTAGATTCAAGTCTAGTTTCTCTCCCATTGATTATCTGTTCTTTACTTGATTGTCCATCTTTCTTTTTTATTTGTTTTTTTTAATTTGAATTTCTCTTCACTTCTGATTGTCTAAATAACAAAAGAGTTTTACGAATCTAGTAATTATCACTTATTCCTTGTGGGATCGATAACTAATACTTAAGTCCTATATTACTTGGCGATATAGTGTACTTGCTTTTAGTATATTTTACGCGTACCAAAGTCTTTTATAAACTTAATTGTAAATAAATATTTTTTAAAAATAAAATTACAAAATAGTCTATTTTATTTTATTTTTACATTAAAAAATAGATATCATCTTCAACCTCCAGTGGGTCACACAAATTTGGATCGAGTTTCTCTATTGAAGCTCGACCTGAAGCTCAAAATTTATAGTTTTTGCACCAATCCAAGCATATTCAAGCCAAAAAAAGGGGTCAAAAAAAATTTGAACATTGTCAACTTCGTTTTTCTAGAATTTGAGCTCTTAAAGATTGAGTTTCATGCAATTTATATATGTATTCAATAATGAAACATGCATACAACATTACTCACATGCTAATTGAGTAAAATAATAAAGATTATGGCAAGTTGTGATAAATTTTTTCATGAACAAGCGATTTAAACCTAAAGTATATTCTTCAAAAATTAATCAAATTTAGTGTTAAAAATTCAAGTAATTTGAATCCGCAAATTTCAATAACAACATGGATAAGAAATAAAATCCACAAATATTCATATGAACCCTAATATTATGTGAAACTAGCCTTTGAACTTGTACGATGTACAAGATAATGTTAAATTAAAATTAAAAATAGTTTAAAAGAATATAATAAAATTAAAATCAAATGAAAAAATAAATCCAATATAAAAAATAGTAATTACTTTTAAAATTATTTATCTTAATTGAATTCGACATACATGAGAAGATAATTGTATTTAAATTAATTATATTGAGTATTCAAAAAAATATCTGGAAAAGGTAACACACTCCATCAACCGATTGAATAAACTGATTATGGTGAATTAAAATTCAAAAATATATTTTGCCAATTATAAAGTTAAGGAATGATACGCGTTGACACATGATACCTAATCAATTAAATCCACCGATAATTCATAATTTCAGTCAAGTATATTTATGCCTTTTCATGATTAAGTAATATAATTACGTTTCGGTGATTGAAAGTAATAAACTTGTTTAAAATTCAAACCCACATGTTAGAAATCACTGCCAATTGATTGCTATGAATGAAAATGTTAACGTTATTATGGACAAAATAAAACTTGCCTAATTTAAAGTTACATGCCTCTCAATCTAATATAAACATATAAAACAAATCAGGCGGTGATGGTTGACTACAATCAATGTTATTTTTAAAAACAAAAAATGGTGTGAAGAGATTTGTAGTTTTAGAGCATGTTTGAATTGGGTGAATTATGTCATCCAACAGTTTTTTATGGTAAAAAACAGTTGCAATCTTGAAGCAACGTGTTTGGTAAAATAAGTGAAAAAAACCAATAGCTTTTAAATGGGTAAAAAAGTTGTTGGAGGTTCAGCAAAATTTTGAGCTATTTTGTAAAAAATTTATTAAAATTATTTTTAACAGTGATATATAAATACTATTTTATCTTTAATCAAATAATTTTTTTAATTAGTCAAATAAATTTTTTAATTATTTTATATCTATTTTGATAATTTAATACATAAAAATAATTATTTTTTATATCATCCAAACGAAACAGATTAGTTTAAAATCACTTTTCAACTAATATATCAAAACATAAAACTTTTTTTCTTATAATCGATTATAACAAAAAAAATTTATACAATAATCGATTATTAAAATAATTTAATTTTTATAGCTATCCCAAACACGCAATTAGTGGAAAAACAAAATAACAACATTAATATTGAATTTCCGGTTACCTTTATATAAATAAGAGCTAAGATGGATTCCTTAATAAATTAAGGGCTAAGATGAGTCCGGTGGAATCAATTAAATGAGAGAATTTAATTATTATCCATCAATGAGTCATTGATGATTTTAACTTAATTATTGATTATTGATTGATAGCACATTACTGATCAATGATAAACATTATAAAATGAGTCTTGTAAAAGTTAGTTTACCAAATGTGATAATTATACGTGTGTGTTTTATTTAAAACTATCATTATTATATAGGAATCTTTACGGTGGAATTTTAAAAATGAATTAAAAGAAATTAAATGAAATAATTAAAAAAAAATCTTGTGAGGTCTTTGCCAGGAAATCTTTATGGTGAGAATTTCATGTCATGTATTGTATACCACCAACATGTGGCATCTGATCTTGGAATTCCGGAAGCAAAGAATCCATGGATAACTCCATTGTGTATCGTGAATGAACCAAAGCCTCCATCTTGTGTTGTGAATAAACCAATACTTCAGGAGTCATGATTGAAGAGCAAGAATCAGCGTCAGAGAAGAGAGACTCTTCCTCCTTCACGGTAATGGTAGATCCGTGCTCGAGTCTTGTTCTTTCTTCTTTCTTCCTTTGTAAATATGGGAGACCCTTGTTTTGTCCTGGTAATAACAATTTTATGAATCATGCTTTCTCTCTCACTTAAGAGGAATTACATAGGGAGGATTTTGTTTTACTTCTAGGTGTAGGGTTTAATGTTGCAGTTTTGAATTGTCAATGTGATTCCATCATAGGTTGCTTAACCCACAAAGAAACCATTTTTTTTAAGTATTCTGCCATATTTTTGTAAACCGATTGACTTTTTGGTTTACTACATTATGCAATTTTTCCTACGGGAGAGCATTTTTTTTTTATTAATTTATAAATCAGTGGCTATTAGTATTGGGTTCCACTTGAAATTCAAGTTACCACATGTGTTATACATGTGTGCAAATATATATGTTAGTGTTGTATTTTTTGTTTTAAATACATGCATGTATGACATGATTAACGAGTATGTATAATTAGATAGGATTGATGCATGACATAATTATAAGTCATGTATTTTATTTTTATATATTATTAATATGATGATTATATGATATGATTATTTAGTAGAAATTCTCCATAAAATTATACAAAATACAATTTTTTTTTTATGATAAGAGTTCATGTAAATTTTATCGCTCTAAGGATTATTTTGTAAAATTATTTATTAGATCAAAGACAGTTTATATGTCAATGTCACTACTCCACATGGATATTTTTTATTGGTCTACATAAGCATGGGTTTTGGAACCAAACTTGTACTTGAGTTTCAAAAAATTTCTCATTGGCTTATTATCTTTTTTTCAAAAAATAAAAAATAATTATGTAATCCTTATTGAGATTTGCACCAAAATTTGTTTTATAAAAATCAAAAGAAAATGAGAAGAATAAAAAAAAGAATTTAATTTTGATACATTATTAATATAAATTTTTTTACACTATTAACCAATCATATATTATTATATATGTAATTTTTAAAGTAATTAATGTGAAAATCAAACATTTTTTATAACGTAGTTATATATGATTGAATGATATTATAATTTTTTTCCAGTAACAATATTTTCAAATTAAATGAAAAAAATGACACTCATAATAGAAGAGTAATGAATGCTCAAAATTCTCATTCATTCATTCTAGAGTTTCAATTTCAATTTTTCACTATAAAATTTTAAACTAAAACCAATTAGTATGAAATGGTATGATCTAATAGGTATATAAACTATACTCAGAAAATTGAGAGAGACAATGTAGGATTCTAACAACCCCCTCCACAGATGTCTAGACGAAACAAGTGAGCCTAACGGAATAGACGACGGAGAAGACTAGCAAATGAAATCTTAACTCTAATACCATGTGAGATTTTAACTTAATACCAATTAATATCGAGTGAAGTGACTCAACAAGTATATAAACTGTGTCCAAAAAATTGAGACAAACAATGTGATATTCTAAGCAATTTTTTTTACATCAGTTATCAATGTATAAATTTATAATTAATCATATGTATTAGTTAATTAATGAGATAATAACTAATTAATACATATAATTAATTACAAAATTATCCAATATAAAAGGAGTGGTGAGAAATTACGTAAGATTGGCTATTTTCCTTCCTTTTATGAAAGGAGCTCTACAACTCTTTTTGTAAAAGAGTTTTGTTGTTAACCTGTTGGGCAACAAGAAAGGGCTCTCTTGACATAGAATGTTGTCAAGCTTTTTTGTTTTTGATTTTGTTTTTTCTTAACTGAGAACTAATAATTATATTTTTCTGATGTCACTTTTCACCTTTATTTTTTTTTAAAAAAAGTGATGGGAAGTCTTAACGTGTTTTTGTTTTAAATTGTAAATTATTATCAATCTCCTTTGTAAAAGATAACTTGTATGGAAAAGAAAAGGAAACATTTTAGAAGACAATTTTTTTTTAAAAAGAAAGTCATTGCATTATTATTTTCTTTTTTGATATTTAAAAACTTAGGGGATAGAAAATTACCATATTCCAAAATCAAAACATATTAGAAACCTCAAGGAGAACTTACAATAATATTATAACATTATTCTATTTAATATTTTAATTCCTTTTTTCTGTAATATTAAAACAACATTTTTTTAAAATTCTTACCAGGCATCGATCCCATACCTTCGAGATTTGAACTTATAGTATTGCAAATAAAGTTTGTTTCATTAGAACTCTAACTTGCTTACCAGAACCAAACCCTCATAGTTTTTTTATGAAAAAAGATTCATACAAAAAATTTCACACCAGTATTATACTAATTATGTGTTAAAAATTAATTAAAAATGAATATCAATTAATTAATAAACTAATAACATGTTTTCAAAAAGATTAATAAATTAATAACATGTTTTCAAAAAATTTAACCAATCGACATAAGTTGTTAACCAATTTTATATATATCATTAACCGGTATAACAATAATATGCAATTTTTAGTGTAAAAAAAATGAACACTGGTTTTTTTATACAATTTACATCTATATAGGTTATTGGCACAGAATATACATTAGATCGAACTGCACTAAATAAATATACTGTCTTATATTTAATATGGGATATGAGCAGTTTAAATTATTTTGAAAAGGTTAAATGTACTGTCAATATTTAAAAAAAAAAACAAAAGAATTTGAAGCGTGAAAAATACCTAAATCTAGATAAGTACATTTGTAACATGATCGATACAACCTTAAACCTTATGCATTTTTAATATTAAATTTAATTAATACTTACAATACCACACCTTTTTATCTATAGAATTGCATATTAAAACCCGTGGAAGAGATGAATCAGATTGGGTGTGCTTTAGGTATCGATGCACTTCACAGAGAAAGTGATGGCCATAAAGGCACACATGCTATTGGAATCTCATATGGAATATGATGTTGCATTGGTGCCTCGCAGGCGAAGGCTAATAAAGAGAATCTAAGAAAAGAATGCTGTTCCAACCCATTCCTATCCCCTCTTTTTATACGCACAAGGTCAAACAGAAATGCCACTTGTGACCAAAATATCAAGCTCGCTTTGAGCTCAGGATGCCAGAGGCATTTATTTCATGCTGCAGCACAGCAACTGTTACTAAGATCACGCAACGCACATTAGTTAAAAAAATGCATAAGATGTAAATGTCATAATCCAGACCACATATGCATATCTCAAGACTCTATGCATGTACTGCCTACGTATCTAAATGAGAAATTCTCGGGTGAGAATTTTCTACCTTCTGTCACTCTATCTACAACCACAAAAAGGAAGAGAGGTACTGTGACTATCACGTGTAAATAAGTAACATGTTTTTCAGATAGATGGGGGTTCGAGTTCAACAAGACTAAACTGTTCATTTCAGGCCCAAGTTCTCTTGAGAAGGGCATTAGTAGATGGAGATGCAGCGTCTCCAAATGTGTTGAGGAGATCAGAGCAGGATGCATCTTGTTCCCCTTCCGTTAGAAGCTCCAGACCCAACTGATCTACAATATGGTCAGTAGCATATACGAGCAAGAACTCGCATCCTTCATAGTTGAGAAAGTCAGGCGGATCAGCGGGGCCGAACTTGACATGCCCCAGCTGCCCTTGCAGGTGCGCAGGGAAGACAGCCTTGCGTTTGTTTTGGAGACCCCAACCACCTGCTTTTTCCGGGTTCTTTATTTGAATTATGAATGAGCCCTCGCGTTCAATGTTGAGTAACTCCTGGGGTTCCTTCTTCTCACCTTGAGGTGGAAGTGGAAACTCTAGCTTGTAGATCAAATGGGTATGGCTTCTTTTCCCTCCCTCTGCCTCGTGCCTCAGAATGCGGTATATGCCTTCTCCCACTGCTCTAGCAGCACTAGTATGTCTGTGTCCTCTAGTTGAAGTTTCATACTCCTCTACCACCAACGCCGTTGATCAACATATCATATCATATATATACATTATTATATTATTATAATTTATACTACTATGTAACAAGAGCAACAACTGTTCTCTAATTAGTAATTAATAATTATTAAGTATAAGCACTTCACCTCCTTTAAGAGCAGTCTTCACATGGTCTGCATCTGTGGTGACCATCTCCACAAAACCCCAGTAAGGTCGGCTTTTCTCGCTGGGATCAGGAAGGCTTTTCCGTCCCATTACTATGAAACGAAACAATGATTGCTCTTCAATGTTTACTTTCTAGTACACATACAGTTGAAAGAAAAAATTTCATTTACATTTTTACTTGTAAGATAAGACAATTAATTCAACCACCTAGGCTAGTGCTTGCGTGCTTTCTAGTTTCTACACTAGCTATTAATCCCATGATCCATTCCTAACGACAATAAATTTCACCTGGCTGCCATGTCCACCGGGTAAGTGATCCTTTCTTGGCACCTCCCTTGCCCCCATCCGGCTCTTGCTTCTCTTCCACCGCCCTTTCACCAGACACTGGCCTCATAATAATGTAGAGATGCTGGACATCATCAGCACTATGAGCATCTTCCTTGCCAACTTTAGGCTGGTAGAAGAAAAATATCTCCCCTCTTTCCTGCATTAATTTCGCCAATCACCGTAGCCAGAGTATTCATCCATACACTTTAATCTAAAATCTATATATAATTTTAAAACAGGGGAGGCACACCATATATATATACTCACCCCTAGCCGTGCCACACAAATAATTTTCATCTTAAAATTAAAGTCGAAATTTTGATAGATCATTTTAATGTTTTAAAAAGCCAATTGAACCGGTCAATTTAACTGATTAGACCATAAATTAATTATATTTTTGGCAAAATACTATTTGTCACGAACGTTTTTCGTGAAAACGCACACGAACAAATTGAAAGAAGTGTTGTTTTGATTTTTGTCTCATTATCATTTATCATTTCAAATATTTATGAGGAAAAATAGTTGGTTATAATTTTCCCACCACATTCGCGATTCTGTTCGTATAATACCTTTCGCAACATATAGCATTGCTGATATTTTTGTTCCAACATTTTTTATTATGTTGTTTGGTTCGGTTTAATTATTAATTTAACTCATTGAATCAATGGAACCATCACCAGAACACTTGGTAATTCGATCTTTGATTCAATTTTTAAAATATTGGATCATTCAACTGCGGAAAAACAGTTCAAATTTCCGAACGTACTCCACAGAGAGTGATAGAAAGAAGAACCTGAATTTCAACCTGGGGTTCTGGTCGGGTCTTCTGCTCTTTGCCTTGTCCCATTAATTCTTCTACAAAGAGTTCTGTACCTTTTTCAGAGAGAGATGAGAAACATCAAAGGGTTCCCTCGTTCTCCATCTTATATGGAAAGGAAGCTCAATAGAGACACGCCAGCGACACGAGAAACTTCCCCATTGTGCGTAGGCAGACACGTCACAAAGCCATAAGTAGTAGCACATGCATGTCTGCCACGTTCTCTGATTCTTGGGGTGCCAACTGCCAACTTGTCATTCAATATGAAACCCATAAATTCATCCGTGGCAAAAGTTCTAGTTCTTGCATTTTAAGATTTGCCTCTTCTAAAAAATATATATTCTGTGTAAATATCTTATTACCTGTATTAAACACTAACACATCCGACCTTTTGCTGTGAGAATAATATTTGAATTTGAATTTTTAATATTATAATTATATTTAACTTATTTAAAAAATAAAAAACTATTAGAATGCATATTTTTTTTATTTAAAAAAATAATATACAAATAATATCCCTAATTGTTTTCATTTTGCATAAGCGCTCACAGCAGGTGCCACAGGAGAACTTCTACCTCCCTTGACCCAAATATGTGGAAAAAAAAAAGAAGCTTCTACAATTCTCTGTGGTGATTACTATTAAAAGTGAACAACAAATTCTTCATTCATGATTCAATGTGATGAGTTTCATATATAACTTTAACTAACAACAACAAACTAACTAATCAAATAGCAAAGCTATATAATCGAATACTAACTAACTAACTAATCAAATAACAAAACTATCTAATCAAATAATTTATGAGTTATATGCGTAGTATACTATAAAATTCTCCCTTAAAGTGAAAAGTATATGTTTATAATTCTCATCTTGGTCAATAACTGATGAAAGAGAGGAGCTTGGACTGGTTTAGTTAACAAGTCTGCGACTGATGTCTAAATTGGACATGTATAAGCTTGAGAAATCCAGTAGCAACTTTTTTTATGATAAAATAGCAATCAATTTCAATATGCTTTGATCTCTAATAGAAAGTTGAATTGGAAGCAAGGTGAATGGCAACCTAGTTGTCACATAAAACTTTGGCTGATTCCAATTATAGTTCAAAATCTTTTAACAGATTTTGAATCTATGTAAGCTCACTTGATACACTTGCCAAGGATCTATACTCAGCCTCTGCAGAACTCCTGGAAGCTGTAGGCTATTTTTATTTTTATTTTCAAGAAACTAAAGCATCACCTACAAAAGCCAAATAACTTGTAGTGGATCTCCTAGTGTCACTGCAGCTACCCCAGTCAACATCTGCATATGCAGACAAGTGAAGAGCATTTGCAGCTGGAAACATAAGACCTTACCTAGGAGATTTTTTCAGATATCGAAGGAGATGATGAATAACTTGTAAGTGTGGGAACCTTGGCTTAAACATATATTGACTCAGTTTGTTGACTTCAAAACTGATGTCAGGTTTGGAAGTTGTCAAGTACATCAATCTCCTTATTAACCTTCTATATTGAGCAGCATATGGTAAAACATCTTCATCTGATGCATTTAGTTTGACATTAGGATCCATTGGCAAATCAGATGGTTTACAATATAGGAAACTAGTATCTTCTAACAAAGTGACAACATATTTCCTTTGTGACAAAACTATTCCTTTAGATGAATGTGTCAGTTCTAAACCAAGGAAGTACTTGAGTTCTCCCAGAATTTTCAATTTGAATAAACCTTTACAGTTTATGTTGAACTTGAGTAATCATTTGTTGACTAGGACCAGCAACAATTATGTCATCCACATAAACTAACAAAAAAAAACCATAGTTAGACTAATACCAAGAGAAAATAATGAATAATCACACTTAGAATATATGAAGCCAGCACTGAGTAGAGCAGATGAAAATTTCTAAAACCACTGTCTTGCGGCTTGTCTAAGCCCATAGATGGACTTGTTTAATTTGCACACAAGACCCTCCCCCTAACTAGGATAGCCTTGTGGTAGATCTATATACACTTCCTCAAAAAAATCACCATTGAGGAAGGCATTATTAATATCTAGCTGCAACATACTCTATTTTTGAATTGTAGCAATAGTAAGGAGAACTCTTACAGTAGTTAACTTTGCAACTGGTGAGAAAGTATCTAAAAAATCCAGTCCAAATTGTTGTGTATTCCTTGGCTACTAATTTGACCTTGTATCTATCCAGAGAACCATCAGATTTATATTTGACTTTGTAAATCCAGCGGCATCCAATTGTATGTTTTCCAAGAGGTAAATTGACCACTGACCATGTATTATTTGCTTCCATGGCCTGTAGTTCAGCTGTCATAGCTTGCTGCCAATTAGGTAAGTGTTTGGCTTGGTGATAAAATTATGGCTCATAAATGGAAGAGACTTGATAGATAAAAGACTTGTATGGAATGGACAACATATTAAAGGACATATGACTAGAAATAGGATTTTGACAGGCATAATCCTGTAAATATGATGGTGGTCTAGTGTGTCTGGAATATTTTCTTAGCTGAATGAGAGGTGGAATGTCAGTAGGTGCAGGATTTTCAACAGCTAGAATAATATTATTATAATGAGGCAGATCAGGTGCAGGATTGGGAACAACCAGCGTAGAAAAGAAACCTATAATATCTGTAGAAGAAGAAATGGTGTGAAAAGGAAAAGTAGACTCATGAAAAATGACATCTCTAGAAACAAATAAGGTTTTTTTTTTCTGTCAATCGTACAATTTGTATTCTTTATACCCTACTGGATATCCAACAAACACTGCAGGAATGACTCTAGGAGTGAACTTTGTTCTGCTGGACAGAAGTGATAAAGCAAAACAAAGACAACCAAAAACTCTTAATGAATTATAATCTGGTGTTTTATTGAACAGTAACTGAAAAGGAGATTTTTTAATACAGATGAGGGTAATCTATTTATAAGAAAAGTGGCAGTAGCTAGGCACTTATCCCAAAAACTGATAGGTACCCTTGACTGAAATAAAAGGGACCTGGTAGTATTGAGGAGATGTTGAAGTTTCCTTTCCACTACAAAATTTTGCTGAGGTCTCTGAACACACGAGAACTGATGCAAAATCCCTTGTTCTTGCAAAAAATCAATAAGTGCTAGTTCCTTAGCATTGTCTGATCTAAATTGTTTAATTGTTGTGCTAAACTGAGTCTTAACCAACTTAAAAAATTGAATAATAAGTGCAGTAGCTTCTAATTTAAGTTTCAACAAATAAGTCCAAGTGAACCTTGTACTATCATCAACCAATGTCAAGAAATACCTCTTACCATCATATTTAGAGTGATGATAAGGGCCCCAGATATCACAATGGATTATATCAAAGGGAGACTACGACATATTATTATGTGAAACAAAGGATAACCTTCTAAGTTTGGCTAAAGGGCAAATATGACATTTAAAATCAAGAGAGGAAATAGAATCACCAAAAAAATTTTTATTGCTCAACAATTTCAATACTTTTGACGACAAATGACTTAATCATGCATGCTATGTTTGAACTAAAACATTATACACACTAGGAATTGAATTAAAAAATAAATGTGAACCAGGAACTACTATACTACAAATTGAAACATTTTTACAGTTTACAGGTAAACCACAAATGAATTTTGCTAAAGAAGTTGCATTACACTATGAGAACTTGTCAATAGGTGTGAGCATGTAAAGTCCTCCAACAATTTCACCCTTCCCAATCATCCTCGATGGATTGGATGCCTAGATGGTGAAAGAATTAGAAGTGAAAATAATAGAATAGGAACAATCAATTAACAATGAACTGACAGAAATTAAATTGACATGAAACACAAGAATATACAAAACATTATGCAAGATTAGATTTTCTAATAATGATAACTCCATGAAATGTAGTTATTTCTGTCCTATATCTACACTTAAAGAATGCTTAGTCCTTGCATGTTGTGCATATATGGAAGGTTTTAGGCTTATATTTGTCAAATTCTAATTTTGATATCTTCCTATATAAGCAAATTGTGTATATTTTGTAAGTGATTAAGTGGATTTGCAATTGTTATTGACTTGGTGAATTCTCTATTACAGGAAGGGCTCCAAACAAGCTGAAATTTGGAGGATTTGGACCAAAATTAGAAGAGAAAGCCAAGTGTGAAGTTCAGCAGCTCACGCCACAGCACAGACATGTTTATGTCGCGGCGTGGTGCATTCCCCTGCTGCATACAGAGGACCCAAGGCTTGAACGTCGTGGTGCAAAGGAATGTATGTCGCGGTGTGGGTGACCTAAATTGAATACGCGCCACGGTGTGATATGTGTGGCGTCGTGGCGTGACCCTATTTTCTAAGCTTATAAATACAATTTTATTAGTTTTTGCTTCAAAAGGTTGTTAGGTTTAGAGAAGTTGCGACTGGTTCTCATGTTGGAGGCTGAGAGGAAGTTAGGGGAGCTAAGGTTGGAGGCCATCTTCCTCATGGAGGAGGATTCAAGCATCAAAGGTCACATCCATAAGCTTCCTTCTCTTTTCCCTCTTCTTCTTTCTCTCCCTTGTATCATAAACATGGTTTTTTTATGTATATTTTCGTGTTCAATGAATAGCTCAGTTGTATTAGGGATTACTTTAGATCTTTTTATGGATATTATTGATTTTGTACTTCTTTGAGTTGATATAAATGTTTGATTTTGTTCAATCATATAGATCTTAATGTTCTTAATTATCTGATCAACTTTTAAGTGATTTGTTGAAATTTGATGAACCTAGACATAGGAATTTGGATTTGAGATTATATGTATGATTGATGCATGTTCGATTTCATTCTAATGGTGGGATAAGTTGATTCGCTAATGAGATAGAAATACACCTTTTAACCATGCATAGCAGATGTTTGAGAATAGACCTTAATGAGTGGATTTTGTGTTAGTTCTCATAGAAACATAGTGAGTTGGGAAATTGAAGTATGATTGATTGACCTAGACATAGTCTTTTAACTACAATAGATTCTCAAGTTAACTGAATAATTCATTTATGTTGATTAAGAGGATTGCATATTAGCAATTGAAGTAGGAGGTGAAGAAAGATTCCCTAATATCTATCCATTATCTTTATTTCTAATTTATCACTTTTCAGTCTTTAGTTTATATGCTTTTCCTTATTTTTATGTTCTTGAATAGAATTAACTAAGTTATTGGTTGATATTTAGCATTAGAAGTAACGTTATCTTCTTGGGAACGATCTCTAATCTTTCATTGTATTACTTGTCTGATCCATGTACTTACGATCTATTAAGGGACAAAAAAGTTTTTGGCGCCATTGCTGGGAATAAGGGTTATTTTCTATATTGCTAATATTAACAACGAGTTTAGTTAGCTCTAATTCAAGTTTTGTATAGTTCATTTTAATTTGAGTTTTCATTCTTTAGTGTTTTAGGTATAATAATAGTGGTAGATGACCATAATCATACGAGGCCCTTGCAGGAGTTCGCGACTCCTCAAAAGGATAACCTTCAATCAAGTATAAGAAGACCACCCATTCGCGCAAATAAATTTGACAAAGTCCTGCCGGGACTATAACTCAGGCCCTTTTGGGAGGGAATCCAAGTTTATGTTTTTTTTTTGTCTTTACTTTTTGCATTAAATAGGTAGTATATTGATTTTGTAGTTTTATTATATTTTTGTTGTACATTCTGTAATCTAGCTTTTTGGACAAGTTTTATAGGTGCTAGAGACCCCTTTGAAGCAGAAACAGTAGCAGAACATATTTTGCTACATAATTTTGCATATTGACCTCCCATGTCGTGGCGCAAGACACTTCATGCCGCAGCGCTGGTGCGATTTTTCTACAGAATTATGCAGATGAACTCACGTCGCGGTGCATGGTTCTTAATGTCGCAGCTTGCTAGTCTCTGTCGTATCAGGGTTTGGCACCCACTAGCTACACGCCGCGGCGTAGGCAAGTTTATGCTGCGGTGTGATACCCTGTTTTGTACATACTTTGTTTATTTTTCATGTTTTTCTATATTTTAGTATGCTCAGACTAACAGATTGAATATTTTTAACAAGTTTAGGTACCCTATGTGCCATGTAAAGTGAGGACGTTGTCTCACTTAGGTTTAGGGAAGTATCATTGCATGTTTTGGATATATAATGTTTAATGTATAACATGTGATGATATTTACTGTATGTAGTTGTGATAGCCACCATATTGTCATGTTTCTATATTACTTTGGTTATTACTGAATGTAAATGATGATTTTTTTTAATTTTTAACATTATGCACATGATGTTATGCATGCTTGAATTGAAAAAAATTGGATCTATTTGAATGCATGACATGTTGTCAATTGCTAGTGTAGTTTTGGTTGTCCAATAATATAAAAGGTTGCTATTTGTCCCATTTTTAGTGAAACCTTATGCGATCATGAAGCACATGAAACCATTTAGTTCTTTTTTATGCATGATTTACATCCCACTTAGATGCACGTGTACTTTGAAAATGATAAGAGTGCATGTCTAGAGAAAGTTTATGGATGTATATAGAGTTTTGATTATCCTTGAAATTGTTTTTAAACTCTCTTGAGGTGAAATCCTAAATTATGCATGATTGGGGAAATGATTAGGGCATTGTTTGGACTTATTGAGCCTTTCGAGCTTACCCTGACATGATTATATCCACAGGTCCCCTTTTGAAGCTTTATAAATGTTCGGCCTTATATGTTTTTCGCTACCATTGTATTCGTTAACTTGTTAACCATTCTAATGCATGTGAAATCATTGCATTTTCTTCTACCATCATTATTTGTTGAGTACATGATACATTATTTCTTGAAGTGAGTCTAGTGATTAGGGGTATTAATGCATATTCAATACAAAATGAGCCTGAAGGACTAAATGCAGTCAAAGAAAAAGCATTGCTTTGTTAAAAAAAAAAAAGAGTAAACCAAGCAAAGCATAAGAAAAAAAAGTACAAAAAGCATTGAATGGTTCTGGCGAGTTTTCATGTTTCACTTTTGAATACCCTACTAATATCAATTAGAGGCTTAAGTTATGAAATAGCATGTTTATGTTTTTTAATGTTTGTATTGTATCATTTGCCTATTTTTCTTCCGCCCATTACCATTGGCCTTACATTACAAGATGTTGAAGTCCTTTTTGATCCTCAATTATGTGTGATTTACATTAGTGGAGAGAGAGTTTAGATTCAATTTTGTGGATTATATAATTCATATACATGTAGACTCATAAACTTATCTAGACGAGTATGACTTGACTAGGAGAAATTTATCTTACATGTTTGTGAAAAATGTGAATTGTATAAAAGGATGCCTGGATTGTTAGCATGTTGAGGATTGTGTGTGTGTGGAGCTGATTTTGAGGTATTGGCACTTTTTGAGGGCTATACAATCATTATGCACTACTTGTGGTTTAAATGGAAAATTAAAATTTTATTAGATGTTGAATGAATGTTTAAGTATGATTTGTTAAGCAGATCTCCTTAGTCATACTTTGTTTTGCTTGAGGACTAGAAATAATCTAGGTTTAGGGGTGTGATAACTTCATGTAATGTATTATTTGTATACTATATCTGCACTTTAAAGAATGCTTAGTCCTTGCTTATTGTGCATATATGAAAGGTTTTAGGCTTATATTTGTCAAATTCTAATTTTGATATCTTCCTATATGGTTTTGAGCAAATTATGCATATTTTATAAGTGATTGAGTGGATTTGCAATCGTTGTTGACTTGGTGAATTCTCTATTACAGGAAAGGCTCCAAACAAGATGAAATTTGGAGGATTTGGACCAAAATTGGAAGAGAAAGTCAAGTGTGAAGTTCAACAGCTCACACTGCGACGCAGGCATGTTTATGCCGCGGCGTGGTGTATTCCCCTACTACATACATAGGACCCAAGGCTTGAACACCGCTGCGCAAAGGAGCGTATGCCGCGGCGTGGGTGACCTAAATTGAATACACGCCGTAGTGTGATATGTGTGGCGCCGCGTCGTGACCATATTTTCTGAGCCTATATATACTATTTTATTAGTTTTTGCTTAAAATGGTTGTTAGGTTTAGAGAAGCTGCGGTTGGTTTTCACGTTGGAGGCTAAGAGGAAGCTAGGGGAGCTAAGGTTAGAGGTCATCTTCCTCATGGAGGAGGATTCAAGCATCAAAGATCACATCCATGAGCTTCCTTCTCTTTTCCCTTTTCTTCCTTCTCTCCTTTGTATCATGAACATGGTTTTTTTATATATATTTTCCTGTTCAATGAATAGCTGATAAGCAAATTCTTGGTCCTTTCATAAGATAAAAATTTATTTTCTTGACCAAAAAGTTGTTCACTCTTTTACTTACCACAAGTGCACGGATCATGCATGTAGTATCATTAAGAGTCAGATATCGTTCCCACAGAGAAAACATTATTTCTTATAAAACTAAATATTAACCAGTAGTCTAATTTATCCTATCCAAGAACATCAAATTTATAAAAGTTTTTTAAAAGAAATATAAAGACTGAAAAATAATAAATCTAAGATAAATAAATAGATAGATAGAGAATAGGGGATCCTTTTTCACCTCCTATTTCAACTAATGACATGTAATCCGTACAAACAACATCAATGAATTGTTAAGTTAGTTTAAGAATCTGATTTAGCTAAAAGTCTATGTCTAGGTCAATTAACCATAGTTTCATTTACCTAATTCACCATGTTTCCATGAGAACTAGTGCAAACTCCACTTATGAACTATCTATTCTCAAACACCCGTTATACATGGCTAAAAGGTATATTTCTATCCAGTTAGCGAATCAATTTATCTAAGTCAATTGAATGAAATCAAACATGTATCAATCATACATTAGATCTAAAATCAAAATCCCTATGTCTAGGCTCATTAGATTTCAACAAATTAATCAAAAGCTGATCAAACAATCAAAAACATTAAGCACCATATGATTGAAAATAACTAAAAATCAATATATACTTAAAATATTACAAAATCATCAATATTCATAGGAGAATCTAAAGAAAACCCTACATACAACTTAGCTAGCCATGAAACATGAAGGTACAAACATACAAATCATGTTCATGAAGAAATAAAAATAGAAAGAAGAGAGAAAAAAGAGGAAGCTTATTAGATTTCATCTTCTATGCTTGAATCACCCTTCATGTAGAGGATGACTTCCAACCTTGACTTCTCTAGCTTTCTCTAGGTCTCAAAACCCTAAAACTAGCAGTTGCTCTCCAAAAATGATAAAAGATTCTGTGTAAAACTGGTACAACAGTATTTATAGGCTGTAAAAATAGAGTCACGCCACGACATTAAACACACCACACTGTGGCGTGCGTTCAATTAGGTCACAGACGCCATGGCATCCAGTTCTTAGAGCTGCAGCGCTCTAGCCTCGGGTTTCTGTACTGAAACAGAGGATCCACAATGCCGCGACATTGACATGCCTGCGCAGCGGCGATGTATGATGATATTCAATTTTGGCTTTTTCTTGGACTTCCTGGTCTAATGCTTGTCCAAATTCTCTAAATTGGTGCCCTTCCTTTAATAGAGAAATTACCACTTCAATAGCAAATGCAAATGTACTCAATTTATCAAAGATTTGGAAGTATTTGCTGAAAGTCATAATGGAAGTCATCAAAATGAAATCAAATGAATATGATGCTAAAATCTTCCATTAATGCATACAAACAAGGACTAAGCAACCAATATAACACAGATATGGGGCACAAATAACTACATGTTACGGAGTTATCACACCCCCAAACCTAGATTTTTGCTAGTGTTCGAGCAAAACAAAGTACATTTACATAGATCAACATTATTAACCTGCATTCAGCCACATTTGACATTCCTCTTTCACTTAAACCAACTAGTGTATGATGATTGCATAAAACCTCAAAGAGTGCATATACCTCATAATTAGTTTCACACATACACAATCCTCATCATGCTAACATTCACAGCTTCCTTTTATACAAGATATTTCTCCCACAATCATGCAAACAAAACTTCTTTCATTCAATTCATATTCACCCAGATGAGGTTATGAACATACACATGAATATAATTCACAGAATCCACAAGATTCTAATACAACTCTCTCTCCACTGATATAAATCATAAAAAATTGAGGATCAAAAGGGACTTTATTAGCTTATAATGTAAGGCCAAGAGTAATGGGTAACAGAATAAAAGGATAAGATTTAACACAAATATTGAGAAACATAAACATGTTATTTCAAGTCTTGAGCCTCTAACAAATATTAGCAGGGTATTCAACAGTGAATGTAGAAAACTTGCCAGAACCATTTTGATGCTTTTTGTACTTTTCTTTTCTTATGCTTTGCTTTTCTTTTTCTCTTTTATTTTTTTTCTTCATATTTTCTTTTTCTTTTCATTTTGCAAAACATTGTTTCTTTTCTTTGACTGCATCTGATTCCTTCAGGCTCATTTTGCATTGAATCATTAATACCCCTAATCACAAGACTCACTTCAAGAAATAACATATTATGTATTTAACAAACAATGATGGTCGGAAGAAAATGCAATACTTTCACCTACATTAGAATGATTAACAGGTTAACAAACACAATGATTATGAAAAACATATAAGGCCAAATATATAAGGCTTCAAAAGGGGACCTATGATAAAATCATTCAGGGTACGCTCGAAAGGCTCAATCGGTCCAAACAATGCCCTAATCATTTCCTCAATAATGCATAACCTAGGATTTCGCCTCAAGAGAGTTAAAAAATAATTTCAAGGATAATTGAATTTTTCACATGTATTGTCCATTAACTTTCTCTAGACAAACATTCTTATCCTTTTCAAAGTTCAAGAAGTATGAAAGTGAGAAACACATCATACATGAAAAGAAACTAGAATGCTTCAGCATGCGCCAAAGATTGCATATGGATTCACAGATAAGTGAAAGTCATTTTGCATCCATATCTATCATTGGACAATCATACATATTAATTTTTGGCTACATGATATTCATCAAAAATTTTCAACATTACAATCATGAAACATCACGCTTTTAATCATTACAATGCATGTTGTGAAAAAGGACGACAATTGTATCTTGAATGAGATTTTCAAAAACTTTTATGAATATACTTGCTCCTATGGTTATTTACACTTACATATATGCTACATAAATATGGTACTAATATAAACATGATACTAAAACACATGCATATTAACATAATAGTACGAAAATATAATAAAACTACCACATAAAAAGTCAAAACATAAAGTAAAAACATAAACTCAAAGACACCCCCCAAACCTGAGGGAAATAGTGTCCTCACTGTACAAAAGAAACATGCATATATATATATAATGAAATACAATGAAAGAAAGTACACTGAATGTGATGAGGCTAGATAAGTGGATCATCACTGTCTGGGGCCTCAGCATCAGTATCATCATCATCCTCTCCATCGTCATCCTCAGCAACATTATCCGCATCAGCATGCACTCCTGAAAGTCCAGCCTGGGAGGGGTCCGCGGCAGCAGTGTATGGGAAGACAAGAATTGGGAAATCCTCCATCGAAAGTCCTAAGCGCTCTGCCATCCACCTCTACGCCTGAATAGTATAAGACAGCATAGCTGTCATCTGTGTGCTATGGGTCTCTATATGGACTAGTCGGGCCTCCACACGAGCACGCCAATCTGCATCAGCCACAAGGGCTGCTGATGTTGGATCAAGTATTACTCTACTAGGTCAGGTCTTGTTTCTCTAGGCTCTCTACAAGCCTGCGTCTGTCGAGCTGGTGCTGGAGCTGCTCCCACTCTCTCAATGAAATGATCTTTAAGAAGCTATCAAACATCTGTGAGCTCCTCATGTAGCCCCTAGTGTACCTGATGTCGACGACACAAAGTATGGATAAGAAAGGGGAAGAAGAGGCTTCTGAACTCCCTTGCTGACCTCGTGATCTGATGGAAAATAAGCTGGGCGACATCGATAGACTGGCACTCCAAGATGGCATAAATTAGTATAGCTCAGTCTCGTGTCACCTCAGAGAGGTTTGCGGATGGTAGAATCCGGGTGCAAATGAAGTGGTACTAGGCTCGGGCCTCAGGTGTCAGATAGGTGCGTGGGAAGCATCTCGGCCTGTTGGTCTGCACACTCATAGTCCAACATACAGGCTGAGATTCAGCCGTGCATATGCTAGCAGTGACTACATTAACATCGATGCCTTCCTCCGGCTCCCAGTGGCAGAACTCAGTATACTCACAAATCTTAGGGGGCTCAGGTAGGCTTAGAGCTGCACGAATAGAAGCAGTAGAAAATGAGACTGTGTGCCCTCTGACTCTAACTGTAGTAGCCCCTTCACCAGAGTATGCTGCGTTCGCGTAGAGCTCGCGAACCACAGGAAGAACAACAAATGACTCTAGGTATTGGGCAAATATACTCCAGTTGAGGTGGTTAATGAGCCCCTCTAAGTCCTGGTGCATAGTACTTGAAAAAGAAAAGTCTCGCTCCAGAATGAGCGTTCTGGTAATGAGCACAATGTATCTTTGGGCAACATCCGCAGAAATAAACCTCCCCCTATCATAATCTGGAAGAAGGGGAGAAGACTCCCTAGTCCGCTGATTGGACGATCCTCGTTGAATGAATCTTCCCCTTTTTGGACCCATGATATCCTGAAAAAGAATTGCTAAGTGTTAAAATTGAATAATCATTACTGTATAGCATATGTAAGACAGAGCAATTATGAAAAATCTGGGAGTACATGTCACGACATTCAATACCAGCGTCGCGACATTCAAAATGTTCATGTAACGCCGTGACTTTAACAGTCAACGCCGCGGCATTCAAATAATTTCAACACAACATCGCGACATTCAAGCCAACATCGCGATATTCAACTCTAATGCCGCGACATTCAAGCCAACATCGCAGCGCGTAAAGCACATAAACCTAGAAACACAGTAACAGCAAATTTAATCCAAATTATCATGCATTTCAGGCACAAAATCTATCAAAGTCTAACAAAAACATAAAAACACTAACCTAAAAACAAACAATGTTCACAAGAACAACAAAAATACGCATAGAAACAAGAATAATACAACTTAAACCGAAAAAAAATGTTATTACTATACAAAAATTAAAATAAATATATACATACCTTAATTGAAGAAGACGTAAACTGGAAAGAAGATGGTGGGGTAGAGAAAATGAAAACTAAAGAGAAAGGGAGAGAAAGCAGAGGAAACGAGAGAGTGAGGAGTTGAAATGTGAGGCGCTCCAAACGCCGCAAAACATAACCCTAACTGCCACTTTGTGTTGCAGAGTGAAAATACATGTGCCGCGACGCTCATCAATTCCATCCTAAATTAATTATTTAAACAATTACTATTTATTATTTACTTTTTATTTTTAATTTTTTTGAACATACGCGTAGGAACATCGCAACGTTCTGGTGTGATATGTCACGGCGCTGTGCTTACTAGAGTTTGGCCCATAGTACCATCATGTCGTGGCGTGTCAGGTGTGACGCCGCGGCGTGAGGAGTCTATCTATAGAATTCTGCAGTAAATTCACTTTAACCGGGACTTTTGCTCAAATATGGCCTCCAACACCTGCAAAACTTACCTACAAGGTTAATTTACATAGTGTAATGCAAAAATATACAAAAATATAAAAATCAAGATATTTACATATTTAAGATATAAAATAAAAAATTTGGGTTCCCTCTTAAAAAGGGCCTAATTTACAGTCCTGGCAAGACTTTATTTGCTATTCCAAATGCATTACTTAAGGGAGGAGGATCTTCCTCCTTATTTTCAAAATTAGCTTGACACATTTGGAATGGCAAGGCTTTAAGTGATGTGGAATTGGCAAGTGCACCAAATAGACAAAAGTAATAAAGAGTAAGTAAAGTATTATTCCTACGAGGATTATATTATCAATTACTAAGTTTGCCAAATCGATACTATTCAAGTTATCAAAAAGAGATTTTGTAAAAATAATAAAAAGAAAGAATAAACAAAAATAACAAAAGTCAAATTTAATTAATTGGGTTGAGTTGGAAAACAATGATATGAAAAGGTTAGGGGTCAGATTTCACTTGAACTCTTTAAATGCAAAGTCAAATATTAGTTTAATCAAGTCCTATTCTAATGATTCATGGTCAATTCCCAAAATTAATCAATATCCAATCCCTTGGTATATTAATCCTCTTACACTGTTTAGAATTAACTAATTCTTTAGCCTAATCCCAAATAGAAAGACATTATCAAGAACGAGGAAATTAAAAGAAAGACCACATAACCCACAACGTCTATTCCTAGCGATTGCAGAAATTATGATGTTTATCACAAGTTCTAAGTTCATGCAAATTTTTCCAAATCATACATCAACCCAAAAATCATTCCCAAATTGGCCAGATTTAGAAAAGCATTAAGAAAAGAGATAAATACATAAATCATGAAATAGAAATATTGATTAAACTCATAAAAGAATTTATATTATCCAAGAACAATATCTATCATTATCCTAATGAAAAGAGGGTTTAGTTATACATGAAAAAAGAAGAACACAAAGAAAAAAATATGACAAACTCTATTGTAGAAAAATAGAAAGGTTGAAGAAAATTCTTAATCTTCAAGTTTAATTGCGCCCACACCACATTAGTATTTGTGCTTTTTGACTGCTACTGCATTCTGTCCAAGTGTGTAAGAGTGTGTAAAAAGAGTGCTCCTTTTGCTAAATTTATTTTTTTCCTTTTATAGAAAAGCTGACAATTTTTTTGTATTTGACTTGCATGATTTTTATCACCCTCCAGATGGCCTAAATTTCCCTCGATCTCAACAGAGAAGTTGTAGGAGTTTCTGTTAGATTTCCAATGCCATAAACGGTGCATCGATCTGATCTCTGTAGCCCAAGATATGATTTAATTAATGAGGGATGGTTAGGATAGTGCGAGAATCCAAATTTTGCTCCAAATCAAATCTCTTTAAGAATCCTTATCCAATCTTCAATATAATCCTTGTTTAAGATTTTGCATCCAATTAAAACTCTAATTAGTATATAAGAATAGGATAAGAATTCTTCAAATATTTATCTTCAGAAATTTCTTATTTTTGCATAAAATCTGATGGTTTATCCTGAAAACTTGTTTATTTGATTTCTTGCTTCTTTAAGCATCCAATCTCTTTCCATGTGTATTTACCTATCAAAAACACATAAAAACACATAATAAAAACATAATTAAAAAATAAAAACATAATAAAATTTAAGAACAAAGCTAAATCAAAAAGATTGAAAAATGATGAAAACCCAAGATTTTGAACCGTAAAAATATGAATTTTTGTAGGTTCACCACTCCCCCAAACTTAAGCTTTTGCTTGTCCTCAAGTAAAAAGAAAAACAAAAACAAAAAGACTAAACAAATAACAACTCAAAACACATAACCAAAACATGGCAACACCAGGTATTGAAAATCATTTATATCTTCAGAAATTGCTTCACAATCTAATTTCAAATTATCACACATGAACAATCCAATTATCACATCGTCTCTCACATGCAACTCTTATGCACAAATAACTTCCCAAAAACATGAATGAAAGACCCAATCTCCTCATAGAGTTCAATCCCAGATATTTTTATAAGACTACAAATGCACATCAAATCCACATTCATAAGATTGTTCTTCATCTCTCTCTCCACTAATGTAAACAACACAAAACCAAGGATCAAAAGGGTCTTTACAAAACTTGTAATGTAAGGCCAAGGGTATAAGTTAAGAAAGAAAGGGTAGGATAATAAAAACAAAAGTTGAGATACAAAATCATGTAAATTTCACAATTCAAGTCACAAAATATAGATAAGTGCAAAATAGAGCATAAGAATCAACACAACATTCACTTTTTTTTTTCTTCTTCTTTCTTTTTCAACAATCTCCACCCCCAAACTTATTTCTTTGCAATACTTTGGGTGGACTTTCTCTTCTTTTTTTTTCAATATTTTTTCTTTGAAATTTTTTCAGCTCCACAAAACTTCTTGCACAAAAATAACGAAGACTTGAATAATAAAATAATATAAGATATGCCTTCAACAAAGGTTATGTAAGAGAGGAAAATATATTTTTTTTTATTTTTTCATGGGTATGGGAAAGGAAAATGTGGGTAAAAGAAAAGAAATAAAGGTCAAACAATAACAAAGCTGCAAAAGGGACCTAGGGATAAACTGTGTTCACTAGTTGGCTTGAAAGGATCAAATGGTCCAAAGAAGACCCTTATCATTTCCTTAATAATGCATTGCCTAGGATTTCGCCTCAAGAGAGAATCAAACAACTTCTAGATGCAAATCATCCACACACATGCAATCCTATAAACTTTCTCTAAGCTTGACATGCAATTAAATTTCAAGGTCTATCAATCATGTAGATGAGAAATACATCCATATATAATTGAAATAATAGAGATAAACATAACTCATAAATTCTCATGTGATATCTCGAGAAATCATATCAATCCACAATTCAAACAATCATTGGATATTCAATTCAACACAAAGACTCAAAACACAAAATAGGTGATGATGACAAAATCAAAATCAATAAAAATAAATAACTAAATGAAATAAATGCAAGAAATGAAAAGAAAAACTCTTTTTGGCGGCTGACAACTATAAACACCGCCTATAAAGGCTTCGAACTCAAGGAGGCACTTAAGCCGACTCAACATTACCTTCAAAACAAAAACAAAAAAATAAGAAATAACAAAATAAAATAAAAATAAAAATAAAAGAGAAAAAAAAGAAAATTTGGGCTACCTCCCAAAAAGCGCTTGTTTAATGTCATTAGCTCGACGTTGCCTTTTCTTAATTAATCATGGCGGCTTGAAGTAAGAGAAGTAAGATGATGCCTTTCTTTTGTCAGATCTTTGCCTCCATACTCTGTCACTGCCTTTGGAATCAATCTGCAATAAATCAGTGGAAGCTGAAGGATCTTTTTCAATTGCAGTAATTTTTGAAAGAGGAGGACCTTTCTCCTTTTCATCAATCATTTTGGAAATGGGAAGATCGACATTAATTGATGATGAAGGGCTTTTACTAGCCAAATCCTATAGAGGTTTATCTTGAATGCATTTGACAGGAGCATAAAGATCTGATGTCAGTGCAAATTTATCAAAAACATTAATAGTCACCTGATCTCTATCCACCTTCAAAATAAGCTCTCCCCCAGGTACCTAAATTAAAGCTCCTGATGTTGCTAGGAATGGTCTCCCTAGAATTAACGAGATATTAGCATCCTCGTCTATATCCAAGACTACAAAGTCAACTGGAAAAATAAATTTATGAACCTTCACTAGTAAATCTTCCACAATACCATACGAATGTCTAACTGATCAATCTGCTAATTGAACAGAAATCATTGTAGACTTAACTTTATTAATTCCTAGCTTGCACCATCAAATTAATGCTAGCGCCTAGATCACATAAGGCCTTATCAATGCTCAACTCCCTAATGGTACAAGGGATATTAAAACTTGCAGGATCCCTTAACTTTGGTGGAAGCTTCCTTTGGATAATGGCACTGCACTCCTCAGTAAGTGCTACAGTTTTATCTTCTTTAAGCTTCCTTTTCTTTGACAGCAAGTCCTTCATGAATTTAGCATATGAGGGCATCTGCTCAAGTGCTTCAACAAAAGGGATGTTAATCTGTAATTTCTTGAAAACTTCTAAGAACTTTGAGAATTGCCTCTCTTGGTTCTCTTTCTTTAACCTTTGAGGAAACGAGAGTCTAGCATACAATGAAGGGTCAATTGCCATATTCTACTCACATTCCTTCTTTTCCCTCCACCACTTTGGTTGCTCTTCTTTAGCTTCTTCATTATAACGATATTGAGTTGAGACATCTGCAATAGGAACATCAATTTTTTTAATTCCTGATGAATCAGGTGCTTCTTTAACTTACCCTTCCAAAGTCTTGCCATTTCTCAGTGTAATTACATGACATTGCTCTTTTAGATTGACAATAGTATCACTTGGTAAGGTACCTAGAGGTCTCTCTTGAAGCTATTTTGTTATTTGCCCCACTTGATTCTCCAAATTTCTAATAATAGCTCCTTGATTCTGAAAAGTTGCCTTTCTTTCCTCCATAAAAGTAGAAGTCTGTTGCACAAAAGCAGAGGTTTGTATAAAAAGTTTCTTAAGTGCAATCTCAAGAGGAGACTTCTTCTCTAGTTAAGGATTCAATGGCACCATTTGATTGCTCTAAGAAAAATTGGGATGATTCCTCCACCCTAGATTATATGTATTTGAGAATGGACTACCTTGAGGTTTGGAAGGATTACCCATATAATGTACCTGCTCTTCAGAACTGAAACCAAAATTGCTTGCCTCACATCCACCATTAGTATGGTTACCTCTACAGAAATCATAAATTAACACTTGGTGGTTCACAGAATTTACCTGCATACTCTCAACTCAGTTGGTGAGGTTGACTAACTGCTGCGAAATACTTTTATTCTGAGCAAGTAAAGCATCGAGAGTGCCAAGCTCCATAACTTCTTGTTTAACTACTGTTCTCCCACTAAGAAACTGATATTCGTTAGTGGCCATAGTTTCAAACAATTCTTGAGCCTCTTCAGGAGTCTTAATATTTAGAGATCCGCCTGTAGATGCATCCACCATAGCCCTGGTAGGATGATATAAACCATTATAAAAAATTTGCACCTGCTGCCAAACCTCAAATGCATGGTGAGGACATCTCCTTAATAGCTCCTTAAATCTCTCCCAAGATTCATATATCGACTCCCCTTGATTTTGAGTGAAACAAACTATTTCACCTATCATCTTCACAAACACAAATGGAGGGAAGTATCGAGTCAAGAATTTCCTAACTAGGTCCTCCCAAGTAGAGATGCTCCCTTGTGGCAAGGCTTGTAGCTAACTCTTTGGTTTGTCTCTTAGAGAAAATGGGAACAGTCGTAATCTATTGGCATCATCAGTTATGCCATTATACTTAATAGTATCGTAGAGCTGCAAGAAATTTACAATGTGCAAATTTGGGTCTTCTGCCTGACTTCTCCCAAACTGATTCTGCTGCACTAACTGTAGAAGAGCTGGTTTAATCTCAAAATTGTTAGCCTAAATAACAGGGTGCATAATACTAGTAGAAACATTTTTAGCATATAGAGTAGCATAGTCACCCAACGTGCATCTTCTCTCTGCAGTTACAACTACTTCAGCCATCTTTTCTTTTGCTTCTTCAAGTTTCTTCTTTTCTTTAACTGCTTTCCTGTTTGCTCTAGCTATTCTCTCTATCTCTGGATCAAAAAGTAATTCTTCTAACTCCAAAAAAACCTTGCATAAACAAACAAACAAATAACCTAGAGTGAAGTAAAGAAAATAAAATAAAATAAAAATTAATAAAAGTAAACAAAGAAAATAAAAAAAAAACAAATTAGAAAAATTAAAATTAAAATAAAAAAATCAAATCAAATAAGAAAAAATAAAAGAAAAAATATTTAAATTAGTGTCTCTTCAACTACTATTTAATATTGAAAACAATAATCCCCGGCAACGGCACCAAAAACTTGATGTGGAATTGGCAAGTGCACCAAATCGACAAAAGTAATAAAGAGTGAGTAAAGTATCATTCCCACGAGAATTATGTTATTGATTACTAAGTTTGCCAAATCGATACTATTCAAGTTATCGAAAAGAGAGATTGTAAAAATAATAAAAAGAAAGAATAAACAAAAATAATAAAAGTCAAATTTAATTAATTAGATTGAGTTAAAAAACAATGATATGAAATGGTTAGGGGTCAGATTTCACTTGAAATCTTTAATCAAATATTAGTTTAATCAAGTCCTATTCCAATGATTCATGGCCAATTCCCAAAATTAATCAATATCCAATCTATTTGTATATTAATCCTGTTACACTGTTTAGAATTAACTAATTCCTTAGTCTAATCCCAAATAGAAAGACATTATCAAGAACGAGAGAATTAAAAGAAAGACCACATAACCTACAACGTCTATTCCTCACGATTGCAGAAATTATGGTGTTTATTACAAGTTTTAGGTTCATACAAATTTTTTCAAATCATACATCAACCCAAAAATCATTCCCAAATTGGCCAGATTTAGAAAAGTATTAAGAAAAGAGATAAACATATAAATCATGAAATAGAAACATTGATTAAACTCATAAAAGAATTTATATCATCCAAGAACAAGATCCATCATCACCCTACAAAAAGAGGGTTTAGTTACACATGGAAAAAGAAGAACACAAAGGAAAGAATATGACAAACTCTATTGTAGAAAGATGGAAAGGTTAAAGAAAATTCCTAATCTTCAAGCCTAATTGCGCTCACACCACATTAGGGTTTGTGCCTCTTGACTGTTACTGTGTTCTGTCCAAGTGTGTAAGAGTGTGTAAAAAGAGTGCTCCTTTTGCTAAACTCATTTTTTCCCTTTTATAGAAAAGCTAATAGTTTTTCGTATCTGACTTGCACGAATTTTATCAACCTCAATCTCAATAGAGAAGTTGTAGGATTTTTGTTAGCTTTCTAATGCCATAAACGGTGCATCGATCTGTTCTCTGTAGCCCAAGATATGACTCAATTAATGAGGGATGGTCAGGATAATGCGGGAATATGAATTTTGCTCCAAATCAAATTTTTTTGAGAATCCTTATCCAATCTTCAAACTAATCATTGTTTAAGATTTTGCATCCAATTAAAAACTCTAATTAGCATCTAAGAATAGGATAAGAATTTTTCAAATATTTATCTTCAGGAATTTATTATTTTTGCACAAAATCTGATAATTTATCCTAAAAACTTGTTTCTTTGATTTCTTGCTTCTTTAAGCATCCAATCTCTTTCCATGTGTATTTACCTATCAAAAACATATAAAAACACATAATAAAAACACAATTAAAATAATAAAAACATAATAAAATTTAAGAACAAAACTAATTCAAAAAGATTAAAAAATGATGAAAACCCAAGATTTTGAACTGTAAAAATATGAATTTTTGTAGGTTCATCATTAAGCTCCAAATTTGGAGCTTGTTCAATAGGTGCATCAAATAAATTTACCACCATAGTTGCTTTGAGCTGATCCAGCTCCAAATTTTCCATTTCACTATCAGAAATGACTTGACATTCTCCAGGAGCACAAGCTTCACTTGCATCATTTTCCTTGGATGTCATCCCATCCACTATACTCACCAAAATGCAATCTTCTTGATCTTGAGGGCCTTTTATTGCATTGAAAATGTTAAAAATTACCTTTTGATCCTGAACCCTCATGGCGAGTTCACCTTTCTCCACATCAATCAAAGCTCTTCTTATAGCTAGGAATGGCCGACCAAAAATCAACGAAACTTTGCTATCTTCCTTCATGTTAAGTATGACAAAATCCGCAGGAAAGATAAACTTATCCACTTTAACCAATACATCCTCAATAACCCATTTCGGATGAGTAAGGGTTTAGTTTGCCAACTGTAAAGTAACTGAAGTAAGCGTAACTTCCCCCAAACCTAATCTTTGGTATATAGAGAAGGGCATGAGATTGATACTAGCTCCTAAGTCACACAATGCCTGGCCAATGAACTTCTCACCAATAGTGCAAGGTATGGTGAAGCTTCTGGGATCTTTGAGCTTTGGAGGAAGTCTGTTAAGCAGAATTGCACTGCACTCCTCCGTCAGGACACCAGTTTCAACTTTACTAAGCTTTCTCTTCTTTGATAGAATTTCCTTCTTGAATTTTATATAGCTCGACATTTTTTCTAAAGCTTCTGCAAATGGGATGTTGATGTGCAGCTTCTTGAACACTTCTAAGAATTTCTAGAATTGGTGCTCATACTTTTTACTTACTTGCCTACTGGGGAAAGGTAGAGGGTGGATATAAGGCTTGAACTCCTTCTTCTTCTCCTCACCATTCCTCTTGGAAATATCCTGATTTTGCCTGACATCTTGGCTCACTGCCTCCTTTTCTTGGACAACTTTAGTTTCCTCTTCAAGTAGCTTTGTTCTCGGATTCCCTTCTATGTTCTTGCAATTCCTAAGTGAGATGACATGACAGTAGGGATGGAAATAGGCCAGCCGGCCTGTCAGGGGCCTGTGGCCTGGCCTGTTTTAGGCCTGGCCTGGCCTGGCCTATTTAGAAAATAAGCAAGGCTCAGGCCTTTTTTAAAGCCTATTTCATTTAGTAGGTCAGGCTTGGCCTCTCAACAAAGCCTGTTAAGCCTATTAGGCCGGCCTGTTTATATTTATTTATAAATATATTTAAAAAATATGAAATAATGCTTAAACCAAGAAGCCAAGATTAAAACTTAGTACCAAGTGGTAACTTAAACACTCCTCTAACCACTAAGCTATGCTAGTTATTATACTTATATTTACATATTTTATAGTTTTATATTTAAATTATATCATTTGTTAACTAGGGTTCCTACTTCTTATAGAATACAGACTTCTCTCAGTCTCAGTCCTCTAGCTCTCGCCTCTCTCAGCCTCTCACTCTTAGTCCGCACTCGCAGTCGCTCCTCTCCTCAAACTCCTCTCCTCTACACACCACGCCATGCACGCAGCACTCCTCTCCCCTCACTCTAACTAGGGGTATGTTGAGTGTCCTCTATTTTCACTTCCAGAATTTAGTTTATGAACTTCCATCGCTACTTTGAAAACTAGAAAATTAGAGGAAGTTTCAAGATTTTCAGTAAGTTCATTTCTATAGATGTTTGGTTGTTGACTTGTTGTGCTAATTGCTCTGCTTGGATCTGTTACGTTTAACGTTTGAAACCTTTTGTCTGAGCAAAATAATCATATAGATCTATGTCTCTTCTTGTTTGGTCTATTAAGATTTCGAAGATATTATCCTTGTCACGTGGTTGAAGTGCAAGAAACTAGTTTTTTTTTTTGTGCGGTCCTTTTAATGTGTCTTAGTATGAAATGAACTATTCAGGGGAATATGTGTTTTTCTTTGTAATAACATAGAATCAAGCGATTTCGTGGTTTGTAATAACATGGTATAGTGGTTACTGGTTAGATTCTCCTATGAAGTATAAACTGGTGCATACCTGCAAGCACTATAGTAGGATAAGAACGAAAAATGAGCGAGTGGTATATGATAATATCATGTTTGGAACTAGACGATTACTGTTTTCGTGTGTTATTATAGAATCATTTTAATGTATTGAATTAACATAAACTGGCTTGTCAAGCTAACTTTTTTATTCTCCTCACTATGCTTTTTGTTTGAATATGGTATGTGGTTTGTTACAGTGACTATGTGTTTGTTACAAATTAAAAGTTTGAAAATTGGTGAAGTTTTAAGTGTGGGGAAATTGTTGACATAATAGACAAGTGAATTTTGTATTGATGTGTGCAAGTTATAAACTTTATGAGGCTCAATGTTCCTTTACTGTGTTTTGGCCTTTTGGGGTTAGCAACAGTTTTTTGAAAGAATAAGATGATTTTATTTTTACAATCATTATCATTTTAGTTGTGATCAAGACGTTGCAAAATTGAACCTGTGGGTTACTAATTATTAACAAGTGGGTTGATAAGCAATTTAACATGACAACAATTAATAGAGGAAATAGAGAAATGACTCTCCTACCGCCTGCTGCATTATTGCAGCAACCCAACTAAGGGTTTAGGCTAGGCAATTCTATTTCACATGAGAAAGAGATCACATAATATTACCCTTACTCCAATTGTACTTCTTTATTCCTTAAGCTATAGAAAAATGGCATAATTTCCAATGTTAAGTGTTGTATTTGCTTATAATGTACTAATTTGTACCCCTCAAACCATGTGATTTCTTCAAACTGAAGTTTATTTAACTTTATTGTTGATGGCAGTGATGGGGATTGGCTTCGCAACAAGTATAATTTGAAGAGACAGCAAAAGGTACAAATTTTAGATATTAAAATGATACTTCTCTTTTCTTGTAGTTGTTAAATTGTGTTATGATCTAATAATATAATTAATTTATTTTTTTGAAGGTGTTTGAACAAGAAGAATAGATCACCTTGAAGATTTGACACTTTGTTGATTGGTTGGTTGGCTGGTTGCACGTTGACACTTTGTTGGTTGATTGCATTTTGCTATTTAGATTGAGTTATTGTGTTGTGTTGTTGAATTTGATCATGTGATAATTGGATAATTTGGATTTGTCATTATTAAGATGTATTATTGATCTTGAGACTATGATGCTGATGATGAGTGATGACCAATTGGTTATGAATGTGATGTGAGAACAAGCTTGAAAGAGGTGTTTTATATGCTTGAAAAAGTCCCATTTTTTATATGGTGAAGTGACTTGAAAGAGATGTTTGAATTTGATAAATTTTGTGTGCTTTGGTTGTGTATGATTTAATTGTGTAATAGTATTTTATTTAGTCAAATAAGTGATTAGTAATGGTATTTAGAAACAGGAGTTGTACTTGAATGGTAATTTTTTTTTCAATGGCCTTTCAAGGCCTGTTTGAAGGCGTAGGCCTATTTGAGGCCTATATGAAGGCCTTGGCTGCTGGCCGATTTAGAGGCTTTAATATAAACCAGGCTTCTAAACAGGTTTCAGGCCAGGCCAGGCTTCTTAAACAGGTCAAGCCAGGCCCAAAAAAAGGCCTTTGATAGGTAATAGGTCGGGCTCAGGCCAGGTGCATATAACACAGGCCTGGCCTATTTAGGGTGAAGCCTGTCCTGTTTCCATCCCTACATAGCAGTGTTCATTTGAGGCACCTTTCGGATTATTAACAGTGTCACTTGGGAGGGTGCCTGGAGGCCTATTATTGATAGCATTAGCCAACTGTCCTACTTGGGTTTCCAATGCTCGCAAAGAAACAGATTGGCTTTGAAACATCATATTATGCTTTGCCAAATGAGCATCTGTCTTCGTTATGTAAGAATTTGTCTTGCCCATCAGCTGTGTAAACATATCTTCCAAAGAGGGTTTCCTATCTTGCATTTGTTGTCTTGATTGGGAGGGGAATCCAGAAGGATTATAGGGTCTGTCATTCACTGGAGCCAATGATGAGGCTCCTGGATTGTCCCTCCAAGACAAGTTGGGATAGTTCCTCCATCCTGGGTTGTACTGGTTCGAGTATGGATTATTCTGTTGCGGGCGATAGTTACTAATGTATTGTGCACTTTCTGAATTGAAAGGGCACCTATCGCTTGAATGAGTTTCTCCACACTTGTCACATATCACAAATGGGCTTTGTTGCTGGCTGTTTCCCAAATGATCCAGCTTACTTGCTAATGTTGCCACCTGAGCTGATAATGCTACCATTGGATCAATATCATGCACTCCAGCCACCTTCTTTGAAGTGTTTCTTTCAGAAGGCCATTGATAGCTGTTGGCTGTCAATTCCTCAAGCAGTTGAAATGCATCATCAAATGACTTGCTCAATAAAGAGCCTCCAACAGTAGCATCTACTATAGGGTGATGGTATGGCAACAAACCCTTGTGAAATGAGTAAACTTGATGCCAAGGTGGAATCTCGTGATGAGGGCACCTACGGAGCAAGTCCTTGTACCTCTCCCATGCCTCGTATAAGGACTCATATTCATATTGGGTGAATGATGTAATATCATTCACCATTTCAGCTATCTTGGCCGATGGAAAATACTTGTTTAGAAATTTACCACAGACATCAGTCCAAGTGCTGATGGATCCCGCAGGTAGAGACCACAACCAACTCTTGGCTCTATCTCTGAGAGAGAAGGGAAATAGCTTTAAGCGAATAACATCTTTAGAGACACCATTGTGCTTGAAAGTGTCACATATCTCTAGAAAATTTGAGAGATGCGCATTGGGATCCTCTCTGAGCAAACTGCTAAACTGCACAGATGTTTGTATCATTTGAATGATGGCTGGTTTGATTTCAAAATTGTTGGCACGAATGGTAGGTCATCTTATACTCGACTACAAGTTCTCCATTTGAGGGGTTGCAAACTCCCTCAAAGGGCTCGTATGGTTGTGATCTCCTGCCATCTTAGTACCTAAATCACAAAATAGTCTGAAAACTTAAATTAATATGTACAAAACAAAAACTTGAACTAGGATTAACTAAACTCATTGTTAATATTGGCTAAACAGAAATAAATTGTTTTCCCCGACAATAGCGCCAAAAACTTGATAAGCAAATTTTTGGTCCTTTTATAAGATAAAAACATATTTTCTTGACAAAAAACTTGTTCACTCTTTTACTTACCGCAAGTGCACGGATCGCGCTTGTAGTATTGTTAAGAGTCGAATATCGTTCCCATAGAGAAAACACTATTTCTTATAAAACCAAATACTAACCAGTAGTTTAATTTATCCTATCCAAGAACATCAAATTTATAAAAGTTGTTTAAAAGAAATATAAAAACTGAAAAGCAATAAATCTAAGATAAATAGATAGATAGAGAATAGGGGATCCTTTTTCACCTCCTATTTCAACTAATTACATGTAATCCTTACAAGCAACATCAATGAATTGTTAAGTTAGCTTGAGAATCTGATTTAGCTAAAAGCCTATGTCTAGGTTAATTAACCATAGTTTCATTTATCTAATTAACCATAGTTTCATTTACCTAATGCACAAAGGACAATCCTTTTTACCTTGTTTGCCTTGTGCATTTGCAGGTACATTCTTGACAACAAAAGCCAATTGAGCACTAGAATTGGAAGAAGTAGTTGCACCAAGTTCTTGTTGTTTCTCTTCTTATATAATTAGGGAAAACACCTTGGCCATTGGGGGCAAGGGATCCATTAGGAGAATTTGACCCTGATCTGAAAAAAAAAACCATTGAGTCCCATAGAAAAAATCATCATATACTCCATATGATGATGCTCAATGAAGGGACGAACACCACCACATGTGCATGTGTTTTCAGGATGATATTCACCAATTTGCTCCCAAAGAATCCTGAGTCTAGTGTAACACTAACTCACTGTGAGAGAACCTTGAACAGTAGTCATGAGATCCTTCTTGATCTGAAAGATGTGAGGACTATTCATCTATTGAAAACAATCCTTCATATCACTCCAAAGCTCAGCAACATTGCTGCAGTAAATGATACTAGTAGCAATTTCCTTGCTAAGCAAATTTAAGATCCAAAAATAAGCAATATCATTGTTTCACTGCAAAGAGGAAACCAAACGCAGATCATCAATTAGCTGAGTGATCGAACCATCTACAAAACCATGCTTGTTCTTGGCATTAAGTGCTATCTTCATCGCCCTCTACCAAGAACCATAGTTCTTACCCGATAATGGTTGAGAAACCAAAATCAACCCAGGGTGATCAGAAGGATGTAGAAAGAAAGGATTGAAAACATCATCATGAAGATTGGTCATGACCGTAAGGAGAAAATAATGGAAAACTGAATCAAATAAAAGAATACAGAGAGAATTTGCAGGGAAGATCAATATACTACTGATACTATATTAGAAGTGAACAACTGAGAGAAAAGAATTCTTCATTCTTGATTCAATGTGATGAGTTTCACATATATATACAACTATATGTAACTAATTCCAACTAACAATAACAAACTAACTAGTCGAATAACAAAGCTATCTAATCGAATAACTAACTAACTAACTAATCGAATAGAAAAACTATCTAATTGAATAACTTATGAGTTATGTACAGAGTATACTATAAAAATTACTGGTGAAAACAAACATGATGTATTCTTTAATTCCTTGTATATTGTGTTGATTGAGGTCTTTTATCTGCAATGCCTACCATACTAGAGTCTGAATGGTTTGTTCATACATGGCAATGAAAAGTAAGGAAAAGTTTAATGTGCTCATAAACTTTCATAACACATTTAGGAGTACCCAATACACTAAGTATTTAGAGTCATTGATTTTGATATGAAATTGATTAATAGTCTAAAATGACTATTTGATACTTGTACAATAGGTAAGTTTTCAAAGGTATCAACTAAGTTAAAATCATTAACCACCCCAACTTACACAAAAATTATCACATGAATTGGTTATCACATGAATTAATTTTATTTATGATATGGTAGCACATGAGTGGTGGAAAATAGTAATTTAAGTTTATTATGTAGTGTTTGAGCTCAAGTCATTCATCACCAGTACTTACACATGAATCACCATTTATTTTTCATTTGGTCATTACTTAGTAGCTTTCATGTGTAGTAATTCATGATCTGATAACCCATGATTAGTGTCAAATGATAATTTAGGTTTATTATGTGATGATTTAAGATCAAGTTATTAATTATCACTACTTACACAAAAATCAACATTTATTTTTCCTTTAGTCATCACTTAGTAACTTTCATATGTATTGATTCATGATTTGGTGACTTATGATTGATGTCAAAATAATGATTTAAGTTCAAGTTATTAAACACCACTACTTAGACAAGAATCACTATTTATTTTCCTCCTTAATCACCATACTTTCCTCTCTATCATAACTAAAAAACATAAAAAAAGTCAACCAAAATTGATCGACTATCTATTATAATATAAAAGTAGAAGTTCCCCCAAATTTTTTTTCCCGCATATGAATAATTACTCATAAAAAATTTCATGAATAATGTACTTCTTTTTCCCCTTAAACCAAAAATTGTTTTTCCCGCTCATGTGAACCTTAGTTAAGGCTTACATATTGATATAAATACTCAATTACTGATTGCGTTAATTTGGAGTGATAATCAATTGCAACAATTAATATGTCAATTAATTCAAATGAAATATGTCTATTGGTTGCTCAATTAATTGAATAAAAGGAGAAAAATATTTTATTTAATACGTCAAATAACTTATTATATTTTGTTCAACATCAATTAATTGATTATAGTATAAATTAAGAAACTTAGAAAACCCCGTTGAGATTATTGCCTCAATTAATATAAATGAGGAAATATTTAATATGTAAATTAATTGATAGCAGTATGAATATATTTTATTTAATATGTCAACTATTTTATTTTATTTTTTTCTACATTAAATCAAATAATTGATTATTATATAAATGAGGAGCTTAGAACACTGTCTTAATTTTATTGTCACAATAATTTTCTTTGATTGATTTTTTTTCAATAATTGATGATTATTTTTTGCAAATTAATTAGGAATTCTTGATTTGAAATTTTTCAACACAAAGTAATCACATTTTTCCTTTGATTGTGTCTTTCTCTATTATATATAACATTGTATATTTTGGTATTGGTCTTTTCATTTGTTTCTTTCTTGTTTTTGTTTCAGTCAATTTCATTATCTTTCAAGTTAGAGAGGTATTGTAGTATTTTATATATTATTTTTCTTTACAAATGATATTCTTCCCCAAAGTTCTATGTGGTTGAATTTTTATTTTCTTAAAAATTGCATCAAGATTTGATAAGGTTGATGATATTACTCTTCAAAAGCAAACACGGAAATTAAAAGTCAAAGTTGTAAGACTATAAACATGGAGATTTGATAAGATTTGATGATATCACTTCTCAAAAGCAAATACAGATATTTGAAACTTAGATTTGATGAGGTATTATAATTTCTAACCTTACTTTAAAATATGTTTTATATGTAATTAATACTATAACTATTTAAAAATAGGTTAAATAGATAATTGCCATGAAACAAATGATAATGGATTGAGTTCCAAATATTCCTTGGAGGACTAGTATTCATCTCGATTGGTTTCTTTGCTTTTTATTTTTCTGAAACATTGTTTTTATTGTCATCTCTGAACTTCTTTCTAAATTTGTTTGTCTTCTTCAATGGAGAAAGCCAAGATAGTAGACAAAAGTCTCAAACATTTATCATGAGTTACACTTAAAGAAGGTATTGCTTTCTTTTTACCCTTTTTTCTTGCAATCTATATCAATAGCCCTTTTCATACTAAAAAGTTTCAAGATCAAGGTCTTCTTAATAACTAACATTCTACTAGCATTCTTTAATGTTAGAAAAGTATATTATATTTTATTCAAATAATAAATTTTATATGATTCTATCATATCAAAATACAGAGTATGCCGCTCTCTTTTTGTCTGCGCATGAGCCATTGTATCATTTATGTAGAATCCTTAATTTTGTCAACTTCGTAAGATTCCCATAAGCAATTTATGTTTGTTAATATGAAAGGAAAGGAAAAGTGTTCTGGACAGTGATCACGGACCTAGTCCCATGGGTTAATCTAGCACGCATCCAGCTGGAATCTATCCACCCCAGTAGGAGTTTACTTGAGATTATTAAGACCCTGGCACAACATATGTCAGACCACAACATTGGGCAGTAGTTATACGATCGCGAGATTTGTGCAGTGGAAAAATCTCAAATTATTTGTAACTGCCAACCATGATCTTATGAAATAATAGCGCCCATAACTAACTTTGATTACTCATAGCTGCAATATCAACCTTCCTATTTTATAGGGATTTCCTACTACAATTGAGGGAACATGTTTCCTAATTGCACTCTATAAATATTAGGCTTTATCACCTTCAACAAGTAACATTTACTCTATTGCTTAAACCCTAATTGTGCACAGCCTGACTTGAGCATTGGAGTGTCTTTATAAGTACAAACCACCCTCGTTTCAACACGCTCAGCTACTATGTAAGGAGGAAAACACCAGTTTGTGCCTTCTCAGGTACATCTTGGTATCTACTACTAAACATTGGCGTTGTTTGTGGGAAACCTTAAATTCCTATTCCCACTCAACCATGCTGAGCACGAGACAGAACTCAAGGAGAGGAGATGTTGCACAAGCCCCTGCAGGCCATAGGCGAGGTCCAGCAGCACACAATCCTCCTTACTCTGTCGCACCACCACACGATAACTTTGCAGCCCAAAATCCACCAGTTATTGAAACCTCCGTCATGAGGAACTAGGAGCCCAACACTAGGCACCTACGCAATGGGCATGAAACCTCCCTTTCCGATAAAATTTGTCACCCATCGCGCAAGACCTCTGTGAGGGATCAACTTAGTCCCTGCGTGCTAGGAACCGATTTTGATGGTCATGGGCCCAGAATCCAGTGCACCAACACCTAGGACCCATGAATGAAGAAGTTGATTACCGCGTGTCTCATCCAGAGGGCATGACTCAATCAGATATGTCCAGAAGTCATCTCCTAGACTTAGTGCAACAACAAATGGAGGTGCTAGAAAAACAACGCCGTAGATTAGAAAATATGGAATGATCTGTGCAAGAAGGCCAGCCCAAACCCCATCGTGATAACGGAAGATGGAAGGCAGTCAACGATCAGAGGAGAATGTCACACACTAACGTCAAAATGTCCAATATTGTTAATAACAACCCGGACCTCGACGATCAGGAGCAGCCCTTCTCTGCTCAACTAATGAAGTATAGAGTTCCAAGAAACTTCAAGTTTCCTTCCAACGTGGAACTCTATGACGGGACTACGGACCCTCAGGAGCACATAGATGTCTATATCTAATCTATACACTTCCATGGGGGATCCTCACAATTATTATGTTGTGCCTTCCCATTTCCTTGAAGAAAACGACCCTCAAATGGTTTATAACCCTGCCATAGGGATTCGTTACCAACTAGCAGGACATCAGACAACATTTCTTGCTCCACTATACCACTAGTAAGGAACAATTCAGATTTATTGAATCTCTTTTTGAGATTCACCAAGGGTGCGACAAGCCCCTTCATGAATACCATAAGAGGTTTAATACGGCTTATATCAATATGGAGAACCTCGATGAGATGATTGCTTTCCACTATGTCAGAAGTGCCCTTCGGACTAACTCCCATTTTTTTCAGTCTTCGGTAAAGAAAAAGCCAGAGAATATGGAAGAACTTTGGCAACGGTCTCAGAAGTACATAAATCTAGAGGAGGTTACTAATGCTAAGAGGATCTTGGAGAAGGGTAAGCTCTTTCACCAGAAAGGCAACCAGAATTCTTCTCAACCCCAAAACTCCTCTAAGGACGATCCACCCAGATCGAATTTCAGAATGTTATAGATCGAATTTTGAAGGAAGTGTTACAGATTGAATTCTGGAATGTTAAGAGGCCACCCCCTTTAAAGAATTACGCCCAAAAAGATCATAAAAAGCATTATTTATGGCACAAGGGTTATGACCATGAGACGAAAGATTGCTTCCAGCTCCGTGATGCCATTGAGTCCTTGATTAAGGCAGGGCAACTAGATTAATACATCAACCATGTCCAAAATAATGGACACTGCAAAAGAAGGACTGAAAGAAAAGGCAACCCCAGTCCTAGGCGGAGCCCGCCTCCGCACCAAAGGAAAAGGTCCCGAAGTTCACCTCACTAGAATACTGACAATCGTCAGGATCAGAACTATAACACTCTGTCAGATGACAACGATGACTGCTATACCCAAGTCAATTGTACCATCAATACTATAACTGGTGGTTTTACAGGTGGTGGGTCATCCAATGGTACACGGAGAAGGTGCTCAAGATGGCGGTGTTGAGCGTCTCTTACTCCGCACCCAAACCATGAGCCAGAGATCAAAAGGCGCCTCCCATCTCCTTTCCCAAATGAAGACTACATCAAAATTATCCCAGATCACAATGATCCGCTGGTGGTTTCCAGGATAATCTCTAATATCGAGGTCCGACGCATTTTTGTGGACCAAAGGAGTTCAGCTGACATTATGTTCATGGAGCTATACGAGAAACTGGAATTTCTAGATTCAGAAATGGTCCCTTATAATGGCAAGCTCACCAGTTTTACTAGTGAAAAGATAACTCTAGCAGAGTATGTTAATGCTTACCTGACTTTGGGGAGCATCAAGCTCTTCAGGACTGTCAAGGTCAAGTCTCTAGTGGTGAACTGCCCTTCAGCATATAACATCATCTTGGGTCGTCCTGCATTAAATGCACTTAGCGCCGTGGTATCTACCACCCACCTAGCTATAAAATTCCTCAGCAAAAACAATGAGGTTGTCACGGTCAAGGGGAACCAAATCATGGCACGCAAGTGTTACAGTGAAAGCTTCAAAATCATTAGGATCCAAAGGAGAGAGGAAGCCGACATATTTGGCCCAGCTTTAGACCAAGTCAACATTCTTATGATTGAGTTGGATATGCGTGAAGAAATTTGGGGTACCAGACCCCAGCCAGAGGGAAAACTACAGCCGCTCCAACTAGGTGTCAAGCTAGATTAAGTCACTAAGATTGGAGCAAACTTGGAGGAAGAAGAGAGGCGCTAGTTGATTGAGCTCTTAGAGAAAAAAAAGATCTTTTCATCTGGACGTCCTTTAACATGCTTGGGCTTAACCTCGCCTTCATCTATCATTACCTATCTATAAGGAAAGATGTGAGGCCGGTCTCCCAGAAGAAGAGAAAGGCTGGGCTAGAAAGACAGGTGGTCATTGAAGAACAAGTCAGGGAGCTGCTCAGTGTCGGCTTCATCAGGGAATAGCTTACGCCACATGGCTATCCAACGTAGTCCTAGTGAAGAAAATGAATAGGGAATCAAGAATGTGCATAAACTACACAGACTTGAACAAAACCTGCCCCAAAGATCTATACTCACTTCCCAATATAGACAAATTAGTTGATAGTCTAGTTTCCATTTGTTGTCTTTCATGGACGCCTACTCCAGATACAATTAGATCTCAATGTACCCTGGAGATGAAGACAAGCCCGCCTTCATCACTGACAGGGTAAGCTACTGCAACAGGGTTATGTCATTTGGATTAAAGAATGCAGAAGTTACTTATCAGAGAATAATGAATAAAATCTTTTAGGGCTAGTGGGAAAAATGCTGGAGGTGTATATTGATGACATGATAGTGAAGACCCCACAGTCCAAATCACACATTGCGGACCTCAAAGAGGTATTTGCATAACTCCAGAAACATAACATGAGGCTCAACTTGGAAAAGTATACCTTCGAGGTCCAAGCAGGTAAATTCTTGGGTTTCATGCTGACTTATAGCTGGATCAAGGTGAACCCAGATAAATGTCAAGTGATGCTCAACATGCATAGCCCATAGAACATCAAGGAAGTATAATAGTTGGCAAGATGGATCGCGACCCTTATACATTTCCTTGCCAAAGTTGCTCACAAATCTCTTCCTTTCTTCAAACTGCTTAAAAAAGGGAAGGTGATGGGATAAATCCAACAATGCAAGTATACGTGCCAATCAAGTAATATAGTAGTGAATAAAAGTCGTTCCCATGAGGATTTTGATAACTCTACAAAGGTAGAGTTAAATGATCACCAATTGTGTTAATTTGTGTTAGTTTCCTCATATTTTCTTGATATATTGAGCTTAAAGTTAATTTTGTAGGAGCTTTAGTGGAGTTGAAACCTATTGAGAACTCTTTTGATCAATATGAACAAGTTTTAATGAATTATTTTTGGAATTAGTAATCACTTAATTTTCATGCTTGATAGGTGGTTGAATTCCATGGTTCATGAAGAATTGGAGAAAAGAAAGAGTGTGAAAGCTCAAGAAAGATAATTGAATTGAGGGAACAACATAAGGTACCTAAGAAGTCAAGTATTGGGTGCATTCTGAAGAAGAAAATGACTTTTAAATGAAAACCACAGGAGGCCGCAGCATCCCTCTCCAAGGCCGCGACATAGTATATCAGTTTGGGAAGCATTCTCGCAGGAGGCCGAGGCATCCTGCCAGGAGGCCGAGGTATCCTGCCAGGATGCCGAGGCATAGTTTCTCAGTTTAGAGGCACACGTCGCAGGAGGCCGCGGTACACTTCCAAGAGGCCTCGGCATCCTGTTAAATTTCTGCTACGTCGTTTTGGCTCCAAAAAGAGGGTTTTTAATGAAGAAGGCATCCATTTCGTGGGGGATTCGTGGGAAAACATTCTCTTGACATTCTTGGAGCCTTGGCAACCGTAGAACACCTGGAGAAACCTAGGAAGTTTGATTTGGAGTTTGGGCAACAAGGAGATTCTTGAAGAGTTGCTTACAATTCACCATTGGAGCTAGCTTGTCCTTCATCTTCTTCATCATTTCTCTTGGATTTCTTTGTGGCTTTCTCATTTTTCTGTGTTATGGCTTTGATGGATATATTATTTGACTTAATTGATTGTCCCTAAATGTTGAACATGAGCTAAATTTGTTTCTAGGATTGTAACTCCTATTGATATGTAGCTTGGTTTATTTAATGCTTGTTTACCCATTTCAATGTTATGAGAAGTTTTTTATCCATTCGTATGCTTCATGTTATTGATTGTTTGGCCACCAATTGATAGATATCTGGATTTGATTTGAACTTGGGAAAGGGAAATTGAATTTAGAACTAGAATGGGTGACACTTGAACTTCCAACTCAAAGGTTGAATTGGGGGTTTTGTTCTAAGACATAGGGATATGCTTAGGACCTTGTGTAATCTTGCATAGAACTTGTTCGATATAATGCTTCTTTATTAATTGGCTCTAATAGGGATATTATGTGTTGATTAAGAGGGAAAGGTCATATTGTCATCGGGAGAGGGGTATGTTTACACTAGAGTTCTAGATTAATTCTTCAAGTAACATTGAGTGGACTAATGAGTATGATTAAAACCAAGTGAAATATCAAGAAGGGTTACAATCCTAGGTTTTTACCATTATGGAAATTTGATATTTAGTTAATCTTATTACGTGTTATTTGTTGTTTCAAGTTAGGTTACTCTAAGTCTTTATTCTTTACACCTTAATTTATTGTTGTTTGGATATTAGTAAAGCTTTCTATACTAATACTTAGTTGGAAAATTAGTTCTAGTCCTCGTGGGATCGACTCGTACTTTTCACTTTATTACTTGAGCGACGTGTATACTTGCACAAAAAGTCTCATCAAGTTTTTGGCGCCGTCCTCTGTCATTGCCTTTGAAATCCCCATAAGTGTTAGGAACTTGACTTGAACCAGGTTGTTCGGAATACACCTTAGCATGAAAAATCTCATCAGGCCATGGAGGTCTTAATTTTTCAACAGATAAGGGATTAACTTGCAGTGAACCATGGATAATAGGAAGACCTTTTTCTGTACCAGTAATCTCACCGAGAGAAGGACTTTTCTCCTTTTCATCAACAATTTTAGAAGTGGGAGAGTCAACAATAATGGACGAATCTAACCACTTTTTAAATCTACTTTGAATGCAATTAACAGGGGTATAAAGATCTGATGTTGGGGTGGACTTATTAAAAACATTTATAGTCACTTGATCTCCATCCACCCTCAAAATAAGCTCTCCTCTAGGGACATCAATCAGCGCTCCTGATGTTGCTAGGAATGGTCTCCCAAGAATGAGCGGGATATCAGCATCTTCATCTATATCCAAAACAATGAAATCCGAGGGGAATATGAATTTATCAACTTTTACAAGCACATCCTCTATAATTCCCTTAGGAAAAGTATATGATCTATCCGCCAATTGGAGAGTGACTGATGTAGGCTTAGCTTCTCCTAATCCCAACTTTAGAAAAATAGACAATGGCATCAAATTAATACTTGAACCCAAGTCACATAATGCCTTACCAAAGAAATGGCTCCCAATAGTGCACGGGATAGTGAAGCTTCCGGGGTCCTTTAGCTTAGGAGGTAGCTTGTTCTGAAGAATAGCACTACATTCCTCCGTCAATGCAACTATCTCAAATTCACCCAACCTTCTTTTCTTAGATAGGATGTCCTTCATAAATTTCACATAACTTGGCATTTGCTTTAATGCTTTCGCAAATGGTATGTTGATGTGAAGTTTCTTGAATACCTCTAAGAATTTCTTGAATTGAGACTCATCCTTGTATTTCTGCAACCTTTGAGGAAACGGAGGAGGTGGAGGAGGTTGGGGTGTAGATTGAACTTCTTCTTGAACTTGCTTTTCTTTCTCCTGTTCCTTTTGAGGTTTCTTTTGAAATGTGGGAGCCTTTTGTGGATTAGCAACCACTGTTTTACCACTTCTAAGAGTAATTGCATTACAATTCTCCCTATTCTCTTGTTTCGGATTAGGCTCTGTGTTACCAGGAAGATTGCCAGGTGGACAGTTGTTTAAAGCTGCCGCCAATTGGCCCACTTGATTCTCCAAATTTCGAAGAGAGGCCGCTTGGCTTTGGATCACTGCGTCATTCTTGGCCATATATTGCATGAACATATATTCTAAAGATGGCCTTTTCTCTTGTTGAGGAGCATTGTTTGGTTGATTAAAACCCGGAGGAGGCCTTTGAGCTCTTGATGAAGAGGCATTCTAATTCTGATTCCAGGCAAAATTAGGGTGATTCCGCTATCCTGGGTTATAAGTGTTGGAATATGGACTGTTTTTCGGTTGATTAAAGCGTCCAACAAAATTCACAGCCTCAGAATTCATATTACACTACTCAGAAGAATATGCATCTCCACAAAAATGACATGTAACAAAGGGACTCTGCAGAGATTTTGACACCCAAACCATCAAACTTCTGTGAAAGTGCAGAAATCTGAGCACTTAAAGTCGTGAGAGCATCAACCTCAAAGACTCCAGCAGTTTTTCTTGGACCCTGCCTCTCTGAAGGCCACTGAATATTGTTGGATGCCATCATATCCAATAGATTAAATGCTTCGTCTTCAGATTTACTCATAAGTGCCCTACCTGCTACGGCATCAATGGTAGTTCTCAACGGACCGTTCAAAGCAGTATAGAATGTATGCACCTGGAGCCACTTATTAATACCATGATGAGGGCATTTGCGAAAAAGATCTTTATACCGTTCCCAAGCTTCATAAAGTGACTCAGATTCATACTGAGAAAAAGAAAAAAATCTTTTTCCTAATTTGAGCTGTCTTGGATGGGGGAAAGAACCTTTCCAAGAACTTGTGAGCCAATTCATCCCAAGTAGTGATAGACCCCTCAATTAAAGAATGAAGCCAACTCTTGGCTTTGTCACGCAATGAGAAAGGAAATAACCTCAACCGAATAGCATCTTTAGAAACTCCATTATGTTTGAAAGTATCACAAATTTCAAGAAAATTCCTGACATGATCGTTCGGATCCTCATTGGGCAAACCACAAAATTAGACGGATGTCTGGATCATTTGAATAATGGCTGACTTGATTTCAAAGTTGTTAGCCTGAATAGCTGGCCTTCGAATGCTAGAGTTAAGATCTTGAACTTGAGGGATAGCATAATCCCTCAAGGATTTTGGAGTTTGTTCTTCTGCCATTGGTGATAGATTACCCGCTGCCTCTTGTTGTTCTCTTCTAATCCGTCTAAGAGTTCTCTCTATTTGTGGATCAAAATCAACAAGTTCAAGGCTTCGGGTGCATCGCATGCAACCACGAAGAGCACCTGAAAAATAGAAGAGTTCCAATAGAACAATTAAGCAAAATGAGAAATAAAAAATCTTTAACAAAAGTAACAAGTCTGAATTATTAGTAAAGTGATTCACGAACTAATATTAGCAAGAAAAATTAGCAATTAGTCCCAGGCAACGATGCCAAAAACTTGATGAGACTTTTTGTGCAAGTATACACATCGCTCAAGTAATAAAGTGAAAAGTACGAGTCAATCCACGAGGACTAGAACTAATTTTCCATCTAAGTATTAGTATAGAAAGCTTTACTAATATCCAAACAACAATAAATTAAGGTGTAAAGAATAAAGACTTAGAGTAACCTAACTTGAAACAACAAATAACACGTAATAATATTAACTAAATATCAATTTTCCACAATGGTAAAAACCTACGATTGTAACCCTTCTTGATATTTCACTTGGTTTAAATCATACCCATTAGCGCACTCAATGTTACTTGAAGAATTAATCTAGAATTCTAGTGTAAACATACCCCTCTTCCGATGACAATATGACCTTTCCCTCTTAATCAACACATAATATCCCTATTAGACTCAATTAACAAAGAAGCATTATATCGAACAAGTTCTATGCAAGATTACACAAGGTCTTAAGCATATCCCTATGTCTTAGAACAAAACCCCCAATTCAACCTTTGAGTTGGAAGTTCAAGTGTCACCCATTCTAGTTCTAAATTCAATTTCCCTTTCCCAAGTTCAAACTAAATCCAGATATCTATCAATTGGTGACCAAACAATCAATAACATAAAGCATAAGAATGGATAAAAAACTTCTCATAACATTGAAATGGGTAAACAAGCATTAAATAAACTAAGCTACATATCAATAGGAGTTACAATCCTAGAAACAAATTTAGCTCATGTTCAACATTTGGGGACAATCAATTAAGTCAAATAATACATCCATCAAAGCCATAACACAGAAAAATGAGAAAGCCACAAAGAAACCCAAGAGAAATGATGAAGAAGATGAAGGACAAGCTAGCTCCAATGGTGAATTGCAAGTAACTCTTCAAGAATCTCCTTGTTGCCCAAACTCCAAATCAAACTTCCTAGGTTTCTCCAGGTGTTCTACGGTTGCCAAGGCTCCAAGAATGTCAAGAGAATGTTTTCCCACAAATCCCCCACGAAATGGATGCCTTCTTCATTAAAAACCCTTTTTTTTTAGCTAAAACGACGTAGCAGAATTTTAACAGGATGCCGCGGCCTCCTGGAAGTGTGCCGCGGCCTCCTGCGATGTGTGCCTCTAAACTAAGAAACTATGCCTCGGCATCCTGGCAGGATGCCTCGGCATCCTGGCAGGATGCCTCGGCCTCCTGCGAGAATGCTTCCCAAACTGACATACTATGCCGCGGCCTCCTGTGGTTTTCATTTAAAAGCCATTTTCTTCTTCAGAATGCACCCAATACTTGACTTCTTAGGTACCTTATGTTGTTCCCTCAATTCAATTATCTTTCTTGAGCTTTCACACTCTTTCTTTTCTCCAATTCTTCATGAACCATGGAATTCAACCACCTATCAAGCATGAAAATTAAGTGATTACTATTTCAAAAAATAATTCATTAAAACTTGTTCATATTGATCAAAAGAGTTCTCAATAGGTTTCAACTCCACTAAAGCTCCTACAAAATTAACTTCAAGCTCAATATATCAAGAAAATATGAGGAAACTAACACAAATTAACATAATTGGTGATCATTTAACTTTACATTTGTAGAGTTATCACACCCCCAAACTTAGAATTTTGCTAGTCCTCGAGCAAAATAAAAACAAAACAAAATAAAATAAACTAAAAGTCAAAACATACTCAAATATGGCAATACTAGGTATTGAAAATCATTCATATCATCATAAATTGCTTCACAATCTAATTTCAAAGTGTCACACATGAACAATCTAATTGCCACATTGTTTCTCACATGCAACTCTCATGCACAAATGACTTTTCAAAAATATGAATGAAAGACACAATCTCTTCATAAAGTACAAACCTAGATAGGTTCATAAAACTGCAGGTGCATATCAATCCCACATCCATAAGGTTGTTTTTCACCTCTCTCTCCACTAATGTAAACAACACACAACCAAGGATCAAAAGGGACTTTACAAAGCTTGTAATGAAAGGCCATGGGTATGAGTTAAGAAAGAAGTAGTAGGATAATAAAAACAAAAGTTGAGACACAAAATCATGCAAATTTCACAATTCAAGCCTCAAAATACTGAACAAGTGCAAAACGGAGCATAAGAAACAATGCAACATTCACTTTTTTTTTCTTTTTTTCTTCTTTTTTTATTTCTTTTTCTTTCTTTTTCTTTTTCAAGAACCTTCACTCCCAAACTTATTTCTTTGCAATACTTTGGGTAGACTTCTTTTTTTTTTTTTGCTTTTTGAATTTTTTTTCTTCTTCTTCAAAATTTTTCAGCTCCACAAAACTTCATGCACAAAAATCATGAAGACTTGAATAATAAAATAAAACAGGATATGCACTTAAAAAAGGTTATGTAAGAGAGGAATTTTTTTTATGTGGGTATGGAAAAAGAAAAATATAGGTAAAAGAAAAGAAATAGAAGCCAAACAATAACAAGGCTGCAAAAGGGACCTAAGGATATACTGTGTTTATAAGTTAGCTTGAAAGGCTCAAACGGTTCAAAGAAGGCCCTTATCATTTCCTTAATCATGCACTGCCTAGGATTTCACCTCAAAAGAGAATTAAACAACTTATAGATGCAAAATATCCATACATAAGCAATCTCATAAACTTTCTTTAAGCCTGACATCATTGCATAATCCAAGGTCTATCAATCATAAAGATGAGAAAAACATCTATACATAATCGAAACAGTGGAGATGAATGTAACTCACGAATTCTCATGTGATATCTCATGAAATCAGATTAATCCACAATTCAAACAATCATTGGATATTCAATTCAACACACCGGCATGCACAGAATGACTCAAAATACAAAAGGGGTGATAATGACAAAATAAAATCAATAAAGATTGGATGAAAATAATGCAAGAAAGGAAAGAAAAACTCTTTTTGACGGCCGACAACTATATGCATCCCCCTACAAAGGCTCTGAATTCAGGGAGACACCTAAGCCGACTCAACATCACCTTCAAAACAAAAACATAAAAATAAGAAATAACAAAATAAAATAAAAAACAAAAGAGAAAAAGAGAGAAAATTTGGGTTGCCTCCTAAAAAGCGCTTGTTTAACGTCATTAGCTCGACGTTACCTTTTATTCAATTAAGGTGGCCTGAAACAAGAGAAATAGGATGACGTTTTTCTCTTATCAGCTCTTTGCCTCCATACTCTGTCATTGCCTTTGAAATCCCCACAAGTGTTAGGAACTTGACTTGAACCAGGTTGTTCGGAATACACCTTAGCATGAAAAATCTCATCAGGCCACGGAGGTCTTAATTTTTCAACAGATAAGGGATTAACTTGCAGTGAACCATGGATAATGGGAGGACCTTTTTCTGTACTAGTAATCTCACCGAGAGAAGGACCTTTCTTCTTTTCATCAATAATTTTAGAAGTGGGAGAGTCAACAATAATGGACGAAGAACAGTTCTTACCATCCAACCCCTTTTTAAATCTACTTTGAATACAATGAACAAGGCATAAAGATCTGATGTTGGGGCAGACATATTAAAAACATTTATAGTCACTTGATCTCCATCCACCCTCAAAATAAGCTCTCCTCTAGGGACATCAATCAGCGCTCCTGATGTTGCTAGGAATGGTCTCCCAAGAATGAGCGGGATATCGGCATCCTCATCTATATCCAAAACAATGAAATCTGAGGGGAATATGAATTTATCAACTTTTACAAGCACATCCTCTATAATTCCCCTAGGAAAAGCATATGATCTATCCGCCAATTGGAGAGTGACTGATGTAGGCTTAGCTTCTCCCAATCCCAACTTTTGAAAAATAGACAATGACATCAAATTAATACTTGCACCCAAGTCACATAATGCCTTACCAAAGAAATGGCTCCCAATAGTGCACGGGATAGTGAAGCTTCCGGGGTCCTTTAGCTTAAGAGGTAGCTTGTTCTGAAGAATAGCACTACATTCCTCCATCAATGCAACTGTCTCAAATTCACCCAACCTTCTTTTCTTGGATAGGATGTCCTTCATAAATTTCATATAACTTGGCATTTGCTCTAATGCTTCCGCAAATGGTATGTTGATGTGAAGTTTCTTGAATACCTCTAAGAATTTCTTGAATTAAGACTTATCCTTGTATTTCTACAACCTTTAAGGAAACGGAGGAGGTGGAGGAGGTTAGGGTGTAGATTGAACTTCTTCTTGAACTTGATTTTCTTTCTCCTGTTCCTTTCGAGGCTTCTTTTGAAAGGTGAGAGCCTTTTCCGGATTAGCAACCACTGTCTTACCACTTTTAAGAGTGATTGCATTACAATTCTCCCTATTCTCTTGTTTCGGATTAGGCTCTGTGTTACCAGGAAGATTTCCAGGTGGACGATTGTTTAAAGCTACCGCTAATTGGCCCACTTGATTCTCCAAATTTCAAAGAGATGCCACTTGGCTTTGGATCACCGCGTCATTCTTGGCCATATATTTCATGAACATATCTTCTAAAGATGGCATTTTCTCTTGTTGAGGAGCATTGTTTGGTTGATTAAAACCCAAAGGAAGCCCTTGAGCTCTTGATGAAGAGGCATTCTGATTCTGATTCCAGGAAAAATTAGGGTGATTCCGCCATCCTGGGTTATAAGTGTTGGAATATGGACTATTTTTCGGTTGATTAAAGCGTCCAACAAAATTCACAGCCTCAGAATTCATATTACACTGCTCATAAGAATGTGCATCTCCACAAAAATGACATGTAGGACTCTGCTGAGATTTAACACCTAAACCATCAAACTTCTGTGAAAGTGCAGAAATCTGAGCACTTAAAGCCGTGAGAGCATCAACCTCAAAGACTCCAGCAGTTTTTCTTGGACCCTGCCTCTCTGAAGGCCACTGAATATTGTTGGATGCCATCATATCCAACAGATTAAATGTTTTATCTTCAGATTTACTCATAAGTGCCCCACCTGCTGCGGCATCAATGGTAGTTCTCAACGGCCCGTTCAAAGCAGTATAGAATGTATGCACCTGGAGCCACTTATTACTACCATGATGAGGGCATTTGTGAAGAAGATCTTTATACTGTTCCCAAGCTTCATAGAGTGACTCAGATTCATACTGAGAAAAAGAAAAAAATCTCTTTCCTGATTTGAGTTGTCTTGGATGGGGGAAAGAACCTTTCCAAGAACTTGTGAGCCAATTCATCCCAAGTAGTGATAGACCCCTCAGTTAAAGAATGAAGCCAACTCTTGGCTTTGTCACGCAATGAGAAAGGAAATAACCTCAATTGAATAGCATCTTCAGAAACTCCATTATGTTTGAAAGTATCACAAATTTCAAGAAACTTCCTGACATGATCATTCAGATCCTCATTGGGCAAACCACAAAATTGGACGGATGTCTGGATCATTTGAATAATGGCTGGCTTGATTTCAAAGTTGTTAGCCTGAATAGCTGGCCTTCGAATGCTAGAGTTAAGATCTTGAACTTGAGGGATAGCATAATCCCTCAAGGATTTTGGAGTTCGTTCTTCTGCCATTGGTGATAGATTACCCGCTGCCTCTTGTCGTTCTCTTCTAATCCGTCTAAGAGTTCTCTCTATTTCTGGATCAAAATCAATAAGTTCAAGGCTTCGGGTGCATCGCATGCAACCACGAAGAGTACCTGAAAAATAGAAGAGTTCCAATAGAACAATTAAGCAAAATGAGAAATGAAAAATCTTTAACAAAAGTAACAAGTCTGAATTATTAGTAAAGTGATTCACGAACTAATATTAGCAAGAAAAATTAGCAATTAGTCCCCGGCAACGGCGCCAAAAACTTGATGAGACTTTTTGTGCAAGTATACACGTCGCTCAAGTAATAAAGTGAAAAGTACGAGTCGATCCCACGAGGACTAGAACTAATTTTCCAACTAAGTATTAGTATAAAAATCTTTACTAATATCCAAACAACAATAAATTAAGGTGTAAAGAATAAAGACTTAGAGTAACCTAACTTGAAACAACAAATAACATGTAATAATATTAACTAAATATCAAATTTCCACAATGATAAAAACCTACGATTGTAACCCTTCTTGATATTTCACTTGGTTTAAATCATACCCATTAGCCCACTTAATGTTACTTGAAGAATTAATCTAGAACTCTAGTGTAAACATACCCCTCTCCCGATGACAATATGACCTTTCCCTCTTAATCAACACATAATATCCCTATTAGAGTCAATTAACAAAGAAGCATTATACAGAACAAGTTCTATGCAAGATTACACAAGGTCCTAAGCATATCCCTATGTCTTAGAACAAAACCCCCAATTCAACCTTTGAGTTGGAAGTTCAAGTGTCACCCATTCTAGTTCTAAATTTAATTTCCCTTTCCCAAGTTCAAATCAAATCCAGATATCTATCAATTGGTGGCCAAACAATCAATAACATGAAGCATAAGAATGGATAAAAAACTTCTCATGACATTGAAATGGGTAAACAAGCATTAAATAAACTAAGCTACATATCAATAGGAGTTACAATCCTAGAAACGAATTTAGCTCATGTTCAACATTTGGGGACAATCAATTAAGTCAAATAATACATCCATCAAAGCCATAACACAGAAAAATGAGAAAGCCACAAAGAAACCCAAGAGAAATGATGAAGAATATGAAGGACAAGCTAGCTCCAATGGTGAATTGCAAGTAACTCTTCAAAAATCTCCTTGTTGCCCAAACTCCAAATCAAACTTCCTAGGTTTCTCCAGGTTTTCTACGGTTGCCAAGGCTCCAAGAATGTCAAGAGAATGTTTTCCCACGAATCCCCCACGAAATGGATGCCTTCTTCATTAAAAACCCTCTTTTTGGAGCCAAAACGACGTAGCAGAATTTTAACAAGATGTCGCGGCCTCCTGGAAGTGTGCCGCGGCCTCCTGCGACGTGTGCCTCGAAACTGAGAAACTATGCCTCGGCATCCTGGCAGGATGCCTCAGCCTCCTGCGAGAATGCTTCCCAAACTGACATACTATGTCGCGGCCTTGGAGAGGGATGCCGCGGCCTCCTGTGGTTTTCATTTAAAAGTCATTTTCTTCTTCAGAATGCACCCAATACTTGACTTCTTAGGTACCTTATGTTGTTCCCTCAATTCAATTATCTTTCTTGAGCTTTCACACTCTTTCTTTTCTCCAATTCTTCATTAACCATGGAATTCAACCACCTATCAAGCATGAAAATTAAGTGATTACTAATTCCAAAAATAATTCATTAAAACTTGTTCATATTGATCAAAAGAGTTCTCAATAGGTTTCAACTCCACTAAAGCTCCTACAAAATTAACTTCAAGCTCAATATATCAAGAAAATATTAGGAAACTAACACAAATTAACACAATTGGTGATCATTTAACTCTACATTTGTAAAGTTATCAGATTTGTTACTAAATTTTATAGTTAATTACTAACATTCAGAATTCTTACTATTATCCAAATAACACTTTAATTTTGACCAATTTAATTAGTTGAAAAATAATATTGCAAAAACATAAACTATTAAGAACTGGGTAGTTTAGAAACTCTGTTTTAATGGATCCTAGGATTGTAATCTTCCTTCTCAGTTCATTTGAATTGCCTTTAAAATAACTTTTCCTATTCCAATTTACTCAAAATATCAATCTAGAGCTCTAATATAATTGTATTCCTCTTCCGATGGCAATACAAAATTTTATCCCACTTTATTTTAATCTCTATATTCCTATGAGACAAACAATCAAATAGGATACGTGCATAATCAAGCTCTATCCGAAATCACATATGGTTCTAACAGATATTCCTATCCTTAGAACAAAATCTCCCCAATTCACAACAATTGGTTCAAACATATGTTACTCATACTAGTTCATAGATTCAAATTCCATTTCCCAAGTTCAATTCAAATCTACAAAATCATTCAGTTGATGATTAAGCAATCAGAAGCATTACACATAAGCATGAGTAAATATTTCTCATAAAGTGAAATAGGAATTCAACTACTAGTGATTCAAACTACATGAGAAGTTCGACTACAATCCTAGAAATAGAATTTAGTTCATGGCATACATTGAGAATAACAAAATCAATTCAGAAACAACCGCCTTCATACAAGAAAACTCAAAAATTCAGAAAAATTATAAATACGAAGTTGTAGACGATGAATCCAAGACTCCGATATTGTCTCCCCCTTTGTTTCTTTCGAGTTTCCTACCTCCAAAGTTCCTTTTTCGTCCTTCTATCCGTCTCCCCTCAGTTCAGAATGGCCTCTTGTTAAATAACCTTTTTTTTTATTTTTCTGTTATAAAACTGAACAGAAACTAATTTGCGAATTCGGTCGTCACAGCACTGGACACTTGGATGTTGCAACAACCAGCAACTTATGCCATCCTGAAATTCTTCTTCCTCCCTGGCTGCTACGGCACTGAGCATTGTAATGCTGCGGCAGCCAGCAGCTTATGCTATCCTGGAATGTTGACGATTTCCTCTTTTTCTCAGGTTTAATTCTTGCATTTTTCTTCATATTTTTCCATGATTTTTAACCTTTCCATCAGTAGAAAGAAGCTTAGTAATCAAGATCAGAACATTATGATAAAGAAATCATTCAAATTCATCACATATAATCATAGATAATCAAAAAATGGATAACCTTACTTATTTTGATAAAGAAACAATGTTTCTATCCTCTCCCCCCATACTAATAAGACCAGAACCCGGTAAGACACTGTACTTGTACCTTTCAATTCATGATGAGGCTATAAGTTCAGTACTGATCCTGGAGACGGGGGAAGGACATAAGCCAATCTACTTCATGAGAAAGGTGTTTCAAGGCCCCAAGCTCCGCTACCAAAAGATAGAGAAGATTGCCTTTGTGCTTATCACCATGACCAGAAAACTCATATAGTACTTTTAGTGCCATTCCGTGGTGGTGAGAACGACTAACCTATCCATCAGATACTACACAAGCCAGACCTAACAAGAAGAATGATCGCTCAGTCCATTAAGCTTTCTAAGTTTAGAATCGTGTATGAGCCCTGGTTGGCAATTAAGGCTCAGGCACTTTCAGATTTCCTAACAAAGCTCACGTTGGATCCTGATAATCCTGAGGGAATTTCTTAGACCATATTCATCGATGGTTCCTTGAACCCCAAGGGGAGTGGTGCTAGGATGATCTTGGAAAATTCTGAATGAGTAACAGTAGAGAACTCCCTGAAGTTTGAGTTCCCTACTTCGAACAATTAGGTGGAGTACGAAGCATGCATAGATGGACTAGTAATGGCCAAAGATATGGGGGCAGCTAAGATCACACTTTGTAGAAACTCCTAACTTGTGACCTCCCAGATCTAAGGTAACTATCAAGCCAATGAGCCCTTCATTCAGAAATACTTGTCCAAAGTCCAAGAGCTCCTAAAAAAATTTCAAGCTGCCAAGATAGAGCACATTCCTAGGGAGCAGAACTCTAGGGCAAACCTCCTGTCCAAACTGGCCAGCACCAAGAGCCCGAGCAATAACCTCTTTATGATCCAAGAGACTCTTTCTCAACCTTCCATTATGGACATAGACATTTTCCAGGTGGAAGGAGAGGAGTGTACTTGGCTCACCCCTATAATGGAGTACCTACAGTCCAGAACCAGACCTAACGATCCAAAGAAGCCTCCAAGCTAGTTAGAACCACAATCCAGTACACTATCTACAATGGACAGTTGTACTGCCGTGGGTTCTTTTCACCTATCCTCAAGTGTCTCACATCAAAGGAGGCAAAATATGTTTTGACCGAGGTCTATGAGGGGAGTTGTGAATACCACTTGGGGGCAAAACCTTAGCTTTGAAGGAACTTAGGACTGGATACTATTGGCCAACAATGGAAGTTGACTCCCTCGCACATGTCTGAGTTTGTGATAAATGTCAGCGGCACTGGGACCACTATCAAGCTCCTCCAGAAGAATAATCTACGATGTCCGTTGTAATATCCTAATACATAAATCTAGATATATCCTAGATATACAGAGATATATAAAGATAAACAGTACTAGAGACGTCACTTCTACATACTAACTAATACATATATCCATAATCACAACTGAGTAATTATAGAAAGCCTTGAGAGAATATGAAAAACTTAAAATCATATATATATATATACAACACTTACCATATAAGGGCATATTGTAATACACACTACTTAAAACATACAAAGCAAATATAACTTATACATCAGCTTTATCTACTAAAGCATATAAAACTATACTAGCCTTCACGCTTTACCTTCATTCCCTTAATAAGGTTTATACCTCTGTACCTGGATTTATATGGAAAAACAACTGGGGTGAGAATTACAATTCTCAGTAAAAGTAATTCTAATACTAGCTAGCTATAACATAGTATATCAAATATAACAATTGCTATAAATACTAACATAGGAGTTTTCTTCATTTCTTCTCATAATTACACACTACTATGTAGTGTGGTCTAAAACTGATAGCATAGATACAATTAAATATAAACAACTACCCATACAGTTGTAAATACCAACAGCAATAGACAATGCCCATACAACTGCCTATAAAAGCAATACAAATGATATGCAATATGATTATGCTCAAGCAAGATCATAAAGATATGTTTGTGCAATGGTTTGTTTTGAAGTATGATAACTCCATAAAATGTAGTTATTTGTGCCCTATATCTGTGCTATATTACTTACTCAGTCCTTGTTTGTATGCATGAGTGGAAGATTCTAGCATCATATTCATCTAATTTCATTTTGATGACTTCCATTGTGATTTTGAGCAAATACTTCCAAAACTTTGATGAATTGAGTACATTTGCATGAGTTATTAAAATAGTACTTTCTCTGTTATAGGTAGCCTTCCAATAAATCATTAAAATGAAGAGTTTGGACAAGCTTTGGACTAGGAAACCCAAGAGAAAGTCAAAATTGAAGACCAGCATTCAACGTCACGGCGTAGGCATATCAATGTCGCGACATTGAACATCCCCTGCTTCAATACATGAGACTTGATAAAACTTTAAAGAAAATCCTATTCGAGATACAATTGTCGTTCCCTTTCACATTATGGTTGCAATGTTTGATAAATATGATGAATATTGTAAAAAAATTTTAAAGAACATCATGTTGCCAAAAACTAGTGTATATGATTGTCTAATGATAGATATAGATGCAAAATGACCTTCATTTTTCTGTGAATCCATGTGTAATCTTTGGAGCATGCTGAAGCATTCTAGTTTCTTTTTATGCATGATGCGTTTCCCATTTGCATGCTTCTTGAACTTTGAAAAGGATAAGAATTTTTGTCTAGAGAAAGTTTATGGACGATACATGTGAAAAATTCGATTATCCTTGAAATTATTTTTCAACTCTCTTGAGGTGAAATTGAGTACATTTGCATGAGCTATTAAAATATTACTTTCTCTGTTATAGGTAGGGCTCTAATTAATCATTAAAATGAAGAGTTTGGACAACCTTTGGATGGGGAAGCCTAAGAGAAAGCCAAAATTGAATACCAGCATTCAACGCCATGATGCTAGAATGTCAATGCCGCGACATAGGCATGTCAATACCGCGGCGTAGACATGTCAATGCCGCGGCGCAGGAATGTCAATGTCGCGGTGTTGAACATCCCCTGCTTCAATACATGAGACCCAAGGCTAGAGTTTCGTAGCGCTAAGAGCTGGACGCCACGGCTTCTGTGACCTAATTACACGCGCGTCGCAGTATGATGTGTTTAACGTCGCGGCATGACTTTGTTTTATTCAGCCTATAAATACTGTTGTATCGATCTTCTACGGATCTTTTATCATTTTTGGAGATCAACTTCTAGTTTTAGAGTTTTTAGACCTAGAGGAAGCAAAGGAGGCCAAGGTTGGAAGCCATCCTTCACATGGAGGATGAATCAAGCTTAAAAGATGAAATCTAATGAGCTTCCTCCCTTTCCTTTCTTCTTTCTCTCTTTATTGCTTCATGAACATGATTTATATATTTATATTTTCATGTTTCATGGCTAGCTAAGTTGTATGTAAGGTTTTTTTTGTATTCTCCTATGAATATTGATGATTTTGTAATCTTTTGAGTAGATATTGATGTTTAGTTATGTTCAATCATATGGTTCTTAATGCTCTTGAAGGTTTGATAAGCTTTTGAGTGATTTATTGAAATCTGATGAATCTAGACATAGGAATTTGGATTTTAGATCTAATGTATGGTTGATGCATGTTCAATGAATTCAATTGGCTTGGATAAGTTAATTCACTAACTGGATAGGAATATACTTTTTAGCCATGCATAGTGTATAATTAAGAATAGATAGTTCAAGAGTGGAATTTGTACTAGTTCTCATGGAAACATAATGAATTAGGTAAATGAAACTATGGTTAATTGACCTAAATATAGGCTCTTAACTAAATCAGATTCTCAAGCTAACTTAACAATTCATTGATGTTACTTGTAAAGATTGCATGTTATTAGTTGAAATAGAAGGTGAAAAAGAATTTCTTATTCTCTATTTATTTATTTATTTATCTATTTATCTTAGATTTATTACTTTTCAGTCTTTATATTTCTTTAAACAACTTTTATAAATTTGATGTTCTTAGATAGGATTAATTAGACTATTGGTTAATATTTGGCTTTTATAAGAAGTATGTATTCCTCGTGGGAACGATATCTAACTCTTAATGATACTATAGGTGTGATCCATGCACTTGCGGTAAGCAAAAGGAAGTGAACAAGTTTTTGGCGCCGTTGCCGGGGAATACTGCTTATTTCTGTTTAGATGATATTAACAATGAGTTTAGTTAATCTTAGTTCAAGTTTTGTTCTGTACATATTAATTTAAGTTTTCAGACTATTTTGTGATATAGGTACTAAGATGGCCAGAGATCGCAACCATACGAGGCCTTTGAAGGAGTTTGCAACCCCTTAAATGGAAATTTGCAGTTGAGTATAAGACGACCTACCATCCGTGTGAACAAATTTGAAATCAAACCGACAATCATTCAAATGATACAAACATCTATGCAGTTTGGAAGTTTACCTAGAGAGGATCCCAATGTGCATCTCTCAAATTTTCTGGAGATATATGACACTTTCAAGCATAATGGTGTCTCTGAAGATGCTATTCGCTTAAGGCTCTTTCCCTTCTCTCTCAGAGATAGAGCCAAGAGTTAGTTGCAGTCTCTACCTACGGGATCCATCAGTACTTGGACCGATGTTTGTGGTAAATTTCTTAACAAGTATTTTCCACCGGCCAAGACAGCTGAAATGGTGAATGATATCACATCATTCACCCAATCTGAATTTGGGTCCTTGTAGGAAGCATGTGAGAGGTACAAGGATCTGCTTCGTAGGTGCCCTCGTCATGAGATTCCACCGTGGCACCAAGTTTATTCATTTCACAAGGGATTGCTGCCCCACCATCGTCCTATAGTAGATACAGCTGCTGGAGGCTCTTTATTGAGCAAGTCATTTAATTATGCATTTTAACTGCTTGAGGAATTGGCAGCCAATAGCTACTAATGGCCTTCTGAAAGAAACACTTCAAAGAAGGTGGCTGGAGTGCATGATATTGATTCAATGGCAGCATTATCAGCTCAGGTGGCAGCATTATCAAGTAAGCTGGATCGTTTGGGGAACAGCCATCAACAAAGCCCATTTGTGTTGTGTAACAAATGTGGAGAAACTCATTCAAGTAATAGTTACCCTTCTAGTTCAGAAAGTGCACAATACGTTAGTAACTATCGCCCGTAACAGAATAATCTATACTCGAACTAATATAACTCAGGATGGAGGAACCATTCTAACTTGTCTTGGAGGGATAATCAAGGAGCTTCCTCATCAGCTCCAATGAATGACAGACCCTATAATCCTTCTTGATTCCCCTCCCAATCAAGACAACAGATGCAAGACAAGAAACCTTATTTGGAAGACATGTTTACATAGCTGATGGTCAAGATGGATTCTTATATGATGAAGACAGATGCTCAGTTGGCAAAACATGAAGTGATGTTCTAAAGCCAATCTACTTCTTTGCGAGCATTGGAGACCCAAGTAGGGCAGTTGGCTAATGCCATCAACAATAGGCCTCCAGGCACCCTCCCGAGTAACGCTATTAATAATTCGAAGGGTGCCTCAAATGAGCACTGTCATGCCATCTCATTGAGAAGTGGGAAGAACATTGAAGGAAATCTGAAAACAAAGTTATTTGAAGAGGAAACTGAAGTTTTTGTAGAAGAAAAGAAGGCAGTGAGCCAATATGTCGGGAAAAATCAAGATATTGCCAAGAGGAATGGTGAGGAGAATAAGAAGACATTCAAGCCTTATATCCACCCTCTTCCTTTCCCTAGTAGGCAAGTAAGCAAAAAGCTTGAGCACCAATTCTAGAAATTCTTGGAAGTGTTTAAGAAACTGCACATTAATATCCCATTTGCAGAAGCTTTAGAACAAATGTCGAGCTATGTAAAATTCATAAAGAAAATTCTATCAAAGAAGAGAAAGCTTGGTGAATTTGAAAATGTTGCCCTGACGGAGGAGTGCAGTGCAATTCTGCTTAACAAACTTCCTCCTAAGCTCAGGGATCCCAGAAGCTTCACCATCCCCTGCACAATTGGTGAGAAGTTCACTGGTCAGGCATTGTGTGACTTAGGAGCCAGTATTAATCTTATGCCCTACGCCATTTACCAAAGATTAGGTTTGGGGGAAGTTACGCCTACTTCAGTTACTTTACAATTGACAGACCGAACCCTTACTCATCTGAAGGAGGTTATTGAGGATGTACTGGTTAAAGTGGATAAGGTCATCTTCCCTGCAAAATTTGTTATACTTGACATGAAGGAGGATAGCGAAGTCCAGTTGATTTTTGGCCGGCCATTCCTAGCAACAGGAAAAGCTCTGATTGATGTAGAGAAAGGTGAACTCACCATGAGGGTTCATGATCAAGAGGTAATTTTCAACATTCTTAATACAATAAAAGGCCCTCAAGATCAAGAAGATTGCTCTTTGGTGAGTATAGTGGATGGGAAAACATCCAAGGAAAATGATGTAAGTGAAGCCTATGCTCCTGGAGAAGGTCAAGTCATTTCTGATGGTAAACTGGAAAAAGTGGAGTTGGACCAGCTCAAAACAGCTATAGTGGTTAATTTATTTGATGCACCTATTGAGCAAGCTCCAAATTTGGAGCTTAAAGTCATACCATTCCAAATGTATCAAGCTAATTTTGAAATTAGGAGGAAGATCCTCCTCCCTTATAGAAATGCATTTGAAACAGCAAACAAGTCCTGTCAGGACTATAAATTAGGCCATTTTTAGGATGGAACCCAAAATTTTCATTTTGTCTTAAATATGTAAATATCTTGATTTTTATGTTTTTGTATATTTTTGAATTACACTATATAAATTAACCTTGTAGGCAAGTTTTGCAGGTGCTGGAGGCCATATTTGATCAAAAGTGATGACTAGAGTGAATTTGCTACATATTTTTACAGCCAGACTCCTCACGCCGTGGCGTTATGCTGCTTTGGGCCAAATTCCAATGAATACAATGCCGCGACAAATCAGACTTGAATTTTGTGGCGTTGAGTGCGTAAAAAAAAGTAAAAAGTAAAAATATTAAATAGTAATTAGTAATTAATTTAAATTTTTAAAACTGGTGGGAATTAGTGCACGCCACGGCGTGGTAAATGTTAACGTCGTGGCATCCAGGGGCAAATTGGGTTAAGTGCTATGACATTTTGTGCGTTTTTTCCATTGCCCCATTTCCCTCCTTCTGTCTGTCTTTTTCTCTCCCTTTCTCTCTGAAATTTCCTACTTCTTTCTTACCCTCACCTTCCCGTAATCTCATTTCCACTTATTAAGGTATGTTTTTCTTTGTTTTCATTTTTGTGAATATTTATTTATTTATTTATTTTCTCAGTTTATTTACTGTTTGCTTTTCTCTGTTTGTATTTTTGTTATTTTTTTGTAAATTTTGTTGTTTCTAGGTTAGTTATTTTTATATTTTTGTTAGTTTTAGTGTTATATTGTTCCTGAAATGCATGATGAGTAGGATTAAACATGTTGTTGCCTACGTTTCAAGGTAGATTTAGGTTTGCGCACCTTGATGTTGTGTTGAATGTCACAGCGTTGGTATTGAATGCTACGACGTTGTCATGAATGTCGTGACGTTGTGTTGAACACCTTGAATGTCGGGATGTTGGAATGAATGTCGCGGCGTTATATTGAATGCCGCGATGTTGGAGTGAATGTCGTAACATTGAGACCCAGATTTTCTAGAATTGCTCTGTTTTACATGTGCTTTACACTTTTGCTTATTCAATTTTAACAGTTTGTAATTCTTTTTAAGGTATAATGGCACATAAACGCCGGAGGATCCAGCCAGCGCAACAGGGTGCCATCTCCCCCTCAGTAATTTGATCAAAGGAGGTTTGTATCAGCCGCAACAGCTCAAAAATATGCAGCACTAGTTACTAAACCAGTAATCGTTGAGCGTGGACTTTCCTTTATGGAAAACATCTATGAGGATATAGAGAGGACCATCCATCTGCTGGGATGGGGCTATTTTGTGAAACACCTTGAGGTGGCAGTGCTACCATTAGTTCACGAATTTTATGCAAACTTAGCCTTTGCCGCACCATGTGCTACTACTGTCATGGTAAGGGGACGCCATGTCTCCTATTCTGTGGAGGATATTCGAGTTGAGTTGATACTGCAGCCTGCCCCTCTTCTATATGAGTACACAGAGTTCTGTCACTGGGAGCTTGAGGAGGGCATTGATGTATGTAAAATAACATCATATTTTGTTCTTGTTTTGCATGCATTCTTAGGCATTTTAGTTTCCCTTTTAGTTTGTTTTTCCCTTAGTTCGGATAACTACGGTGTTTTTGGTATTCTTGTGCAGGATTAATGTTGAATTAGCCTTGGATTGAATGGAATGCTTGCATGTTTGAAGTTGGAGCTTAATGGATAGCAAAAAGGTGCAAAAAGGCCATTCCAGAGGGATCCACGGCCTGCCCGTGGATCAAACCACGGCCATGGATCAAGGGGCAACTTAAAGAAGGAAAAGAGACTTCCAGAGAGTTCCACGGCCTAGCCGTGGAACCATCCATAGCCGTGGAACTCAACAACATGCAAAATTGGCCTGTGGCAGAGAGAACCACGGCTTGGCCGTGGAATGATTCACGGCCGTGGATCGTAGTGCGCAGTAGTTTTTAAGTTTTTATTTTTATTTCTTTTGGGGGCTTTTTAGCCAATTAAAATCCTAAGTTATAAATAGATGTTCTGAATAGAATTAGGGGGTTCTAATTTGGTTTTCAAGGAGGCACATTGGAGGCTTGGGTTCTTGATCTTTCTTCCATCTTCTCTCTTAGATTACGGGTTTGGATGTTTAAGAACATGTTTTCTGATTTCTTCTTCTCTATGTCTGAGTAGTTTCTTTTGTTTCTAGGATTGGGCAATGCCCTTTGATATATTGATAATAATTAATTGACATTGTTTTCCCTTTTAGTGATCTTGAATGTTCTTTGATTCAATTCTTATTGCTCTTATTCATGTGAATTTGCTGGCCACTTATTTGCATCTCATAGGCATTTAGGGACGTACTGAGAGATGAACCTAGGTGTTGGAACCATAAGAATTGAACTTAAGGTCTAAATCACGAGAGTAGTTTTAGCATTTCGAGGATTCAATGAATTACCACAAAGCGTAATGGGTTCAATTTAAATTCAATTACCACGAGAATAGGAATTGGTTTAATTGGGCACGGATCTTGTATCTTGAGAAAGAACATTAACTAATTTAGGGTAATTCACCTTCAATTGAATTTCAGATTTAATAAAAGGGTTGTCAATTAGGATTTGTCTTGTATCATTGTGGTATCCCAATCTTGGAAGCTTTTTTGAATCTGAAAAACCCCTTCTTGATAACTTGCTATTTTTGTTCTAAATTATGCACTTTGATTTTTATTTATTTAATTACTTTGTTATTACGTTCTTCTTAATCAATAATTATATTCCCTTTTGTTTAATTAAATTAAATTAATTAATTAATTGGAATTCATAAACACAATCCATGTGGATTCGATCTTTTTATTACTTGACGACGAAACTGTACACTTACGGATTTCACGCATCAAGTTTTTGGCTGCCATAAAAAGTGGTGGTTCTCTTGACTCCGCAGCTGATGGAGCTCTGATGAATAGAAGGCTCACAGAGGCTTATGAGATAATTGAGAGTGTAGCTTCAAATCATCACCAATGGGCCAATAAAAGAGGGCACAACCCGAGAAAGCTCTCGGGAGGTAAGTTTGAGGTAGATGGTGTTGATTTAATTATGTCAAAGTTTGATTCTTTGAATAAACGTTTTGACATACTTGAGAAAGCTCATGTTAATGTCATAGGTGCCTCTAATAATTTTTGTGAGATTTGTGGAGCACAGGGACATATTGGTGCTGAATGCCAAGTTGGAATGGGATCCTCACATGGTGCACCAGTGGAGCAAGTGGAATCATGCCACAATTTCCATGACTTCAACCAAAATGGGAGGAATGATTCGTATTCCCAAACTTATAACCCTGGTTGGAGGTCATATCCTAACTTCTCTTAGTGGAATAGTCAGTACCAAGCTGGGCAAGGTATTGCTAAACCCTCATCTGGAGTCCCACAGGTACAGAAATCTAGACTTGAGTCTCTTCTTGAGAACTTTGTTGAGAGCCAGTCTAAGCAAAATGAGGAGTTTAGGCACCATGGGCAAGTTGTGACTGAGGCAATTAAAGAGTTGTCAGCTAAGGTTGACAATTTAGCTATTCATAATAAGATGTTGGAGACCCAGATTGCCCAACAAGCAAGCACTTCACATAGGCAGCAAGGTAAGTTTCCTGGTCAACTTGAAGTCAACCCAAGCAATGAACATTGTAAGGTTGTGAGTTTGAGGAGTAAAAAGAAGTTAGAGGATCCTAAGGGTAAGGGAGAGAGTGACAAAGATGAGGGGAATGAGGAAAAAGAGACTGAGGCACAACCCTTCGAAGAGGATGGAAACCATGAAAAAGTGTCTAAGTATATACCCCCTGAGCCATACAACCCCCGGTTCCCTTTCCTCAAAGATTGGCTAAGGCAAAGTTAGACAGGTAGTTTGGGAAGTTTTTAGAGGTTCTTAAGAAATTGTACATTAATGTACCCTTCACTGAGGCGTTAAAACAAATGCCTACCTATGCTAAGTTTCTTAAGGATATCTTGTCTAATAAGAGGAAGCTAGAAGACTATGAGACAGTAGCTTTAACTAAGGAGTGTAGTGCCTTAATTCAAAATAAATTGCCTCCTAAGTTAAAAGATCCAAGTAGCTTCTTTATTCCCTATTTGATTGGCAACACTAACTTTGATAAAGCTCTGTGTGATTTGGGGGCTAGTGTTAGTCTTATACCTCTTTCGGTGTGTAAGAAGTTGGAGGTGGGTGAGCTGAAACCCACAACTATCTCACTTCAATTAGCGGATCAGTCTGTCAAGTATCCCATAGGCATCTTAGAGGATGTTCCTATTAAGGTTAGTAAGTTTTACATGCCGGTGATTTTGTTGTGCTTGATATGGAAGCTGATGCTAAAATGTCGATCATACTTGGGCGTCTATTCCTTGCCACTGGAAGGGCGATCATTGATGTTCAAATTGACTTTGCGATTGGATGATGAGGAAGTAGTTTTTGATGTTTTTAATTCTGAAAAAAATTCTAATTCCTTAAATTCATGTAATCGCATAGATGCTACTAATATTGTGGATAGTGTTGTGCTTTCAGGTGTGCAGGAATCAGTGACTGATGCTATACTAGAAAAGACCTTGCCCAAGGGTACCACAAAATTTGAGGAGTCTAAGCCCTGCAAGAAAGGACCTAAGAAGCAGAATGACAAGTGTGTCAAGAAGCGTGGATTTAAACTCGGGGATAAAGTTCTTGTTAATAACTCGCTTCTACGTTTCTGTCCTAATAAGTTATGGTCGAAATGGTCAGGACCATATGAGATTGTTCGAGTTTTATCCTATGGTGTGCTTGAAGTGCAGAAAGAAGGTCATAAGCCTTTCATGATAAATAGTCAGAGAGTGAAACACTTTGAAGGAGTGGGGACTGAGCACTACTCCATTGACATCACCTGAGCACAAAAACCAGACCAAAGTCGAGCTTATGACTTTAAACAAGCGCTTCTTGGGAGGCAACCCAAGTTTTCTTGTTTTTCCTTTTTATTCCTTTTTATTCCTTTTTTTCTTTTCTTTTAATTTTGTGTGTTAGATTGTTAGTTTGATGTTTGTCATATGAATTTTGTCTAGGTTTGACCCTTTTTGAAGCTCAAATTAGAAGGAGAGTGAAGTCAGAAAGTTCCACACCCAGTCCATGGAAAATTCCATGGCCATGGATTGAACACCAGAAGATTTTCCACCACCGCAATGAGTTCTTTTCTTTTATCCCTTCTCTTGTTATAGATTTTTTACATAGGGACAATGTAAGTTCTAAGCTTGGGGGTATTTTCATTTTCATTGTAGATCATTAGTTTCATGTCTTCATTTTCATTGTAGATCATTAGTTTCATGTTTCATTTTGCATTGCATCTTCATGTTGTATTTTTCACACCATCATAACTCTTGAGTTTTTAGTTGAACTTGTGCTCCTCTCTTTTGAGGATTTTGAGATGATATTGATTTAGAACCCAATTTGTTGATTTTTGTGGTAGGCAACAGACATTGTTTTAATTGATAGTAGAGGTGATCTTTTGATAGTTGATAATTAGCATATGTTCTCTGAATTTATGTTTTTCATTGATTTTTAAACCTCTAAATGTGAGTTTTGAGCCTGTATGGGACTTATGCACTGTATAATTTTTGTTCCCATTCTTTGTGTTGAGTGATATTCCTCATTGATTTTGTGCTTTAGAACTTGATTTGAAACCATTTTGAGGCAAAATTTTTAGTTGCATGCTTGAATATGATTAAGGCATCTTAGGTATTTTTCTGGCCTTCTGAAATTATTACACTTTCATTCACTAGTTGCCTATTTTGAGCCTATTGTATAATTATTTTTCTTGATGCCCATGATGATACATTATTGGTAATCATTTACAATATTAAATGGAGTAATTTGGATTTGAAAGTTGTGTAAAGATGTGTTGGGAATTATATGTTTTTGACCCTTCTCTTTCTCAAATGAAAAAAAAAGAAAAAAAAAGATCAAATAAAAGAAAATCATAAGATTGAAGCTTGAAAAAAAAAAGAGAAGAAGGAAAAGAAAGGAAGAAAATATTTGAAAATATGGAGTTATGATCCTGTTTGAAAAATGCCTTTGCTCCATTGATGTTTTATTGGATTTCTTGTGCTTATTGAAAAAAATTTGATGAGCCCTTTGTGTATACCTTCCTTTCTCTACCCTACCTAACATCATTCCCATGGCCCCATTACAACCCTTGAAAAACCTTTTGATTCTTGCATGCATGCTGATTATTAGTAGAAATTTGGTTTCTTATCAAGCATATGGAAGTGCATTTTCTTTGAAGGATTTTGAGTGTATGGTTTTCACCCTTAAACACTTTGAGTGTGGATAGTGGAGTGAACTTAATTCAATCAGTGAGGATGCATGATTTCTGAGAACTTAGCCTCTAATTGGACTTGATTTTGATTACCTCTCAGGTTCTTTGTTTGCCTTAGCCTATTGCTTGGATATTGTTTTCTCAGGTTCCTTATTCTTTATTGTCTTTTGATCCCACTTCTTGGTTTGGTATTAATTATTGCTTGGGGACAAGCAAAGTCTTAAGCTTGGGGAGATTTGATGTATGTAAAACAACATCATGTTTTGTTCTTGTTTTGCATGCATTCTTAGGCATTTTAGGCATTTTAGTTTCCCTTTTAGTTTGTTTTTCCCTTAGTTCGGATAACTGCGGTGTTTTTGGTGTTCTTGTGCAGGATTAATGTTGAATTGGCCTTGGATTGAATGGAATGCTTGCATGTTTGAAGTTAGAGCTTAATGGATAGCAAAAATGTGCAAAAAGGCCATTCCAGAGGGATCCACGGCCTGCCCGTGGATCAAACCACAGCCATGGATCGAGGGGCAACTTAAAAAAGGAAAAGAGACTTCCAGAGAGTTCCACGGCCTAGCCGTGGAACCATCCACGGCCGTGGAACTCAACAGCATGCAAAATTAGCCTGTGGCAGAGAGAACCACGGCTTGGCTGTGGAATGATCCACGGCCGTGGATCGTAGTGCGCAGTAGTTTTTAAGTTTTTATTTTTATTTCTTTTGGGGGCTTTTTAGCCAATTAAAATCCTAAGTTATAAATAGATGTTCTGAATAGAATTAGGGGGTTCTAATTTGGTTTTCAAGGAGGCACATTGGAGGCTTAGGTTCTTGATCTTTCTTCCCTCTTCTCTTTTGGATTACGGGTTTGGATGTTTAAGAACATGTTTTCTGATTTCTTCTTCTCTATGTCTGAGTAGTTTCCTTTGTTTCTAGGATTGGGCAATGCCCTTTGATACATTGATAATGATTAATTGATGTTGTTTCCCCTTTTATTGATCTTGAATGTTCTTTGATTCAATTCTTATTGCTCTTATTCATGTGAATTTGCTGGCCACTTATTTGCATCTCATAGGCATTTAGAGGCGTACTGAGAGGTGAACCTAAGTGTTGGAACCATAAGAATTGAACTTAAGGTCTAAATCATGAGAGTAGTTTTAGCCTTTCGAGGATTCAACGAATTACCACAAAGCGTAATGGGTTCAATTTAAATTAAATTACCACGAGAGTAGGAATTGGTTTAATTGGGCACGGATCTTGTATCTTGAGAAAGAACATTAACTAATTTAGGGTAATTCACCTTCAATTGAATTTCAGATTTAATAAAAGGGTTGTTAATTAGGATTTGTCTTGTATCATTGTGGTATCCCAATCTTGGAAGCTTTCTTGAATCTGAAAAACCCCTTCTTGATAACTTGCTATTTTTGTTCTAAATTATGCACTTTGATTTTTATTTATTTAATTACTTTGTTATTACGTTCTTCTTAATCAACAATTATATTCCCTTTTGTTTAATTTAATTGAATTAATTAATTAATTGGTATTCATAGACACAGTCGCTGTGGATTCGATCTTTTTATTACTTGACGACGAAACCGTACACTTGCGGATTTCACGCATCAGGCATTGATCTTACTGTGGTCACTGCCAGGATTTACACTGCAAAGTCTCAGTTGGTGCATTGGATGATGAGCATCCAGATGAACAGGCCTCGTTACTTTCCCAGAGGTTGTTTGACGCTGGAGGCTAAGGCCTGGTATTATTTCATATCTACCAGGATCCTCCTGTCGAACAACTTGTCAGAGGTGACTAGGGATCGGGCGATTTTGATATATGTTATTTTAGGGCATCGTTCCATTGATGTTGCTCATATCATACATGCCTAGATCACTAGAGCTGCGAGGGAGGCCAGGAGCTTATTCTTTTCGTCGCTTATTCATGTACTGTGCCGGAGGCAGGCCATTCAGACTGGTCCTCATGAGGAGAAGACAGATGTAAAAAAATCTCTCAATGAGTATTTCATTGTGAGGGTTGAGAGGATCAGCAACTCCAGCTCCAGTACCAGCTCGTCCAATGCAGGCTCGTAGAGATTCTAGAGCAGCAGCACCTGAGCCCCAGGCCACAACTACAAATGACATAGATTGGCGTGCTAGGATGGAGGCCCGGCTAGTTCATGTGAAGGTCCAGAGCACACAGATGATAGCTATGTTGTCTTACACTATCCAGACGCAGAGATAGATGGGGGTGCGCCTTGGACTTTTGATGGAGGACTATCTAGTTCCTGCCTTTCTGCCCAGGCTGGACCTTCAGGAGCTCATGTTGATGAGGATGAGGAGGCAGAGGATGATGATACTGGAGACGATAGAGATGATGATGATACTGATGTTGAGGCCCCGAACAGTGATGATCCACTCATTTAGCTTTATGGCATTCAGTGCACTTTCTTTCATTGTATTTCATTTCATATATCTAGTATAGTATGTTTCTTTTGTATAGTGAGGACACTGCTTCCCTCAGGTTTGGGGGGTATCTTTGACTTTATGTTTTAGCTTTATATGCAGTAGTATTATATTTTTGTATTGTTATGTTTAATGTATGTGTTTTAGTAGTATATTTTGGTAGTATATGTATGTGTTTTAGTATTTTTGTTTTGGAAATAACCAAGCGAGAATCTTGATAAAAATTTAAAGAAAATCCTATTCAAGATACAATTGTCATTCCCTTTCACATTATGGTTACAATGTTTGATAAACATGATGAATATTGTTGAAAATTTTTGAAGAACGTCATATTTCCAAAAACTAGTGTGTATGATTGTCTAAGGATATATATGGATGCAAAATGACCTTTATTTTTCTGTGAATCCATATATATTCTTTGGAGCATGCTGGAGCATTCTAGTTTCTTTTTATGCATGACGTGTTTCCCATTTGCATTCTTCTTGAACTTTGAAAAGGATAAGAATTTTTATCTAGAGAAAGTTGATGGATGATACATGTGGAAAATTCGATTATCCTTGAAATTGTTTTCAACTCACTTGAGGTAAAATTCTAGGTTATGCAGGATTGAGAAAATGATTAAGGCATTGTTTGGACTGATTGAGTCTTTCGAGCTTACCCTGAATGATTATATCCATAGGTCCCATGTTGAAGCTTTATATTGTCTGGCCTTATTTGTTTTTTACCATCATTATGATTGTTAACCTGTTAACTATTCAAATGCATGTGAAAGCATTGTATTTTCTTCCTACCATCATTGTTTGTTGAGTACATAATATATTATTTCTTGAAGTGAGTCTTGTGATTAGGGGTATTAATGATTCAATACAAAATGAGCCTGAAAGAACCAGATGCAGTGAAAGAAAAGAAACAATGTTTTGCAAAATGAAAAGAAAAAAAATATGAAAAGAAAAAAAAAAAGAAAAAGCAAAGCATAAGACAAGAAAAGTACGAAAAGCATCAAAATGGTTCTGATGAGTTTTTTACTTTCACTGTTGAATACCCTGCTAATATCTATTAGAGGCTCAAGACTTAAAATAACATGTTTATGTTTCTCAATATTTGTGTTAAATCCTATCCTTTTATTCTATTACCCACTACCATTGGCCTTAAATTATAAGCTAATAACGTCCCTATTGATCCTCAATTTTGTGTGATTTACATCAGTGGAGAGAGAGTTGTATTACAATCTTATGGATTCTGTGAATTATATTCATATGTATGCTCATAACCTTATCTGGGTGAATATGAATTGAATGGAAGAAGTTTTCTTTGCATGACTTTGGGAAAAATATCTTGTATGAAAAGAAGCTGTGAATTTTAGCATGATAAGGATTGTATATGTGTGAAACTGATTGTGAGGTATGTGTATTCTTTGAGGTTTTATACAATCATCATACACTAGCTTGGGTTAAGTGGAAGTGAAATGTAAATAATTAGTTGAATGTAGGTTAACAAAGTTGATCTTTGTAAATGTACTTTGTTTTGCTCGAGGACTAGCAAAAATCTAGGTTTGAGGGTGTGATAACTCCATAAAATGTAGTTATTTATGCCCTATATCTGTGCTATATTAGTTGCTTAGTCCTTGTTTATATGCATGAGTAGAAGATTTTAGCATCATATTCATCTGATTTCATTTTGATGACTTCCATTGTGATTTTGAGCAAATACTTCCTAAACTTTGATGAATTGAGTAAATTTGCATGAGCTATTAAAATGGTACTTTCTTTGTTATAGGTAGGGCTCCAATCAATCATTAAAATGAAGAGTTTGGACAAGCTTTGGACCAGGAAGCCCAAGAGAAAGCCAAAATTGAAGACCAACATTCAATGCCGCGGCGCAGGCATGTTAATGTTGCGGCATTGAACATCCCCTGCTTCAGTACATGAGACCCGGGGCTAGAGCGCCGCAGTGCTAAGAACTGGACGCCACGACATCTGTGACCTAATTGCATGCACGTCGCGGCGTGATGTGTTTAGCGTCGCGGTGTGGCTCTATTTTATTCAGCCTATAAATACTGTTGTATTGATTTTCTACGATTCTTTTATCATTTTTGGAGAGGACCTGCTAGTTTTAGTGTTTTTAGACCTAGAGGAAGCAAAGGAGGCCAAGGTTAGAAGTTATCCTTTACATGGAGGATGTATCAAGCTTAGAAGATGAAATCTAATCAGCTTCCTGCGTTTCCTTTCTTCTTTCTCTCTTTATTGCTTCATGAACATGATTTGTATGTCTATATTTTCATGTTTCATGGCTAGTTAAGCTGTATGTAGGGTTTTCTTTGTATTCTCCTATGAATATTGATGATTTTGTAATCTTTTGGGTATATATTGATGTTTAGTTATCTTCAATCATATGGTTCTTAATGCTCTTGAAGGTTTGATCAGTTTTTGAGTGATTTGTTGAAATCTGATGAACCTAGACATAGGAATTTGGATTTTAGATCTAATGTATGGTTGATGCATGTTCGATGAATTCAATTGGCTTGGATAAATTGATTTGATAACTAGATAGAAATATACCTTTTAGCCATGCATAGTATGTGATTGAGAATAGATCATTCAAGAGTGGAGTTTGTACTAGTTCTCATGGAAACATAGTGAATTAGGTAAATGAAACTATGCTTAATTGACCTAGACATAAGCTCTTAACTAAATCAGATTCTCAAACTGACTTAATAATTCATTGATGTTGCTTGTAAAGATTGCATGTTATTAGTTAAAATAGAAGGTGAAAAGGGATTCCTTATTCTCTATTTATTTATTTATCTATTTATCTTATATTTATTACTTTTCAGTCTTTATATTTCTTTAAACAATTTTATAAATTTGATATTCTTGGATAGGATTAATTAGACTATTAGTTAATATTTGGCTTTTATAAGAAGTACGTATTCATCGTGGGAACGATATCTGACTCTTAACGATACTATAGGTGCGATCTGTGCACTTGCAGTAAGAAAAAAAAAAGCAAACAAAGTACCTGTAGAGTTTTATGTTTAAAACAAAGAAGATCATCAGGAACTGGTTCTGTATATTATCCCATGGTGAATAGAGGTATCTCCTCACATCACACATATCTCGGCACACTGAGATGTTCGATTTAAATCTTGATTCCGAAGAACCTTATGGACCCTTGCTTATCTTCTTTGGCCTTGGCACTAATGAAATATCATAGTTATGTCCTTCTTCAATTGAGTCTGTCAAACACCCTTCAATCTCCCTTGACCTTCATGAGTGGACATCAAAGGATACTTACTAAGATTAATACTACTAGACCATTTCCATTTGCATACACACATACATTCTTATATACCTAGTTCATTTAAGATCTAAGCATATTATACTAAGAAATTCTGACTTCTCATGTTTACCCCCTTATAGATAGGAAATACTGAAATTCCATACTATATGCAACCCTAGCACTCGGTTAGGAATACTTATCCCTCAGGGACTTCTCGACTCCCTTCCTTATTGGCTAAATGACCTCAAGTCACGTAAGTTACATTAAAAGGTAGACAATGCCAACTTATCCTAGTTTACTTATATCTAACACCCTTCGTCATCATAACTATAGTGAAGCTAAGTAAAAATAAGTTACCATAGGTGCTAGACACTCATCATTAGTAAACTCTTACTTTTGAGTTGCACTAAGATTCTTACTCTTCATATACAAATTAGATTAACTAACTAGTGTGTGAAAAGTGTAGTGTTACGTTTACCTCTTACAAAAACATCACCTTAACTTTCCTATAAACTTAACTCATCCTAGTGAAAGAGTTTATCTTAACTAATGCCTCATTCAACATTGCTTAAGGAAACAAATGAATATTTCACTATAACTTTGCATACTTAATGAATGCAACAAGCTTACAAGTCAACATCCATCCTATTGTGTATTCTATAATGCACAAGGTCCCGTTTAACTAGAGACTTAGTACATAACATCCCGTCTTTGGAACTAAATACACAATCTTATCTCCACTCAAGTGAATCTAACTTAATAATGGTTCTTACTTACAGCTCTTTATTACTTAAGGTTCTAGGTACCTTCCTAAAGGTAATCCATTACTCTTGAATATCCTAAGGCTCATACCTTCCTTATTCTTACTAGAGTGAATCCTACAATTCATCCTAGTATACTTTTTCTCCATTGCACCCTATCATTACATCTTTAGTGATATCTAATGCAACACTAGGTTGCCTAAGGTGCTATGTTCTTATCTAGGGCAATCATTTACTTTTGGATGCTTAAAGCCTAAGCTTTCTCATTCCTTATTAGTGATAATTTACCTCTTGAAAATATCCTCATTTGTGCCTTAACACACTTTAGGAAACATCTACTAATGATCCCATTTAGTCCATAGCTTCAAAACATCAAAAATGACATTTTTTAAGATTCTGACCTAAAACATGGGCCATGTCTGATTACACCATGTCTAAAAACACAGGTTATGTCTCATTACACGCCCCCCAATGTCTACGGACATGGGTCATATCTTGCTCTGAGAACACCATTTCACGAATTTCATTGGTAGAGAAGGACACTACCCCCCAGTGTCTTCAGACACGGGTCGCTTCTCTCAACCAGAAGCAAATCTACATAACCGTGATACGGTTCCATAGATCCAATCTTACTTCCAATCATCTATAATTAGTTTCTTGGTGATTTCTAACACTCATCTATGCCCCTAAGCTTGTTGTAACTCAATTACAACCTATGAATTCTCTTAGGCAAAGATCTAGGTCCAAAATCACATAACTCCAACCATTGTCCAATTCTTAAATCTATGAATTCTAATGGTTGATCTTGAGCCATAAATGGCTATCTTACACTTACTAAGCTTAAACTAACTTAACCTAGTCTTTGAAATCAAGAACCAAGCCAAGAACATGGATTTGGCTTTTCAAATCCTTATTTCTATTCAAAACCTCTAAGCTCATTCAATGAAAATAAAAGAAGAGAAATATGAATAGAAACCCCTTACCTCTTGAAGAAGATGAAGATCTTGAAGCTTGATCCTCTTGCTTCTACTCTTCCTTTCCTCCTTCTCCTTCTTCCTTTCTTCCCTTTTCTCTATTCTCTTCCTTCGTTTTCTTCTTCTCTATTTTTCTTTTCTTTCTTTTGCAGCTTCTGCTACTTATACGTGAAAGAGAGAAATGAGAGAATGAGCATCATATCGCTTAAGATATTTTGCTGGAACTTCCTTATCTGCTAAGAACACTCGAATTATATTAATTCAATTTTTTCAGCTTCCAACAACTTTAGAATAAATCATAAGATTCATCTAAATTATTATTTCACTATTTTCATGATTTTTCATATCTACTGATAGTCAATTCAGTATTAAATGCACAACCAGTATGCCTAAAAATACTAAACTAACTCAGATTCTCTTGAAGCTTTAACTACTTCTTACTTAGCTCATTTGTGACCTAGAAACAAACTCTCTATGTTTATTTCCCTTAACTTTACCTTTAAAGCCATTATCTGAGTCATTTTAAGCTACTTTTCAACTTTTGTGTTGCAACTAAGTGCCTAAACGAACTCAGATCGTCACAAAACTTCACTGGCATGTTAAGCAAGTCATATGCTACCTTTTGAACACATAAACAAGTCTAACATGTTACTAAGGGTATTACATCCATATCCTGACCATTCTACAAATGGGGTATGGATATCTTAAGTTCGTTCCCTCAAGCACTGGACAACTGAAGTACTTGGTGGTAGCTGTGGATTATTTTACTAAATGGATCGAAGCAGAGCCTCTAGTCACGATCACCTTCGCTCGGATCCAAAATTTCACTTGGCGCGACATCATCACTAGATTTGGGGTCCCGAGTCTATTGTGATGGATAACGGAACCTAGTTCAAGGATAAAAGTTTTGAAGAGCTACTCGTCGAGCTCAAAAACCAAGCATCATTGCAGCTCCGTTGAGAATCCCAAAACCAATGGACAAGCTGAAACCGACAACAAAGTTATTGTTTGAGGAATCAAAAGAAGGTTGGATGAAACTAAAGGAAACTGGGCTGAGTAACTTGACCATGTCCTCTGGGCCTACTGGACTACGGCTCACTCCACAACATGGGAAACTCCCTTTAAACTCACTTATGAGTGTGGGGCTATAATCCTAGTTGAGATAGGGAAACCAAGATGGTGTCACCAACAATTCTCGCCTGACAACAACCCTAGATTAATTAGAGAGGACTTGGATCTTCTAGAAAAAAAAAAAGAAGGCGTGTTGCTCACATATGCGACGTCGCCCTCAAATAGAAGACGGTGGCACGATATAACTTGAAAATTGTCTCAAGAAAGTTTGAGCCAGGTGATCTGGTACCTCGAAGAGCAGACATTAGTGGTAGGAATGCCTCCAAAAGGAAGCTAGCCCCTACCATATTGTGATTAGTATAGGCAAGGGAGCTTACACCTTGGAAACTTTAACGAGCAACCCGATAAAAAACTATTGGAATGCAGACAAACTAAGAAAGTACTATAGCTAAGTGCCTTTTAAGGCTTAGTCTCTTAGTTTTCTTTTATGTTTGATTTGCCCTAATTTTGGTGAGCATACATTGTACGAACTCCGGTCCCTTATTCAATCAATAAAATAAGGTTGCTTCTATACATATGCTAATACTTTGTTTAAAGCTTAAGACTCTCAAGCCGGAAAAAGCCTTGAAAATGTCTATAGAGCCCATTCTTTATGGGCTCTGGGGTTTCTTTTTAAAATTTCATGACCCTCAAGCTAAAAAATGCCTTAAGAACATCTAGAGCCCATTCCTTATGGGATTCGGGGTCTTTTAGAATCTAGGTTAAGAGGAATGACCCACGAAACTGACTTTTGATGGTTTTGTTACGAGTATTGGGTCCTTGCCTAAGACCTCAACACTTGGTCGTCACCATTTTGTTACACGAGTAATTAATTAGCAATACAGGTTATGTCATCCGTGGTCGCCCTTGATACCTACTGTGGATGTTTTATGTTAAATTGGTTCTTAACTTGAAAACTCCTAAGTGACAGGCAGTTTTCTAAACTAGACCATTAACACTAAAGACCCTAGTAAGGGTTCACCTTTTATTTTTGCCTAAGTCCTCAAAGGAATTCTGAGTGCTCAAGAATTTGGGTATTGGACCCAAGACCAAGGTTTCATGCAATTATAATTCTCCTAAGTCCCTAAATAGATACCAAATGCGCATTAATGATAGGCGCTGGACCCAGTACAAACCATGAAAAAATAAACAATTAAGGATGCAACAAATGCATTCAAATGCAACCCGACAACTAGGAAATTTGTCCTTACAAATAAAATGTCCCACGCAAGGGGCAGAGGAAAGCAACAAGAGGGAAGAGAAAAAAGCAAACTAAGCCTCAGAATTGCCACCCTCTGAGCTTGGTTGGACTACGCCTGCTACACTACCATCCTCAGCAGAAGTTGCATAGCGCTTAGCGGCAAGAAGGACCCCAGTAGAAGCTTAATTGGCCTGTTGAACTTCCTGCGGTGATACCAGGCAGCTGTTGAAAATCAACTTCTGGGAGTCCAATTTGTCCAAGGCCAGGTGACTACATTTTGTCCAATTTGTCCAATTGCTCAATGTTTATGTCCGTATAGATCTTTATCAGCTGCCTAGTATCCTCTTGCATTCGTGCCACTCCAGTCTAAAGACCTTGGTTCTTAGCATAGAGGTCAATGTTACCCTTCAAAGCCTCTTTAGAATTGGCTCTCTCCTCCTTGAGTCTGGCCTCGTAGTCCGCCAACTTCTTTTTCAGCTCTTTGACTTTCGCCTTAGCATCCTCCAAGGACTTTTGAGTTTCCTCTTTAGCCTTAAGGGCTAAGTTGAGCTTATGGGCCCCCTCCTCCTCGACCATCCTTGTCTTCTCAACCATTTCCTCTTCAAATTGGTCCAAACGCTTTTTGAGGAATTGAGCTTTAGTAGCAAGGCGATGTCCATTGACTTGGTACCTTGTTAGGATCTCCAATGTGCTTTTCTTGGAATTGTGAAAAATTACGTCGTCATCCAAAAGCTAGAACTCCATAAATGATCCAGGTGATGCATCCTTCTTGTACAAGGAAATCGAACCCTGGACCTCAATTGGTTCCACAATTGACCTCTTTCCATGGTCTTCCGCCTTACTGCCTTTAACTTTCATCTTCCTCTAATGGGCTGAGGAGACTCCTCCCGTTGGGTCGGATTGATCATCTTGTTCACTACACCCTAGATTTCGGGGGTCAGAATAACATGTGCCAGAGTATTAGATGGCCCAGCACCCTCTACCCTCAGCTTCATGGCCTAGAGGGAGACAAGAGCTGATTCAGATGCCATGCTTTCTGCAAAACAAATGCAGCACAAGTCAAAGACAGTAGGAAGGTAATTCAAAAGGGAAATACAAGCAAAAAATAAATATGGACTACGACCTACACTCTACCTAGAAGGACTCTAAGGGTTTCATCATCAGTGGTGTCCAGAATTTCTCTACAAGAAATAAGTCAGATTTCCTTAGCCCACTTATTGATGAATCTAACACACTCAGTGTCTTCCCAACCGAGCTCGGACCACTCTACCTCAGTCATCTCAATTGGAATGTCTCAAGCTCGGGTGGTTCAATATCGGTCAAACATCGAAGTCCTACCGGCCTCCACGAAGAATGGGTGGACTCCGGGAACCACCATCAGCTTAAAGAACTTTGTCTTGTAATTCTTGAAGCTCTCTTGGAATACTTTGAAGACCTTCCGCTTGCTTCTCAATGAAAGTGTGAGCCAGTTTTTCTGAACTGCTTTCTTCTGTTGGAGGGACCACCGAGTAAAGAAATAAAAAAAATCCTTCGCCGAGTGTCGCAGTTCGACCACCTAGCAAAACGGCTCAAAAGTGAGGGTAAAACCCCAACTGTTGGGATGAAGCTGGGATGACGCCAAGTTTAGAGCATGGAAGACTACAATTTGAAAGTTGGTAAAAGACAGTCGGAGCCCAAATCGGATGAAAATGTCTTCGTACAAAAACATAAAGTGTTTGCCCTCTGATCAAGTTAAACATGTAATATCCTTAAAAAATATTAAATAATAATATGGAACATCTAACCATAATCTTCAAAAAGAAATAAGCCAACAAAAAAATTTTATAATATAACGTAAAAGTAATATGATAAGTTGTATCTTAATATCTTAATATTAAGTCAAGCTAACGTACTATTGGAATAGTATGTATATATTAGATATTAGAATATAATAGCTTTTAACTCCCTCAAAATGTCAATTCACGTTTCAGATTTTTAAGTTATTCAAAATAACATTTAGTTATTCGAATAACTTCCCTTTTTCATTCTGAATATCACATTTTCGTTCTATTAGACAATGGCATTCGAATAGCAAATTTGCTATTCGAATAATGATGTTTAGATGCTCTATTTAATATTAGAGGAAACACAACACTTTATTCAAATAAAACAATTGCTATCCGAATAAAGTAGCTCAAAACAAATTAAATGAAAAATACAGTAACTAGTAGAAGAAATATAAAATTATACTTTCTATTTCTCTCATGCCAATGGAAACTGAACTAGAGCCAAACTATTATCAGTCAAGAATAAGTAAGTGTAACTAAGGATTAGCAGGAAAAGTATGTGTCAAGGAAACTTATGAGATTTGGTAATGATGATTAGCAAAACAGGTGGTAAGATAGTTAGCTAATCATGTCTGAAACTTGGACAAGTGTTTAATGTGACAGCCCAATATTTGTTACCTAAATATATCGTCATATAAATGAATAACTCAATATTGACCCTGCTACTACTAACATACGTCAATGTCTAACCCATATCATTCATACATAATGAGTAAATATGGAGAGTCACAAAAACAAAAGTTATATATACATCACAGCCTCAAGGCATACTGTTAGACATAACTTGAAATAACTAAACAAATATAAAACATTTATATATGCTCAGCTCAAAATAACATCTATCCTATGCTAATCCTCGTACATCTTCTTCTTCCCTTTCGAAGAACTCGCACCTAGATTTACATGACAATACAATCGGGATTAGAAAACATATCTCAGTAGAAGTATTCAAATACCAACATATATATATGCAAACAGATAATATTCATAATTATCAAGTTAACACTTCAATCATAGAAGCAACATTTCATCTCAACAACACGCAATCGCCCATACAATAGCAATGCATGAAAATGTCATTATAGCAACCGCTCATACAATTGTCATGCTATGCTTGATTATGACTAATGATTATGTCTATGCAAATTTCTAGGTATGAAAATGAAGAGTGCATGATACCACATCCAGGACCACTAATCCCATAGTAATGCCATGAATGCATGAATTCTGAACAAAGTAATGGAAGTCTCATCCATAACCTTGAACCAGCACTGGAAGTCCATCTAGCATACATCATTATCCCAGAGGAAATCCATCTTTCCCGGGTAGTGAAGTCCCATCAACTACACAGTTATTGATAATGAACAAGGAAATCCATTCTTAGGATCCTCACTATATTAGGAAGGTTACCATATACCTTACCTGATATAGAACACTCACTTTCAAGGGGCTCACACCTTTCAAAAAGGCAATACATACAATAGAGTTGGATCTTTCTAGTCCAATCTATTGTACCAACATATAGAGAGGATATTACTCACCAATCTATGCTTCTCAAACATCTCATGCAATACCATTACTAATTACTTCCCGTAATTAGTTTTCATAATTGCTTCATATATCACTACAAGAATTTTATAAATTAGCTATCAAATTTAGCTACGAAAAATTTCCGTAGCTAATCCATAGCTAATTAGCTACGGATTAGCTACGGGTTTAATTATCGTAGCTAAATTTGGATTACAAAAGTCAATAATTTTATCAACAAAATACCTACAGATTAGCTACTATTTAACTACGGAATTTAGCTTCTAAACACTTTGATAGCTAATCCGTAGCTAATTAGCTAGGGATTAGCTACCATATAAAATTCTGTAGCGAAAATTTGAATTACAAAAAAAAAAGAAAATTATTAAACAATTTAGCTACAAAATTGCTACAATTTAGCTATGAAAGGTAAGTAAGAAAATTTATGTCGTAGCTAATCTATAGCTAATCCGTAGTTAATTAGCTACGGATTAGCACCAATTTTTTCCGTAGCTATTGCCCAAAAATTTCAATCAGCGCCCAAACCAAAATTTCCTAAATCTCAAATCTCTCCCTCCCACCCTCCCAAATCCTTCACGTCTGTCACACTCAAATCCCTCCCTCCTCACCCTCCCAAATCTCTTACCTCTACCACTCTCAAATCCCTCCATCCCACCCTCCCAAATCTCTCTTATGTCTATCACTCTCAAATCCCTCCTTCCTCACCCCTAAATCTTTTACGTCCGCGCTCAAACCCCTCCCTCCCAAATCTCTAACGTCTGTCACTCTCAAATCCCTCCCTCCTCACCCTCCCAAAATTTGTGTTACTCGATTTGCTCTCATTCTGCAATCCCACGCACACATCTTCGCCCCCATCTCTCTCTTCGCCTCACGCGCAATAGCTACGGAGAGGAGTTTTAGACTTTTGGCTCCACGTTTTTGCTCACGCACGCCCAGCGTTTTGCTGCAAGGGTTAGTTCTCGTTTTAACTAGTTACTTTTATTTATTTATTTATACATTCGAGTTTGAGAGAAGCATAGTCTAATTTTTCTATTTTTATCATTATTTACATTTGATTTTCTTGAGGTCTACCCTGTGTTCGATATAATGCACAAACCACCACATTTCTTTGAACTCTTAAGTGAGAATACACTCATCTTTTATCAGTTTGAAGCAACATAGAAAATAAAACTAGAAGCAAATTACCCTAAAACCCAGACTGCAAACAGTTTGAATTTTTTATTGGCTTGTGTGATATGTTAGGAGTTGCAGCTTCTATACATTGCAGCAATATTATGAACATCTGAAATGCGTTATAAGGTGGCTTGTTATAAGGTGGCTTATGATAAGGTGGCTCGTAATAAGGTGGCTTCTTGTAATTGTCCTCCTCCTCCTCTACCACTGGAGGGTGTCCAGGATGGTGCCCATATGGTGGCTTGTGATAAGGTGGCTTTGGGTAATTGTCTTCCTCCTTCTCTACCACTGGAGGGTGCCCAGGATGGTGCCCATATGGTGGCTTGTGATAAGGTGGCTTTGGGTAATTGTCTTCCTCCTTCTCTACCACTGGAGGGTGCCCAGGATGGTGCCCGTATGGTGGTGGCTTGTGATAAGGTGGCTTGTAATATTCCTCTGGTAGGTTCTGTTCTGTGTATGGCTTCTCTGTCACAGCAAGGCACTCATTCTCAGCTGTGGTTGGAGGTTTGTGTGGTAGCTTTCCATGTTGTGGCTTTTCATATAGAGGCTTTGGGTATTCATCTGCAATAGAGGTTGCAGCGAACACTAATGCAAGTACCAACACTAGTATGCGTTTGGGAGACATTTTGGGGCTCTATAGGTTTGGATGGTGCAGAAACTAGAGCAGAGTGGTGGCCTTATATAATGGCCAGATCCTATGTGATCATGACACTTATCTCATCTCTTAAGTCCACATTATTAGAAGATTATTAGTAATTGTCAAGTTTTCTTAGGTCTCAGTGCATGAGTAATATAGAAGGGTTACAATTTGTTTCTACTAATTTTGATTAAAATTCTCCCCTAGATACTAGTTTTAGTAGGATTTGAACACATTTGCTTCTGGAATCATAAGGCCTTGGAATGTTAAATATTAGATACATTGTTCTCCAAATTTATAATTGCTGAGTTTAAATTTGTCTCAGATTACCATAAGTATGGTTAACTACTAAGAGATAAGTATAAACAATAATATTATCCATATTTGTTAGAAAAGATATTCTATTCAAATACTTAACCTTAGCAAGAAAATAACAACTTCAAAAATTGTTTTTGAAAGCCTGTTTGGTAAACCTCCTTTCAAGAGGTAATTTGATCTTGTTAGAGAGAAATTTTTAGTAAGACTTATTTCACCACATTATTTTTTTAAATACTTAAATTATTATTTAATATAAATAAAAACATTTTTAAAAATTAATTTAATTTTATCATGACTGCATAATTTTATAGATGTCAAAAATAGTGATTTGAGTATAAAAGGCAGTAACTAACCAAGAATTACTCAGTGTCCTTGACCGAAAGCTCTAATGGCACCAATCAGCCAGGCCGTTCTTCTCCTCACTAATAAGAATCTCTCTAGTGATTGACCTCATTTGTAACTCGAAATTAAATGTCAATACTAATTTTCGTTCAGCTTCAAGTTCCCTCATTTGTCCCCTGTTTCACCTGCCAAAACATACAGTGACACTACTACACTAAGCCAATGTTGGCTACAGTTTCAAGTCCTCCATCATTCATTCATCGCTACCTCCTCTTTATCACCTTATTTAAGACCTAATGATATTAAAAATATATACTCTACTCTTGTCCCATATCCTGTCACCAGATTGATGTTGCTACGCTTTTGAACTGCTTGTCACAACTTTATACAGCATCACATTATATCACAAGCAAGAGATTTAGTCTAGTTCATAGCCCCTAAACTTCATAGACATGCCTTTATGTTCTCCAGAATAAATCTATTATTATATATATCATCGTCCTTTGTAGTATTTTCAGTTTGAAAGCAGAAAAAGATCTTGAGTATATATGTGCAACTCTAATGAAATAAAAGATGACAGAAAGGATTCGGTGGGTGCCAGCAAGAAGGATTGACTTTATATAGGTTGATTATGATCTGGGGATGATTATGTTTGGAAGGTGAAAAAGTATCATTTCATATGGATATAAGGATTGCCTTATAATTGTTAGATAGTAGTCAACGATTAGTGTTATTGTGAACAAGCATTATAGACAGTGATATATATAAATGTTATAATTATTATAATTGCCTACTTGCAGGTTGTGCTGCTAGAGTTTGACAAGTTATTTAATTGAAAGGGGAAAGAGGAGCAGGGGCAGAGTTTAATGGGAGGGAATGTGCAACAAGTAACAACCAATAATTATTGTTCTATTATTATAATTCTAAGTTACCTCCTTGCTGATGTGTGTAAATTTTATTCATTGACTTTCTTTTGCTTGTTTTTAAGCATCCATGTACCCAAAAGGAAAAAGCCACATTCATTTTCCAACACGAAGAGTCTGAAGCACACCAGGCAAAACCATCAACATCTACTTTAAACCATAAATCAAAACCCAGTTTAGATATAAGCCTGTCTGCACACCCACCACTATGCGGGTTTCTAGCAGAGCCATAAAAGAACTTTATATTGTTTAGTAAGATCCCTCACAAGTGAAATATATTTTACAAAAACTTGGATCATAGTAACACTAGTGCTTTTGAATAATTCTTCTGTTCAAAATTATAATTAAATAAAAGTTGCAAACTTGACTGAGAATCTATCATGCTATTGATGAGTGAGATCATACCAAAATTCATATGTTATCTATCTGAATGCTTGTTATTTGATGGTTGGGTTCTGCACTGATATTAGATATTCTCTTTTAATAAGCATGATTGTTAAGTTTAAATCCATAGTTGCTCAGGTTAACATCTCTTAATAATGGGGTTCCTTTCATTGAAAAAAATAATGTGGTTCCAAGTTTTATATGTTCAACTCGAGAGACCCTGATCCGTAGTCATATATTGTTATATATTTCTCGAGATTCATTTGATGCTCGAACTTCACTCTTTTTTTTTTGTTTATTGGGAAGCCCATGGTGTTGTTTTGTGTGGTATTGAAGATTAATTTAACAATAGTGGTTATTGGTTTTTGAAATATTGATGTATGTTCAATCTACATATAATTTTGTTTGGAATTTCCTCAAGTCGGCATAGCTTTTGTTCTAACTGCCACTTTTACCTTGTATTAGTCTTCTTTTTACCAAAGTGGGTGGAAACTCATGCATGTTTGTAACTCATATTTAGTAATTAGTACTGTGACCTTGCCATTTATTGGTCTGAGACAATCAAGAATGTTGTTTCTGCGTCTGTGATTATGTTTGATGAGCATTTGTATGCCCTAACAAGTTTTCCTCAAGTGCACTTTGGCTTCACATAGTAGCACTATAATTATACAATAATATAACTCACTTATACTATAATAATACTATAATTATAATAAAGATTTTAGAATTTTATATTCTATTATATGTTGATTACAGGAGGCAGAGTTGAATCGTCCAGTCCCATTCAGAGATTTGTATGAAAGTGTTCATAAGAGGAAAAATGGAGAATATGTCACTAACCGCTCAAAAAACTACATTGTAGGTGTTTTTAAAATGAAAACTAATCATATTTGTTAAGTTGTTGATTATTTTGATAAAGTTTTTTACATTTTTCATTTCAGGACTCTTATGACACCACGATGTTAGAAAAATATGGAGAAGATTCTTCAACACATCCGATGATTGATCAGGATGTGTGGCTGGAGGTGACGGGTCCCAACAAGAAGGGACGGGTCCATGGCATGAGTCACAGCTTAAATATGCCTATTCATGGATCTAGCTTTGCTTCATCCTCACATGTTCCTGGTTCCTCCAATGCTAGTTCGACACAGGAAGCCATAAAAGAAGCTATTAATGAAGCGATGACTTTTTGTCCGTGACGGTTGATATATCCGTAGTCCGGATGCAACTAACGTCCGTGTTAGAGCCTATCTTAAGGATTGTTAGCTCCCAAGCAAGAAGTGCTATGCATGCAAGCACCATCACAAGGCGATGCAGTTAGGGAGGATCATGAAGTTGATGATGGAGCTAATTAGGATTGATTAGTTGTGTTTATTGATGATGGGATTAATGTTTTGAACTATTTGTATTAATTAACTTGGACTAGTTATGCATTCTTTGTAGAACATGTTAAATCTATTAATACAATTATGATATTTTGTTGTTTTACACAATTATTTGTTAGATTTTTCTATTTGGCAGGTATGATTTTAAAAAATACATAAATTATCATTATAAAATTTAATTCGAATTAGCTTCAGAACAGCTAGGGAATTGCTAGGGAACAGCAAGGGAATTGCTACAGAATTTAGCTAAGGAATAGCTACGGAATTGCTACAGAATTTAGCTAGGGAATAGCTATGGAATTGCTACAGATTTTAGCTAGCAAATAGCTACCGAATTGCTATGGATTTAGAAATAAAAATAGCTACGGATTTGCTACAAAATTGCTACGGACATTAGCTACGGACTCGCTACTGAATATTTCGTAGATAATTAGCTGGGGACAAGAAGGAAAGTATGAAAAAAAATTAGCTATGGATTAGCTACGGCTTAGCTACGGAAATTTAAAATATAGCTACGGATTAGCTATGAAACTTTTTTGGTAGCTAATTAGCTACCAAAATTTGACTATGGAAAAATTCGTAGCTGATCCGTAGCTAATCCGTAGCTATCCGAATTAACTACAGATTAGCTACGGATCAGCTACGGATTTTTTCGTAGCTAATCGGTCTAATTCTTGTAGTATGCATTTCAAGTTCAATTCACTATATTTCATCAAATACTTACAAAAGTACTTTAACACTCTTAAAAAAGCAAACATGAACAATTCCCATACGTAGAGAAATTCCATTCCTCGATTCCTCACAATACAAATTATATGTATATAATCATACCTAATTATCTCACATAATTAGCATTACGAATCTATTTGATTCGACACATTCACACTTCATTAAATACTCCTATTAAAGTCTCAGATATGCTAGGTGGTCATTCTCTCTAAGAATTACTTCCATTAGTGCCTCAACACACTTTAAAATACATATATAAGTAATCCCAACACTTAAGGAAGTCCAAAACATCAAGAATACAATTCTTGCAAAATTTTGGAACTCACGCCTAGGCTTGAAATTTCCACACCTAGGCTTGGCTGACTCACGCCTAAGCTTGGTTTTACCACGCCTAGGCGTGGTGCTCTCTGTTTACTCAAGACTGAAAATTGATCAGTCCACGCTTAGGCGTGACCATGCTGCACCTAGGCGTGACCATTTTGCAAAAAATTCTGCAGAACACGAAGCACTGTTCCATTGGCCCCAAATCTGTTTCCAACCATACAAACAATGATTTTAAGTGTTTTCTAACTCCAATCATGATCTCTAAACATGTTAGAATCATTAAACACTAAACTCAACTCATCAATCTCTCATTGACTTTTCAAACCACAATTAATCATCAAGAGTCAAAACCCTTCTTCGAAATACCTATTTCTCACTTTCCACCACAAAACATTACATAGATATTCTTAAGGATCAATTCAGCCACCAAGCTTAATTTAACTCTTTACAAGTTCTAATCCAAGTTTCCAAGGTGTTCAATCAACTCAAACTCTCAAGAACTCACAAATCCTCATTTTCACCTATTTCATACATACCCCAAGCATGACAAACATAGAAGCAAAGACGGGAGTTAGGAGATGAGAGTAAGAACCCCCTACTTTAAGATCAAGAGGATGAAGTCAAGAATGGACCCAAGCTCCAATTGATTTCCTCTTCCTTTTTCCTCTTCTTCTCTTCCTCTTCCTCACTTCCTCTTTTCTCCTCCTTCTTCTTTCTCACGTTTCACTTCTGTTTTTTGCTTTTCAAATATCCCAGCCGTGGGATATTTTTAAGAAGGGAAGTCTAATTAGACTTCTCTTAGTTGGGTAACAAAATTCTGATCTGCTAAGAATACTCAGATTTCTCCAAATCTGATTTTGTAACTTCCAACATATTCAAAATAAATCTTGAGATTTATTAAAAAATCTATTTCACTAAAAATTGATATGTTCATATCAGTTGTGGGTCAATCCAGCATTAAAACACACAACTCAGTATGCTTAAAAATGTCAAACTAACTCCGAAAATTCTCAAACTTTAACTGTAGCACAGTTGTCACATTTGTGACTTGGAAACAAACTCTCCATATTTATTTCCACTAACTAAGCAATTTAAGTCACTTTCAGAGTAAATAACAGTTATATTTCTCATTTAGTATTACAGTAAAATGCCTAAACGTACTCAGAAAGTCACAAAACTATACAGACATGTTAAGTAAGTATTAGGCTACTTCTATAATCACATACAAGTCTAACATAACTTAGTATTACATTTAATGCATTTAATGCAGTGTGAGCTCAGCAAAATGACTTCAACAAGGATAAGTGTTAAAACGGGGAAGCAAATGGAACATGCAATTATTGATAGTAACTACATGGCAAGCCATGAACGTATCAATTTCAGAAAATTCCAAATTGAGTAATAACGAGGCATAGTTTAAGAGCAGACAAGTGTTACGAGAATGATTACGGGAAGAGATTTATTTTAAAGGATGAATCCCATTTGGATAGCTGCATACTCTAACATTATCCTCCTTACGTATGGCAAGGATTCCCAACTCTATAAATACCTCGTGAGCCTTCTAAACTAAGCAAAAACCACCCAAACCAAATCTCAAAAACCAGCCTTGTTTCCTGCAATCACATTTTCCATTTCCAATCTCTACTTTGAATCTAGTCTAAAGTCTGTTCTAGAAATAAGAAAGTGTAAAAAATATCATTCTTTATTCTTTATTTCGATTACTTATATCTCCTCTCACTCATTTACATAGCTTTATTTTTTTTATCAATACTACAATGACTATTTATTATATGCAACAATATATTTTTATTGTGCTATTTGAATAATATTTTTCTTATTCAAATAAACTCACCCAAAAACATTACATAATATGTTTATAAATGATTTTATTCGAAGAAACTAAATATTATTCGAATAGAACTTTAAAGCTGACAAAAATTGAAACTTTTGAAAGGGGGTTATTAGAGTAGAATAATGATTATTCGAATAGATAATATTTCACAAGTTTTCAACGTAACCCATACTGTTCATACGCAACTATTTCTCTTGTCAATCTTCGAGTCCATTTTGGTCATTTACTCAAGACTATCATTTAACTTCTAGTTACGTGTACTTTCATCATTCATCAATGCTTTATTACATCAATTATTTTAACATTTAATTATACTATTATATCAACTTTTCTTTCTGTAGAATAGTTACGTAAATTGTTGTAATTCGTTATACTATAATAACAATTATTACTTATCTATATTATACTATTTTAAGCCTTGCTGTTATACTATAATAACAATTGTTTTAATACTAGTTTCTTATCTATATTATATTTCTATTATACTATTTTAGTACTTGTTTTCTTTATTATTCCTCAAGATATTTTTACTTACTATATATAAATCAAAAATAAAATTTTATGGAAAGTTTTTAAGAGAAATATTTTTTCATAGATAAAAAGAATTAATGTGTAAATAAATTATTATTGTAGCTATAATGATAGAATTAAGGAACGTCTTAATCAATTAGAAATTATTATTGTGACAATGATGAGAGAATTAAAGAACGTCTTAATTATTTTTAATGATTATGATCATAATGAGATGATTAAGGGATACCCTAATCAAATTATTGTGGTCATGTGTTGAGGGTCAAACGTGTTGCCCTTTTTACTAACCGCGAGTGCACGGGTCGCACAAGTAATACAGATACAGAGTAAAAGTTCGTTCCCACGAGGATATTCGATTATAAAGCTAAATACCAACCAATAGCTTAATCAATTCTAGACAAGGACATAAAAATAAAAAATAATAATCTAAACTAAACTAATCTATAAAAACACTAAACCTAAAAGCGGTTAGGTTTCAGGAAATCCTCCTTCACTCCTACATCTACCAACAACATGCAATTCCCCTCATAAACACAAATGCATTGATTAGGTTAGTTTGAGAATCTTCATTAGTCAAAAGCCTATGTCTAGATCAATCAACACTGGTTTCAATTGCCCAACTCACTAAGTTTCCTTGAGAGCCAGCTCAACATCCAGTCATGAACGATCTATTCTCAATCTCCCACTATACATGGCTAAAAGGTATATTCCTATCCAGTTAGCGAATCAGCTCATCCAAGCCAATTGAACTCGCCGAACATGTATCAACCACACCATATCCATATCAACAAATCCCTATGTCTAGTTCATTTGTTAATATTGAGATCATGTAATTGAGGCCAACCAAGAACAAGCATTAAGCACAGATAATGATTGAACCATAATCAAACATCCACACAAACTTAGAGAAAAACACATCATTAATATATATAAAAGGATCCAAAATATTCCTAAAACATAGCTCAGCTATACAAAAGATAAGGAAGAGAAGAGAGAAAGGGAAAAGAGAGAAAGAAGCTCATTGATTTGTCTCTGAAGCTTGAATCCTCCTTCAATCCTTTGATCCTGGCCTCCAATCCACCAACAATGAAGATCTAGCCAAGCTATCTAACCTAAAACTAACCTAAACTAACTAAACTAACTAAACCTAAAAAGAGAGAGATGGCCAAATGACCAAAACTCAGAAAAACAGAGAGAAAAACGGAGAGAGAAGGAGAGTCTTTGAGAAAAACGTGTAAAAATCTATTTATAGGCTCAGCAGCCGCCTTCACGCCGCGACGCCCACATATGCGCGCCGCGGCGCACAATGGGTCGGTCTATGTACCGCTGCAACGTTCACTTAACTACGCCGCGGCGCTCTTGCCCCGGGTCCAAGTATGACCAGGCTGAAAATCCTCTTTGCGCCGCGGCGTGCTCTGCCTTGCGCCGCGGCGTTGCTTGCTGGAATGCCAATTTGGCTTCCTCTTCCTCTTTAAGCTCAATTGCTCCATATTTAACCTTGTTTGGAGCCCCTCCTATTATAGAGAAAACACCAAATCAATAATATATATAAATCTACTCAATCCATGATCATTAAAGCTCAGTGTTGCATAATAACACATCAGAAAGGCTTAGATTCAGAATATATCAAATATAAGCACAAAACCCTCCAAATATGCATTTAAACAAAGACATAGCATTCATTCTAGCACAAGGATAGGGCACAAATAACTGCATTCTATGTAGCTATCATCATGATAAGAGCATTAGGAGACGCCTTAATAAAGAGAAAGGGGCACATTTGATTAAGAACATTGAAATGGTATAATAGTAAAGAGATAATGGTCAGTTATTTATTTTGTCACATACAGAATTATTTATTTATTAATTATTCTTTCTAAATTTATTTTACTAGTTTAAATTATTGGATTTTCAGTTATGACTTTTAGAAATAGAGTATGGTAAAGACTGGATGATAAATTTATATTACATGTTTTTACACTTTCTTACTGAGATTTTTATCTCACTTCTTTTATGGTATAAAATTTCAGAAAATGCCAACAGTTAGAGTTCTTGTTGATTTCCGAGTGGAACAAGTTTATATGCCTAATCTTGGAGATTATGTCTTTACAATCACTTTTGGGGATCAGTTTCTAATTATACTACTCTTTGATGAGTAGTAAAAGAAAAGAGGATATGTTCTATAAATATGTAAAAAAAATGTAAATAATAGCAGAAGTAGCACCCTGAAGGTTTTAGTAAAAGCCTAGTTTTTGAAAATAGTGCTTAACTTAGAGTATGCTATGCTTGTATAATCTAACTTTTGCAATGATTTAATCCCTGATGTAAAATATTTTATGAACTAATGTAAAAATGCAATAGTTTGCCATATAGTATTTTATTCTAACTTGAAATTTAAATAATAAAATTTAGAGTAGGACGTTACAAAACACACCCTCTCATCTTGCTCTAGAGCCAAGATCCGGTATTCATGGTCTTGACTACCGTTCTCTGTCAACTCCAAGTAGCTCGCAAGTTCTTCAATGTCCTTCTCGGTCTGCAATGCGGACATGTTGCTCCAAATGTCATCTCCAACCCAGGGGTACACATTCCTCCTGGGGGCAAATATCAAGGGCCTCTTGATAGCCGATATCCTTGACCCTGCCGCTCGTCTCCTTGCCATGAATCCCTGGAAACACCCACAGAAGCTAGTAAGGTGCTAACAAGAATATCTTAAAACTTATAGCTTCAGACACGGAGGAGGGTAGACCACGAATGAAAGCCTATGGAAAACTTACATCCATCATCGCCCTCCATCTCCAGTCATCTATAGACACTGGCCTCCGCGCCCTCAAAGTTCTATAAACCTAAGTCGGGCACCTCTGCCGCGCCGTGGGCAGCGGAGGGGGTGCTCCAGAAAGCAACATCACTAAAGTGGACCTAGAACAGCTGGTGTCCCTACTCACTTCACCAAAAAGCAAGTAGGGTACCCTAAAATAGAAAAGGACCCAAAATAGAGAGACACAGGTTTTTTCCCTAGGGTTGGCATCAAGAAAAGTGAAAACATGGGGTAGAAGGACATGTACCTTGAAGAAATGAACAAAATATGTGATTAAAAGATGTTTAACTGCCGAGAACTGCTAAAAACCGTTGGAAACTGCTAAAAAATAACTGCTTCTCCATTGTGCAAGGTCGCCGAAAATTGCCTCAAGTCACCATAGATTGGAAAGAAACTAGTAAAAGTGTGGGGGAGACACCCTCGACCCCTATTTATGAGACAAGGCTGAGGGCTAATCTGTCCTAACACTTTGAATTTCAAAAATCCTCATTATGGCGCTCAAAATTGTACGAAACCCTAACGATGACCCCCAATCAAAATGTGCCATGTGGATAATCATAGTTATCACACTAGATAAAGCAACGCTTGTTCAGAAAGCCAAATGTCATGCAAACCTCGCTGTTTTGAGCACAGATTTTTTCTATAGACCTCGGTTGCACACCGGGATGTCCACCACTAATCACCTGATGTGTGGACTGTGGCTGGACCACGATACATCCATGAATGTCAAAAGACCTAGTCATTAAGGCCTCTAGACAAATCATTGATCCCCCAGGAGCATAGCAGACTCTGGCTTCATGTAAAGCATGGATTCCGTAATCCGGGGGCATTAAGACTTACCTTAACACTTAGCTATGATTGCTATGAACCAAGCTGGGGGAAACATAACGAAGTTAAGCATATTTTTATATGATGAGCGTTAGACTCATCTTGGTGAAGAAGTAGGTAATATAAAAAAAAAGAAAAAAAAAGAGAATGCACAAAAAATGAAACTTTTTATTCTCATTTCATACATCGTCAACTTTACAAAAAGAGCCTATAAACTATTCTAATACAAGAATGCCCACTGGAGAAAGTCGGAAAGGAAGCCAGATAAGACAGTGATGATGATGATTATTGTGACACTCAGGGCCGACGAGGGCGAGGAGTGGTCGTCGGTGCAAAAGATGAAGCACGAACAAAGAGTGGCTCCTGGCAGGCTTCTAGGCGGAGGGACACATGAATGAACTGAATACACATCGAATGAAAGGGATCCAGAGACTATGCAAGTATGGGACTACATAGTTGAGGATGGCTTAAGGGAATTGATTAGAACTACTCATATCAACAAGATACATTTTCTTTTCGGAAGCTAAGAACATAAGTACTCTATAGTTAAATGTGCTTGACTTGGAGCACTTGTGAGATGGGTGACCTCTTGGGAAGTTTCCTAGGATGCGTGGGAATAAGGACAAAGCATGCTGAAAAGACTTGTGTTGGTTTGTGGGGATACTCATCAATCCTGCAAGCAGTCTCGGGACGGTACAATTATCACTGACCATAATCACCTTCACTATTCTTCCAAAAACCAGCACTCGTCTCTTTCTTGTTGAGAAACATGAGCAGACTTCATGATCCCACACTTCCAACTACACTTCGGGTGAAACCAAGGCATTTAACTAGTACTGTTTATAGTCAGGAGAATGGATAATGGAGAACGGTGAAGCCTCTCAATGCCTCACAAGAACTAAGACAGAAGCCATAAGCCTACCAGTGAGCAAGATTTTGTCCTGCTGCTATGTACGCTTGGAAGGAAAGGCTTCTGCTGCTTAGAGATGAGGCAACCAAGCCATATAGAGCAGTTACTTGGCCCTCATCCTGCCATTATGCAGGGAGAGAAAGGCTTTCGCTGGAAAAATATACAGAGATAAAGGGAACACCTTAAGGAATTTGGGGAAGAAATGAAGGAAGATTTTAGAATCATGGCTCTCAACAAATGACAACCCCACTGCAAGCATCCCTTATTTATAGAAGGAATAAGATATTCTGATTGGCCCCTGAAAAGGTGAGTTGGTTGCACGTTTAAAGTCACGTTTTGATGTTGTACGTTTAAGACCATGTGTTAATGCTCACTCCTTTTGTAATTGGCCACAACGGTAGTGGGCAGTTAGGAAATAGAGCTGGAAAATTTGTTATCTTCATTAAAATGGTTTTAGTTCCTAATAAATTCAAAGCAATAGTTCCCAAGCAAGTGCAGACTACTACAAATCGCAGAGTAAAGGCTGCTAAAAGGACGTCAAGTCCCTAAGAATAAAAGTTCCTACCTTCCTTCAGGAAACACTCAACAAACCCCATGAACTACACTCGGAGGCAACCTATGGCATACCCTGGATAATGGAATGATGACATAAGCAAAGTGATCCAACTCGGGTCCCAACCTTACTTATTAACTTCAGGGGCAGTGACATATCATGAACCTCGGCCCTTTGGGAAAACATTATGAGATCTGACGTTAACACTGACTAGGATCCCTTTATCCATTGCGTGCTGAGTGCGTCTATCAAACTCAGATACCTTAACACTTAACTGTCTCATCTAAGCGCCAAGCTAGGTGCAACTGTTCTAGACCGTGATTCAGGACTTGGTCCAATAGGTCAACTTGACACGCGTCCAGCCAAAATCTATCCACCCTAGCAAAAGTTCTCTTGAGATTATTGAGACCCCAACACAATATATGTCAGACCATGACATTGGGTAATAGCTAAACGATCGCGAGATTTGTGTAGTGGATAAATCCTGACTTATCCGTAACTATCGATCATGATCTTACTAAATAAAAGAGCCCATAACTGACTTTGACTACTCATAACTGCAGTATCAACGTTCCAATTTTATAGGAATTTCCTAGAACAATTGAGGGAACGTGTTTCCTAATTACACTCTATAAATATCAGGATTTATCACCTTTAACAGGTAACTATTGCTTAAACCTTAATTGTGCATAGTTTGACTTGAGCATTGGAGTGCCTTTGCAAGTACCAACTACCCATGTTTCAACACATTCCACTATTGTGCAAAGAGAAAAACACCAGTTCGTGCCTTCTCAGGTGCATCTCAGTATCCACTACTTAACAAAAAAGTAATACCTAGCTCCCTATATTGCCAAGAGGGACTTCAAAATCTTGATCTTTGGGACAACAAGTTTTGCAAATTCTTCTTGAATATAGCCAGAGTGTCTCGTATAATTGGCTATTGGCCATTGAAGATTGTTTTGATGATAACAAACATTAAGATGATTACAAAATCAAGTCCAAGACCTTTCAAGAATAGTTTTAGGACTTAGATATTTTTGTATAGATAAAAGGGTTCACACTTAAGTTCTAAACTTGTTTTTCAAGAACCTAATTAGCACACTTGGTTTCAAGGCTTTAAAATGGTTTTTAGTTTCTTAAGAAATAGTCTTTAAGTACCTGAAACCTTGTTGGATCATTTGGAAACATTTGGCAAGTTTTAAAAGCTGATTAAAGTGTTTTTCAAATAGGTCTATTCAAATGGAAGGTTTCCCTATTCGAATAACCAAAGTCAAAATGCCCAGATTTTCAATCCATTAAGCTCTATTCGAATAGAATAGGGCACTATTCAAATAGAAGCTTAAAATAGGATATGCGCCCTTATATTTTTAAAAGATCTATTCGAATAACATTATGGGTTATTTGAATAAAGTAATCCAGAAACCATTCCCTGATGTGCTATAAACACATTTATTGAATAGAGGGTTATGTTATTCAAATAAACTCATTTCCAGAAACAGAAATTAACAGCTAGTTTGATTGCAATTAATCTTCCAACCACTCCCAACGAATCTTTAATGCATTGGACTATAAATACAAGTCATTGGACATTAAAGAAGAGTTGGAAATCAATCTGAAAAGTCTTGTTGAGCATTAATACGAGTTCATTCAACCTTAATCTTTAATTCTCTATTTATGAGCTAAAAGTGTGAATATCTTTCTATCCATTGAGTTTCAATTTGTAATATCTACTCTTTTAAGAGTTTATCTTTCTATCTTTCTTTGATTTCCTATAAAGAGAGTGAGGTATCCCTCTATAGAAAAGAGTGAGATATCCCTTGATAAAGAAGAGGGTGAGGTATCTCTTAAAAGTTGTAAAGAGTGAGGTATTCCTGTTTTGAGGCTCAAGCATAAAGGGTGAGGTATCTCAGAGATGTGTTGAGTGCTCTTGGTTGTAAAGGTTTCAAGCACATGTTCAAGCTTAAAGTGATAGTGAAAAATCTCAGATGGCTTACTTGAGGACTGGACGTAGGTCACAAGGGGTGGTCGAACCAGGATAAATCTTGTGTTTGCTATTCTCAACTCTATCTCATTTACAGTTGCGCTTTAATTATATATGCTTGATTGGATACTCTTCATCTTGGTTTATTTATTTGTAAGTGAAGTGATCAATCTAATCTATCTATTTACTTTAATCAATCAATAGTTTCAACGAAAATTGATATTCAAATGTTTTGTGAAAAGTTTGTGAAAATTTTTTATAAACTCAATTCACCTCCCTCTTAAATTTTAAGTCACATGATAACACCTCGATCACCATTTTTTTGAAAAAAAATATTGGTTATTTCTCTCTAAATTATTAACAATTTACCTTGAATACTCTCTTCAATTAATACAATGAACTCATCAAGATGAACTAAAAATGGTAATTGCAATCAAATAAGGAAATCAATGTACATTTTATTAAATTGAATTAATTTTAGGCATAAAGCCATTTATTTATTTATTTACTACTACTACTACTATTATTATTATTATTATTATTATTATTATTATTATTATTATTATTATTATTATTATTATTATTAAATTGAATTAATTTTTGTCATAAAGCCAAATAAAATCTTTTATCTTTGTATAATCTATAGAACATCTTATACCGCTTTATAAGTTTTTCTATTTATTTCTATTACTTTATTAGAAAATACTTATACTATATATGTTTTAAAGATACATAAAAAGTAAGGATAATATGATGGTGGCTTCTCTGGTGGAACACAAAATGTGTGTCCATCGGTGGCCTTTTTTTTTTAGTCTAAGTTTATTTCTTTGTTATTTTCTATGTTTCGAGTTTCTTTTAATTGTTTTAATTCCTCTTTTTGTTGATGTAATTGATTATCCATTTTTTCTAAATAACAACTTATTATTTTTATTTCTCTTTCTTTTTTATTTGAATTTAAACTTTTTGTCTCTATATAAGACCTTAATCTTTTCCCTAATTCTTTTAAAGTACTAATTGTCAGTTGATTTCGTATTCTAATTCTCTTTGTCTTTTTAAATTTTCTATATTCATTTTTCTGTTATTATATTCTTTTTCTTGATCTTTATTTTAATATCTATTTTCTTTATTTCAATATTTTTTAAGTCGTTCTTAACTTTAGTTCTTTTTATTTTTATAATTTTAGTACCTACTCTGATATCAATTCTTTGTCCCTTTATTTTTTGGCAAATTTTTATTAATTTATTCATATTCTCTGTTTTAAATATTGTGATAAATCATTTACTTGTACTGCTAATTTATTAATTTCATTTTCTTCATTTGGTTTTTCAAATTCGTTAAACCTAATTGGTTTTGGGATCTGTTCTTCCTTAAATTTTAATAATTTTGGTTTATTTTTGAAAATTCCTAATTCTGTTATTTCATTTTTCTTTGGGTAATAAATTTTTCTAATATCTGTAAATAAATATGGTATATCTATTTTATCTTTCTCTTTAAATGTAATACTATGATGTGAATTTGTCAATGCATAACTAACAGAGTAAGTTACTGAAAATATTTTATCACCTGGTTTCATTAAGTTTTTTCTTAAAAAATTATGTTCCAAAGTTAGTGTTAATTTGTTCTAATCTTTGAGTAGATAATGGTATTACGATGTGTGGTCTAACTTCAAATTTTAGTTTTCCATATGCTAAATTTCCTTCTATTATGCCTAATATTTTATTTTTCAGGTCATTAATTCTGTCATCTTTAAGATTAGTTCTATTGGTGAATTGATTTCCTCTTGAAAAGTTGATTTAATTAAAACTTGTACTACTCCTATATGAATATATCTAATTTTTCTTTTGTCTTCCTCTTTCTTTATTTTTCCTCTTAATTCCATAAGTTTTTTCTTATTTAATAACTGTAAACACATATTTTCCTGAGTGTCTGCTATATCCATGAGGGTCTCATTATTTAGTTTTTCATAGTAAATAATATTTTCCTTTGGTTAAAGTTTCTTAGTATTCCTCTGAGTCTTCCTCTTCCTTCCATATTTGTATTTCTTGTTAAATCAAGTTCTTCTTTTTTGTATCTTTTTGAACAAAGTTTTATTTATTAAAATACTTCTTTCATAATTTCCTTCTTCTTCATTAGTGTATAAATGTTATATATCATCTACTTTTTCAATTTCCATTTATAGTATTTTATTTAGATAGTCTTTTATAGCAAAAATACTTAAATTAATTATTGGGATTCTTATCTTTATATTTTTTAAAGATATAACGAGTTCTTCTGATTTTATTTCATATGGTTTTACTACTTCTAAAAAATCTATTCCTAATAATAGTTTAGTATTTGCTTGTCTTGATACATATAAATTAGTTTGAATTTCTACTTCTGAATTGAAATAAATTTCTATACTTGTCTTTTCTCTAAATGTGTTTTCTTCTTGATTATATTGTACTATTGTTCTAGGTTTCGTTGCTTCAATTTTACTTGCTAAATCACTACTTACATAGATTAGGCATGATCCATTATCAATTAGTATAGGTATAATAATTTCATTTACTCTTCTTAGTATATGATATTGAGAATAGTTATTAGGGATAAGTTTGATAAACATACCTGTTTGAAGATTATAGTTTTCTACGGCTCTCCTTCTTCTTTAATTTGTTCTTCAGAAAATTCTTCATGCCCACTACTGCTTCTAAGTTTGAATTTGTAAAGATGTTGAGGAAACTGAATAAGAGACTAAATATTTGATATGATTGAATAGAAAGCTAAATATTTGAGGAAACTGAATAAGAAATTTTATTGATTCTGAGTACAAAAGGGGTTTGGACACACTCTCAAGTGCCCGACTAGTCCTCATGAGAGGCTAGCACAAAGTTTTCCTAAGGAAAACAATCTCAACTTGGGAATTTTCGTTCTAAAAAATTCTGCCTTGCCTCAGCATAAGAGGTCTTATTTATAGGCTAGTTTGCCTAGTGCTAATTTACAAAAGTGTCTTTATAGACGTAAGTGCTTACATCAGATGCCTAAATAATTTACATAGTGACGTAAGGGCTTACATCACTCTTTGATTATTGCTTCATCTGACGAGGCATCTTCTTTAATTGTGTCGACCACTCCTTTGCTTTTTGTGCATCTTTCACATGCGTAGTTCCTACTTTCTTTAATCATTGCGCACAAGCCGTTGAGAACAGCAGGCATGTACTCCATTAGTGGGCCTTAGAATACGTAGAAAGGAAATTCAAATCCTGTCAAGAGATTCATATCTTTCTCCTTTATTGCTTTTTTGCTTGTTTTGCTGAGTAATAAAGTTGTCGGTGCCTTGTATAATGTCTTGATGAATGATTCTTTTCCAATACTTTGACATTGTGAGTAGATGCTGGCAAGTTGGTTTGTCAGTATCTGAGTGATTTGATCTTCTTCATAGATGACACCATGAGGTTCATCTTTGAGTGGGAAATTGTTATTGCTGACTCTTATATAAACTAAATGCTTGGCTTGTTGCTTGGTGGTGAAGTCCGAATAAGCTAAGTAGAACTTCAGAAAAATGCTTCGTTCCTTTGTTATATTTTTCTTGAACATCTGAACTGCCTCCTTAAAATTATGAGAAAATAGGTTTATTTCTTCTAAATTCAAACTTAAGTAAAGACAATCAATAAATCCAAACTGGAACATATTGAATGCTAATACTGGTGATGCTCCAGGAAGGATGATTGCTTTAATTCCAAAGAGCTTTCGATCAACCATATAGAAATAGTTAACCTTTTCTTTGTCACTCTAATTAACCAATCTTTTGAAATTTTTTCAAAATTTTTTCTCTAAGAACTGTACTTGCAGTTCATGATCTTTTCTAGAAATGATTTGAAAATTATCCAGTGATGAAGGAATTTTTCCTAGAATTTTAAGTGGTGACTATTTTACTAGTGGATTCTTTGCTGCTTCTAAGAATGTTCTTGGTCCAAGATAAAGTTCTTTTCCTTTTTCTGAATATTCTTTTAATGCTTTTTCTACTTCTTCTTTAGTTGGGTGTGACTTGTGTAATACTCCTGAGATCTTCTGATAGTAAGGTGCTGCTTTGAACCAATCATCATAAATTCCTAGAAATGGTCCGTTGAAAACTACGTACCACTTATTAATCTTTTTCTCTTCTTATTGAAATGCTTCTGCAAGAAATCCTCCTGCTTTAAGTTACAAATTAAGAACTTTGATATCTGCTTAGATAAGCTCTAATTCCTTCAGCTTCTGAGCTTTTAATGCTTCTTTAAGTTCCAGTTGTTGCTTGATCATTTCTAATGTGCTTTGCTCCATTCTCTGGATAAAATATCTGCAAGAACATTCTTTTCTCCCTTAATGTGTGAAATTAAATAATTGTATTCGGCAAGCTTCATTTGCCATCGAATTAATCTTCCTTGCTTGTAGGTTCCTTTATGATTGATGTTTTTAAAACCTATAACATAAGTGGAGTCTGTTCGGATAATAAATTCTTTATCAAGCACATAAATTCGATGTTTTTTCAACATACGAATTAGTGCCAAAGTTTTTTTTTCATAAATAGGATAATTAATTTCACTGTCTGAAAATGTTCCAGACATGTATCGATATAGTAATTCTTTCTTTTGACTGGGAGGTTTTGCTTTCATAACGCCACCCCAGTGTTCATTAGATGCGTCAGTTTCAATAATAATTAAATCATCATCCGACGGATAATATAATTCAGGAAAATCCTGACATAAATACTTTAATTTAGTAATAATTGCTTCGTCTTCCTCTGTCCAAGACCAAAGGGCATCCTTTTTTAATTTTTGCTGAAGTACTTTCCTTTTTGCAGCAAGATTCTTTATTAAACCTTCATTGGAAATATATGTTAGTAAACTAAGAAATCATTGTAAATCTTTTTTATCTTTTAATTTCGTCGGAAAGTTTTGAAGTTTCTCTAATACATGTTTTTGCATTATTATTTTTTCTTTTTCAATTTCTAGTCCTAAATAATTAATTTTGTTTTGAACTAAAATAGCTTTTTTCTTGCTTAGTACTACTCCATGTTCTAGACACTTGTTAAGTACTAATTCTACCTTTTTTTTTAAATGATCACTTGAATCTTTATTTGTGAATACTAATATATCATCAATATAGATTAAGCAAAAATCTTTAAAATCTCTAAGTATTGAGTCCATTCTACGTTGAAAAATACCTAGTGATTATTTCATTCCAATTGAAAGTACATTCCATTCATATTGCCATTGAGGACAGCTGAATGCTGCTAATGCCTTAGATTTTTCTGTGAGTCGTATCTGATAAAACCCTGACTTACAATCAAAGGTACTAAACCAATTCATATTTCATATTTGTTCAATAATTAAATCTTTTCATGGGAGATAATAAGCATCTCCTTCCATAGCATCATTCATTTGTTTATAGTTAATTACCATTCGTCTTTTGCCTTGTTTTATTTCATTATGATTTTCTATATAAAATGCTAGTGATGAATGTTTACTTTTTGATGGTCTTATTAATCTTTTATCATCCATTTCTTTAATATTTTTTGTAAATTCATCTCTATCTTGTTTTGTGTAAATCATAGATTTACATTTTATTTCTTTTATGGAGTCTTTTAATTTTAGTTCAATTAATTTCGTATTTTTATTATTAATTTTTGGATCAAGCGGATTTTCACTACATGTTTTTTCTAAAAGTTCTTCAATATGTGCTGGAATTTTTCTTTCTGGTTCTAAATTAATTAATACATGGTGAATTTTTCAGTATACTGCCTCAACTATCTTATCACGGTTCAGCTTGCTAAACTCTGATTACTTTTTTGAGTAAGTACATTCAGAGGAGTGATAATTGGCATTTTAATTATTTCACGTAATTGTGTTTTTCTAATATATGGAGTTTTGAGTGAGATATGTTCTAAATATTGATAAAACGGAGAATATAATCATAGAAAATTATTTCCTAAGATCATGTCTAGGCCAGTTTCTTGTTGATATATAGTAGGAACAATAAATATTTTTTGCAGAATTGCTAACGTAATTCTTTTGGCTACAAAATATAATGGGTGTATTGATCCATCTGCAATTTAAATCTTTAAGGATTTTTCTAATTTTTCCCATTTTTTAAATAATATTTTTGTTGCTAAACAAATACTTGCTCTAGTGTCTATATGGGCTTCAGTTTCTTTATTACTTTTTTCAATCTTGATTTTGATATAGGTACTATTCAGATTCTATTTCTTCTAAAGATAATTCATTTTCAGTATATTCATATATAATATCCTCAAAATTACTTAGTTCTTCTTCTAATGATTCTAAATTATATATTTTGTATACTTTCTTTATTAGTTTTATTTTTTCCTTAAAATCTTTTTCTTTTTTCTCGAGGACATTCATTTGCATAGTATCCTTCTTCATTACATATCCAATAATTACATTTCTTTTTTCCCTTCGACAATATTTTCTTGGTGTTTGTCTTTTCTTCCTAAAATATTTTTTCTTAGTATTTTTATAAGATTTCCTTTTAGGATAAGTTTTTCTTAATCTAGGTTTTCTTTTGTGGTATTTTCTTTTCTTTGTAGTTTGATTACATCCATAATTTCTTAATTTTTCTATTTCTGGTATATCACAGCATATCGTGAATCTTCCTTTATTTAACTGTCTAATTGCCTCTCTCTGTATGCATTGTTCTCTTAATTCGTGATAAAGTATTTGTATAATTCATCCTAGTGTATTAGTTGTTTCCATAGGTTGGGTTTGTCAAATAGTCCTTATTTTTGTATTAAGTGGGTATGGTAATTTATCCATAAAGATATCTCTATATATTTGTTTTGTTTCAGTAACTATCTATTTCACACATGTTGCAAATTTGCATTTTGTTTAAATGTGCTTTTGCCTTTTCATGAAGAAATCTATTTACTTCATCTCTATGTTCAATAGAATTATATCCTATAAATTCTTGGTAGATTAAATGCATAATTAATCTAGCAAATTCCTGATTATTTCCTATAGTTCTTGAATGTTGATACCATGTTTCATCACTAATGCTTATAAGAAATCTTTGTACATTTCCTTCCGTTTTATAGACTAATAAATTCTTAACATCTAATAGACTTAATCCACCAAATATTTCATCTGTTGCTATAAGTAAAGTCATTTCATTAGTCCATTGTAAGAGTACTTCCTCTTTATTTCTTGCATAATCAATATTTAATTTATTTTCAATTCTAAAAATTTCATATCGAGGTTTAAATTCTTCTTGAATCTTAGTCTATCTGCCATCTTTTCTAGCATATCCTTTATTATACATTATTTTCTATTCATATTTATCCCAGTATTCATCAGGTTTTCCCCAATATTCTTTCAATTTTCTTTTAGTTTTTGTTCCACTAATTTCTCCTTTTTTCATAAATATTTCATTATAATCTGATTCGATTCTCAAGTGCTATAATTTAATATTACCACTTCATTTTCTTTATTTGTTTTGACTTGTTTTATATTTTGCATTTGTTTATTTTCTTCTTCAATTATTTTTAATTATTCTAATAACTGTTGAATTTCTTCAATATCATTTTATTTCTTTAATGAATTCATATACTCATCTTTTATCCCCTCCATGAGGTTATTGGTTTAAGGAATTTCGAAGTTTCCTACTTTGATTGATCTATCGATTTTATTTGTTTAACTAATTTTCTTGGTTCAATATTTAATAATTCTTCTAAATCTCTTTTTGTTATATACTTATTATTCTGTTCATCTTCTAAAAGATTTTATAATTGTAAGAGTATTTCTTCAATTCGCTTAATATTTTTATCCTCATTAATTTCTTTTCCTTTATTTATATTATTAAGTGTTTTTTATATTATTTATTTCACTTATTCCATTTTGTATTCTATCACATGTATAATTTTTTATTCTATTTGTATTTTGTATTGATATTATTATATTTTTATTAATTTCTTTCATCATTTTAATCAATTCCTTACTCATTACTTCTATTTCTTCTGTTATTCCCATTTTTTGTATATTTTATTTATCTTTTTTTTATTATTTGTCTTATTAGTGGCACGGTGCTCGTGAAGCACCACAGACTCCACCTAATATGATATAGGCAGGATGTTGATTTTGGGATGCTACCCAAATTAGTTTATTAGAATTACGGTTTTTTATTTTGTTTAAAATTGAATTTGCTTTTTAGGCATGATTAGAGATGTCAAAATGGGTCGATCTATTACCCAATAAAATAGGCGGGCTATGCCAAAAAAAATATGCAAAAATGAAATATGATTCAACTAGCCTGATTCGACACAAACTGGCCCACAAGTCTGATGTTTAATTTTAAATTATGGTATTATTATGTAATTTATATGATATATACATATTTTGTTCTTATTTTTTTAATGTAAATTGATATTTTAATCATAAAAATATTTTTTAAATGTTTGATGGGATTTAAATTATGCAAAAGAAAAAAATTGAAACATAAGAATAATTTTTTTAAAAAAATGTTGATAACTAAATAAAAACAAAAAAAAAAGTGTGGTGAGGGCTAGCGAGTCAGCTCGACCTAACCCGCAGCCCGCATAGAGCCAGACTAGACCAATAAATTACCAACTCGCAATGTTCCTGGCTTGACTTGTTTTGACAACCCTAAGCATGACTCAAGTCATTAGAGATCTCTAGATCTGGACTCCTTAGTATTGTCCAAGTATTATTAATTTTAGCCATAAAGCTCATTGGCTTTATGGCTTTAATTGATTTTTAAAAAAAAATTAAACACAAAATTAATTTATTAATAGGAATTAATCATTTTATAAAAGGAATGTTGGCTAAAATAGGAAATTGGACGAATATGTTAGAATTCTCTCATAATCATAATTAATTTTTATTTAGTAAAACACTTTACTATATCAGGCACGTAATACCTTGATATTAAATCAAATATATATTATTTTTAAATGGCAAGCCTAAGGTACGTACTATGCAGTAACCGAAATTATAATTCTCATCTCTTATATTTTTTTACTATTTTATTATGTTGTTTAGAATATGCCTGCAAGTTTGCTCGATGATATTGCATCATTTTAAGGGATTCAAACGTAGCATAATGGACATGCAAACTCATTTGCAATCAAAGGAGGCTAAAACGAGTTAAAATTTGGTAGTGATTGGATTAGTTGTTGGAGGAAATTCTACAGGACAATAATTTTAAAAAAAGATATAGATGTAATTGTGTATTAGCTAAGTAACAACAATCATAAAAAGAATAAATTATAATGTAAATTGAAATATTAGTATTTAGCAGTTGATTATTTAGTATTTAGCTTTCAATATGTGTATGAATTTATATTTAAAAACTAAATTACTCATTCAATTCTTATTTTACTTTCTTACATATATATTGATCTATAATATTTAAGTATTTTTATATTTATATCGCCCAAGTTAGAAACCTTTATATGAAAACATAATAAAATCTGCATCTATAAATGTAGAAACTTTAGAAAAGAACATAATAAAATATAATATAATATAATTTATCTAAATAACTATAAATTAATCTCATAAAAAATATAGATAAATTAATTATATATTTTTAAATAGATATTTTTATTTTAATAATTTCATTTTTTATGATATTTAAATATCTTATGGTTGCACGAGAGTTAAAACTTTTACATGAAGACCTAATTAAATTAATTATATTTAATCATTACAAAAATAAGTTAATTAGTTATATCTTTAAAATATTTGTTCATGTGTATAGGTGAAAATAGGTTAGGTCAGGTCTGACCTAACCTTTTTAAAAGTATGATTTGATTTGAAAGTCTATTTAAAAGCCTACTTTGCAACGAGACTTTTAAATAGGCTAACATGTCTACCTTTAAATAAGTCAATATGTCTTTATATAGGTTAACAAACTTACTTTTAAATAAGTTAATATGTCTTTACATTGGTTAATAGACATAAGTTTTGAAATAGGTCAACAAGTCTACTTAAAGTTAATAGACCTTTGTTATAACTTAAAACTCACATTCTAATTTTATAGATGTTCACTACTTTCTTACTCTAATCTTTGGTCGATATGGGACTTGGAGATATACCAAGTTACAAATTTATTAGAGGCATATATCTCCAAGTCCCACATTGACTAAAGATCAGAGTAAGAAAGTAGTGATCATCTATAAAAGTAAGGGGTGAATATTAACTTATTATTTTTATTCTAATAAATATATTACATTAAATATATTAATAAATATGTTATTTATATTCTAACTTATTAACTTAGATTTTAGTTACTAACTTTTATTAAAATTTAATTAAAAATATATATTAATATATTATAATAAATTAATAATAATTATTATTATTATAATATATTACATATAGTTAAATAGGTCATGCCAGTATGCCAGACTTAAAAAGTCTATTAGATGGTCTGAGACTTAACATTTTTAGTTAAATAGACTTTTAAAAAAACTTTAGTCTAACTTGTTTAGTAAACAGGTCAGACTAAACCTCAGGCAGGTGATAACTCCATAAAATATAGTTATTGGTGCCTTATTTCTGTACTAGAATGAATGCTTAGTCCTTGTTTATGAAGCATATTTGAAAGGTTTATTGGTTATATTTGTCATATTCTGATTCTGATGCTTTCCGATATGTTATTGAGCAAATTGTGCGTAATTGTTATTGATTAAGTAGATTTATATATGTTAATGATTTGGTGTTTTCTCTATGTTAAGAAGGGCTCCAAACAAAGTTAAATATGGAGCATTTGAGCTAAAAGGTCAAGAGGAAGCTAAATCTGCATTTCAGCAGTCAACGCCGCGGCGCAAGGTTGTGAACGTCGCGGCGCAAAGAGGCATCTCAGTCATTCCATACTTGAACCCGAGAGTTCAGCATAGCGGCCTAGAAGATGGGTGCGCCGCGACGCAATGTAACCGACCCTATGGGCGCCGCGGCGAAAGTGTTGGTGTATGCCCTAGAGGCTAATATATTTTCTGTATTTACATACATTCTATTATGCTATTTTATATATGAGGCATTTCATTTATTGTGTTCTTTTTTTATAAACATAATAAAGTCCTTAAAATAGTAAGTTTGATGCCATATGACATCAAGTGGATGACTTGATCGTGAGATCCTTTTGGTTACAACACTATTCTAAAATGTCCCTAGTCAAGTATTACTGTTAATCAGGACAACAATAACACATTGAGACTAGTATGTGTAGAGACTGATGACCACATCTCACGGGTCATGGATATGAGATATCAAGTCTTCACATGGGTACATATTAGAGTAATGATGTACTGGACTGACCCACCATGAGAACGCTACATGAATCGTTACGTGAGTGTCATAAGCGATTCTCATAGTGACAATGGTGTTTGTGATCCTTTGACCTGAAATCACTACGATTCCTACATGAGGAGTTATGTGTTTTAATGCCATCAAACGTCATCTGTAACAAGGTGATTATAAAGTTGGTTATTGGACATACCGTAAATCATGCAGAGAGATGTGAGTGACCTAGATGGAATTTGTCACTCCTACATAACAGGAGCGATATCTTCGGGCCCTCTGATTGAGTGAGACTGCGAAATGCATGGCCATGCTCAAATGAGTCAATACGAGATATTGATCTCATTTGTTGTTACAAAGTCTACTCGAGTATCAGGAAACGAATGATTGGACTATACAAAGGTGACGCATTCCATGCCTTGTGTTCAATCTAGATATCTTGACAAAGGGACTAAACGACACGGAAACATTGGTCACGAAAAGGTTATGTCAAATCACTGACATTCTTATTACTTGGGTAGCAAATGATGTGTTGCTAGATACCGCTCACATCGCTTGTAATATTAAAATGGATTTTAATATTACGCCAACGTAATAAGAACCCGTAGGGTCACACACATAGAGCAGACTAAAATTGGAGCAATGAATCCAAGTTGGACTCGGATTCAAATATGGGCCAGACTCATAACAGATGGGTCTAGAGTTGCACAGCTTACCTTGCTGCTGCTCACACTCACTTAAGGCAGTCACTATTATAAATAGTACTGCTAAGGGGGCTGCTAATAGATATAATTCTGAACTCTAGCCGCACCTACAGAATAGTGAGTGAGTGAGAGCGACAGGTTTCTTCTCTTCTCTTCGCAGCTAGCACTATGTGAGAGATGTGAGGCTCCTCTTTGCGGACGTTGGACGTTCGTGAGTCTGTTTGTGTGGATACCACAGAGACATCGTTTCTATTACGGTGTTAGTGATTCACGCTTCAAGAGGTAAATCCTTTAAAAACTCGGATTATGGCTTTTTCGCATGGATCCTCGGTGGGAATCCCTGTTTTTCGCTGCGTGTTGTATCCGCAAAAAATTCCCAACAGAAAGATAGTGCGCACCGCGGCATGGTGCAGCAAGCTGAGCTTATAAATAGGATTTTTCACGTTTTTCTCTAGGTTTTGGCCATTTGAGCCATTTTCATTTTAGGTTTTCTTAGTTTTTCTTAGTTTTAGGTTAGAAAGCTTTAACTAGATCTCCATTGATGGTGGATTGGAGGCTAGGAACAAGGATGAAGGAGGATTCAAGCTTCAGAGACAAATCAATGAGCTTCCTCTTGGCCTTTTCCCTTTCTCTATTCTCTTCCTTATCTTCCTTGGATATGAGTTTACTTGTATTTTCATGTTCATTGTATAGCTGAGTTGTATTTAGGGATATTTTGGATCCTTTTCTATATATATTAATGATGTGTTATTCTCTGAGTTTGTGTGGATGTTTGGTTATTGTTCAATCATAATCTATTCTTAATGCTTGCTGTTGGTTGTCCATCAATTGCATGATCCTAATATTGCAAATGAACTAGACATAGGGATTTGTTAATATGGATATGATATGATTGATGCATGTTCAATGAGTTCAATTGGCTTGGATGAGTTGATTCACTAACTGGATAGAAGTATACCTTTTAGCCATGCATAGTATGTAATTGAGAATAGATCGTTCATGAGTGGATTTTGGCTCTAACTAACGAGTTAGGTAAATGAAACTATGGTTAGATGACCTAGACATAGGCTTTTAGCTAATGAAGATTCTCAAGCTAACCTAATCAATGCATTCATGTTAATGAAGAGGATTGCATGTTGTTTGTAGATGTAGGAGGTGAAGAAGGATTCCCTGAATTCTAACTGTTTATCTTTATTGCTTTTATATAGTAGATTTAGTTTAGTTTATTACTTTCTTATTTTTATGTCCTTGAATAGAATTGATTAAGCTATTGGTTGGTACTTAGCTTTATAAACATTTATCCTCGTGGGAACGAACTTTTACTCTGTATCTGTATTACTGATAGCTACATAGAATGCAGTTATTTGTGCCCTATCCTTGTGCTAGAATGAATGCTAAGTCCTTGTTTAAAATGCATATTTGGAAGGTTTTATGCTTATATTTGATATATTCTGAATCTAAGCCTTTCTGATGTGTTATTATGCAAAACTGAGCTTTAATTATCATGGATTAAGTAGATTTATATATGTTATTGATTTGGTGTTTTCTCTATGATAGGAGGGGCTCCAAACAAGGTTAAATATGGAGCAATTGAGCTTAAAGAGGAAAAGGAAGCCAAATTGGCATTCCAGCAAGCAACGCCGCGGCGCAAGGCAGAGCACGCCGCGGCCCTGAGAGGGTTTTCAGCCTGGTCATACTTGGACCTGGGGCAAGAGCACCGCGACCTAGTGAAGTGGGCGCCGCGACGTAGTTAGACCGACCCATTTAGCGCCGCGGCGTGAGTATGTGTGCGCCGCGGCGTGGAGGCGGCTGCTGAACTTATAAATAAGATTTTACATGTTTTTCTCAGATTCTCTCTTAGTTTTTCAGGGTTCTAGCCATTTGGCTATTTCCATTTTTAGGTTTTGTTAGTTTTCTTAGTTTTAGGTTAGATAGCTTGGCTAGATCTTCATTGCTGGTGGATTGGAATCAAGGATCAAAGGATTGAAGGAGGATTCAAGCTTCAAAGACAAATCAATGAGCTTCTTTCTCTCTTTTCCCTTTCTCTCTTCTCTTCCTTATCTTTTGTATAGCTAAGCTTTGTTTAGGAATACTTTGAATCCTTTTTTATATATTAATGATCTGTTTTTCTCTGAGTTTGTGTGGATGTTTGTTTATGGTTCAATCATTATCTGTGTTTAATGCTTGTTCTTGGTTGGCCTCAATTGCATGATCCTAATATTGGCAAATGAACTAGACATAGGGATTTGTTGATATGGATGTAGTGTGATTGATACATGTTCGGTGAGTTCAATTGGCTTGGATGAGTTGATTCGTTAATAGGATAGAAATATACCTATTAACCATGTATAATGTGTGATTGAGAATAGATCGTTCATGAGTGGAAGTTGCACTGGCTCTCAAGGAAACTTAGTGAGTTAGGCAATTGAAATCAGGGTTGATTGACCTAGACATAGGCTTTTGACTAATGAAGATTCTCAAGCTAACCTAATCAATGCATTTGTGTTTATGACGAAAATTACATGTTGTTGATAGATGTAGGGGGTGAAGGAAGATTTCCTGAAACCTAACCGCTTTTAGGTTTATTACTTTTATAGATTAGTTTAGTTTAGATTATTATTTTCTATTTTTATGTCCTTGTCTAGAATTGATTAAGCTATTGGTTGGTACTTAACTTTATAATCGAATATCCTCGTGGGAACGAACTTTTACTCTGTATCTGTATTACTTGTGCGATCCGTGCACTTGCGGTTAGCAAATGGGTAACAAGTTTTGACCCTAACAATTACTTGAGCGATCCGTGCACTTGTGGTTAGCAAATGAGCAACATGTTTTGACCTTGTCAAGTTTTTGACGCTGTTGCCGGGGATAAGGCTTTCTATATTGCTAATATTGACAATGAGTTTGGTTAGTTATAATTCAAGCTGTATATAATCTATGTTAATTTCAGTCTCTATGTCAAGTTCTTGAGGACTAATCATCCTCAGCAATTCAATTTTGGTGACAAAGTCCTGCTGGGACTATAACTCAGGCCCTTCATGGGAAGGAACCTTATGTTTATGTTTATTTCGTGTCTTTACTTTGTGCATAAATAGGTAGTATGTTAATATGTTTATGTTAAATATGTTAGCATATTAGTATGTTGTGTTTTGTTAGTTGTGTTACATGTTTTATTACTTTTATGTTTAATGTTAACATGTATTGGTAGTTTAAGTATGCAGTGGTCTTAGTCATCATATTTTCATGATTATATCTTGTTTTGATTATCATTGATGCGCTTTTGACAAGATTTTCAATTTTCACATTATGCAAATGATGTTATGCATGCTTGAATTAAGAAAGTTGAATCTATTTAAATACATGATATGTTGCAAGAATATTGGTGTTGTTTTGATTGTTCCATGGTGTGAAAGGTTGCTATTTGCCCCCTTTTCAGTGAAACCTTATGTGATCTTGAAGCATGTGAAACAATTTAGTTGCTTTTGATGCATGATTTACATATCACTTAGATGCAAGTGTAACTTTGAAATTGATAAGAGTACATGTTTTGAGAATGCTTATGGATGTACATGTAGATTTTTGATTATCTTAGAAATTGTTTTTGAACTTTCTTGAGGCGAGATCCTAGGTTATGCATGATTGAGGAGATGATTAGGCCATTGTTTGGATCGATTGAGCCTTAAAAGCTTACCCTGATATGATGATATCCCTAGGTCCTATTTTGAAGCCTTATACTGTTTGACCTTATTTGTTTTTCATAACCATTGTGTTCGTTAACCTGTTACCCATTCTAATGCATGTGAAAGCATGTCATTTACTTTCTACCCTTATTGTTTGTTAAGTACATGGTATGCTATTTCTTGCGATGAGTCTGATGATTAGGGGTGTTAATGAATATTCAATTCAAAATGAGCCTGAAGGAACTAAATACAAAGAAAAGAAAAAGCAATACTTTTCAAAATAAAGAAAATCGAAAGAAAGAGAAAGAAAAGAAAAGAAAATAATGAAAAAGAAAAGCAAAGCATAAGTAAAGTAAAGTGTGAAAAGCAAAGAAAATGGTTCTGGCAAGTTTTCTGCATTCACTATTAGATACCCTACTAATATCAAGTTAGTGGCTCATATCTTGAAATATCATGTATATGTTTCTCAATGTTTATATTATATCTTTTTCCTTTATTTCTTTCGCCCATACCATTGGCCTAACATTATAAGCTGATAAAGTCTCTTTTGATCCTCAATCTTGTGTGATTTACATTAGTGGAGAGAGAGTTGATTTACAATCTTGTGGATTCTTTGAATCATATGTATGTATGCTTATAAACTTATCTGAATATGTATGATTTGATTAGGAGAAGTTTATCTTGCATGTTTGTGAAAAATGTGAATTGCATGAAGAGTTGTTTGGATTGATAGCATGTGAAGGATTATGTTTGTGTGGAACTGTTTATGGGGCATTTGCACTTTTTGAGGATTGATGCAGTCATGACACACTAATTGTGGTTTAAAAGAAAGAAAGAAGATTGAAATGATATTTGCTGAATGAAAGTTGATTTGAATGTTTAAGTGAATTACTTAGTTCTATTTTGTTTTGCTTGAGGACTAGCAAAATGTAGGTTTGGGGGTGTGATAACTTCATAAAATGTAGTTATTTGTGCCCTGTCTCTGTGCTAGAATGAATGCTTAGTCCTTGTTTATGAAGCATATTTGGAAGGTTTATTGGTTATATTTGTCATATTCTGATTCTGAAGCTTTCCGATATGTTATTGAGCAAATTGTGCATAATTGTTATTGATTAAGTAAATTTATATATGTTACTGATTTGGTGTTTTCTCTATGTTAGGAAAGGCTCCAAATAAGGTTAAATATGGATCATTTAAGCTAAAAGATCAAGAGGAAGCCAAATCTGTATTTCAACAGTCAACGTCAGACGCAAGGTTGTGAATGCCGTGGCGCAAAGAGGCATCTCAGCCATTCCATACTAGAACCCGAGAGTTCAGCGACGCGGCCCAGAAGATGGGTGCACTGCGATGCAATGTAACCGGCCCTATGGGCGCCACAGCGGAAGATAGTGCGCGTCGCGACGTGGTGCGGCAAGCTGAGCCTATAAATAGGATTTTTCATGTTTTTCTCTAGGTCTTGGCCATTTGAGCCATTTCCATTTTAGGTTTTCTTAATTTTTCTTAGTTTTAGGTTAGAAAGTTTTGGCTAAATCTCCATTGATGGTGGATTGGAGGCTAAGAACAAGGATGAAAGAGGATTCAAGCTTCATAGACAAATCAATGAGCTTCCTCTTGACCTTTTCCATTTCTCTCTTCTCTTCCTTATCTTCCTTGGATATGAGTTTACTTATATTTTCATGTTCATTGTATAGCTGAGCTGTATTTAGGGATATTTTGGATCCTTTTCTATATATATTAATGATGTGTTATTCTTTGAGTTTGTGTGAATGTTTGGTTATTATTCAATCATAATCTATGCTTAATGCTTGCTGTTGGTTAGCCATCAATTGCATGATCCTAATATTGCAAATGAACTAGACATAGGGATTTGTTAATATAGATATGGTATGATTGATGCATGTTCAATGAGTTCAATTGGCTTGGATGAGTTGATTCGCTAACTGGATAGAAGTATACCTTTTAGCCATGCATAGTGTGTGATTGAGAATAGATCGTTCATGAGTGGATTTTGGTTCTAACTAAGGAGTTAGGTAAATGAAACTATGGTTAGATGACTTAGACATAGGCTTTTAGCTAATGAAGATTCTCAAGCTAACCTAATCAATGCATTCATGTTAATGAAGAGGATTGCATGTTGTTTGTAGATGTAGGAGGTGAAGAAGGATTCCCTGAATTCTAACTGTTTATCTTTATTGCTTTTGTAGAGTAGATTTAGTTTAATTTATTACTTTCTTATTTTTATGTCCTTAAATAGAATTGATTAAGCTATTGGTTGGTACTTACCTTTATAAAAATTTATCCTCGTGGAAACGAATTTTTACTCTGTATCTGTATTACTTGAGCGATTCGTGCACTTGCGGTTAGCAAATGGACAACATGTTTTGACCTTGTCAGCAGGCCAGGTCATAGGCCTCTGACGGACACTCTAACCTATTTCTACCCCTATTCATGTGTATATATGTACATTGTTCCATATTATTTAAATACTTTATATTTACATCAGATGGGCCAGGGCAGAAAAACTTTACATGGAAACATATAAGTATCCATATGCATGAGGTGAAAACAATAAATCATAATAAATTTAATTCATATTTGTCTTCTGTTCATTGTCTTATTTAATAATATTTATTATAAAGAGTTAATTTTTATAAATTATAAAGAGTTGTTAAAAAAGAGTAATTTTTTATTATTTTTTATTTCATAATAATGTTTGTAACCTTGGCTTCTTTTAATAAAGGATTTTTTTGGTTAAATTTTCATTTAAAAATTTTTTCCATTCCTCACATGGGTTCAAATGATTTCATAGAAAGGTTAAATAATCTATAGAAATGAACAATATATGAAGATGTTGATGCATATGCAGTAAAACTTATTTTTATATTTTGATAAATGTTTTCATAGCAACAATTAATGCATGGTTGGTAACAACTATATTTTATTTCAAGAACATTTTTTTTTATAAAAGTTGTTTTGGGTAAATTATAGAATATTTGGGATAAATGGGAAAAATTAATTGTAATCATAGATTATTTATCTTATACTAAAAATACTTTTTTTTAAAAATGAAAAGATATTTTTAAGTATTATAATTATAATCAATTCTAATTATTTGTAATTGTGAGATTTTTACCAAATTCATCCTAAAATATCAAATATTATATAACCTAAACAAATCATTTTATACCCTTTTTAGTAATTGACTATATAAAAGTGATTTTTGTTTTTACACAATCAAAATAAGACATATTATCTTAAAATCACTTATATTTAATATATCCGAACATTAATTTAATTTTATCATTATCATTTTTTAAATTAATTATATATAATCAATTATTGAATAAGTTTTTTTTTTTCGCTTGTAATCTAACATACCCTTATTCCTATGGTTGCTCTCAAATTTTGTCAAACTACTTAAGGTCAAATATGTATAAATTCATTAGATGCTAAATGAATGTCTTTTTTATTTTTCACTGGAATATATAACTTTATTTTTTCGATGGTGGAAAATGATTAAAGTATTTTATCTTTGGATAATCTATAGAAAATATTATATCATTTTATAAGTATTTTTATTTATTTCTATCACTTTATTAAAAAATACTTATACTATATATGTTTTTTATCTGTATACTATATATGTTTCACAAATAAATAAAAAACAAGGATAATATGATATGACTTGAATGTGGATTTTGGGATGTTGTCCATATTAGTTTAGATAATTAAAATATGTTTTATTTTGTTTAAAATCTAAAAGCATTTACTTTTTATGCATGACTCGGGCTATTAGAGATATCTAAATTTGAACTCTTTAGCATTATCAACAAAAATAATTACTGTATTGGATGCATTATTTAATTATTTGAAAATAAATTCACCGAGCAACGCACAAGATATAAATCTAGTTGTAAGTTAATTTTTGGGAGCAATTTTTATTCCAATGCCATTTATGAGTGCATTAAACGGTTCTTGAAATGTTATATCTGCTACAAATTTTTTTAAAAAATGTACTAATATTTTTAACCCGTGCAATGCACGAGATAAAAGAAGATTTATTTAATATATTAATTGTTAAACTGAATTTTCAAATTTATCACTTTGTAAATAGTTTGCAATTTGATATAAAATGAACATTATGAATGATAATTATAACAAATTATTGTTTAATGCGATTTTAAAAAACCTAATTTAAGATCAACTTATACTATTTCATAACAGCTGTATTAAAAATAACAATAAAGTCTACAAATAAAAATAAGTATAAATAAAAATAATAAAATAAATTTAAAATTAAAATTGATAACATAATTAAAGTAAATCAACAAAACCTAATGTTTATGTTTGACCCTGCAGTAAAAAAATAAAAATAGTAAGAATTATATAAGTAAAAGAAAATAATTAATGAAAACACATAAGATACTAAAATCTTACCATATTATATAAGATGTGATTTTAAAATGTAGATGGAAAATGGAAAATTATTAATGTAGTGTACTCTGTAATAATAATAAATAACATTGTTAAAAATTAATAAATATTAAATACAAAATAAGTTGACATTAAATAGAAAAGAAAATACTCAAATTATAAAAGTATTACCTCAGAGTTAAATCTTTTGAATTACCTCTTGATAAACAACATTTTTTGTTGTATTACATGGATTGTCATTTTCATTCAAAATCAAAATTTTCAAATTATTTTTAAATTTTTACTATTGAAACGGCAACATAAAGTTGTCCATTGATAAAAACACTTAGGTAAAAACAATTCAATATAAAAAAGTGATTACCCTTAACTCTTATTAATTGTCATAGCAAAACAAAGGGCGATTGAAAAATATCTTTTTTAAAATTTTAGAGGCATGCTTACCTCTATTGGGATTATATTCACTCCAAAAATGTATACTTTCTCACTAATATGATTATCAGTAACAATAATTGTACCTATGACATTATTTCTCAATTCTTGAACAATTAACCTTGTTCCATTGTACAATCTTGATGATTGATCAATATTCATAAAGAGCATGATTGGAACTCTTGTTTTCAAAATCAATTTGTGAGTTGGAATTCTAGAACACTTAATTTCGTATAAAAATTCAGCAGTTTACCATTCTGATTTAATAATGACATCTTCATCAGCTATGAATATGAGTCAAAACTCAAATACTCTTTCTCTTCCTTAGGTATTTGAGAAAGAATAAATTCATTTACCATTTCAACTACTTCAAGAGTTGGGCATAATATGGCCCTATCTTAAAAAAAAAAAAAGTTACTCATATTCTCTAATAAATTAAGATAAGTAAAATCAACAATATTGAGCAGAGGTTGAACAGACTGCAAAATGAGAAGGTCTTCTGGAATTTCAATTTATGCTACTCCATTATTATCCAAACCCAAATTTTTATCTCAATATTAATTATCCAATATACAAACTCTTTAAGCATTAAACCGACTTAAGAAGAAGCTCTTGTTTGTTATCTCATGTTCTTATTCAATGTTAGTACTCTACACCGAGACCACAACTTTGATAAGTTTATTGTTGCAAACACAATGTCTTCTATGTTTTCTCTTGGAATGGCTGATAATATTAATTTTATTATGTAATGATTTAAGTTTAAATTATTAATTATAATTATTTATACAAAAATTATTATTTATTTTTCTTTTTAATTATCACTTATTTTCTTCTCTACCGTAATTAAAAAAACATAAAAAAAAGTCAACAAAAATTGACTGATTATTACAAGTTAATTTTGAGAGCAGTCTTTATTCCGATAATATTAATGAGTACATTAAACGCTACCTGAAATGTCATATCTGCTGCAATTTTCTTTTAAAATATATATGATGATATATGATATGATAGCAGAACAAAATTGTTGTACTTTCATCAGAGTATAGAAATTGCACGATTTACATTCTCTATCATATATACATAATGCAGAATTCCGGATTATCATTTGCCTATTCGTTGTTTTGCATCCTACACATCGGGATCTAAATTAAAAAAAGATAGATTATTTTATTTTATGCACATGCCTCCCTAGAACAAAGTGTGTTGATTATCATGAATGATGGCTACTGGAATAACTTGATTTATTATCAGCTGCAGGCTGCAGCAAGGGGAACAAAATTTAGTTTGACTTTTCCTCTGAGATTTCGCTGCCGTGTTACTTAGTTTAGTTCAGATGGCCCCTGCATATACATCGAAACAAACAACTTTCACATTAAATCCTGGTACGGTGTCGGCTCGTCTATTTAATATCCATATCCATATATTTATTTATTTAAACCTGCTTAAGCTTTTCCTTCTGTCGGCGTTGATGGACCTGAGCTTCCTGAATGTACAAACCGTGGGTCGCTCATCACGTCCTGCAAAATTATCTCAACCAGTTATTTATACTTTCCACTGTTGTGACTTAAGCAGCATTGTTTAATTAAGATCCATCATATTCATGGCCATGGAATGGAAGCCTCATAATTCTTATGTTAGGAGCAGCAGTTTTTGTCTTTTTCAGAAAATTAAAAGATGAAACCTGTTGCACGGAAGCTTGACTGTGGTTGGGGGAAGGCGCAGTACTACAAGTGCCTCCTAAAAAGATGGGACTCATCCTTTCTTCGGCAATCTCTCTCAATTTATTGAGCTCTGGCAATACTACTTTCCTAAGGTCTGGCCGATCTTTTCGCCTGAGTTCTGCACACTTGACTGCCATCTTTGCAAGGCACAAGGCTTCTTCAAGTGGCCACTCAGTCACAGATGGGTCCAGCATTTCCGCAAATGTGCCCTTCTCAATAGACTGTTCAACATGGTGAGCCAATCCCATTGGAGGCCTGCCTGTTAACAGTTGAAGAAACATGATCCCTAGAGAATAAACATCAGACTTGACGCCAAGCATTCCTGTTTGCTGATACTCTGGATCAATATAACAGAAAGTTCCAGCTGCTGATGTCATGAGGCATTGTGTTACATTTTCAGCCACGGCAGGGACAAGCCTTGCCAATCCAACATCGCTAATCTTACATACATAATTCTGGTCTAGCAAAATGTTGCCTGGTTTCAGATCACGGTGCACTAAAGGTTCAGGCTTGGTCTGATGGAGGAAGAGTAGGCCGGTGGCTATCTCTGCAGCAATTCGGAACCTGAGCTGCCAAGGCAAAACACCGCCGTTCTTTTTTCGAAAGAGACAATCTTCTAAGCTTCCATTAGCCATATATTCATAAATCAGTATGCCATACTCCGGACAGGCTCCTAGAAGAAGCACCATGTTGGGATGGCGTATGCAGCTGAGTATGTCAATCTGCATAGGGATAAGAAATTTCACTTCCACATGTTAGAAAGAATATTTTGTACACAATATCCAGGCATTAATCAGACAAAAATTATCCAAGTACTAGCCCCATGTTCCCTATTGGAATTGTAAACAAGAAAAACGGAAAGAGACCTATTCTATCCCTCTACATTTTTTGTACTCCTAATTCTTAAGCAGATGGTGGTGGTTGCAAGCAGTAGAGAACAATGCTGCACAACACATGCAAGGCTCTCATCGTGGTTACCCTATCTTCATAACATTTTTAAAAACATTAACATGGGTTGATAAGACTCTACTCAATCCATATCTATATATCTGAAACGAATTAATGATTCCAAGGTTCATTCGTTCAGTTTTGCTTTTACGCTTTTAGGTTTACCTTGTTCCAAAACTGCCTCTCTGTCTTTGGAAGTAGATTAGTTATTTTTTTTAATGGTGTCATAAAAAGACAAGCCACGCTGTGATGGAAACATGCCATGCAGTCAAATACAAAAGTGGTTTATAATTACTTATGTCCACTGGTTGATCACCTCTTGCTGAAACTGTGACTTCCCTTGAGCAGCATCTGGACGTAGAACCTTGACAGCCACCGGAGTGTGATCAAGGTAACATTTATAAACAGGGCCATAACCTCCTTCCCCGATTTTCTGAGATTCAGAAAAGAAGTTCGTGGCTGCTTCAATCTCCTCAATTGTGTATCTCCTATATCTTACATCAGTTTGAGCTAGATTATCCAATAACTTTCTCATTTCCTCTGCTTCTTTAAGAGCTTTGCCTTCAACACTTTCTCTTCTATGTGATTCCACCTCTGCAATTTTCTTAGCTGCTTCTGCTGTTTTCATGGCTTCCTTACTTCTTGCTTTCTCTTTCTCTGCAATTGCCAGCGCAGCTTCCTGGGCCAACCGTGCCTCTTCTAATTTGTTTTCTTCCTCAATTCTCCAGTGGTTCAGCTCCATTAACTGTAACAAACAAAAGAGTATTACCAGTTGACATCGCAATAACACAAAAAAAAAAAAAACTATTTTTCTGATTTTACCTTCTGTTGTGCTGTAAGTGCTTCTCTGCAGGCTGTACTGTACATTTCCATCGTTTGCTTTAACTCAAGCTTCAACCTCCTCATATCAGCTTCAGCTTCATCCTAAAAGTTTTAGCAAAAGGAAGTGGATACTTTTAATGGCCAGGAATCTTTGGTTCTGCTTGGGCTCACAAATATGATTTAAATATTTCTTGAAGATATGGTCTATACGTGCTCGAAAGACTACTGGTTATGCAAAAGATTGTGGACTAAATGTGAATAGCATAACTGCGTGTATCCACTGCTTCTCACTACTAGCCACTGGATGGCTCCTCGGATTAATTGATAGAAGATATTTATAGAAATGAAGTGATATATTCTGATATAGCTATCTAAGTACATTTAATTTTCGTGAGATTCTTGATATTTAATCAATTGAAGTCCCAGATAAATATATAAAAAAAATAAAATGTGCTCACCATGTTCTGAGATGAATATGAAAATGATGTACTACTGCTTTCCTGTGAAAATGACATATCTGGTGAAATAGGGTCAGTGAACTTGAGTCCCAATTGGGCTGATCCAAAGCTGCGATCTGAACTGGTAGAAATTCGTGAAGCTCGGCCCGAGTCAATGTAGTCATAAACAGAGGATGAACGTCCACTGCTTGGCCTTTCAGAGCTTAAAAATGATATGTCTGTATCTGATTCTGCCAAGTCCACGAATGACATTCCACTCAAGTCTGTTCCTCTTTCAAATGGTGACCTGCTTCAACCATGGAAACGATGTTATTCTGGGTCTGGCTCATATAAAGGTTAATAGCACCATTCTGAAAGTACACTTCCCCCCTGCCCCAAACAAAAGGGATATATATGATCTTATACTAAGTTTCACAATTTCACTTTAAAGTACCAAGTCAAATAAAAAATTTAAGCCCTCGACTCTGAAAAGATGATAATCATGATATGCATAAATTGCTGATTAGTTTGCTTTGAATGGCTTTATATAAAAGACTTACCTGATGGATTCATCCTGCCAGCTGTGAGGTTTGATTGATGTCCTGTCTGCAGCATATATGTGATCAAAACATGATTAAAACTGCAATAGCATAATTCCGAACAATCTATATTTCTCAGAAACAAACCTCGCAAATTCATACGTCTAGAGGGTATCTCGGGTTGATTTCCACTCTGGTTATTTAGATTATGTATATGGCTCAGCAGTGGGGAGGTATGTGGGGCTGGACGAGAAGCATTCCGAACTGAGGAGATTTTCCCCTTAGAAATGACATACACACTACAGAAATCCGGCACCCCCTTTGATATGCTGCTTGGTGTACTTGATGATTTAAATCTGCACAAGAAAAAGCCACTGAAGTTAAAGAAAGGTGCATAATCTGCACTTACCAAACTAGAGAGTCTTTTGGGATTTTATCCATGTATTATTACTGTACAATATATCTAATTCAGGAAGTCGGTTTCAATTTTAATTTCTGTGAAAGTTCTTTCTTGGCTAGAAAACTCTTGTTCTCTTCGTAAAGGTAATAATTTCCTTAAGATTCTAATAATAGCAGATTGAATATTTTCTTGTACAGCTTTGTCAGGAACTTGTTTCCTTTAAATGAATTGCAATTATATGTTTAAGCGTTTCATTTCCTATGTGCTTAGTTAAGATACTTTTTATTAAGTTAGAACCTTTTGCATCTTTCTTCTCCTCTTGTTGGCCTCTGTTTTCCACTATGGCATCCGCCAAAGGATTTTTTTTCTGCAAATATAATGCTTGTTCCTGTCCGCTAATATCAGAATTACTCTCCTATAAAATAGTTATGAATGCAATCTTAATTGCTAGTTCTGGTTAACTTGGAGAGAGAGGACCTTACCTAATAAATCCATGCCTTGATGTTGCACCAACCACCAAGTTCTCAATTGCAGCGTAAGAGACATATTCTGTTATTGCTTTCACAACATCAGTGTCTTCTAGTAGGATATCAAGGCATCGTATCTAATAAAATATTTAACAGCAGTAAGCAATGTGGAAAACTGTACACGATGTTCTCTACAATCTGAATAAAAGAGGATGTTATTTGATAATGGTCATAAAATATCATTGTTGTATTTGCTGTGTGATATGGCTAGGTACTGAACAAAATAAATGTAAATAAACCAAGGGGGAAATATAGCTGTCAAACCTACATCTTTGCGTGTACAATAGCAATGGAAGGTTTGAAACAGATCCTTGGTAGTGTTATCAAGTTGGTGTCTCTGTGGAGATGCAGCTGAACTATTGATGTTACAGACTATGGCCTCGCTACCTCCTACAGCATTTGAAAAAGATTAGTAGAGTTTTGTGCTGACTGCTGAGATATAGTTAGATGCACCAGTTTCTGTAAGAATCTTAGTCTGATGGAGGTCGAGTTTAATTATGCATCATGATCAAGCAAGCCCAATCAAATACAATGCACCCAAATAACTTGGTGCAATAATGTTCACGTGTAGTTTCTGTGAGCCGAAACATTGACTTGCTCACACTAGTTAATTTGATTTTGAACTAAACTTCGGGGAAACCTATTTTTAATTTACGAGCTAGAAAGCATCAGGCCTTTAGTTTGGTAATAATAATAAATAAATACAAGGACTTACTGGAAACAGGTGAGGTTGTCCCGTGCAAAACGTGGATTAGAATAACAGTTTGGCCTCTGGTAAGAAGACTATCAGCAGCCCATTTAAGAGCATATTGGCTTCCTTTTTCCTTATCTACAGCCACTGCCACCAATCCATTTCCTCCTCCTCCCTTTCTAATCCCTGATGCCTTTGGATTTGGAAGCCACATTTGCTCTTCTTGGCAGCCAACACAGCTATCATATCATCACCCAGAATACAGAAAATTGAAAATTACTCTTGATCTGCATTCTTATTCTTGTGCACAAGCACAATGAACATCCGATTACGTAACAAAACTGTTATTCAAAATAGTTCTTAACTGAATGTTGAAAACGATTTATAGAAAACTATCCCTAATTTATGGGCAATCAACCAAAATTTTCTTTTATTGTCTTATTAATTAAAGGGCAACAAAAAAGGAAACGAACAGCGGAAAAGAAATAGGTGCCAATAATAGGGCATTTGTACTACCTTCCCTAATGGGTCAACCGCCAATGAAAGATTACCGATTCAGATTTCACCACTACGTTTATATTTAGAGTAAGATACCATGCACAAATATGAACTGCTTTCTTAAAATTAATATGGAGTAACGTTTTCTTGTTGAATATTAATAATGTTTTCATAAAAAAAAAAAGAGCACGTTTAATTGTAGCCATTTAGCTTCCTTTTTTTTCAGTTATCCTTTTCATTGTTTTTATTTGTCTACTATTACTTCTCATTAACTATTTTTTTATTTTCTTAAAATATTTTTTATTAAATAGTTCAATCAAACTAATGGTTTATTACCTTTTTCATCAAGAATTGGAATTTTTAAAAATTAATTTCAATAATTCTAAATATAGTATAACCAGTTTTGATACCACTTGCTAAGCGGTCAAAAGGAATCCAAAAATTAGAGAAATCTCTATTAATGGACTAAGTGAAAAATCAGAATAGTTGATCTAACATCATATCTTGTCCAAAAATATTAAAACAATACGTATATAAGTATTCTCATTTATATGATCCTCACTTAACCTTATTCCTTAACAATCTAAGATTTCATTGTTCACACTTGAATTTTCAACACCTTAGCTAGAAGGAGGATGAAAGAAAAGGTGGAGAAGATAGAGTAGGAAACATTTTACCAATTTTCTATAGACAACGCTAGATATTCAAGCTTGGGACCTAATTGGATGCCTGCTGTGGTTGGCTTCTCATTGGAGGAAGCCTAGCTCAGCCATGCATGGTGGGGGTGGTATCTGCAAAGCCACTTCATTTCTCAAGTCAATCTATGCAAAAGGTGCTTAGAGAGTATTAAGGCTAAAGATAGAATATAACATACAAAATGATGATAAGGCTACTGTTTATAGGATAAAGAGGCACCTTTGAGGGGGTGTGTTGTGCATCCCCTTCTCATAATTGCAATGATTAAGGTGATATATTTTGTTGTTGGGCTTGTCTATCATGATATGACATGTGCTGGTTTTGTTATAAAGAGGGATATTTTATAATTAGGCCAATGTGAGTTGAGCTGATATTTAAGTGACTATTTTGGGTGACCTAAGTGAGGTAATCATAATCGAATAGATCAGATAAAGTGTGTAAGTCCGAATAAGTTTGATAAGATATATATAAGGTCAAATCACCCGAGGTTAACTTGATTGAACTTAGTGTGTCTAAGGCGGGATAGGTTTGTTTGGTTGTTGGATCAAGCAAGGTCATTTTAATAGTACAATTTATTTTATTTTATTTTTTAAAAAAAAATTAGCTAAATATTTTCTTTAAAATATTTTGGTTATAGCAACTTTTTTAAATGTAAAATAAATTAGTTTAAACATGCATTAGATATTTGTCTACTAATAAAAAAACTCATATATAGTCATATATAAATATTGAATTTAAATAACTTATGTGATGCATGTGGTAAAATAACTAGTATCTTCATTAAATCTGTGTTACTAGAAGCAAAAGTGCATTAATTATATTTTGTTGAGAAAACACATGAGAATTTTATTCCCCTATAAGAATTAATTATATTCATTAAATTGAAAAACCCGTTAGGGAATAGCGGGAGACAATGGCTTATGACTATTTACTAACACCACATAACCCATTAAATCCCCTAACTGTAATATGGGTTACTCTAGCTACTTTAGCGGTTGGGAGAATTAATATGAAGGACCGCTAATAATACAAATTAATGAGACGAGTTAATTAATCATTCAGAAAGATCAATTAACTATTTCAAATGATCTTTACTATTACACAAATAGTTATTAGTCCCTTTACCTTGTACTATTAACAGTCTTGATCATTAATTCTCCCTTAGAGGTTCCTAGTTCCGATCTCATTAAGTTAGGGTGGGTGAGTCGAGATTTATAAGAGAGACATAGACTATGCTCCCATTATATATCTTCTTGGACCAAAAAAAAAGTTTGTGGCATGTGATGATGATTGGTGATTAGTCTGCCCTCATTTATACGAAACTACAGTAAACCCTATCTCCCTCTATGAAAAAATGTCATCCAGTACATTATCATGTTTAAATTTCAAGTCATTGTCATACAACATAATAATCCTGCAAATAAGATAGCTAAGAAATGTTGGCAACAACAAAGTTTTTTTTCCTAGTGAAAGTATTCGACTCAGAAATTCACATGGATCTGCTAGCTGATAGTTCAGTCTTGGTTTCCTTAACTCTTTCTTTCTTTTCCTTTAGCTTCGTCTTTTGTACCCAAAAGAAAATCCAAATGTAACCACCAGTCCATTTGGCAAATTGAGTTTTATGTAGGTAGATTTTACTTGCAGTAGATAAGTTAGGGCCAGTTAACGCCTAAGTGAAGATTAATCCCACAACTTGTAGTCTTACCAAAAAAAAAGAAAGAAAACAAGCAACAAAGAAAATGCAAATGTTTGTAATCTAAGAAAATGCTAATAGCATAATTTTTTTGTCAAGTTTATGTACTAAATGAATTAACATATTTATTGACTTTTGAAAGGATAAGTGGTTAATAGTTCATTAATAACTCTACAAAATGTAGTTATTTGTGCCTTATATTTGTGTTATATTGATTGCATAGTCTTTGCTTTTATGCATGAATGAAAGATTTTAACATGATATTCATCTGATTTTATCTTGATGTCTTCCATTATGATTTTGAGAAAATATTTCCAAATCTTTGATAAATTGAGTACAATTGCATTTGTTATTAAAGTGGTAATTTCTCTATTACAGGACGGGCTTCAATCAAGCATAAATTTGGATAATTTGGACAAGCATTGGACCAGGAAGCTCAAGAGAAAGCCAAGTTTAAAGACCAGCATTCAACGCTGCGGTGTAGGCATGTCAATGTCGCAACGTGATGCATCCCCTGCTTCAGTACACGAGACCCGAGGCTATAGTGCCGCGACGTAAATGGATTCAACGCTAGGACATGGTGACCTAATTTACTAGCGCGCTGCGGCGTAATATGGTTAATGCCGCAGTGTGAAAAACAGAGTTGGGCCTATAAATACTATTGTATCAATTTTTCACGAGAGCTTTTATCTTTTTTAGAACACAACTGCTAGGTTTTGGTATTTGAGACCTAGAGAAAGCTAGGGAAGCTAAGGTTAGAGGTCATCTTCTATATGGAGGATGATTCAAGCATAGGAGATCACATCTATTGAGCTTTCTTCCTTTCCTTTCATCTTTCTCTCTTTATTGTATCATGAACATGTTGAATATGCTTGTATTTTCGTGTTTTATGACTAGCTAAGCTGTGTATAGGGTTTTCTTTGGATCTTCCTATGGATATTGAATGATTTTGTAATCCTTTGAGTTTATAGGCGGTTGCTATTATGCACCCGGCCATGTTTGGATGTATAATACACCCTTCATTTTACCTGCACCAGTAAGTTTTTTTTTTTACAAGTTAGCTTTTTTTTTTAAATTGTTTTTTTTGTGTTTTTTTTCAGGCCACCATTACCAACAATCAGCTGCCGCCATCGGCCACCGCCGACCAACACTATTCATTTTTTTAAAATTATACAGCTGTGTAAATAATATCAATTAAAATTATATCAATCTTTATATTTTTTCATAAATAACTGTGCATGCTTTGAAAACTTTATAGATTTTCATTAGCAATATTTACACATAATAATATAATTTTCTCTATGTAATTATGTAAGGGGTTTTTAAAAAAAAAATATTTTTTTAACTGATAATGTTATCATATTTTAACTAGTATAAAAAATATTACCAATGTTCAGTTGGTAATATTTACACAAGATAATATTTTTTTTAAAAATAATTTTTTCTTAAACTATAACTGTGTTTGTTGAAAAATCTTATAATTTTTAACTGATAATATTTATACAGTTATACAACCTAAAAAAATTGGAGGTGGTGGTGAATGGTTACTTATCAAGGCGGCTTATGGTGGCTGGCAAGTAAGCGCAGATAGTGGCTCTCGCCAACCAACGACAGTGGTGATGGTAGTATGTAAAAAATATATATATATAACTAAAAAAAAAAAGAAAACCTAAAAAAAATGGAAACCTACTAAACCTGCTTAATTAGTAGGTTTCCTGTAATTGATCTAAGTCATTGATATTTTTTATGATTAAATCAATGACTTAGATCAAGTGGTGTACCATACACCCTCTTTTAGAGGGTGTATATTAGACACCACCGAGTTTATATACATGATTTAATTTTGTTCAATCATATGAATCTTAATGTTTTTGATTATTTGATCAACTTTTAAGTGATTTGTTGAAATCTAATGAACCTAGACATAGGAATTTGGATTTAAGATTATATGTTTGATTGATGCATGTTCGATTTCATTCAATTGGCTTGGGTAAGTTGATTCACTAATGGGATAGAAATATACCTCTTAGCTATGCATAGTGTGTGATTGAGAATAGATCTTAATGAGTGAATTTTGCATCTAACTAAGGAGTTAGGTAAATGAAACTATGAATGATTGACCTAGACATAGGATTTTAGCTAAATCAGATTCTCAAACTAACCTAATCATTTTGTTTATATTGCTCATAAGGATTGCATGTTATCAATTGAAGTATGAGGTGAAGAAGGATTCTCTATTTTCTAATTATCATATTTAACTTAGATTAATTACATTTTAGTCTTTAGAATTATTTTAAACAACCTTTTATAAATTAGTGCTTGGATAGTATTAATTAAACTATGAGTTAATACTTGGCTTTTGAGATTAACATTTTCTTCGTGGGAACGATATATGACTCTTTACTATATTACAAGTGCAACCCGTGCACTTGCGGTAAGCAGAAAAGCGAACAAGTTTTTGGTGCCGTTGCCGAGGAAGTATAGTTTAATTTCTTTATAGCTAATAGTAACAACAAGTTTAGTCAATTCTAGTTCAAGTTTCTTTTTGTACATTTTAATTTAAGTTTTTAAACCATTTTTGTGATATAGGTACTATGATGGCAGGAGATCACAACCATACGAGGCCTTTGAGAGAGTTTGCAACCCCTCAAATGGAGAACTTACAGTCAAGTATAAGACGACCTACCATCATTGCCAACAATTTTGAAATCAAACCAACCATAATCCAAATGATACAAACCTCTATGCAGTTTGACGGTTTGCCAAGCAAAGATCCCAACGCTCACTTATCTAACTTCCTGGAGATTTGTGACACTTTTAAGCACAATGGTGTCTCTGAATATGCTATTCGCTTAAGGTTCTTTCCCTTCTCTCTCAGAGATAGAGCCAAAAGTTGGTTGCAGTCTCTACCTGTGGGATCAATAAGCACTTGGACCGATGTCTGCAATAGATTTCTGAACAAATATTTTCCACCGGCCAAGACAGCTGAAATGGTGAATGACATCACATCATTCACCCAAATTGAATCTGAGTCCTTGTACGAAGCATGAGAGAGGTACAAGGATCTGCTCCGTAGGTGTCCTTATCACGAGATTCTATTGTGGCACCAGGTCCACTCTTTTCATAAAGGTTTACTGCCACACCATCGCCCAATTGTGGATGCTGCTGCTGGAGGCTCTTTACTGAGCAAATCATTTGATGATGTTTTTCAACTACTGGAGGAATTAGTAGCCAACAGCTACCAATGGCCTTCTAAAAGAAACACTCCAAGGAAGGTGGCTGGAGTGTATTATATTGATGCAATGGCAGCATTATCAGCTTAGGTGGCAGCAATAGCAAGTAAACTGGATCGTTTGGGACATAGCCATCACCAAAGCCCATTTGTGTTGTGTGACAAGTGTGGAGACAACCATGCTAGTGATAGGTGCCCTTCCAATTCAGAAAGTGCACAATATGTCTGTAACTATCGCCCACAACAGAACAACCCATACTCAAACTAGTACAACCCAGGATGGATGAACCATCCCAACTTCTCCTGGAGGGACAATCAAGGAGCCTCCTCATCAGCTCCTGGGAATGACAGACTTTACAATCCTCCTGGATTCCCCTCCCAGTCAAGGCAACCTCTGTAAGACAAGAAATCCTCTTTGGAGGACATGTTTATGCAGCTGATGGTAAATACTGATTCCTATATAACAAAGACAAATGCTCAGTTGGCAAAGCATGATGTTATGTTTCAGAGCCAAATTGCTTCAATAAGAGCATTGGAGACATAAGTAAGGCAGTTGGCTAATGCCATCAGTAACAGGCCTCCATGCACCTTCCTAAGTGACACTGTCAATAATTCGAAGGGTGCCTCAAATGAGCATTACAAAGCCATCTCACTGAGGAGTGGCAAGGACATAGAAGGGAACCCAAAGACAAAGCTGCTTGAAGAGGATATTGAAGTTGCCTAAGAAAAGGAGGCAGTGAGCAAGGATGTTAGGCAGAATCAAGAAATTGCCAAGAGGAATGATGAGGATAAGAAAAAAGAGTTCAAACCTTATATACATCATCTACCTTTCCCTAGTTGGCAAGTAAAGAAAAAGCTTGAGCACCAATTTCAGAAACTTTTGGAAGTGTTCAAGAAGGTGCACATCAACATCCCATTTGCAGAAGCTTTGGAGCAAATGCCAAGTTATGTAAAATTCATGAAAGAAATCTTATTAAAGAAGCAAAAACTTGGTGAGTTTGAGACTGTTGCCCTTACGGAGGAATGCAGTGCTATACTGCAGAACAAACTTCCTCCTAAGCTCAAAGATCCCGGAAGCTTCACCATCCCTGGTAACGGCGCCAAAAACTTGTTCGCTCTTTTTCTTACCGCAAGTGCACGGGCCGCACTTGTAATATAATAAAGAGTCAGATATCGTTCCCACGAGGAAAACATTAATCTCAAAAGCTAAGTATTAACTAATAGTTTAATTAATACTATCCAAGCACATTCAATTTATAAAAGGTTGTTTAAAATAATTCTAGTTTGTGTGAGAGAGAATTGTATTACAATCTTGTGGATTCTGTGATTTATATTCATGTGTATGCTCATAACCTCATAACCTCTTTGAGGTTTTATGCAATCATCATACACTAGTTTGGTTTGAGTGAATGTGGAATGTCAAAAGTGGCTGAATGCAGGTTAAAAAGGTTGATTAATGTAAATGTACTTTGTTTTGCTCAAGGACTAGCAAAAATCTAGGTTTGGGGTGTGATAACTCCACAAAATGTAGTTATTTATGCCCTATATCTGTACTATATTGATTGCTTAGTCCTTATTTTTATGCATGAATAGAAGATTTTAGCATCATATTCATCTGATTTTATCTTGATGTCTTCCATTATGATTTTGAGAAAATATTTATAAATCTTTGATAAATTGAGCTCATTTGTTATTAAAGTGATAATTTCTCTATTACAGAAAGGGCTTCAATCAAGCATAAATTTGGAGAATTTGGACAAGCATTGGACCAGGAAGCCCAAGAGAAAGCCAAGTTTAAAGACAAACATTCAATGTCGCGGCGCAGGCATCTCAATATCGCGGCGTGGTGCATCCTCTACTTCAGTACATGAGACCCGAGGCTATAGTGTCGTGACGCAAATGGATTCAACGTTGCGACGTGGTGACCTAATTTGCTAGTGCGCCGTGGCGTGATATGGTTAATGTCGCAACGTAAAAAACAGAGTTGGGCCTATAAATACTATTGTATCAGTTTTTCACGAGAGCTTTTATCATTTTTAGAACACAACTGCTAGGTTTTAGTATTTGAGACCTAGAGAAAGCTAGGGAAGCCAATGTTAGAGGTCATCTTCTATATGGAAGATGATTCAAGCATAGGAGATCACATCTATTTAGCTTTCTTCATTTCCTTTCATCTTTCTCTCTTTATTGTATCAGGAACATGTTGAATATGCTTGTATTTTCATGTTTCATGGCTAGCTAAGCTATGTATAGGGTCTTCTTTGGATCTTCCTATGGATATCGAATGATTTTGTAATCCTTTGAGTTTATATACATAATTTGGTTTTGTTTAATTATATGAATCTTAATACTCTTGATTGTTTGATCAACTTTTAAATGATTTGTTGAAATTTAATGAACCTAGACATAGGAATTTGGATTTGAGATTATATGTATGATTGATGCATGTTTAATTTCATTCAATTGACTTGGATAAGTTGATTCGCTAATGGGATAGAAATATACCTCTTAGCCGTGCATAGTATGTGATTGAGAATAGATCTTACTGAGTGGATTTTGCATTTAACTAAGGAGTTAGGTGAATGAAACTATGATTGATTGACCTAGACATAGCCTTTTAACAAAATCAGATTCTCAAGCTAACTTAATCATTTTGTTTATATTACTCATAAGGACATGTTATCAATTGAAGTAGGAGGTAAAGAAAGATTCTTTATTTTCTAATTATCATCTTTAACTTAGATTGATTGCATTTTAGTCTTTAGAATTATTTTAAACAACCTTTTTATAAATTGAATGTGCTTGAATAGTATTAATTAAACTATTGGTTAATATACTTGACTTTTGAGATTAACGTTTTCCTCGTGGGAATGATATCTAACTCTTTACTATATTACAAGTGCAACCCGTGCACTTGCGATAAGCAAAAGAGCAAACATTCATACTACTTTATCTTATTTAACAACCACCTCTAAATCTAATTAAATTTTGCAAAAATTCTAACCAATTTTTTTATGGTTGTGTTATTCTCCTAATCTAAGTTTTTTTTGGGGTACAATTCTCCTAATTAATCTAATTTAATTATGCTTTAAAGTGCTCAATTGACAAGGGCAACATTCTCATGCCTTTCTTGATTGATATATATATCAAAGCCTGCGTTTACTATGAATTTTTTTTTTTGGTTGAAATTGAATATATTTTGTCCCAAAGAGAAACCCTAATAATCTAGTACAGTATATGAATACGAATGAATTTCGGAGGAGATAAGCTACCCAGTCATTCAATATGATCTTAATTAAATTAAATGTCCCAAATCATTTTAATTTGCATTTAAATTATTGTTACTAAGCCTTGAACTCAGTATTCATAGAAGCATGTACTCCTGGTCTAAATAAAAATTCGATGGATAACAGAGCTAGCTAACAACTGTATGTGAATGAAAGAAAACTCTTCTGGTACCTGATGGAGAAATATTTTTAGGACTCAACCTTTTACCCTTATTCATTATCAAATGTTATCAATTAATTATTAACTATTAAATTTATTAATACTTGCATATTTTGCATAATGACTAGTACTAGAAATTTAAAATTTGTGAGATAATGTTTCATACAGAGAATTGTGAAAGAGAGAGATTGCCTAAACCTAACTAGTTCTATATAAACAAAGTAACACTACAACAACATGGAGTTCAGTTAGAGAAATAACAGGAAATACCTATGTTATGTTAACAAGAAAAACACATAGACACAAAAACTAATTAATTAATCAAAGAATTAGAGGTTAATTAATAGCATATATTCATCTTCATGGGGAAAGCCACCTTCAACGCGTACAATTTGCTAGCTTCCAAACAAAGTCCCAGTGAAGCAGTAGTGGTGAAGGAAAAAAGTGTGAATCACAATCACACAGCTCTATAAGCATCCCTTTCGGTGGTGATGAGAGTTGAAGAGTATTCTCCATCACTTTCACCCTCTTTCAAGTCTTCAATCTGCTCAAGAGCTTCCTTAATATCCAGCCTTCTTTCCACATTCTCCTCACAACAACTCAAGCCAATCTTTAAGAGTTTGAGCAATTCAGCTTTATTATTGCCCACTTCTCCCATTTCTACGTCAAACACGTCACTGGTGCGCTTCTCGGTAATCATGGTATTGACCCAACTGGCTATGTCAGAATCACTATTATGCCTGTGTGTGAGATAGTTCTCTGGGAATTTGCCCGTCAAGATCTCTAGTATTAGAATTCCAAAACTCCACACGTCGGTTTTCTTTGTAATGCGGCCAAGCTGAGCATACTCGGGTGATTTGTAAGGCATGATGATTTGTTGGGCATGGTCAAGGTTGATCACAGGACTGAGGGCATAATCGGTGAGTAGGGGCTCAAAGGATTCATCCAAAAGCACATTGGAAGATTTGAGGTGACCATGAGGCACAATTAGGCTTGGGAGTGCATTGTATAGGTAAGCCAAACCCCTGGCTACACCTTTGACGATTTTCAAGCGGGTTGGCCAATCAAGCCCCGGCTTTTGATAGTTATGATTACCTGTAACAAACATATGATGTTTGATTAATCGAAATTAAGTTTTTTTTTTTACGAGGATTAATAGAAATTAAGTTAATAATATATATATATATATATATAGAGAGGTTTCTTCGGTATCTTTACTTTTTTGCGAGAATATCGACAGTTTTTAGTAATTAATTATTAATATTTAATTATGTGTCATATTTACTTAAAATATATAATACAAAAAATTATTTTTATATTTATATTTTAATTAAATGAGACAAGGATAAAGTATCCTCTTAAAAACAAAGAGTACCAAAGGAATCATATATATGTATATATATATAATTTAAAAATTAATTACCATGAAGATGGCTGGCCAGGCAACCATTGTCAACAAAGGCAGAAAGCAAGAGCTTCTCTTCTTTCCTATAATAATAGGCCAGGAGAGGTAGAAGATTGGGATGGTTAAGGTTGCCTAGCCTTCTCATGTGCTCATGGAACTCTTCTCTTGGCACATTGTTCATTTGCTTGTACCTCTTGACAACCACGGCTTGGCCGTCCATAACCACGGCCTTGTAGGAAGACCCAAATGCGGCACTGCCTAGAATTTCAGCGGAGGACCTTAGCAAATCCTGTAAATCAAACTTGAGTCGGTCATGCCTGAGGAATGTCAGCTTGCCTTGTTCCCCCCTCTTGGAATGTCCATGACCATGACTGGACACCTGCTTAGGATTAGGATCATAGTGTTCCGCTAGGCTTTTGGTTTTGACATAAACGGGAGGAACATACTTGTTGGAGGCCTGGCCTTGGAACGTTGAGGCCTGATGATCTGCGTGCTTGTGAGAATGGGACCTCAGGCGGCATATGACCAAGACTGCTACCAGGATGGCTACTATCAATGCTACCATGATTACAATAAGTAAAAATTTCATAACACGCATTTTGGCTGGAGTCTCCGGGGTTGCCACTGGGATTGGGGCTGCGGCTTGGCATGGATTCATCATAGGCGGCCCACATAGACGTGTGTTGCCTGCAATATATTGCATTAAGATTCAATTCAATATGTGTATATGTACGTATGACTAGTCTAGCTTAGCTACTATATTTATGTAATGCATCTTGCAGTATAGTGTAGGCATATATATAACTAGCACTCTAGCACTAGCAGAGCGCAATTGCATCCATCACTAACTAGGATAAGATATTATATAAAAGAGGAGTATTAGTAACGTACTCTCTAATACACTCTTTTTAATACACTCTTTATTATTAAGTCACATCATTCATTAAAGTATGTATTCAAATTTGATTACATATTAATCGAGATAATTATACGTTAATTAAAATTAAGTGTATATTTTAGTGTGTGACATAATCTAATAGAAAAGAGTGTGTTAGAGAATATGTTCTTAATAATTTTTTTTATATAGAATTAAATTTGACTCTAACTCTTAGACGATAGAATTTTCTTAAATTTTATTTAATTTATTATCACATATCTATTAATTCAATTAAATGAAATTAAAAGTAATATATAATAATAGATTAAATGAAGTTAGAGAAAATGTTTTCCTCTAAGAGTTAGAGTCAAAATTTTTTTCTATTATACATATCGTTAATCATTGAAATGATCATGGTAAAACGCACGTACCGCTAAAGGAGGAGGTCTCGAAGGTGCTTAGATTGGCCGGGATGGGACCTTCTAACTCGTTGTTAGAGAGGTTGATAATCTTCAAATTATTGTGTTGAAAATCAGGAATCTGACCTTGAAACTTGTTTGCGTCGAGCCTGAGAATGAGGAGATTAGGCAAGGTAGCAAGGGAGGAAGGGATTTTACCGGTGAACTCGTTATTGGCCAAATACACTTTTCTCAGCTTATGCAAACTCGCAAATGCATCGTCAGGTATCTGTCCGGAGAAATGATTATAGGACAAGTAGAGGGCCTTCAAATTTGGCAGCATCTTGATGTTAGGCAAGGGACCCACAAAGGTATTGTTCATTAGGCTAAGCGTCCGCAAGGCAGGCATTGAACCGAGAGAGCCTACATCGATGTTGCCAGTGAGCCCCATGTTCTCAAGCCGCAACCCCCAAACCTTGTTATTCATACAAAACAAGCCCACCCAGTTGGGAATGTTGCCAGAGCAAGGTGGCTTTGGGTTTATGGATGGATCCCAACTGCTGAGGGCTACCACATTCATCAATGAACCCCTGAACTTCAAGAGCGCGTCAGCATCTAAAGAGGAAGAGGACATGGTTGCGCATGAACATAGTGATACTGATAGCAATACCAAAACAGCAACATTAACAAAGGTGGACGATAACTTGATATTATTGGATGCTGCAGGTGCGCGCACAAGCGAAGCAGAGCGCGCGCCCATTAGCATTGACAATAATAATGGTGATGAGAGGAAAATAAAGCCAAAACCCACAAGATAAGAATGATAATTCTCTAATTCTTAGGAAGGTATTGGTGGGATTCGGCTGCATGTCATTCTTTTTCCTTTTTTCTCTTTATTAGTATTATAATTATTTTGATACAGCACCATCTCTGATCATTAGTAATATGCCAAAGGCCAATAAGGCCAAGGGTGATGGTGCTGTTAGGGGCCAAGAAAGAGGTTGGTGATGCGGATGCGGTGGTATGGAAAGATTGATAAGAATTAAGAAATGAAAGGAATAAACCGATAATGCGCTAATTTTTTGCATGCCACGACAACTTAATTTTGGGTGTTGTCAGAAGTTGAGCTGTGTGCGGGAGAGGTCTAAGGGGGTCCTTTGATTTTCTTCCTCTTTCTTTTCAGTGTGTGTAATTTAAGCTGTGAAACCGTGTCCTTTGGCTTAGACTGGGTTTTCCATTATTAGATTTTAGTTATCTTATACAAAACTCAAAAACAAACCACAATATTAATTACACCTTTTAATATTTTAGATTATCATGAAAATTGATTAAAAGGTTATTTATGATGTCCACATGTTTAATATATGAAATAGTGATTCCAAAAAATGAGAACAGAATTGAATGGCTTTACTAGTTCGATTGGTACATATTTGTTGTTTGATTCGTGGAATCATTGTGAAAAACAAATAAAGTTGATTTAAATAATAGGAAAATGTTTTTCATCTACTCAAATACTTTTTAACTTTTTTCTATCATATTTTAGTGTGAAAGGAGTATCAAATCAAGTTGTATACGATTGTAGCATTTTTATGAAATACAATATAAGTTTGTGAGTGTGTTAAAAAAATTAAAGTATAAAAGTTGAACAGATAATGAGACCGTAAATAATATAAATGCCCTCGTAAAAAAAAACACAAGTTTATCTATATTTATATATATAACTAGTGATTTTCCTGTGCACTGCATAGGGAAATTAAGAGAATAAATAGTATTCAAGATAGAAATAAAATAGAATATGGTACCAAAAATTTGTTAACAGATAAATCATACATTAAAATAATTGAAAGATAAAACAAAACTATTATATATCAAATTTATATATTCTTCATTCAAAATTATTAAATTTGATGTGTACAAAAATTGATTTCAAATTATAAGATGATATTACATATGTAAAATTTAATCCAAATCACACAACTATGTAAAGTTTACCAGTCTGATTGGTACATATTTGTTATTTGATTCGTGGAATCATTGAGAAACAAAATTAAAGTTGATTCAAATAATATAAATGCACTCATAAGAAAACCAATGTTTATCTTTAATTATATATATAGGAAGTATATATAGTTACAGGAACGTTTAATATAAGAGGTGAGAGGAATGAATATTTGATCATTAAATTTTATATAAATGATCAATATTAGAACATAAATATATATATGACTTTTTAAGTAATCACATAACTTTTAAATAACTTTTAATTTTGACGATTTATGTATGATTATATGATCAAAATTTATTATATATATATATATATATATATATATTTAATTTATTATATATGATCAAAAAAAATTTCAACTTGAACAACAAAATATTGTTGTTAAAAATAAACTATATATTGTCATTTGGAATCAATGTTTTTAAGATCGATCTTACCCAACTAGTCAGGCAGCCAATCGAACACTACAGCAATCGGGGTTTAATTGTAGAACCGTTTGAATGGTTGAGCCAATCAAAACTAAGGATGGGAACGGGGCGGGGCGAGGATGGGTAGTAGCCCCCGTCCCCGCCCCGCGAATAATATCCGCCCTCGCCCCCGCCTCCATATCCGTGCGTGTACCCATTTATTTTTCTTCCGTATGTAGTAAACGGGTATCCGCGGATATCCGCGGGTACCCAATAAATTATAAAAAAATTCAAAAAAATTAAAAAAATAAAATGAAAAATGAAAAAAAAGTATAATATTATAATTTTTTAAAATTTATCCAACACAACTTAATTTAAAAATAATGTCAAACACCTAAAATACTTTTAATTTATATAACTTTACAATATTTTAATTTATATAATTAAGTTTTTTAATAATTTTATATAAAATATTTATATAAAATTTTTGCGGGTACCCGCGGGTACGGGGGGAACCACTCCCGCCCCCGCCCCGTTTATTAAACAGGGATAATACTAAACGGGTATTTATATCCACGGGGGGAATTTAACGGGTATTACTCGCCTCCGTCACGGGTATTACCCGCGGGGGCGGGTAAAATTGCTATCCCTAATCAAAATCAGTAAAATTTGGTCAAAACTAATAATAATAAGAAATATTGAATAATTTTAGAAAAGTGTAGGTTCTCTGTCAAAGCTGCCTATCGGCACCAATTTTCCTCTACCTTCTCAAAGCATATTGTTTCGAACGGACGAAACCCATTCTTCCTTTGTTGATTGTTTCGCGTCTTGTAAATTTGTGTGTTAGCTGTTACTCGTGTAATATGTGCGTATTGTAGATTTGCAACGAAAGATGCACTGGAAAGATGCATTGGGAGCAAAACATTTTTCTTATTTTGTGTCACTTATTGTTTGTCACTTATTGTTTGTTGCAAAAGATATGGGAACCATTCTTATCTCCTTAAATTAAATTCTTTTAAATTTTTTTTTCTTAAAACACTAATCATGGTTAATCAATAACCGAAAAGAGAAAGTCGTGGTCTTTGACATGGTTAGGCGTGGAACACTGGGTTTTTGGATGAGAAGAAAGAAAGCAAAGATGGTTGGATCTCGTGAAGGGTTCACCAACCCAAACATGTATTTGAGATTTTGTTCTGGACTATGATCCGAGATCCCATCCAGTTAGACTAACCTGACACATGTATAACCGGATTCCGCCTTAGACGACGTAGCTAAGGCCTTGAAGACAGACCTGGACCTCGGAGTCATGCACACTAAGCAACGTTGGACCATAATATCAAGATTGCTAGACATGTGCAGATGATATTTTCTTAAATATCGGTAACTATCAATCATTTATTTACGATATTATAGGACTCATAATTGTTTCAGATTGATAAGTAGCTCTCGTATTATGAGTTCCTAACTTATAGGGATTCATCCCAATAATAGTGAGAAAGTAATTCTTGTCGGGATACTAATCCTAAATACCTGCATTCAATCCAGATTGCATGATGATTCTATACACACTCTATAAATACAAGGCTAAATAACTTTAATCAAGTATCAGTAAATTACTCAATATACACTGCCTTACTTGTGCATAGCCTAACTTGAGCGTCGAAGTCCCATTGCAGGTACTCATCCCCTGTCTCAACACGCTCGATTGTTGCTGCTCAATGAGGAGATCATCGTTACGTGCCTATCCCAGATACCTTCTGAATCTACTTCAAAACATTGGCGTCGTCTGTAGGAATAGTAAACTTCTAATCCCATGTAAACATGGTGAACACACGTTAACACTCAAAAAGGGACGCTGCACAGCCTCCTGTGGATCAGAGACATAAGCCAGCGGTGCAGCCCCCTCCCTAACCGGCTCCACCAGTTGCGGTCGAAGCTTCAGTCGTCAGAAACCAAGAACACGTCTCAGAATGTCTGCACGATGGACATGAAACTTCACTTTCTGATGAAAGTCCGCTCGTATCACGTAGAAGGTCTGTCTTGGATAGGCTTGCCCGCCCACGAGAGAGGGCAAATAACGCCGCTCAAGTATTTAGGGGCCCAGTGCAATCACGCCTAGGCCCTCAAAATAATGATACTGCTGATCATGCTTCCAGATGAACCCCTACCTGTTCTGAGTTAACCAGAAACCGTCTTCAGGAACTAGTAGCCCAGCAAATGCAGTAGCTGGATGAACAACGCTGCCAATTGGATGACCAAAAGCGCCGGATCGACAAGCTAGAATGATCAATACACGTGGGGAATATCAACGAGAGACAGAATGTGGCTAACAACTAGAGGAGGCCACCCCGCGATGAAGACAGCCATGTTGTCGGAAATAACCTCTCGTTTCCTAGCATCCAACAACAGCCCTTTTCAGATAAACTAATGGCATACAGGATCCCTAGAGGCTTCAAGCCCCCCTCCAATCTTGAACAATATGACGGTGCGACAGACCGACAGGAACACCTCGATGCCTACATCCACTTCATGCAGTTCCACGAGGGGTCCCCAGAATTGCTTTGTCGGTAAAGAAAGGCGCCCTCCGTTGGTTTTCCACCTTGCAACCGAGGTCTGTCTTTGGATAGGATGACCTCACGCAGTGCTTCTTGTCACATTATACCACTGCTAAGGAGCAACCCAAGTCGGTTGAGTCTCTTTCTGGGATTCGTCAATGGAGCAATGAGTCCCTTCGTGAATATATTAAGAGATTCAGTACCGCCCTTGCTCGCGTGGCCAGCCCCGATGACCGGATCACCATTCACTATGCCCGAAGTGGTCTCCGGATTGATTTTAACTTCTTTTGATCTTTAGCAAAGAAGAAGGCGGAGACTAAGAATGAGTTTCATGCTCACTCCGCAAAATACATTGAATTGGAGGAAGCCATTAAGGACAAAGAGACTTTGGAAAAAGGAAAACCCACTCACTAGAAAAATAATCGATGCTCTAACCAACTTCGGAATTCCACCAAAGGCGACGCTTACCAGTCCAAATATTCTGACTACACTCCACTGAATGCCTCGTGAGAAACCATTCTCAAAGAAGTACTTCAGACCGAATTTCAGAATATTAAGAGGCCACCACCTCTGAAAAAGGCGAAGGACCACTCTAAGTACTGTAAGTGGCATAAAGGCTATGGCCATGAAACAGAAGAATGTCACCAGCTCTGAGATGTCATTGAATCTTTTATTAAAGAAGGCCGGCTTCAAAAGTATATCGTCGGGATCCAGAATAATGATAACCCCGGGAGACAGAGAGAGCGAAGACATAGCCGTAACCCCCGACGAAGTCCAACCCCACAACAAAGGAGGAGGACATGCAGCTCTGTCAGAAAATCCCAGACTCCATCGCGCTATGACGCTGGTAACCAGCAGGATAAGAACCGGATACTCAGATCGGGGCCAAAAGAATAGATCGGTTGATCAGCATAAGAAGGATTTGCAGGAGGTGGCTCATCCAGTAATTCCTAGAAGAAAGCATTACGAGCTACGGTATTGAGCGTCTCTAGCTCTACGCGCAGACCCCATGCTGATGACAGAGAAGAACCGCTGATATCTTTCACCACTGAGGACTACGAAGATATTATCCAAGATCACGATGATCCACTCGTCATCTCCGGAATAACTTCCAACACCAAAGTCCAACGTATATTCGTTAACCAGGGTAGCTCTGCTGATATAATGTTCATGGACGCTTTCCAAAAGCTAGAGTTCCCCATGTCCGCCTTAACCCCCTATGAAGGCGAGCTTACTGGTTTCTCTGTTGAGAAGATCACTCTGGTGGGCTAATTCGAAACATCCCTAACCCTCGGGGATAACAAAATCCACATAACCATCAAGGTCAGATTCTTAGTCATAGATTGCCCATCTGCTTACAACATTATCCTAGGGTGACCTCCTCTGAACGGTATCACCGCTATAGTTTCTACCTCCCACCTGACCATGAAATTCCTTAACAAAAATAATAAGGTGGTCACAGTTAAGAGCGACCAAATTGCGGCGCGCAAATGTTATAACAAGAGCCTCAAGATCTATAGGACTCCCAAGAAAGCAAGAGCATATATGTCTACCCCGGCCTTGGACCAAGTTAACATCCTAATGACCAAGTTAGATGTTAGGGAAGAAATTCAGGGTACCAGACCCTAGCCAGAAGGAGAACTACTTTCGCTTCAACTAGGGGACAAGCCTGATCAAGTCACCCAAATAGGCGCAAATCTGGAAGAGCAGGAGAAATGCCGGCTGATAGAGTTCCTTCAGCGAAATAAGGACCTATTTGCATGGACGTCATTTGACATGCCTAAGCTTAACTCCGCTTTTGTCTGCCATCGTTTATCTATTAAACGAGACGTAAAGCCGATCTCCTAGAAAAAGAGAAAAGTCAGCCCGGAAAGATAGCAGATCGTTGAAGAGTAAATCAAAGAACTACTTAATTCCAGATTCATTAGGGAAGTCTCCTATACCACGTGGCTCTCCAATGTGGTCTTAGTAAAAAAGTCAAACAGAAAGTGGAGGATGTGTGTGGACTACACAGATTTGAATAAGGCATGCCTAAAGATCCATACCCCCTCCCCAACGTTAACAAGTTGGTTGACAGCTCGTTCGGATTCCAGCTATTATACTTTATGGACGCTTATTTTGGGTACAATCAAATTCTCATGTACCCCAGAGACGAAGATAAAACTGCTTTTATCACCGAAAAGGCAAGCTACTACTACAAGGTTATGCCTTTTGGTTTAAAGAATGCGGGAGCTACCTACCAGCAGATGATGAATAGAGTCTTTGAGGGTCAAGTAAGGAGAATGCTTGAAGTATACATTGACGACATGAATGTCAAGACCCCAGAGTCTAGATCCCAAACTGCCAACCTCGAAGAAGTGTTTGCAGAAGTTAGAAAGCATAACATGAGACTCAATCCTAAAAAATGTGCTTTCGGGGTCCGAGCCAGGAAGTTTTTGGGCTTTATGTTGACTCATCGCGGGATTGAGGCAAATCCAGATAAATGTCAAGCAGTGCTCGACATGCATAGCCCTCAGAAAGTAAAGGAAGTTCAACAACTCACAGTGCGGATCGCGGCACTCATACGCTTCCTCGCTAGAGCCGCTCACAAATCTCTCCCCTTCTTCAAACTATTGAAAAAAAGGACGGGTTTTGAGTGGACTGAGGAGTGTGAGGACACCTTCACGTCTCTCAAGAATCTGTTATCATCTCTCCCTATCTTGACTAGGCCGAAACCCAGAGAGACTTTGTACGTGTACCTTTCTGTTCATGAAGAAATCGTCAACTCCGTTCTTATCCAAGAAACTGTCAAAGGTCAAAAGTCAATCTACTTCGTGAGCAAGGTGCTGCAAGGCCCCGAGCTCCGTTATCAAAAGATCTAGAAGGTCGTACTTGCCTTAGTCATCATAGCCAGGAGACTAAGGTAATACTTCAAGTGTCATCCAGTCGTAGTAAGGACAGATCAATCAATTCACCAAATATTGCATAAACCGGACCTAGCGAGAAGGATGATTTCCTGGTCCATTGAGCTCCCTGAGTTCAAAATTTCATATGAGCTCAGACTAGAAGTTAAGGCACAAGCACTTTCAGACTTTCTCGCTGAACTTACATTCGACCCCGGTGACCCTGAGGAAGTGTCGTGGATAGTGTTTGTTGACGGATCATCTAACCCTAAAGGAAGTGGTGCCGGGATAATCTTAGAAAATCTAGAAGGCATGACGATCGAAATCTCTTTGAAGTTCGAGTTCCCCACTTCGAACAACCAGGTAGAATACGAAGCCTGCATTGTTGGATTAATGATAGCCAAGGAATTGGGTGCAATAAGGATCACACTTTGCAGTGATTCCCAACTTGTGACATCCCAGATCCAGGGCGATAACTAAGCCAAAGAACCCCTCTTGCAGAGATATCTAGCTAAGGTACAAGGACTCCTTAAGGAGTTTCAAATAGTGAACAAGGAACACATCCCCCAGGAACAAAACTCAAGGGCCAACCTCCTATCCAAGTTAGCTAGCACGAAGAGCCCGGGGAATAATCGTTCGATGGTCCAAGAGACCTTAGCCCAGCCTTCAATCATGGTTTCAGCCATTTCCCAGACTGAAGATTCAGAGCCCACTTGGATCACTCCTATCATGAAATATCTACAGTCCGGCATCTGACCTAAGGATCCAAAGGAAGCGTCTAAGGTGATCAAAACTGTTGTCCGGTTAGTACGCGTAAAATACATTAAGAGCAAATGCACTCTATCGCCAAGTAATATAGGACTTGAGTCCCAGTTATCGATCCCACGAGGAATAAATGGTAATTACTAAATTCGCAAAATCCTTTGTTATCCAGACAATCGAAAGTGTATGAAGAAATTCAAGATAAAATCAAAATAAACAAATAAAGAAAAATAATGAGCTGTCAAACTGAGAATAGATAATCAATGAAAGAAAGACTAGGGCGCAAGGTTCACTTGAATCTAATTATTCAGATTTTCTTTCAATTATGATGTAAGGTAATTCTTTTGTCAACATTCTCTTATTTGCTATTGAATCCCAATGGTCATAGATGAAACAATATTCTATTCCTAAATTAAATCACCTATTTGGTCATTTAGTTGAATTAATTAGAAATGCATTAAGCTTCAATTCAAGAGATGAATTAACATACTTATCAATTCCATTGGTAGAAAAAATTGATGTTTGGTCATTCACCAATCTAATCCTAGGCTTACCATATAGATCTACTCATTAAATGTGGATGGTCACCGGTCAAACAATGAATTAACACATGCCAAAAGTGATCAACTTATGACAAGAATGCAAGCAATATAATAAACCCTAAAGAAATTATCTTAATCAAATTAGGAATCAAACCCAAATAATTAGGGAAACAAGATCCCCCATAGCCCTAGCTATGGGTTTAGTTACTCATGTTCAATAAAAACAAACTCATATCAGAATACAAACTCATAGAAAGAAAACCCAAAGAAAAAGGAAAACTAAAAAGAAAGAGAAATCAAAACCCCTTTAATGGAGATTATGATCTCTAAACCTTCAAGAATCGATTCCTCCTTCAAGCTTTCCTCCAAGGTCTGCTGCCGCAAAATAACTCTCTTAGGATTAAGGATTTTCTGTGTAATGTGCTCAATGTATTGTCTGTGGCGTAACTTTTCCTATTTAAAGAAAATAATGTCTGCTATTACGCACTCAGCACCTAGTGCGCTCACTTCTGAGCGCTTAAGCCCTCAGTCACTTAAACTAGAATGTGCGTTGCTCCTCTTGCGTGCTCAAGCGCTCCCCACCCAGCGCTCAGGTGCTGGAACACTAAATCACTGCTGCTGCATACGCTTTGGGCACTCGGGCGCTCTAACACCAATGCTTAGGCGCTGGTCACTGTTGTAAAATTCTTCTTTTTCTTGCTCCTTTGAACGTCCAGTCTTCTCCAAGGATAATTACCTAACAAAAACACACAAAATACTTAATAAAAACACAAACAAACAATACTAAAATATTCTAAAACTTACGAACAAAATTCAATAAAAATAAATAAAAAGAATATGAAAAACTAAGGAATTGAACCGTAAAAATATGATATGTTGATGGTTCATCACTGGTACACCATCTACGATGGGCAATTATACCAGGGGGATTCTCTTCGCCTCTTCTCAAATGCCTGACCCCTAGAGAAGCAAAGTACGTATTAGCGGAGATCCATGAGGGAAGCTATGGACACCATTTGGGAGGCAAAGCCCTAGCGTTGAAAGCTCTCAGGGTTAGTTATTATTGGCCCACAATTGAGGTTGGTGCAATAGAACACATCCAAGTTTGTGACAAGTGTCAGCGTCACTCAAACCATTACCACGCTCCACCCGAGAAAACTCTCCATGATATCCATACCCTGGCCATTTTATAGGTAGGGTATGGACATTCTGGGCCCTTTCCCTCAAGCACCCGAATAACTGAAGTTTCTAGTGGTAGCAGTGAACTACTTTACTAAATGGATCGAAGCCGAAGCTCTAGTTACCATTACCTCGGCCAAAATCCAAAAGTTCACATGGCGCCACATTATTACAAGGTTTGGAATCCCGGAGTCCATTGTGATAGATAATGGGACGCAATTTAAGGATAAGGGGTTTGAAAAGCTACTTGCTGGTTTGAAAATCAAATATCATTGTAATGCTGTAGAAAATCCTCGGACGAATGGGCAAACTGAAGCTGCTAATTGGGTTATTGTTCATGGACTCAAAAGGAGGCTGGATGAAGCTAAGGGAAACTGGGCCGAACAGCTCGACTACCAAACTATGCCTCATTCTACGACAGGTGAGACTCCCTTCAAGCTCACTAACGGGTGTGAGGCAATGATCTCAGTGGAAATAGGAGAACCCAACTGGCGCCTTCAATATTTCTCAGTAGACAGTAACCCCGGGCTGATCAGGTATGACCTAGACCTCTTGGAAGAAAGAAGGCGTATCGCTCAGATACGCGACGCCACCATCAAACAGAAGACGGCAGCACGCTACAACTTGAAAGTTATCCCCAGAAGATTCCAGTCAGGCGACCTTGTACTCCGCAGGGCTGACGTCGAAGGGAAGAATGTCTCCTAGGGGAAGTTGGTCTTAAGTGGGAAGGCCCCTACCGCATTGTGACCAGCACCGGCAAAGGAGCTTACACCATTGAAACGCTAATAGGCAAGCTGGTGAAGAACTTCTAGAACGCGGACAAACTCAGAAAGTATTATACCTAAATGCCTTTTAAGGCCTAGTCTTAGTTTACTTCATGTTCAATCTGCCCCAAATACAGCAAGAATGCTTTGTATGGACCTTAGTCATTTCTTGAATCAATAAAACAAAGTGATATTTTGCTTTACTCTGAGGTTATTCTAGATGGACAGACTACCATGGTACCCCCCGAGAGTGTCTTGTGCTAGAAAGGTTGTGTAATAGAAAAATCTTAAGTCTTGGGCAAATTCTCACACTGAACCATACGCACAAAAGACCCCGACAAGGACTATTTATGCCAAGGTCAAGAGAGATCCTAAACACTCAAATGGTTAGTGACAGACCCCAGACAAGGCTTTATTTATGCTAAGGTCAAGAGGGATTCTAAATACTCAAATGGTTGATGACGGACCCCAAACAAGGTTTTATTTATACTAAGGCCAAGAGGGATCTTGAAAACCAAATTAATTAGTAATTGACCTCAGATAAGGTTTCTTTTATTCCAAAACCCCAAGGGGATCCCCAAGCCTTTGAAAGGCGTTGGACCCCAGGCAAGGTTTTTTACCCTAAAACTTAAGTCCTAAAAGGGACTACAAGTCCAGAAAGGGCATTAGATCCCAGACTGTGGTCTCTAATGTACGAATAAAACCTAAGTCCCAAAGGGGACCACAAGTCCAGAAAGGGCGTTGGACCCCGGACCGCGGATTCTACTACCTTCAGATTTCCCAAAAATCGCAAAATGAACACCATGATGGACGTTGGACCCAAAAAGATCGATACGAAAATAAATTAGCATGCAATGCAAAGTAAAGATGAATTAGGGAAATAAACTAAAAATCCCAAAAACTAGGGCGATTGTCTATACAAAGTTAATAAACCCCACGCAGGGGGTAGAAGCAAAAAACAAAAAACAAAAAAAAAAAATAAAACATTTTACTCCTCGGCGGTCCCCTGATTAATGGCCATCGCAAATGAAGTTTCAACAACACTTGGATTAGCCCTAGGATGTATAAGCTGCCCATCCCGTACCACCTTGCCAAGATCCAGACCGCTCAAGACCAGAGCCACCCCGGGATTAAAGAGCTGGACTTGATCAATGGCGTTCTGAAATTGCTCTCCACTAATGTCAGTGCAAACGGTGACAAGCTTCTGGATATCATCTCGCAGTGACCTAATCTCGACATCAGACCGTCGATCCTTGGCATAAAGACCCTCGTTTTCAGCCTGAAGTATAGTCACATACCTCTTAAACTCGGCCAAACTGGAGTCTTTTTATTTCCCATCATCTTTCAGGGCAACTAGCTCCCGTTCCAACTCTCGAACCCGAGATTCAACATCACTTTTGGCCTTCACAGCATCCTCCATGGCCTTAAGAGCTTGGATTTCACCTCGCTCAGTGGCCACTGCTCTCTCCGCCATCTCCCGCTCACGCTCCTCACAAACATATTCCAAATATCGAGTCTCGGCGGCAAGGCGGAGACCAAAAGTCTCAAATCACGCAAAGGTATCCTTCGTGCTACGAAGGACAAGATGGTTTGTAACTCGTTCGTCCAGAAGATTATAGTCAATGAATTCCCAAAGGTCTGACTCTTCGAGATACAGACTAATTGGACCATTGACATCATCGATCGCCGCCCTCTTATCTCGCCCATTCAATGACCCATTCTTGGAACTTCAATTGGTGGCGGCAAAGAAGCCACAACCACATCTACTGGAGGATCCAACGGCTCAGTTGTATTCCTGGCCCGTAAGGCTTCAAGAATTGCCAAGGCATTCTCGGTTGACATTTCAGCCAAACTTTTTGCAAAAAGAATAGAGGATAAGAGTTATGAAATTGCTACGAGGTATTATGAAAAATACTAAGCACACGAATTAACATTTGGATAGTGGTTAAAACTACCTAATATAGCCAAAAGAGTCTCATCATCCGAAGTATCCAATATGTCTTTAGGCTAAATTGAACTAACCTCTTCGACCCACATTTCGAAGAAGTTAATGCATTCTAGCTCCTCGTCATTTAGATGACTCGTTTCCTTCTCGAATGACTGAGTAGGAATGCTCCAAGCCCCCAGATTCCAGTATAGACTGAATGTTGGTTCCCCGTCGCCGCCTAACCAAAAGGGTGCATGCCGCAAGCCACCTTCAACTTAAAGAACTTCTCTTTGAAATCTTTATAACTCTCAAGGTACGGATGACAGACCTTCCGCCTTTGCCGAGACCGAACAGAGAGCCAGGTTTTTTGAGGCCACGACGCCGTGAACAGAGTACCAGGTATGAAAATACAAAAATGTCCTATTCAGGCACCACAAACTGACTAACCGGCATATACTTTTAAAGGCCATGATGTTGGCCCAACCGTTGGGGTGAATCTGAGTCAGAGCGATGTTTAAAGTTCAGAGGACGATAATCTAGAAGTCGGTGAAAGGAAGCTGAAGTCCAAACCTAACAAAGAAGTCCTCATACATATATGTGAAATGTTCCCTTGCTTGACGAGTAGAACACACCCTTTCGCTCCCCGGTGACAGGACTTCGAATTCATGGTCCCTACTCTTCTCCTCTGTCAACACTAGATAACTTTTCAGCTCGTCGAGAAGTTCCCCCGGTTGGAAACGGGATACCCGATCATAGGCATCATCCACAACCTAAGGATATACTAATCCCGGACCACAGCGAATGTAGATCTCGTCTTCCATGGCCGCTTCCCCTTCTCTCGGCTCTCCTCCCTCTGGGACCGGGGTGATGCGTGAAACCTGCAAGTGTACGGTTTCGTTGTCAAGTAATAAAAAAGATCGAATCTACAGGGACTGTGTTTATGAATACCAATTAATTAATTAATTCAATTCAATTAAACAAAAGGGAATATGATTGTTGATTAAGAAGAACGTAGTAACAAAGCAATTAAATAAAAATCAAAGTGCAAAATTTAAAATAAAAATAACAAGTTATCAAGAAAGGTATTCAGATTCAAGAAAGCTTCCAAGATTGGGATACCACAATGATACAAGATAAATCCTAATTGACAACCCTTTTATTAAATCTGAAATTCAATTGAAGGTGAATTACCCTAAATTAGTTAATGTTCTTTCTCAAGATACAAGATTTGTGCCCAATTAAACCAATTCCTACTCTCGTGGTAATTGAATTTAAATTGAACCCATTACGCTTTGTGGTAATTCATTGAATCCTCGAAAGGCTAAAACTACTCTCGTGATTTAGACCTTAAGTTCAATTCTTATGGTTCCAATACTTAGGTTCACCTCTCAGTACGTCCCTAAATGCCTATGAGATGCAAATAAGTGGCCAGTAAATTCACATGAATAAAAGCAATAAGGATTGAATCAAAGAACATTCAAGATTAATAAAAGGGGAAACAACGTCAATTAATCATTATCAATGTATCAAAGGGTATTGCCCAATCCTAGAAACAAAGGAAACTACTCAGACATAGAGAAGAAAGAATCAGAAAACATGTTCAAGAACATCCAAATCCGTAACCCAAGAGAGAAGAGGGAAGAAAGATCAAGAACCCAAGCCTCCAATGTGCCTTCTCAAAACCTAATTAGAACTAGGTTAAACCCCCTAACTGCATTCAGAACATCTATTTATAGCTTAGGGTTTTCATGGGCTAAAAGGCCCCCAAAGAAATAAGAATAAAAACTAAAATTCTGCTGCGCGCTGCGAACCACGGCCATGGTGGCCACCACGGCCAGGCCGTGGTTGATTCTGAGATAGAAATTCCAATGCTAACTCTCAACCACGGCCGTGGTGGCCACCACGGCTAGGCCGTGGTTGAGTCTGTTTCAGTTTTCTTCATTTTCTTGATTCCCTCGAACCATGGCCGTGGTAGAAACCACGGGCAGGCCGTGGATCCCTCTGGAATGGCCTTTTTGCACCTTTATTGCTATCCATTAAGTTTCAACTTTAAACATGCAAGCATTCCATTCAATCCAAGGCCAATTCAACATTAATCCTGCACAAGAACACCAAAAATACCGCAGTTATCTGAACTAAGGGAAAAATAAACTAAAAGGAAAACTAAAATGCCTAAAATGCCTAAGAATGCATGCAAAATAAGAACAAAACATGATATTGTTTCACACACATCAAATCCCCCCAAGCTTAAGACTTTGCTTATCCTCAAGCAATAACTAATGTCAAACCAAGATATGGGATCAAAAGACAATAAAGAATAAGGAACCCGAGAAAACAATATCCAAGCAATAGGCTAAGACAAACAAAGAATCTGAGAGGTAATCAAAATCAAGTCCAATTAGAGGCTAAGTTCTCAGAAATCATGCATCATCACTGATTGAATTAAGTTCACTCCACTAACCACACTCAGAGTGTTTAATGGTGAAGACAATGCACTCAAAATTCCTCAAAGAAAATGCACTACCATATGCTTGATAAGAAACCAAATTTCCAATAATAATCAGCATGCATGCAAGAATCAAAAGGTCTTTCAAGGGTTGTAATGGAGCCATGGGAATGATGATAGGTAAGGTAGAGAAAGGAAGGTTTGCACAAATGGCTCATCAAGATTTTCAATAAGCACAAGAAATCCAATAGAACATAAATGGAGCAAAGACAATTTTTCAATCTAACACTTAACTCCACATTTCAAAGAATTTTCTTCCTTACTTTACCTTCTCCTCTTTCTCCTCTTTTTCAAGCTTTCATCTCATTATGTTTCTTTTATTTTTCTTCTTTTTTGAGAAAGAGGAAGCTCAAATACATATAATTCCCAACACAACTTTCAAGCCCAATTCACTCCATTTAATATTCTAAATGATAACCAACAATGTTTCAGCATAGGTATCATGAAAACAAGTATGCAATAGGCTCAAAATGGGCAACTAGAGGATGAAAGTGTAATAATTTCAGAAGGCCAGAAAAATACCTAAAATGCCTTAATCACATTCAAGCATGCAACCAAAATTTTCGCCTCAAAAAGGTTTCAAATCAAGTTCTAGAGCACATGATCAATGAGGAATATCACTCAACACAAAGAATGGGAACAAAAATCATATAATGCATAAGTCCCATATAAGCTCAAAACTCACATTTAGAGGTTTAAAAATTCAATGAGAAGCATAAATTCAGAGAACATATGCTAATTATCAACTATCAAAAGATCACCTCTACTATCAAATTAAAACAATGCCTGTAGCCTATCACAAGAATCAACAATTGGGTTCCAAATCAATATCATCTCAAAATCCTCAAAAGAGAGGGGCACAAATTCAACCAAAAACTCAAGAGATATGATGGTGTGAAAATGCAACATGAAAATGCAATGCAAAATAAGACATGAAAATGCATGAAACTAATGAAAATGAAAATATGAAAATATAAAAATACCCCCCAAGCTTAGAACTTACATTGTCCCCAATGTAAAAATCTAAAACAAGAGAATGGATAAAAGAAAAGAACTCACTGCGGTGGTGGAAAAACTTTTAGTGTTCAATCCATGGCCATGGAATTTTTCATGGGCTGGGTGTGGAACCTTCTGACTTCACTCTTCTTCTAAATTTAGCTTCAAAAAGGGTCAAACCTAGACAAAATCCATGAGACAAACATCAAACCAACAATCTAAAACACAAAATCAAAAGAAAAAGAAGAAATTTAAATAAAAATAAAAATAACAAAGAAACTTGGGTTGCCTCCCAAGAAGCGCTTATTTAAAGTCATTAGCTTGACTTTGGTCTGGTTTTTGTACTTAGGTGATGTCAATGGAGTAATTACCTATAGAGAGTCAAAGAGAAATTAAGAACGTAAGAACCACATAAAAGAAAAAGGTTTAAAATAATTAAATTAAAAATTAAATTAGTATTCAAGAAAAACGTAGTCCCCGGCAACGGCGCCAAAAACTTGATGCGTGAAATCTGTAAGTGTACGATTTCATCGTCAAGTAATAAAAAAGATCGAATCCACGGGGACTGTGTCTATGAATACTAATTAATTAATTAATTCAATTAAATTAAACAAAAGGGAATATGATTGTTGATTAAGAAAAACGTAGTAATAAAGCAATTAAATAAAAATCAAAGTGAAGAATTTAGAACAAAAATAGCAAGTTATCAAGAAAGGTATTCAGATTCAAGAAAGCTTCCAAGATTGGGATACCACAATGATACAAGATAAATCCTAATTGATAACCCTTTTATTAAATCTGAAATTCAATTGAAGGTGAATTACCCTAAATTAGTTAATGTTCTTTCTCAAGATACAAGATTCGTGCCCAATTAAACCAATTTCTACTCTCGTGGTAATTGAATTTAACTTGAACTCATTACGCTTTGTGGTAATTCATTGAATCCTCGAAAGGCTAAAACTACTCTCGTGATTTAGACCTTAAGTTCAATTCTTATGGTTCCAACACCTAGGTTCACCTCTCAGTACGTCCCTAAATGCCTATGAGATGCAAATAAGTGGCTAGCAAATTCACATGAATAAAAGCAATAAGGATTGAATCAAAGAACATTCAAGATTAATAAAAGAGGAAATAACGTCAATTAATCATTATCAATGTATCAAAGAGCATTGCCCAATCCTAGAAACAAAGGAAACTACTCAGACATAGAGAAGAAAGAATCAGAAAACATGTTCAAGAACATCTAAACCCATAACCCAAGAGAGAAGAGGGAAGAAAGATCAAGAACCCAAACCTCCAATGTGCCTCCTCAAAACCTAATTAGAACCAGGTTAGACCCCCTCCTTGCATTCAGAACATCTATTTATAGCCGAGGGTTTTCATGGGCCAAAAGGCCCCCAAAGAAATAAGAATAAAAACTAAAATTCTGCTGCGCGCTGCGAACCACGGCCGTGGTGGCCACCACGGCTAGGCCGTGGTTGATTCTGAGATAGAAATTCCAATGCTGACTCTCAACCACGGCCGTGGTGGCCACCACGGCCAGACCATGGTTGAGTCTATTTTAGTTTTCTTCATTTTCTTGATTCCCTCGAACCATGGCCGTGGTAGAAACCACGGGTAGGCCGTGGATCCCTCTGGAATGGCCTTTTTGCACCTTTATTGCTATTCATTAAGCTTCAACTTTACATATGCAAGCATTTCATTCAATCCAAGGCCAATTCAACATTAATCCTGCACAAGAACACCAAAAATACCGCAGTTATCCGAACTAAGGGAAAAATAAACTAAAAGGAAAACTAAAATGCCTAAGAATGCATGCAAAACAAGAACAAAACATGATGTTATTTCACACACATCATGAGGCAACATCTGGAACTGGTTCTTCAAGTCTCACTACTTTCCATCTAGCCATTTAAAGTTCCTAGATACACACAAAGGCCGGTGGTCAGAACCATTCGAGTTCAAAGATTCAGAAGTGGATGTGGGCAAGTAGAAGACTGCTCACACCCACGCACTAGCCTCCGCTCCCACCAAGGCCAAAGCCTCAGAAGGACACCTCTACTGCATAGGATGCGATGGGGAAGGTGATCCACAGGGCAACGCCATTGAAAGGAAGGAAAATGGTATTCTCATCCTTGATTGCAGAGAGAAAAGGAAAGCACACTCCATTAAAGTGGTGTGAAACCACTCATAAAGCGAAATAAATATAGATGAGTCAGATGGAAGGGAATACCTCAAGGAAAATGGAAGAAAGTGACAAAAAATAAGACCACCGGAATTCCAAAGTGCTGAAAAGAAGAATGTTGGAACTGCCTTCCACCGCCGCTATGAAAATCGTTAGAAGTCACCTCAAGCCATCGATTTTGAGAGATCAATAGCGAGATGAATAGAAGAAAGTCAAACCCTATTTATAACGACTAGACGATTAAAGGGTAATTCTGTCTGATCCATCCAGATTTGAAAAGATACTCATTATGACGTGTAAAGTACTATGCACGTTCACTCAAACAAAACAAGCCACGTGGCCCTCACAACTATCATGGCAGTTGAGAGGATGGTTGCGCAACAAGCCAAGGGACACGCAACCTCAGTAGAGTTTATCAACTCATATCAGATATCTCCCACCGATCACGGGATTTAATGGACTACCTCAGTTAGTTGTGGAATCGTTAAATCACTAAAGACCTTATTGTTTTCTTGAGCCGAAGTCTTGAAGGACCCCGTATCAGGAATTTCATTAGACCAATTCCAGGAGTTCATCGTGGAGCATTGAAGTTTTTCTCGAACCCTGTCTTCATTACGAGTATGAAGTACTAACGCAAGTTAAGATACCCCCAATAGAGGTCGGATTGACTTCGAAAAGTTGTAATAAAACTCTTCACCCAATGTGGGATATCGACCCCGGGGGCAAGAACAAAAAATCATCATTTCGTTGTAACCAACAACCAAAGGCCGAGTTGGGAGCAACTTAATATAGCTCCAGGGTAAGCGTTGGACTCACCTCAGATAATGCAAACCAGAAAACAAAAGTAGAAAATGGTAGAGATACAAGACAAATTCTCAGAAATAAAAATTAAATTTTATTAATTTCATTCCATACATCGTCAATGTTCATGGAAAGAGAAAAGAAAAGTACATTAAAAGGAAAATGAAAATAGTGTCCATAAGAAAGCTTAAGGAAGAAACTGACATCACGACAGAAACACCCCGCTACATTGTCACATTCATAATTCCTCCATTCTCTTCACCAGAATAGGCTGAAGCTACTCCATTTCTTCTTCCTTGCCTCATTCACAGTAACAATAAAGGACGACACTGGCTACCTCTTCGCAAAGTAAGTCCAAGAAATTAGATCACCCCAAGTTACTCCTAGAGGGTTTTCCTCTCCGCTGGGGTGGCATTTTTGTATATCCAACCATACTATGAAGAAAACCGGCCTGGTGCCTCCAAATAACTTAGGAAAGAGGCAAGGGAGGGACAAAGTGCTCTCCAGTGTCCCTATGCATCGGTTGACGGAAGCATCATTCCATTCTAATAATATGCTGGGTCAGAAACCCCCATGTATGCCAGGATAGAAAGGCTTCCGCTTCCCCAAATGCATGGCAACTTAACGTTACGCCAAGAAAGAAAGGCCTCTATGGAAAAAGGAAGTTACTTACAGAAATCCAATGATCTTCAGGAATTTTGAAAAGATTAAGAGAATAACCCTCGCAGGGGGCAAAACCCTCCATATAAGTATAAAGAATGAAGGCCAAACTATTCTCTGAAAGAGGATCATTCTCATATAGAGTTGCACAAATAAAAGAACACGATGAAAGGGATGCTAGCTTCAGTGTAAACATTCTCTATTTATAGAGAGAATGAAGCACTCTGATTGGTCCCATGAAAGGTAAATTGTTCGTGTGATGACAGCCACGTTTAATGCTCCCAGCTTTTGATTAGTCACGGGAGTAGCGGGTAGTTGGGAAACAGTACGAAATTGATATCTTCTTTAAAGGATATTTAATTCTCAATAAAGTCAAACCAACAATTTTTCAAAGAATTGTAAACTGTTACTATCTGCAGTTTCAGAGATTATAATCAAAGTTTATATAGAGAACGCCTCCCAAGGATTAATACTTGGGGGCAATGAATTTGTGAGACGTAACAGCATATCATGAATGCTAGTATTTCACGTAAAATGTAATACCTTAAATGACATGTTAGACTTGGTTATGTGTTAAAAAGGTAGCATATGGCTTGTTTAGCATGTATGTTTAATTTTGTGACAATCTGAGTTAGTTTAGGTACTTAGTTGCAACCCAGACTGTGAAAAGTAACTTAAAATAACTCAGATAATAGCATAAATGATTTAGGAGAGGGAAATAAATATGAATAATTTATTTCTAGGTCACAAATATGAATAACAAGTTACAGTTAAAGTTTCAAGGTAAACTGAACTAGTTTAGCATTTTTAGGAATACTGGTTATCTAATTATAGCTGGTTTGACTAGCAGTAGATATGAAAATATTAGATAATGGTGAAATAAATTTTTATATAAATCCTAGTATTTATTTTAAAGTTGTTAGAATTTAGAAATCTAGATTTAGCTAAATCTAAGTATTTTTAGCATATCAAGATTTTATCAGTTTTGGCCTAAGGGTCATATAAGTCTTTGGTTCCTCTTTTATAAGCTACATTCACAGCTATTTTTGCTTCAAAAACAAAAACACAAAACATGAGAGGAGAAGAGAAAGAAGAGGAAAGATAGTCCAAGCAAAAGGAAGAGAGAAAGAGGAAAGCTAAGGCTTGAGAATCCAACCAAGTTTGATTCATCAACACAGCTCCAAAGGAAGGGGTTTTGTGATCAATTTCACTTCTTGTTACTCTTTTCTCTATTTATGCAATTAGGTTGCATAATAGGCCAAAATGAGTTTTAGAGTTGTTTGATGCGTTTTGATTGCATAATTGAGTTTCTTTGGTTGTTTATGACTTGTTCAAAGCATAATTCTGAGATAGAAGATTAGAATTTGTCATTTAGGCCTTTGAATCCAATTTTAGGGGTTAGGTCACCCTAGAATGATTTTGGTGCATTAATTCAAATTAAGAGGTTTTGGTTGGTGATTGATGATTCCAATATATTTAAAAACTTATTAGGAACTTAGAATCACTTAAAAACTAAGTTAGAATGACCAAAATTCGAGGAAATGACCAATAGAATAGTACCAAGTTCTGCAGAATTATGCAAAACCCGGATTATGTTGTTAATGTCGCGGTGTTATAGACGTCGTGTCGCGACGTTAAGGTGAACGGCTTGAATGTCGCGACGTTAGGAAGGTTACGTCGCAGCAAGAGTCTAGTTTTCGTAGCATGCGCCGCGGCGTGAGGAATGTCATGCCGCGGCGTGAAGGAAATGTGGCATCAGTAGTAAAACCCGTGGCTTGGGCGCCGCGGCTTGCCCAAATTAGTGTCGCGACGTGAGTATCAAGAACCTTAAAAATGTTATTTTTGATTTTTTGAAGTTCTGGACTAGATGGAATCATTAGTATATGTTTCTTAAAGTGTGTTAAGACACAAATAGGGATAGTTTTCAAGAAGAGAATTATACCTAGTATGTATGGAAGAGATTGGTAGTGTTGATTTTGTAAGTATCCTTTGACAGCATTCATGAAGGCCAAGAGAAATCGAAAGGGTGTCTGATAGACTTAATGGAGGAAGGACATAACCCTGATAATTCGATAACGCCAAGGCCAGAAAAGATAAGTAGGGATCTATAAGGTTCTTCAGAATCAGGATTTAGATCGAACTTCTCATGAGCCAGGATATATGTATAGTGAGAGGAGATACCTCTACTTGCTACAAAATAACACATGAAACCATTAATTCCTAAGATTTATATTTTTGTTCCGAGTTGGACTAGATGTATGTATGAGATGTATATTAACTTAGTTTATCTAAATGCAATAATTAGACCTTGTACATGTTTTAAACATATTTCATTAGTAGATATTGAGTTTATGTTTATATATGTTATGTATGACTAGTTTTGATTACTCATACTGAAGATATAGTTTCTCACCCCGCTATGTATTATGTAATTTTAGGTGAAACTTCTTCCAAGGGTAAGAAGAAGAAAGAAGCTAAGGATTAGATTATGTTATGTTTCAATTGTTGTACTTATTAGTATTCCTTTTGAGATGTATAGGTTTATATATTACTTCAAGCCTTTGCTAAGGCTAATAATGTATATGTTCTTTGATGCATTGTAATATAAATATTATATTTTCACATTTCATATGACTTTCTATAGTGTTTCCAATGAACATTATGGATATAAATATATGACTAGTATGTATGTAGTGACATTGTAATGCTGTGTATCTTTTTGTATGACGTATATACTGAGATACTGATATTAGGATGTTACATTTTAGTATCAGAGCAGTTCATCCTGTTGAGCCGGGGTATGAACTGACTATACTTAGGCATATAGGAGTTCTTTCTTAGAAATTGTGCTTTTCTTGTTTCATATGTTAAATATGATGATAGAATTACATGAGTTGCCTTTGATTGGTTATTATTGAATTCTATTACACGGTTACATGGTATTGAGACTGCAACTCAATATATGTTGTTTCTGTGTGTATAGGAAACTATGGAACCAAACAGGCGATCTAGAGAAGTAGAGAGCTCGGCCCCATCGGGTCCAGATATGGCTGAAGTCGTTATGGTTATGGTCAATGTTATGACTAGGATGCTAGAGAGAATAGAATCAAATCTATCTCAGCAGTCTACACCACCTGGACACCACTCGCAAGAGGCAACTCAAGTTGAGAGAAATCAAAATTTCCTGGATTTAACAGCCTTCCGTAAGATGAACCCACCATCGTACAAAAGCGAGTACAATCTTGTAAAGGCTGAGGAATGGATTAACGAGATGGAGAAGATTTTTTATGCGATGGTTTGCTCAGAAGAGCAAAAAGTGATCTTTGCCTTATATATTCTAAAAGGTGAGGCAGAGCATTGGTGGAAAAGTACCAAAATGGTACTTGAAGCAGTTAAGACCCCAATGTCATGGGAAGTCTTTAAGATAGCTTTCCTGGAGAAGTATTTTTCGCAGACTCTACATGATGACAAGGAAGTAGAGTTTATGGAGTTAAAACAAGGAAACATGTCTATAGGTCAGTATGTGGCCAAGTATAATGAGTTGGCAAAGTTCTCTTCTCATTTTCGTTATTGCCCAGATGAGAAATAGAGATGTTTGAAGTTTGAATTTGGTTTAAAGCAAGAAATCAGAGGTATGGTGAGACCGATGGAGATTAGAGACTTTCTTGCTTTGGTTAACAAATGTAGGATTATGGAGTCGGAAGTTAACAGCTCTTTGTCAGAGGAGAAGGTGCAAGACATCCCAAAAAGAAATAGAGAGGACAACAGGAATAAACAGGGTTCTTCAAAGGTAGGTAACCCTAAAGGGAAAAACAAGAAGTGGTCTAAGGCACCACAATGCGCTGAATGTGGGAAATCACATGGAGGCAAATGCTTTGCAGGCCAGTCTGTGTGTTATACATATGGGCAGCCGGGGCATTTCTCCAGAGCTTGTCCTCATAACAAGGAAGATGCGCCTACCCCAAAGCCGCTAGCCAAGGGGCGAGTTTACACTCTAGGTGGGATAGAGGTGGCCCAATCTTCTGACCTAATCTAAGGTAAAGGCATAATTTGTAATCATCTTTTAAATGTCATGTATGATTCAGGAGCATCCCACTCTTTTGTTTCTTATGATTGTGCAAGGATGTTGGATTGGCCTAGGTCAAAGTTACCATATGAATTATCTGTTTCCACACCTATTGGTAAGCCAGTCATAATCTCAAAAGTGTGTCTTAACTGTTGTATAAGAATCGAGGATAGAGTTTTCCTTGTAAACCTTATTTGTTTACCCCTTGTGGATATAGATGTCATTCTTAGTATGGATTGATTGTCATCCAATCACGTGGTTTTGAACTATTCAGATAAAACCTTAGTTTTTCTGTTCGATGTTCCTACCAGAGTTGTTTCTTCAGAGTCTGCCTATCTCAATGCTAATTAGGTCAATCATTATTTGGTAGATAGAGCTCTAGGATATGTTCTTCTTTCCTTATTAGATGTAGAGGTTGAGCAAAGCCTAGATAGTTTACCTATAATGAGGGAATACCCTGAGGTGTTTTCGAGTGACATAGATGAGTTACCACCGGAGAGAGAAATAGAGTTTACTATAAATCTAGTGCCGGGTATAGGACCTATATCTATAGCACCCTATAGAATGGCACCCTTAGAGTTGGCTGAACTCAAGAAACAGTTAGAAGAGTTGCTAGATAAGAAATTCATTAGGTCTAGTGTTTCTCCATGAGGAACACCAGTGTTACTAGTGAAAAAAAAATGGTACCATGCGGTTGTGTGTTGATTACAGACAGTTGAATAAGGTGATCATCAAGAATAAGTATCTTTTGCCTAGAATAGATGATCTGATGGATCAGTTAAGAGGAGTTTTAGTGTTTTTCAAAATTGATTTAAGATCTGGATATCATCAAATCAGGGTTAGGGGAGAGGATATCCCTAAGATCATTTTTAGAACTAGGTATGAACATTATGAGTATCTTGTGATGTCTTTTGGGTTGACGAATGGTCCAGCAGTGTTTATGGATTACATGAACAGAGTTTTTAGACCTTACCTAGACTAGTTTGTGGTAGTGTTTATTGATGACATCCTTATCTATTCAAAGACAAAGGAAGAGCATGAGCAGCATGTAAGGATTATTTTAGATATCATAAGGGAAAAGAAGTTGTTTGCCAAATTGTCTAAGTATGAGTTTTGGCTAACGGAAGTTCAGTTTTTGGGTCATGTTATTTCTAATGGAGGAATTACAGTGGACCCTAGCAAGGTAGAAGTAGTGTTGCAGTAGAAGAGACCTGCCACTATGACCAAGATCAGGAGCCTTATAGGCCTAGCTGGGTACTATAGAAGGTTCATCAAAGGTTTTTCTCAGTTGGCGCTGCCTTTGACTAGGTTGACTAGAAAGGGTAGTACTTTTGAATGGACTCAAGACTGTGAGAATAGCTTCCAAGAGTTAAAGAAAAGGTTGACTACTAAGCCAATGTTGGTAATTCCAGATCCCCATGAGGACTTTGAGGTCTTTTGTGACGCTTCAAAGATAGGACTAGGGTGTGTTTTGATGCAGAATAGGAGAGTAGTAGCCTATGCATCAAGGCAGTTAAGGCCACATGAGGAAAACTACCCTACGCATGATTCGAAGTTAGTAGTTGTAGTATTTGCCTTAAAAATTTGGAGACATTATCTCTACAGAGTCCAGTTTGCAGTGTTCAGTGATCATAAGAGTTTAAAGTACTTGTTTGATCAGAAGGAGCTGAACATGAGGCAGAGAAGATGGATGGAATTCTTAAAGGACTATGACTTTGAGTTAAAGTATCATCCGGGTAAGGCCCATGTAGTGGCTGATACACTAAGTAAGAAATCCCTACATGTGTCTCAAATGATGATCTAAGAAAGTAAACTTCTCGAGAATTTCAGGGATTTAAGTTTAGCAGTGACTATGATGCTACATAGTCTTTTTGTGAGTAGAGTGGACACAGTAAATGACCTAAGGGCTCAGATTTTAGAAGCTCAAAAGGAGAATGAAGCTCTAATGGATATTAGTGAGTAGATCTTTTTAGGAACCTTAGAGGGTTTTGATATGACTGATGATGTAATGATAAAGTTTAGAGACAGACTTTGTGTTCCAAGAGAGTCAGAGGTCAAAAATAGGATTCTAGAAGAAGCTCACAGTAGTAAGTATACCATCCATCCCGAAACTACTAAGATGTACTAAAATCTAAAGATAATGTTTTGATGGTCTGGAATGAAAAGAGATACAGCAGAGTATGTCGCAAGGTGTTTAGTTTGTCAAAAGGTAAAGATTGAACACCAGAAGCCAACAGGACCTTTACAATCTTTAGGAATCCTAGAGTGGAAATAAGAGAAGATTTCTATGGATTTTATTGTGGGTTATAATGGATAGATTAACCAAATCTATCTACTTTCTGCCAATGAAAGCTAGTTATCCTCTAGAAAAATTAACTCAGCTTTATCTAAAAGAGATAGTTAAGTTGCATGGAGTTCCCGTAAATATAATTTTAGATAGAGATCCTAAATTTACATTTAGATTTTGGAGAGCCTTGCAAGAAGCTTTTGGGACTAAGTTAAGCCTTAGTACAGCTTATCACCAGTAAACAGATGGGCAAACAGAGAGGACTATCCAAACCCTTGAAGATATGCTTAGAGTTTATGTTTTAAAACAATAGGGTAGTTGGGACTAGTTCTTACCGTTAACAGAGTTTGCTTATAATAATAGTTATCATTCCAGCATAGGTATGACACCTTATGAGGCTTTGTATGGAAGAAAATATAGATCACCTCTATGTTGGTATAAAGTAGGTGAGAGAACCATCCTAGGTCCAGAGTTGGTCCAGCAGACCACAGAGCAAATCAAGATGAATAAGGATAGGTTGGTTACTGCTCAGAGTCAATAAAAGAGTTATGCTGACAAAAGAAGGAGACATCTTGAATTTAGTGAGGGAGATCATGTATTCTTAAGAGTTACTCCTACAACAGAGATTGGTAGAGCATTTTAAATCCTCATTTTCTTGGTCCCTACCAAATTCTAAAGAAAGTTGGACCTGTAGCTTACCAGATAACCCTTCCTCCCAGTTTGTCTAACCTTCATGATGTTTTTCATGTATCTCAGTTGAGAAAGTATAATCCAAATTCATTGCATATCATAGAACATGAATCTGTACAGTTAAGAGATGATTTGTCTTATGGTATACATCCGGTAAAGATCGTGGACAGAGGGGTCAAAAAGCTTAGAGGTAAGTAGATTCCTCTGGTGAAGGTTTTATGGGATGACAATGACATCGAGGAGGCTACTTGAGAGTTAGAGTCCCACATGAAGCAGGACTACCTAGATTTGTTCTTTCTAGGTGAGCAATTTTGAGGTCAAAATTTTAAAAAGAAGAGGAGAAATGTAATACCCTAAATGGCATGTTAGACTTGTTTATATGTTAAAAAGGTAGCATATGGCTTGTTTAACATGTATGTTTAATTTTGTGACAATTTGAGTTAGTTTAGGTACTTAGTTGCAATTCGGACTGTGAAAAATAGTTTAAAATGACTCAGATAATAGTATAAATAGCTTAGGAGAGGGAAATAAATATGGATAATTTATTTCTAGGTCAAAATATGAAGAACAAGTTACAGTTAAAGTTTTAAGGTAAACTGAGCTAGTTTGACATTTTTAAGCATATTGGTTGTCCAATTATAGCTGGTTTGACTAGCAACAGATATGAAAATATCAGATAAAGGTGAAACGACTTTTCATATGAATCCTAGTATTTATTTTAAAGTTGTTGGAAGCTAAAAATATGGATTTAGCTAAATCTGAGTGTTTTTAGCAAATTAGAATTTTATCAATTTTGGCCTAAGGGCCATATGAGTCTTTGGTTCCTCTTTTATAAGCTTCATTCACGGCTGTTTTTGCTTCAAAAATAGAAACAAAAAACATGAGAGGAGAAGAAAAGGAAGAGGAAAGAAAGGCCAAGCAAGAGGAAGAGAGAAAGAGGAAAGCCAAGGGTAAAGCCAAGGCTTGAGAATCCAACCAAGTTTGATTCATCAACACAGCTCCAACGGTAGGGCTTTTGTGATCAATTTCATTTCTTGTTACTCTTTTCTCTATTTATACAATTAGGTTACTTAATAGACTAAAATGAGTTTTAGAGGTGTTTGATGCGTTTTGATCTCATGATTGAGTTTCTTTAGTTGTTTATGACTTGTTCAAAGCACAATTCTGAGATAGAAGATTAGAATTTGTCATTTAGGCCTTTGAATCCAATTTTAGGGGTTAGGTCACCCTAGAATGATTTTGGTGCATTAATCCAAATTAAGAGGTTTTGGTTGGTGATTGATGATTCCTATGTGTTTAAGAACTGATTAGGAACTTAGAATCACTTAGAAACTAAGTTGGAATTGCCAAAATTCGAGGAAATGACCAATGGAACAATACCAAGTTCTGCAGAATTATGCAGAACCCAGATTCTGTTGTTAATGTCACGGCATTATAGACGCCGTGTCGCGGCGTTAAGATGAACGGCTTGAATGCCGCAGTGTGAGGAAGGTTACATCGCAGCAAGAGTCCAATTTTCGCAGCACGCGCTGCGGAGTGAGGAACGTCGTGCCGTGGCGTGAAGGAAATGTGGCATCAGTAGTAAAACTCGTAGCTTGGGCGCCGCGGCGTGCCCAGATTAGTGTCGCGGCATTAGTATCAGAAACCTTAAAAATATCATTTTTGATGTTTTGAAGTTCTAGACTAGATGGAATCATTAGTATATGTTTCTTAAAGTGTGTTAAGGCACAAATAAAGATAGTTTTCAAGAAGAGAATTATACCTAGTATGTATGGAAGAGATTGGTAGTGTTGATTTTGTAAGTATCCTTTGACAGCATTCATGAAAGCCATGAGAAATCGAAAGGGTGTTTGATAGACTCAATGGAGGAAGGACATAACTCTGATAATTCAATAGTTCTAAGGCCAGAAAAGATAAGTAGGAATCCATAAGGTTCTTAAGAATTAGGATTTAGACCGAACTTCTCATGAGTCAGGATATATGTATAGTGAGAGGAGATACCTTTACTTGTTACAAAATAACACATGAAACCATTAATTCCTAAGATTTATATTTTTGTTCCGAGTTGGATTAGATGTATGTATGAGATGTATATTAAATTGGTTTATCTAAATGCAATAGTTAGACCTTGTACCTGTTTTAAACATATTTCATTAGTAGATATTGAGTTTATGTTTATATATGTTATACATGACTGGTTTTGATTACTCATACTGAGGATATAGTTTCTCACCCCGTTGTGTATCATGTAATTCCAGGTGAAACTTCTTCCAAGGGTAAGAAGAAGAAGAAAGAAGCTAAGGATTAGATTATGTTATGTTTCAATTGTTGTACTTATTAGTATTCCTTTTGAGATGTGTAGGTTTATGTATTACTTCAAGCCTTTGCTAAGGCTAATGATGTACATGTACTTTGATGCATTATGATATAAATATTGTATTTTCGTATTTCATATGGCTCTCTATAGTGTTTCCAACGAACATTATGGATGTAAATATATGACTAGTATGTATGTAGTGGCATTGTAATGATGCGTATCTCTTTGTATAACGTATATATTGAGATACTAGTATTAGGATGTTATATAAAACGTCCGGGGTTCGATGTTAATTTTCCAGAATCTTGTGTTAACCGTGTGCCCAGATGATCCTGTTAAAACTTGACACTTGGCTGTCATTCTAAGCGCCAAGCTGGAGGCAACTATTCTGGACCGTGATCCAAGATCCCGTCCAGTTGGACCAACCCGGCATACGTATAATCGGACTCCACCCTAGACGACGTAGCTAAGGCCTTGAAGGCAGTCTGGACCTCAGAGCCATGCACACTGAGCGACATTGGGCCATAATATTAAGATTGCTAGATATGTGCAGATGATATATCCCTAAATATCTGTAATTGCCAATAATCTATTTACGATATTATAAGACTCATAACTGTCTCAGATTGATAAGTAGCTCTCGTATTAAGAATTCTTAACTTATAGGGATTCATCCCAATAATAGTGGGAAAGTAATCCTTGCCAGGATACTAATCTTAAATATCTGCATTCAATACAGATTGCATGAGGATTCTATACATGCTCTATAAATACAAAATTAAATAGCCTTAATCAGGTATCAGTAAATTACTCAATATACACTGCCTTACTTGTGCATGGCCTAACTTGAGCGTCGGAGTCCATTTGCAGGTACCCACCCCCTGTCTCAACACGCTCGATTGCTACTGCTCAAGGAGGAGATCATCGTTACATGTCTATCTCAGGTATCCTCTGAATTTACTTCAGAACAGATTTCTAGAGATGTTGGATAAGTTGTAGAGGGGCGGTGATATGCTCGTAAATTCTCTCTCTCTCTCTCTCTCTATATATATATATATAAATGGTGCAATGCTGTATTTGTTGCACTCTAAAGTTTTTATCTTTTTTATTTTATTGAAAACCTTATATTCATCGAAGAATGACTAGATTTTTCATATTGGCGAAGGAGTTTTGCCTTTGAATCAATGAAATTTGATCACAAAAAGGCAGAAATACATCCTCCTTTTGGTTGAAAGATTAAAGAAGTTTTGGGTGGGACCAAAGCAGAGCGGAAGAGCAAGGGGAAGGAAATAAGGTGAAAGAACAGGAAAAAATTATTTTAAAGTGGGTTTATAATCAAAGTGAATAAGTAATAGTGTATCTACCCTTAGATCATGCAGTAAGTTGAGATTTCTATACACTTTATTAAATTAAAAGTGAATATATTTTTATTTATTCACTTTAAAAATAAACCCACTTTAAAAGATAGTTTTATCCAAAAGAATAAGTAAGTTTGGAAAGGAGGGTGACAGCGATGAAGCCACAAGAATGAGGCTGAGAGATTTGGAAGGTGTTACAAACAAGATTTTTGGTTAACCATAGTTAATATTTTAAGAAAGAAAATAAAAAAATTTAATTTAAGGAGATATCAATGATCCACATATCTTGTGTGTCAAACAATAAGTGACACAAAGCAAAAATAATGTCTTACTCTTAATACATCTAATTTTCTTTAATTTGAATCACAAATACATGAAAATGAGAACCGATTCCCTACACTCCAAAGTCAAAAGAAAATTGTTAAAACCATATAAATATAAAACACAAATTCAGCACAGAAGCACACATGTAAACATCATGTAAGAGAACAAATTTTAAGTGGGGGTACCTTTTGCCTTTGATTCAAAACACTACATGAGACTTCAGTATTTTTTTTTTCTTTATGCATCTATCATTGTTTAACTCAAAACTAGAGGTAGGGGTGCACAACCCGACCCACGAACCCATCAACCCGACCGACCCGACCCGATCAACCACAAATATCCGGGTTGATTTGGGTAATCGGGTCGGGTCGGGTCGGGTAAAATTTTGTGAACCTGTTGAATATTGGTTCGGGTAACGGGTTTGGTGAACCAACCCGACAACCCGACCCGACGACCCAATAAACAACGTCGTTTTGCCTATAATTAAGTTTTTATTTTATTTTTTCTTACAATCCGATCCGGTGACCCGACTAACCCGACCAACCCGATTAACCCGATTAACTAACCCGAACCAACCCGATCCTAATCGGGTTGGTTCGGTTCGGATTTCTCAATTTTTTTCTCTCGACCCGGCCCGACCCGACCCGAACTCACATTATTGGTTTGGATTTTTTCTCACCTAAACTCGACCTGACCCGACCCGTATGCACCCCTAAGTAGAGGTATTAAAATGGGGTGAGTTTGATAGATTGGTCTAAATAGTCCGATAAAATAAATGAGTTGGGTCACAAAATTTGATGCAAAAATAGAATTTGACCCGATTGGGCTGACTTGATTTTGGCCCGACACGACGTGGGTTGACCCGCAATGGGCCTGGCTACAAGCCTGATGTTTAATTTTAAATTATGGTATTATTATATAATTTATATGATATATAAAATTTTTGTTCTTATTTTTTAATGTAAATTAACATTATTATCATAAAAATATTTTTTTAATATTTGATGGGATTTAAACTATACACAAAAAAAATGTTAAAACGTAAAAAAAAAAAGTTAAGTATTGATAACTAAAGAAAAAAAAATTATAGTATTGGCTGGCCAGCTCAACCCGTATTTCACACAAGGCCAAGTTAAGTCAACAAATTACCAGCCTATAACATTCTTAACTCAAACCAAAAATTAATTGGCCAAATACTATTCGATCAGTTTTGACAACTCTACCCAATACTTTAAACACACTTTTTGTTTGATTTTGTCAAATCAATAATGACTGTGGGACCACATGATAAGTTGCTAATGGCTCATTAGTTTTCCTTGATAGTGGATAGCTAATTAAGTATTTAAAGAAACAACATGCAAAGTTTTTTTTCTGAAAAAAAGATAATATAGTTATTGTTATAAATTTGAATTATATCCTTTTATTTTTGCATAATTCGTATTATGTTCTATGTGATGTGATTATAGGTACAATAATTACAACTTTATTTGATTTGCATACACAAAAAGTAATAAGTAAATTGTTTTAATTAATTAGTTAGTTAAATTTATTTCACGTATATATATAATTATGTATAATTAAGTAAACTTTGTTTTGAATTTATTTATTATGTTATCCATTCGGCTATTGATAGAATCGATTGAATGACCACACTTATTTTCGATTATCTAGCTTAATAGATTTTTAAAACACGTTTTGAAATGTGGGTATAATATAGATGTTAAGGGTTTAAATATTCTTTAAAATATTTAAATATGAGTTTTGTTATATTCTTTTAAAATATTTTTTTAATATTTCTTTTAATATTTAATAAAAAATTTAAATAAAAAAGTAAATATATTCAACATATTAAAAATATACTAAGCATTTAATATTTTTTTATCTAATAATTAGAAAAATTATTATGAATATGTATTTGAAAGATTTAGAATTATTATTTAAATATTATAATAATAGCACTAGTTAGTGCTCATGACATTTAAGTGAGTTAAGTTTAATAAAAGTAATAATAGCATATTTGATACCGCTTAAATTTTGAGAAATGATTGTATTTTTAAAAGCTCTCTTGAAAAAATTTCAATTATAAATAATTTTAAATATAAAATAAATTAACCGAAACACATATTAATTATCATTTGTGAAATAGAGAATGATATGTTCACAAAAATATAATAAAGTCAATTTTTAACGACCTTTTTCAGTGGACATGGATTGCTTTTTTCTTTTTAGGCGGCTTTAAAGTTTGAACTTTTTCCAACATCACCAAAAATAAAGAAAAAAAATTGGCAGCAAAAAAAATCTTCAAATAAAAAAAGGAAAAATACAAAAAAATTCAAAAAAGATTTTGGCACCCAAAAAAATAGTTGAAAATTTTAAAATATTTCTAGAAGTTAAAAAAATAATTTTAAAAAAAGAAAAAATTATACAGAAAAAAATTAGAAACATATTTCTGACAACATTAAAAAGTCTATGAAAAAGACTTTGAAAAGTTTAGAAAAAATCTAACAGCCTAGGCCGTCGAAAAAAACTAAATAAAAAGTATATCTATCGAACTTAGGCCGCTGAAAAAAATTTTAAAATAAAAAATAAAAAAAATTTAAAAAATAAGTCGTTAAAAAACAAACCTCATGTTCCTTAAAAGCACATCATCTATTATCCTAATCTCATTCTTTTTCTTTCATCTTTCATCTAGATTTGCCCTTTTCTTCTTTCTCGTTACAGGTGGAAATATGTCAGACAATTTTTTAGAGATGTATAATTTAATCTAACTTGACTCATTTAATAAAAAATTAATTTTTTAAAAAATTTATTTAGTTAAATAATTCAAATTTTAAAATTTTTAAAAAAGTTTTTTAGACTTAGTAAATTGGTTTTTTAATTATATATATTATTATTATTTTATGTATATTATAAAATTTTAATATTTATATAATATAATTAATTTAATAAATAATATAATATTTTTTAAAGTTTAAGTTCGTTAACCTATATAAAAGTCTAGATCGATTAGCTTATCTCGTTAATTTATTTAGAAGTAAACCTATTAACCTATTTAAAGACCTTATTATAAAGTAAGCCTTTACATAGGTTTTTAAGTCAGATCAAACTTTTAAAAAAGTCAATTCAAGTCTTAAAAAATTAGCCTATGTTAAGTAAATAAGTCAGACCCAACCCTTACATTTAAAAAATAGGTCAAATACATTTAAAACATTTTTTCACCCATGTTCCTCGTATTTTCTCTTTCTTTTCAATTAAGAGTTATCAAAATAAAAGTTTTTTCTTTTATGATTATGTTTGATTAAAACAATACCATGTACCTAATATGAATCCATAATAATATATTATCTTATGTTTACTAAGTCTATGTCTCTCTCTCACACACACTAAGTCTACATTTCTCTCTTTTTCTTTCTCTCACACACACATACACACATATATATAAATATGTTATTATTGATCGTAATTATGTTTTTGCATGGATTGTTTTTCATAAGACTGCACATGAGTCGGGTTGGTTCGAGTATAGGAATAAAAAAATCCAAACCAATTGATCGAAGTCGGGTAAGGTTGGGTCGAGTTTGTAAATTTTTTTTCAGATAACCCAAACTGAACCAACCCGATATGTTAACGGGTTGGTTCAGGTCGGGTAGTCGGGTTAAAAACTCCCAAAAGCCCAAACAATCCATTTAATACCAATAGATTGGCACCTCCAACCTCTGCACGCCAACGACCTAGAATAAAGGCTTTGTAGAAGGAGACTGGTGGTCATGGCTCTGTAAAAGGACCACGAGGTGAGCTCAGAGGGCTCAAACAGTGGCGTCAGTGGTGGCTCCTGGTAGTCCTTAGGTTTGTCTTAGCTCTGCTCCTCCCCCCTCCCCCCCGGGTTCATCTTGGCTCTACTCCACTTCCTTTCTGGTTCGTCTTAGCTCTGCTCCTTCCCTTCTTCTTCTTATTCTTCTATCCTTTGATTCCTCTGTGTCTTTCTCTTGTATTAATAGGGAATGAGAGTAGCTAAGGTGCGGATTAGACACCGCGAACCCAGATCTGGCCACCGCGAACCAACCACCAACCCTTGTCGTTGTCCACTACGACCCACGACCCAGAACCACCCAAATCTGGCCACCACGACACAGTCACTGCTAGAGCCACTGCTCGTGGCATCCTCGCAGCTCCCAACTGTTGCGCTCCACCCCGATCCACGACCTTATGCAACCTGTCTTCGTCGAAACGAGAGGGCACTAGAGGTCACGAACTCGTCGTTGGTGAAAGAGGGCTGAGATTAAGAGGTGAGAGTAGCAGTAGAGAAAGGGTTCCCAATTTGGTGTAATCAAAGACTGAGTTGCATAAACGAGGAATTGAGTAGAAATTGAGAAATGAGTGAGATCGGGTAGTTGGGTTTGTTTATTGAACCGTCACTTGAACCAATAAGTGGTCGGGTTGATCGGATTCTACCCGAACGGACCTGATGACTCGAACTAACCCTGATATTTTATATTGGATTGGGTCGGGTTGGTTGGGTTCTCGGGTCTTTGGGTCGGGTTGTGCAGCCCTAGTTTTTCATTATAGGGTTTATACCATAGTTGTATAACCCAATTCGAAAGTTGACTTGGTTAGAAGGTCGAGTTAACAAGTCAGTAGTTTAATTGGAGATTAAGTGGTTGAACAAAAAAATTCAGATAAATAATATTTTTTTAAAAAAACTACTATATAAAAATACTTTATTTAAAAAATTACTAAATAAAAAAATACATCATATTAAAAAGTACTAATGATATAATCAATCTAGCAAAGACTAAATAACTTTAATTTTTTTAAAATCAATTGTTAAATAATAATATAAATTAAAAAATTGAAAACATTACTTAACAAGAATATATTGTTTAATGACAAAATACATTTCATCAAAAGAATTTTTAATGTACAAAGTTTAATTCTTAAAAGTTATATTTTTGAAACATATATATATATTTTTAAAAAAGTAGAAACCCAATCCAACTTAAATCGATTGAGTTTGTGAGAAAATCGTAAAATCGTTGCGACTATGAATCAGACTAGCACAGAAGCCTAGTTGTCGAGCTGATCCAATTTGAATAATTATGCTTTGTACTTCAATTTTTTTTCACAATTTTAAGTTACACATAATTTTTAATAGGAAAATTATGTCCTTAATTATTTTTCAAAATTTCACAAAATACTTTTCAAAGTAGATGTATAACAAACTAAAAAATAAATATTAGCAAAAGTCATATTTTTTTTCTTATTTGTGCAATGCACGAATAACAAATTTAGTTTTTAATAATATATTTTCTTTTGTTTTTTAAGCCTACATTTGTTATGCATATTAGTTTTTAGATTAATTATTTTGTTCACTTTTACAGTAAATGCCACAATGAACATGGTATATAAAGAGACTTTTTAAAAGTTGAGTTAGATATATTTTATCTCGTTATTATATTACTGATCCTTTTATTCGTTCAAACACGACATTCAGATGAGTGTAATTAATTAAGTGTTAAAACTAAAATATAAATAGAAAAGACATTTTGAAGAAAATGAAATAAAATTCAATTATGATTTTCAATGCAACCTTAAGTAAGCGAAGTTTACATAGAATATTAGGGATTTGAATTTTAAATTCATTATTTTGGAATTTTTTTGTCTAATTACTACTTCCTTCCAAAACTGTATGAATAATTACTTATAATAAAAAAATAAAAATTAGTTGAAAAGGAATGATAAAAAGACTTTCATTCATGAGCATAGTTGGACAGGAGAATTAACGAAGGTCAGAAAAATCTTTACGGAAAGGAAAATTTAGTTTTAATAGCTACATAAAAACATGGAGTACAGAGTAGGATAGATTGTTGCAGTTATCAAGATTTTCAGTCAAATTTGTTTGTTGTCTTCCAACTCAAGTCCAAGTCCAAGTCCAAGTCTAACCTTGCTGTTTGACGCATCTTAAAAGAAGCAATACACCATTAGGTCCATTACCATTGACGCAGAGAGTTGAAGCCTTCAGAGTTCAAACTCGATATATTACTCTGAATGGCGGTATTTCACTCCGATCCTCAGGCTCAGTGTTCTTTTTTCTTTTTCTTTTCTATTTTCTTCCTGGTTTCCTGAGTTGCATTTCTTTTGGTTCTACTGTGTCTATTCACTCACCCTTGCTCACTTTTGAAAATACACGAAAATCCCCTACCTTTTTCAATTTCGCCACGAGGTTCGTGTAACCTTCTTTCGCGTTTTCTTAGATTAGTTTCATGCGTAAAAAACCACTTTTACTTTCGAAAGATGCTACATTGTCGACTTTTGACTTCGTCGAGGTGATGGGGCAGGGAAGTACCCCACTTCTTCTCACCTTTTATCCTTAACTATGGACCTGAATAAACCCCCTTCAGCTTGTACTTTGCACATTTCCATATTTCCTTTTGAAAGCATAAGAATCCATTGCTTTTCCTTAGCTCTGAATTTCATGGAGAGTAAACTTCCCACCCCTCTCCCCCCCCCCCCCCCCTCAAGATTTTGATGATATTTATGTTGGAAAGAAAGTTGATAAGGCGCATTATTGTATTGATAAAATTTGTACGGTTGTGTTGAAAATGACTGGTAGCTGTGCATTCATGACTTTGTTTGTCCTTATTACTTGGTCACAGGTGGTACAGTTCTTTACCTAATTTTACATTGCACCGTGCCCCATCTTTCAACCTATCCTGAGGTTATTGAAGAGAAATCTTTTAAAGCTTCCGAGTATAAAATACAAAAGGGCTTCGAGTGTGATGCCTGAAACAAATCTGCAAAATCTCTGATGCTTCTTTGCACGGGGCCATAACTTTGGAACTGAATGCCAAGGATTCCGGAGAACTTAAGAATGTGCCTTATTAAATGATGATTGCTGTGATCGCAGCATGTATGACTCATTGGTTATGCCATCTGCACTGACACGGTAAGGAATGGGATAGGTAGGGTGTTTAGGTGCAACTTTTGTTCTTTCCAGCCTCTTTCTCTTGAGGCAGATATGAACTCTAAGTCTTCTTTCTCACCATGCTTTCCTCTCTCTTTCATTATTCTATTGTCACAGAAGTGACTTGCCATCTAAATGTCTGCATTCTGGCACATGCTACTGTGGTTCGGAAGTTCAGTTTGATGTTCTGAATGAGCTTCATCTTGGCAACTCATCCGTAGAGGTAATTTGAATGGTGGGATTTCCTTCTTAATGATGTTGTAGAAGGACTGAGAGAATAGTATGTTAGTAACCAGAACAGGTTTCAATTCTAGCTACCTGCTTTTTCTATGACCTGTTCTCATATTATCATTTTTTTCCTTGTTTGTATAGTATCCTTTTATTACATTTACTTGTACTTATTGGCAAGTGGTTTCTAAATTTAACATTATCTTTGAGGATTAATCTTTTCATCATTTTCTCCCGTTGAATGGATTCAAAGTCAGTTGTTAGTTCTCCAAAATTTATTGTTGGCAAATGAATTTTTTATTTGACATGTTTGTGGTGATTCTTTTTATCTTTAGGTGAACAATGTTAGTGAAGAGACAGGGAGTATTGTGCCATGTTTACAGAGAAAAAATGCTGCTCTTTGCAGAATTCAACTTGAACAGGATGTAAGCTCTCTTTGTGCATGCTTATTGTGGGCTTATAAAAGAAAAAATAGGAAATAGATTAATTTTGAGCTGACCTTACAAGAGAATATTGTTTTATATTATTTCTGGCTGAAATCAAGGAACCATGAAATCATGCATTCAAGTATACTGAAAGCGGCTTGAATTCTCTCTTTCTCTCTCTCTCTCTCTCTCTCTCACACACACACACACACACACACACACACACACACACACACACACACACACACACACACACACACACACAGAGTTTGCATTGGTGTAATATGATAGCTGGCAACTCGCATCCACCTTTTCATTTGTATAACTTAGACTGATTCAAATAGCCAAATGTCACAGCTGTCTTGCTGTTGTGACTAATCCATATAGCAAATGTCACAGCTGTCTTGCTGTTTCTGTTCCATAATGGGCTATTTGAATTCTATACAGGTGCAACAATTACAAAATCAGCTTCTAGAAGAGATGGAACTGCATACATTCCTCAAAAATGTAACTGAGAGAAATGCCATCAATTTATCTGGTCCAGCACATCTCCCCCATCATGTATGTTCCTTTTTAGTTTTTACCACCAAGATGTTATGTCATATGCTTGCTAGGATTATGCGAATAGCATTCATAAAATTGTTCTATAGTTAGCCTCCTGAAAGAATTCATGATGAAACAAATTTTGAGTTGAAGTGACTTCTACTTTATTTTCTTCTTCTTTTCTATAAGGGCGTGTGTTGCTCGTACATTTTGAAGTTCTGTGAACTCTTTCTTGCCCTTTAGGAGTTCCAAACCTCTAAAGGAATGAAAAATTGGGTTGGTGTTTAAATATCGTGTACAAGTGATAATAATTAAAATTTTTGGACTCTTGACAAGATATATTATCAATAAATAATTCATGAAAACTGCTAGAAACACGAGTTCTGAAACTATGTTTGGAGAACTTCTGAAAGCAGGTTAGCAAACTGATAATTACGAAATTTTGTTAATGTCCCAGAGAACTTGATTCCATGTCATTTTTCTGCTTAGCTATAGCTTTTTGTTTATTATCATGAGGCATTTGTGAAAAGAATTATCAACATGCTTCCAGATGCCTTTGTTTCTTGTAAGTTCTGAACTTGATTATTTATTAGAGTTAATTATTCAACCCGCCCTCTATTTTGCTTTTACCACACAGATCTCCCATTTATTATGAAAACCTACAGAAAACTCGTGTGTATGTATATATATATATATTAAAAAAAAGCTGCAACTAAATTAAAAATGCTGTCATGCCTAAAAAATTTGTTAACAGATCCATTAGTTTGTGGACGCTTCATGGTCAAATAGCATTTCCATGCTTGTTCAGCCTTATATTTTGAGTAAAGCAGATGATCTTTGTTGAAATATGTCCAGAATCATTCTTGTTGGACGGTGGCCTCTATGGACGGTGGCCTCTTGATCTTGTTCCCACGTTTTCATGTTTTAATGTAGACATTGTTTTTAGTGTTTTATTATTGCTTATTTTCTAGGCTTGATTAGCTTGTTTTCTAGGGACTAGTTTAGTGTACAACTCCCTATATATATTACCTCTATTGTAAACATTCTTATGATGCAATATACACAGTTTTTTTCTACTTAGAATTAAGTAATTTCTTTCTACAATCTTATTCATTTGGTATTGGTGAATCTTCAATTCAAATGGTTGAGCACTGAAATGATCCTTCAATCTAGCTAAGTTAATATGGGTAAAGTGAGTTATATGGGTAAAACATTTAACCCATTTAGCCGGCAATATACATGGGTCAAACCAATTAACCAATTTATTTTAGGACTTAACTTGCTGTAGTTTTGCCACATAAACGATTCAGGACCGATAATGCTAAGGACTACTTTAATCAGACTTTGATGCATTTTTTCCAGAAAGAAGGAATAATCCATGAATCATCTTGTGTCCATACCCCACAACAAAATGGGTTAGCAGAGCGAAAAAACGGTCATCTTCTTGAAAAAACCCGAGCCCTATTATTTCAAAGAAATGTCCCTAAGTCATTATGGGGGGAAGCTGTTATGACAGCTACTCATCTTATAAATTGCTTGCCCACTAAAGTCTTGGGGTTCAAGAGTCCTATGGATGTCCTCTCTACTCTTTATCCTGATCTACACACTTCCAATAATCTTGTCCTAAAATTTTTGGATGTGTATCTTTTGTCCATGTTCACAGTCCAAACAGGGGGAAACTTGATCCGAGGGCTCTAAAATGTAACTTTGTGGGATATTCTTCGAACCAAAAAGGGTACAAGTGTTATCATCCTCCAACCAGAAAATTCTATGTCTCCAGGGATGTTACATTCAACGAAGAAGAGTCATTTTTTTTCCATCCTTATCTTCAGGGGGAGAAGTCAATGAAGGAAGATAAGGAAGATTTCCTGCTTGACTTGTCCTTACTTCCTGTGTCTAATGATCCTTCTCATGACCTTACTGTTGTCCCTAATCCTCCTCTTGAAGTCACTATTGAACCTGTGTCTAAAACCATTCCTGATCCAGTGGCTGAGTCTGCTCTTGAGAATGTAAGGTATGGCAAAGGCAAGGTGTTCACAAGAAAGAAGATGGCTGTTCCTGAACCTATGCAGGCCCAAGGGTCCAACTTGGAGCCTTCGAATGAGGTAATAGTATCTAACCCTTTATTGCAAGATGAAACTGAATTTCATTTGGATTGTAGTGACCAAATTCTTCCTATAGCCATCAGAAAAGGAACTAGAGAGTGCACAAAAAGGCCACTATGCCCTCTTTCACACTTCTTGTCCTTTGAGAATTTTTCACCATCCTATAAAGCTTTCCTTATAAGCCTAGATACCATTGCCATCCCTACCACCCTACCCGAGGCCTTGTCAAATGGAAAATAAAAACAAGCCATGAATGAGATGGAGGCATTGGAAAAGAATAAAACCTGGGAGCTAGTGCAGTTACTGGCCGAAAAGAAAAATGTGGGCTGTAAATGGGTGTATACTGTGAAATATAAAGCAGATGGATCCATAGAGAGGTATAAGACACGATTAGTTGCCAAAGGGTATACCCAAACTTAAGGAATTGATTACTAGGAGACTTTTGCACCAGTTGCAAAGATGAACACAGTTCGGGTATTATTGGCATTGGCAGCTAATTATGGTTGGGATTTACAACAGTTTGACGTCAAAAATGCTTTCTTACATGGAGATCTCGAAGAAGAAGTATAATGGAGGTCCCACCAAGATATGGGAGGAATTTGCATGCCAATATTGTGTGTAAGTTGAAAAAGGCCTTATATGGCCTCAAGCAATCACCGCGAGCATGGTTTGGAAGGTTTGCTAGAATTATGTTGGTTATGGGGTACAAACAAAGCTAAGGGGATCATACACTGTTTGTTAAACACTCTCCTTCAAGGGGAGTCGCAGCTCTCTTAGTGTATGTTGATGACATAATAGTAATAGGAGATGATGCTAAGGAGAAACATATTCTGAGTCAGTGCTTAGCCAAGGAACTGGAAATTAAAGCATTAGGAAGGTTAAAATACTTTCTTAGAATTGAGGTTGCTCATTCTAGGAAAGGAATATTCATCTCTCAACAAAAGTATGTTATGGATCTCCTAAAAGAAACAGGTCATACAGCATGCAAATCGACAAGTACTCCTATAGATCCCAATATGAAACTTGGACAGGCAGAAGAAGATGCTGCAGTTGACAGAGAAATGTATCAGCGTCTGGTGGGAAGACTTATTTATCTATCCCACACACGGTCAGATATTGCATATGCAATTAGTGTGATTAGTCAATTGATGCACAATCCAAAAGAATCTCATTTGCGAGTAGCATATCGAGTATTACAGTACCTTAAGGGAACACTAGGAAAAGACATTTTATTTAAGAGAAATGGAGGTGTGGTACTCGAGGCATACACTGATGCGGATTATGTTGGATCACCAGTGGACAGAAGATCAACTACAGGATGTTGCACTTGGTGGAAATCTGGTGACTTGGAGAAGTAAAAAACAGAATGTGGTACCACGATCTAGTGTGGAGGCAAAATTCAGAGCTATGACTCAAGGGGTTTGTGAGCTACTATGGTTAAAGATTATTCTTGAAGATCTGAAGATCAATTAGGATGGTCTAATGAGACTTTATTGTGATAACAAGTCTGCCATTAGTATTGCTCATAATCTGGTATAGCATGATCGAACAAAGCATATTGAGGTTGACAGACATTTTATCAAAGAAAAACTAGAGAGTGGTTTAATTTGTATACCCTATGTATCTACACAAGGTCATCTTGTTGATGTACTTACAAAAGGTTTGAACAGTCCAGCATTTCAGATGATTGTATTCAAGCTGGAAATGGAGAATGCATATTCACTAGCTTGAGGGGGAGTGTTGGACGGTAGCCTCTGTGGATGGTGTTCCCATGGTTTTTAGTGTAGATATTATTTTTAGTGTTCAATTAATTTGTAGCTTATTTTCTAGGTACTAGTTTTTAATGTATAGCAGTTGCCTCCATATAATCTTCATTGTAAACATTTTGTTAGTGATGAAATAATATACAGTGTTCATATTTTTTCAAATTCTAAGAAATTGAATATGCTCTTGGCCAAGGAATTTGAATTTAAAGACCTTGGTGACTTGAGGTACTTCTTGGGAATGGAAATTGCTCGAAGTAAGGTTGGCATTGTGGTGACCCAAAGAAAATACACACTTGACATTCTTGAAGAAATTGGTATGCTAGGATGCAAGCCAGTTGAAACACCTATGGAGGCAAACCTTAAACTGAGCGCTAATGCTGGTGCTGAAACTGATAAAGGACAGTATCAGCAGTTGGTGGGAAAACTGATCTATCTATCCCACACTCAGCCAGACATTGCCTTTGCAGTAAGTATTGTGAGTCAATTCATGCACTCCCCATGTGAGGAACATTTGAATGCAGTCTTTAGAATCTTGAGGTATCTCAAACGAACTCTAGGAAAAGGACTTTTGTTTAAAAGAAGTGACAGGTTAGATGTTGAAGCTTTTACTGACGCTGATTAGGCGGGATGTATAGATGAAGAAGGTCAACATCTAGCTACTGCACCTTTGTTGGAGGAAATTTGGTGACTTGGAGAAGCAAAAAATAGAATGTGGTAGCTAGAAGCAATGTTGAAGGTGAATTCAAGATTATTGCATAAGGAATATGTGAACTCCTATGGATAAAGCGACTCCTAGATGAATTAAAAATTGGATGGAATCAACCCATGAAGCTCTACTCTGACAGCAAGGTAGCAATCAGCATCTCGCATAATCCAGTGCAACATGATAGGACCAAACATGTCGAGATTGATCGACATTTTATCAAGGAAAAACTGGATGAAGGGACTCTGTGTATTCCTTTTATTCCTACCAAACAACAACTGGGAGACATACTCACCAAAATTCTTCAAAGTTAGCAGTTTGACTTCCTTATTGACAAGTTAGTATTGTTAAATATATATGATCCAGCTTGAGGGGGAGTGTTGAAATATGTCCAGATTCATTCCTATTGGACGGTGGCCTCTGTGGGCGGTGACCTCTTAGTCTTGTTCCCACATTTTCATATTTTAATGTAGACATTGTTTTTAGTGTTTTATTGTTGCTTATTTTCTAGGCTTGATTAATTTGTTTTCTAAGGACTAGTTTAATGTACAGCTCCCTATATATATTACCTCAATTGTAAACATTCTTATGATGCAATATACATAGTTTTTTTCTACTTAGAATTAAGTAATTTCTTGCTACAATCTTATTCATTTGGTATTGGTGAACCTTCAATTCAAATGGTTGAGCACTGAAATGATCCTTCAATCTAGCTAAGTTAATATGGGTAAAGTGGGTTATATGGGTAAAACATTTAACCCATTTAGCCGGCGATATACATGGGTCAAACCAATTAACCAATTTACTTTAGGACTCAACTTGCTGTAGTTCTGCCACAGTCCCACTTACCAGCTATTTATAGATTCTCAACATTGTAGCAGTTCCCATTTTTTTGGCGTTGTTTTTGATTCTTTCCTCATGCTGAGTTTGATTTACTTAAGAGTATGCAGGTTATGGCTGAATTGTGTGTCTAATCAGTCTACACATGATCTCTATATATATTAGAATCAACTTTAATTACAATAATATACAATCCTAAAATAATTACTGAGATTACTCCTAATTGATTCTACTATATATACACGATATGCTACCATATATATTTAGGATATTCTAACATATTCTAACACTTCCCCTGAAGCTGGTGCATATATAGTTGACTCAGGTACCTATAAAAGCCTTAGGGAAAATGTCTGCAAGCTAGTCATTTGAATTTACAAATCTAGTAACAATTTCTCCATATTGAATTTTTTCCCTAACAATGTGGCAATCAATCTCAATGTGCTTAGTTCTCTCATGAAAGATAGGATTTGAAGATATATGTAGCTCAGCTTGATTGTCGCATATGTGTTTCATTGGTTGTGATTCACATATTTTCAACTCTTTAAGTAACTGCTTTAACCAAATGGGTTCACAAGTTGCAGTACCCATCACTCGATACTCGGCTTATGCACTCGATCTGACAACTATATTTTGTTTCTTGCTTTTCCAAGATATCAGATTTCCTCTAAAAAGAATGCAGTACCCTGATGTAGAGCGTTTATCTGAGGGAGAGGCTACCCAATCAGCATCCATATAACCACAAATTTCCATGTGCCCCTTATCTTCATATAGTAAGCCTCTTCTTGGTGCTCCTTTAATGTATCGGAGTATCCAAACAGCAGCATCCTAGTTAGAGTCACATGGAGAATCAAGGAATTGCTCACAACAAAGGAGATATCTGGTCTTATTACTGTGAGATAAGTTAATTTTCTAACCAACCTCCAGTAACGTTCAGGTTCTGTTATCGACTCCCTCTTTCCTTGTAGAAGCTTGACATTGGGATCCATGGGTGTATCAATGGGTTTGCACCTTAACATACCAGTTTCTTCTAAGATGTCCAAGGCATATTTCCTCTAGGAGATAGAAATGCCATGACTAGATTGTGCCACCTCGATACCTAGGAAATAACGGAGCTTACCTAGGTCCTTGGTCTGAAAATGCTTGAATAAGTGTTGTTTTAATTGTTCAACGCCAACTCAGTCATTCCTAGTAATGACAACGTCATCCATGTAAACCACAAGGTAGATGCATTGATTGGTAGATTGATGCCGATATAAATTAGAATGATCAGCTTCACAGCAAATCATGTTGAAGGCTTGAACAGCTGCGCTAAATTGGCCAAACCAAGCCCGAGGGGACTATTTTAGGCCATACAATGATTTGCGGAGTTTGCACACCAATCCAAACTCTTCCTGAGTAACAAAGCCAAACAATTACTTCATATAAACTTCCTCGTATAAATCACCATGTAGGAAGACATTCTTTATGTCCAGTTGATAGAGGGGCCAATGTTGAACAGCAGCCATGGCGAGGAAAAGTCAAACAGAGGCAATCTTAGCAACTAGAGAAAAGGTGTCACTATAATCAAGTCTAAGATTTGAGTGTAGCCTTTGGCGACTAAACGAGCCTTTAAACAGTCAATGGAGCCATCTGGACCAACTTTAACAGTAAACACCCATCTACAGCCAACAACAGGTTTGCCTGCTAGTTTAGGAACTAGATCCCATGTGCCATTAGAGTGTAAGGCAGACATCTCATCTATCATTGCCTGGCACTAACCTGGATGGGATAGTGCTTCACCTATAGTCTTAGGAATGGAAACAAAAGACAAACTTGAAAGTAAGGTGTCTTAGAATTTGAATAGCTATATATTATTGCATTTTTAACAAAATGTTTACAATGGAGGTAATATATATAGGGAGCTGGACATTAAACTAGTCCTTAGAAAATAAGCAACATAAAACACTAAAAACAATGTCTACACTAAAAACATGAAAACGTGGGAACAAAACCAAGAGGCCACTGTCCACAGAGGCCACCGTCTAATACTCTCCCTCAAGCTGGTGAATATACATTCTCCATTTACAGCTTAGATACAATCGTCTGAAATACTGCACTACTCAACCCTTTTGTAAGTACATCAGCAAGCTGACCTTGTGTAGACACATAGGATGTACAGATTAAACCACTCTAGTATTTCTTTGATAAAATGTTTGTCAACCTCAATATGCTTTGTGCGATCATGCTGTACCGGATTATGAGTTATGCTGATTGCAGACTTGTTATCACAATAAAGTCTCATCGGACCATCCTACTTGATCTTTAGATCTTCAAGAATAATCTTTAACCATAGTAGTTCACACACACCTTGAGCCATAACTATGAATTTTGCCTCTGCACTAGATCGTGCTGCCACATTTTGTTTTTTTACTTCTCTAAGTCACCAGATTTCCACCAAGAAAAGTGCAATATCTTGTAGTTGATCTTCTGTCCACTGGTGATCTAGCATAATCAGCATCAGTGTATGCCTCAAGTACCACACCTCCATTTCTCTTAAATAAAATGTCTTTTCCTGGTGTTCCCTTAAGGTATTGTAACACTCGATATGCTGCTCGCAAATGAGATTCTTTTCGACTGTGCATGAATTGGCTAATCACACTTATTGCATATGCTATATCCAGTCATATGTGGGATAGATAAATAAGTCTTCCCACCAGACGCTAATACATTTCTCTGTCAACTGCAGCATCTTCCTCTGCTTGTCCAAGTTACATATTGGGATTCATAGGAGCACTTGCCGGTTTGCATATTGTATGACCTGTTTCTTTTAGGAGATCCATAACATACTTTTGTTGGGAGATGAATATACATTGCCTAGAATGAGCAACCTTAATTCCAAGAATATTTTAACCTTCCTAATGCTTTAATTTCTAGCTCCTTGGCTAAGCACTGACTCAGAATATGTTTCTCTTTAGCATCATCTCCTGTTACTATTATGTCATCAACATACACCAAGAGAGCTCTGACTCCCCCTGGAGGAGTGTAACAAACAGTGTGTGATCCCCTTGGCTTTTTTTGTACTCCATAGCCAACATAATTCTAGCAAACCTTCCAAATCACGCTCGCAGTGATTGCTTGAGGCCATACAGGGCCTTTTTCAACTTACACACAGTATTAGCATGCAAATTCTTCTCATATCCTGGTGGAACCTCCATGTAGACTTCTTCGAGATCTCCATGCAAGAAAGCGTTCTTGACGTCAAACTACTGTAAATCCCAACCATAATTAGCTGTCAATGCCAATAATACTCGAACTGTGTTCATCTTTGCAACTGGTGCAAAAGTCTCCTGGTAATCAATACCATAAGTTTGGGTATACCCTTTGACAATTAATTGTGCCTTATATCTCTCTATGAATCCATCTGCTCTATATTTCACAGTATACACCCATTTACAGTCCACAATTTTCTTCCCTACCGGTAACTGCACTAGCTCCCAGGTTTTATTCTTTTCCAATGCCTCCATCTCCACATTCATGGCTCTTTTTTTCATTGGACAATGCCTTGGGTAGGGTGGTAGGGATGGCAATGGTATTTAGGCTTATAAGGAAGACTTTATGGGATGGTGAAAAATTCTCAAAGGACAAGAAGTGTGCAAGAGGGTATAATGGCTGTTTTGTGCACTTTCTAGTTCCTTTTCTGATGGCTATAGGAAGATTTTGGTCACTGCTATCAACATGAAATTCAGTTTCATCTTGCAATAAGGGTTAGAAACTATTATCTCATTCAAAGGCTCCGAGTTGGACTCTTGGGCCTGCACAGGTTTAGGAACAGCTATCTTCCTTCTTGTGAACACCTTACCTTTGCTATACCTCACATTCTCAAGAGCAGACTCAGCTACTGGGTTAGGAATGGTTTTGGACATAGGTTCAGACATAAGTTCAACAATGATTTTAGGAGGAGGATTAGAGACAACAAGAAGGTCATGAGAAGGACCATTAGACATAGGAAGTAAGGACAAGTCAAGCAGGAAATTTTCCTTATCTTCCCTCATTGACTTCTCCCCCTGAAGATAAGGATGAGAAAAATAAGGCTCCTCTTCACTGAATGTAACATTCATGGAGACATAGAATTTTTTGGATGGAGGGTGATAACACTTGTATCCTTTTTGGGTCGAAGAATAGCCCACAAAGACACATTTTAGAGCTCTCAGATCAAGTTTTCTCCTGTTTGGACTATGAACATAGACAAAAGATACACATCCAAAAATCTTAGGGACAAGATTATTAGAAGTTTGTAGATGAGGAGAGAAAGTGAAGAGGACATCCATTGGACTCTTGAATCCCAGGACTTTAATGGGCAAGCGATTTATAAGATGAGTAGCTGTCAAAACAGCTTCCCCCCAAAAAGACTTAGGGACATTTCTCTGAAACAGTAAGACTCGAGTTTTTTTCAAGAAGATGATCGTTTTTTTGCTCTGCTAACCCGTTTTGTTGTGGGGTATGAACATGGGATGATTCATGGATTATTCATTCTTTTTGGAAATAGTGCATAAGAGTCTGATTAAAATAATCCTTAGCACAGACCTGAATCGCTTAATACCCACCCCGAATTGAATTTTAATCATGGAACAAAAATTTGGGAGAATAGTACTAATATCAAACTTATGTTTGAGCAGAAAAATTCAGGTAACATGAGTACAATCATCAATATCAATAAAAGACACAAACTATCTTACCCCAGAGACACTAGGAATGGAAGAGAGACCCCAAATATCACTGTGAATAAGAGAAAAAAGGAACAGAACTTCTTGTATTACTAATAGGAAAATTGACATGCTTATGTTTGGCAAGTTCACATACTTCACAATGAAATTGTTCAACATTAAGACCTTTAAACAACAACAACAACAACAACAATAACCAAGCCTTTTCCCACTAGGTGGGGTCGGCTACATGGATCAAACGACGCCATTGTGCCCTATCATAAACCAAGTCTTCAGATATGCTATTCAGATCTAAATCTTTTTTAATCGTTTCACTTATAGTCTTTCTTGGTCTTCCTCTACTTCTAGCTATTGGGCTATTATCTACCTGATCTACTCTTCTTACAGGAGCTTCTAAGGGTCTTCTCCTTACATGTCCAAACCACCTAAGGCGAGATTCTCCCATCTTTTCCACAATAGGTGCTACTCCTACTTTCTTTCTAATGCATTCATTCCTAATCCTATCTTGTTTTGTATGGTCACACATCCAACGCAACATTCTCATCTCCGCAACACTGATCTTATACTCTTGTTGGCTTTTTACCGCCCAACATTCAGTACCATACAGCATCGCGGGCCTTATAGCTGTGTGGTAAAATTTATCCTTAAGATTGAGAGGCACTTTTCTAATCTACGGTGAAGGAAAATAACTCTTAACAATAAAAAGGATGGATGACCTAATCTACGATGAACAAGCCAAATTTTGTCGTTCTTGGTTGAAATGAGTTATGAGGTAAAAGAATATGGGTGTCTAAGTCCGCTCTTGGTCTTGTTTACCTGACAAGGTGCTTCAAGGAGGTAGAGGTCAACCTGCTCCCTAGCATGTCCAATCATCTTCCCCGAATCATTGTCTTGAAAAACACAATGATCATTGTAAAAAACTACTTTGTAAGATAAATCTTTAATTAATTTCTGAACAGAAATCAGATTTGTGGACAGTTTAGGGACATGAAGGACATTTTTTAAGGTCACTAGGGGGCTTAGTTGGACATCTCCTACACCGACTACAGTGGTCAATGAACCATCAGTTGTGGATATTTTCTTACTGCTTGGGCATTGAGAATAGGTGGAAAATATAGTGGGGTTGTTGGTCATATGTTCTGTGGCTCTTGAATCCGTAATCCAGAAGTTGGTAAAAATTGTACTTGAGACATTGAATCCAATGGAAAAAGGTAACTTACCCGAATAAGTCAAAGAACAAGTACCTGAGAGCTTTTCAAGGCTGTGTAGAGAGATATTTGAAATCTCACATTCGGTTGACATCGTGAGAGACAAAAGAGAATCGCTGGAGTAACATAGTCAAGGCAGAATCGTAAAAGACATCGGTGAAGGTGGACCCACTATCCAAACAGCTTTGGACTGGAGTTCCGACCACTGAAACAGAAGCAGAGGTCGCTGGCAGTTGAACGGAACCGCTCTTCGGTCACCGGAAGGTGGTGCGTGACCTCCACGTGCCAAGAGCTGCAAAAGCACGTGACGGCACGTGACAAGATTTCCGACTGTGGCGCTCAGGGGAATAATCGGTTGGAGGTCTCTGAGACACCTCGTCACCTTACTTTGACGGACGATCTGCTATGAAGGCCGGTTGTGAGGCAGGCACTGTTTGGGTTTCTGGGTTTCTAGGGGCAATGAAGGCCAAAAAAGAATGTTCGGCAAAAAAAGGGCAATGAAGGCCAAAAAAATAGAGATTGGTTGGCAATGAAGGCCTACCGGAAATAGGGCTGGCAATGAAGGCCGACTGGAAAAAAAAGGGCTTAGCGGAAAATAGAGACAGTCCCAGATCGGATCTGCTCTGATACCATCTTAGAATTTGAATAGCTATATATTATTGCTTTTTTAACAAAATGTTTACAATGAAGGTAATATATATAGGGAGCTGTACATTAAACTAGTCCCTAGAAAATAAGCAACATAAAACACTAAAAACAATGTCTACACTAAAACCATGAAAACGTGGGAACAAGACCAAGAGGCCACCGTCCATAGTGGTCACCGTCCAACAAAGACCACCGTCGGTGTAATGTTGTGAAGAAAGATGGAATGAGAACAAGACCAAGAGAGCAGTAACGATACCTTTTCTGAAGACAAGAATATTCGAGGAAAAGACACTTTTGCATTGAGCTTGTCCTTCCATGGACTGAGATTATGGACAAAATAGGTACAGCCAAAAACATGAGGAGACATGGTAGACAGGTGTATCAGAAAATAGTATGGTGTAAGGAGCTTGATCATTTAACACAGAAGAGGGTATGTGATTTATCAAATAACATGATGTAAGAACAGCATCCCCCTAAAAACGAAACGGGGACATTCATATGCAGGAGTAAAGTTATGGTTGTTTCAATTAGATGTCAATTCTTGCGTTTAGCTACTCCATTTTGTTGTGGAGTATGAGGACAAGTTGTTTGATATAGGATACCTTGTTTTGTCATGAATTCCTGAAAGTTAGAAGACAGATATTCACATGCATTGTCACTACGCAAAATATGGATAGTTTTCCAAAACTGAGTTCGAAATTTAGTACAAAAAATTTGAAAGATTGAAAATAACTTAAGAATGATTTTTACTATGCCTGCTGCCTACTTCTTCGGTAGCATGCACCATGGTAAATTCTCCTAATCTCATCTACAGTCGTCTTGGACATCCAAGTCTCTCCAAACTCCAGAAGATGGTTCTTCACCTATCTAGTTTACAGTCATTAGATTGTGAGGCTTGTCAAAAAGAGGCACACGCGTGCTTTCTTTCCTAGTCGCATCAATAAAAGAGCTGGTGCACCTTTTTCTCTTGTCCATTCAGATACTTTGCACTTCTTGCCATACCTCATAGCAAGTTTCAAAGGTTTGAAAGCGATCCACAATCTCCGGATCAATAGACTACTAGAGGACACTAAGAAGTTGTGCATCAATCTTCTTCTAGCTAGGGTGATAAGCTTTTGGAACATCATCCAGCTTTGTGTAAGATGCTCTAACTACCCCTGTCCTGCAAACGAAATCTTCAGAAAAGTCACCCAAGATTTGTAAGTGATCAATCCATTCAATTTTTTAGTGGTAATGGACGGGACAGTTATGTTGGTCAAAATGATAGAGCCTTTGGCTGTCGAATTAGAAGAAATAGACTCAGAGGTCGCTGAAACATTAGAACAGTTGTCTCTCAGTGTGAGAAATCAGAGTAAAATGACTAAACAATAGAAGAAACACCTGGAAAACGCCCAAAGGTGATTGGGCAGGTCTAGAATCAACCACCCACAGTAAGAACACCAGTAGATGCCCAAAAACACTAGAATGGAGGGACCCACAATATGATACTCCTCTGAAACAGTCAAGATAGGAGCCGAAAGGGGTTGGAATGCCCTGTTAGATGTTTTCGCACATATCTGTGCAAGAAGGTCGCCGAAAAATGAGCTTATGCTCCATCATGTGTCGGCGGGTGCGATTTGTTGTAGCCGACTTTGGGCAGTGCATGAAGAAGTAGATGGCGGTGCGACGTTGGGATTTGAACGATCTGGGTGGTGTGCTTCTGATTCCAGTGGTTTTGCAACCAGATCTGAAGGTCTGAGGGTCACCGGAAAGTGATAAGCGACAGAGACTGTGCCGGAAAGAGTCACAACAGTGAGGGCTTGCTGAAATTAAGGCGCGACGAGGAAGGAGAAGGCCAGAATTGAAGCGCGGCTTGGGAAATTTGCAGCTGAGTAGTGGGCGCAGTGGATTAGGATTTAGGCAGAGACGGGTCGACACCCGCTATGATACCAACTTAAGAGCAAGCAAGTTATGGCTGAATTGTGTGTCTAATCATTCCACACATGATCTCTATATATATTAGTGTCAGCATTAATTACAATGATATAATCCTAATTACAATCATATATAATCCTAAAATAATTATTGAGATTGCTCCTAATTGATTCTACTATATACACACGATATGCTACTATATATATTTAGGATATTGTAACATATTCTAACAGATTTTATCTGCAAAGTAAGTTCCAACCCACTGAATTTTGTTTGTCTTTTGGTTTTCTTCGCTTGTAATCGTTTCGATTTTGCTGAATTGTTTCAATTGTATGTAATTGGGGACCATGTCTTCTGCTCAACGCGGAACAGAGGAAGGAAACAATCTATCTTCCTATCCGTTGTAGTGTTGCATTGTTGGCTCTTGTGCGTGCATTTTATATTGATATCTGTTAATTTGTTCTTTCTCTTTTCTCAACATATAAGCCTGAACAAGGGTAGGAATGACATTTGACCATAAAATATCCATGAGCTAAAGGCTCAATTAACAAATCTGTTAGGCTTGACAGCATTTTGGAGTTTGTCATGAAACCAACTCTCCCATAAGTTAAGCTGTTAGGTGAAGGCTCATGAATGGTTTTTATATCTAACACTCCCCCTCATGCAAGAGTCCTTTGGGCTTGAAGCGTGGACAATTTGTGTTGAAATTCAACTTGTATTCTTGAAGAATGGGGGCAGAAATGATTGAACTCATGACCACTTAGTCATAGAGGCTCTGATATCATTTCATGAAATCAACTCTCTCAAAAGCTTAATTATTTAGGTGAAGGCTCAAGAATGATTTTTATATCTAGCAGAGTTATTTGTAGCTTTTTTTTTAAAATAAATACAAGGGACCTCTGTGTATGTTTTCATAATAGAGGGGATTTCTGCGTGGTAATTTACTCTATTTATTATTTATACGTTGTATTATTGACTGTTTTTGCATGCTCTATTCACACGTACATACTTTCAAAGCAAGCTTGAGTTGCTTGAGAATTGATTTGCTCTATTCTTAAACTGCTTCAGATTTTAGTGAGACCAATTATTTAACCTCTTTTGTGGAAGTGATATATTACATATATGTGCTTGTGATTTATGTTCAACTGATTAGAAGACCTGCCCAATTGTGTGGAATGATGCTCTAATGGGTCTTAAAGATAAAAATTTGGTTGTCTGACACTCTGAACTATAGGAAAAAGGTTATTCCGCAGATTGATTTAGGTTGGAAAGTAGAGCATTTTGTGAGAGCCTTGAATTTGAGAAAATGGTTGAGAAAGTCCTGGCTATCATTGAAGTTGTTTGATTAAGAAATTTCTCCAGATTAGCAGGAGTATCTTAACTTGGTGTTGTAAGACAAGGAATAAGACAGGGTTCCAAGGAAAGCTTTTTTTGCTGCGAAAACAAAAGGTGAAAACATGCTATGCAAAATGGCTTCACACTGTAGTTCATGTAGTAGTTGATTATCAAACTAAAAATTATAGATTCAGTACAAGGGGATATGTTATAGGCTTATTATTTATCAAGTTTTTCTGGATATTCGAAAAAAGAAATTTCAGTAGTACAGATGAATACACAAATCTTAACCTGGAGGGGGAGATGTCAGATTAATACTATATGCCAGTCTCTAGTCACATATGCATATAGATTGTTTGTTAATTTATATGTTTGCTGGTTCTTGCTTTTGCCATGGATCTGTTTACTTGTAGGAATTTCTGTTTTGATATCTTGCGCCCTGCCTCTTTTCTTCAGGTTCAAGACCTCCTATCAAATATTGCCATACTGGAGACTACAGTCTCAAAACTAGAACATGAGATGTTATCTTTGCATTTTCAACTTAGTCAGGAAAGAAATGAACGAAGACTCGCAGATTATCGTTTGAGGCATTCATCTTCTCAGTCAGTATCTCCTTGTTCGTCTGACATTATGAATACCATGGTACTTAATGTTTTCTATGTGACTATTGAACAGTGTAATCAAAACTCTGACTAGTTCGGCTGAGGCTTGCAGTGTAGAGGGTTTGTTCATTTAAAATCCCAAGGCAGTATAGAGACCATGTATTACTAACCACATTATTCAACTGTTTGTATTTCATTGTGATTAGGTGCACACATTTTAATTTTTTTTTCTTTTTTATTTTGGGTGAAAAGCATACCTTTAGCATACTTATCACATATTTTCAGCTTAAAATTTAGTTTTGTATTTATTGGAGTATTTAATATTTTTTACTATAATTTTGAAATACAATTATAATTATATGTTTTTTAATATATTGAATAAAACCAATTGTTCAATCATTGAAGCAAAGGTCGATGAGGTTTGATTGAACCATGGGTGGTTATACAATTTTGATAATTTTGCCACCGAAGGTATGACGTTTGAACAAGCCTTTTCTTCGGCCAAATATGATGCCAGTTCTAATTTCTTGCTATTGCTGGCTGTCTATTCATATTTAAAATTTGTATGCATTCCTTCATATGATTATACAGGTATTGCATGGGAAAACTATAGACATGTGCTCAATTGACTGCCTTGTATTTTAAATGGAGAAGTTCTTTCAAAGTGTTGTAGGAGACTGATTTGCAGTACTGTTTTACATGTGGCTAGGTTACAGGCTATGAAAAAAATGAGTCTACAAAGTTAAATGGCAAATCTTGTCAGCCTGCAAACTTCAGGAAGCTTCCTAAGAGGATGCCACCTAAGGGAATTTGGGATCAGCCCAATTTTTTATCAGAGGAAATGGTGAGATGTATGAAAGACATATTCATGTCTCTGGCAGATTCTGATTTATCAACCAAGTCCTTTGTAGTTGAGAGTCAATGCTCAGCTCAATCACCACGAGGACATCTGCACAGTTCATTGTGGTGGTCATCATCTGAGCACTCCACGACCTCATCATGGTTGCAGAGCCCACAAGTTGATGTAAAGGATTGTGAAGTATTGGCTTCTGGAAATGCTTGTGATCCATACCGTGTTCGTGGAAAATTGAGTTGGACTGATATGGGAAACTATGGATTAGCAATTGAAGTCTCTTGGATGTCAGTTGGGAAGAAGCAATTAGAGTATGCTGCTGGAGCATTACGGAGGTTCAGGTAAGTTTTATCCCATCATTTTGGTTTCTTAAAATGTCTGTGTCTTTTAAGCACATTATTCCTGTATGAGGTTCCACAATTCCAGAAATTACTATTATGGAAATACACACAGAAGTTAACGAATACTATTGTTATGTAGTATAAGGTGGAAGGGAAAGACTACTTAATGATATCTGTGAGATTTCAACTTAAAATCAATTGGCATTAAGTGGAGTGATCCAACAGATATATAAACTGCACTCGAAAGATTGAGGCAGGTGATGTGAGATTCTTAACACCCCCCTTCATAGATGCCTGAACGGAACAGGCTAGCCTAGCGAAATAGGCGGGAGAAGCCTAGCGAAGTAGGCGATGGAGATGGGATGGCTCTGATTCTATGTGAGATTTCAACCTAAAGCCAATTGACATTAAGTAGAGTGACCCAACAGATATATAAATTGCACCCGAAAGATTGAGGTAGGCGATGTGAGACTCTTAACAATATCTATTATTTTGGATCTTTGCCTTTATTTCTTTTTAAATTTTCCGTATAGTTTTGGAAATTACTGTTGGACGGTGGCTTCTGTAGATGGTGGCCTTTTGATCTTGTTCCCACTGTTTTTAGTGTAGATATTGTTTTTAGTGTTCTATTAATTTGTTGCTTATTTTTTAGGGACTAGTTTTTAATGTACAACAATTGCCTCTATATATTATCTCCATTGTAAACATCTTGTTTGGATGAAAAATAATATGTAGTTATTCACATATTCACATTCTAAGATGGAATCAAAGTAGTTCTGATCCGGGACTGCCTCTATTTTCCGCTGAGCCTTTTTTTTCGGTCGGCCTTCATTGCCAACCAATCTCTGTTTTTGGCCTTCATTGCCCTTTTTCCCTGAACATTCTTTTTTCGCCTTCATCGTCCCAAACAGCCAGAAACCCAAACAGAAACCCAAACAATCAGCCTTCGTTGCCAACGAAGGCCTTCATAGCCATTCTTCCATCCAAGTAAGGTCACGAGGTGTCTTAGAAACCTCCGACCGGCCATCCCTCTGAGCGCCGCCGCCAGAGGAGTTGTTACGGGCCGTCACATGTGTCTGCAGCTCTCGGCGCGTGGAGATCACGCGCCACCTTCCAGTCACTAGAGAGCGATGCCATTGGTTCCGTTCACCTTGCCGGCGACCTCTGCTTCTGTTTTAGTGGTTGGAACTCTTGTCCAAAGCTGTTTGGATAGTGGGTTCACCTTCTCCGACGTCTTTTATAGTTCTACCTTGACTCTGCTACTCTAGCGGTCCTGTTTTGTCTCTCACGATGTCAACCGAAGGTGAGATTTCCAGTGTCATTCAACCAATGAATGATGCTTGATCCCAAACTCCTGGTGAATTGCAGAACATTCAATCTGCGTATAGGTTGAATGGGAAAAATTACTTTAAGTGTGTCACAACTTGTTCGCACCATACTGAAAGGAAAAAGAAAGTTGAGTCATCTCATGGGTACTGGACCTAAGCCAAGTGATCCCAAGTTTGAAGCATGGGATAAAGAAAACTCGATGATTATAGCATGGTTATGGAATTCAATGACTCTGGATATCAGTGACACCCTACATGTTTTTGAATACTGCGAAAGATATATGGGATGAGATTTAGCAAACCTATTCCAAAGCCAGGGATGCTGCTCAAGTCTACGAGGTTAAGGTGAAGACAGTGGCTGTGAAATAGGGAGACAAGACTGTCACTGAATATGCCAATCAATTGAAATCTTTGTGGCTGGAGTTAGACCATTATAGAGTGATCAAGACTAAATGTCTTGAGGATGCAGCAGTGCTAGAGGAGTTTATTGAGCAAGACCGAGTTTATGACTTCCTTGTTGGGCTGAATCTAGAATTTGATCAAGTGATGATTCATATTCTTGGCAAACCCAGAAAGGGTACAAGTGTTATCACTCTCCATCCAGAAAATTCTATATCTCCAGGGATGTTACATTCAGTGAAGAAGAGCCCTATTTTTCCCATCCTTATCTTCAGGGGGAGAAGTCAATGAAGGAAGATAAGGAAGATTTCGTGCTTGACTTGTCCTTACTTCTTGTGTCTAATGGTCCTTCTCATGACTTTCTTGTTATCCCTAATCCTCCTCCTAAAGTCATTGTTGAACCTGTGTCTGAACCTATGTTCAAAACCATCCTTGACCCAGCGGCTAAGTCTGCTCTTGAGAATATAAGGTATGGCTCAAGGTGTGTGTGAGCTACTTTGGTTAAAGATTATTCTTGAAGATCTGAAGATCAAGTAGGATGGTCTGATGAGGTTTTATTGTGATAACAAGTCTGCAATTAGCATAGCTCATAATCCGGTACAACATGATCGAACAAAGCATATTGAGGTCGACAAACATTTTATCAAAGAAAAATTAGAGAGGTTTAATTTGTACACCTTATGTGTCTACACAAGGTCGGCTTGCTGATGTACTTACAAAAGGGTTGAATAGTCTAGTATTTCAAACAATTGTATCCAAGCTGGGAATGGAGAATGCATATTCAACAACTTGAGGGAGAGTGTTGGATGGTGGCCCCTTGGTCTTGTTTCCACGGTTTTTAGTGTAGATATTATTTTTAGTGTTCTATTAATTTGTTGTTTATTTTCATTCTGTTTGGATGAAAAATAATATACAATTATTCACATATTCACATTCTACGAATTACACTTACCTCTTATATATGTATTTTTCACTTGTACGGAACTTCACAGAAGGCTATACGAGGGGTGTGTATGTGTCTAGAAAAATAAAAATTCAAAAGGGTATTTGTTTGGTAAAAATTCAAAGAAGGGGGAGGTTATACAAGGGAGGTCAATATAACCTCAAGGGAGGTCAATGTAATTTACGCTTTATTATATCATATTTTTTATGGTTTGGAACTTTTCATATTCGTAACTTTGTCAATTTGATTCTTCTTAGTTGCGTGTGCCTAAATTCTAAATGGCCTTTCTAAAAACTTGGTTTTAGACAGTTAACAATGACATGGTTTGATCCATGTAGTCGATCCCACGTAAGGGAAAAAGGCTTTTGTTGTTGTTTTTGTAGTAGTTTGGTGTGCCTAAATAATGCTTAGTATGTGCTTTAGTTCTTAGCTATGGATGAATTATGAAATTATTGACAGATTTTCCCAATTCTCGTTGTCCTCCCATTCTTTCCCGCATCTCTCTGTGCATTTCCTTCATTTTTTTTTTTACTTCTATTCTCTTCTCTGTGCTTATTTCTCTCTAGTGGTCTTACATCACACACAGTGCAACATATGTCAAATCTGTGTTATGCTTGATCAAAAGCTACTTCACATGCTTCTATTTTTGCTGTTGACTACAGAATACTTGTTGAACAGCTGGCCAAAGTAAATCCCATCCATTTGAGCTGCAGTGAGAAACTTGCTTTTTGGATCAATTTGTATAATGCATTGATCATGCATGTAGGTATCCTTATATTTATGACTAAAATCATGAAATATTACATCAGAAAATTTACTGTTGCTTTGCCCCTCCATGTGAACAGGCTTATTTAGCATATGGAGTCCCAAGAAGTGACTTAAAACTGTTCTCTTTATTGCAAAAGGTTTGGTTTCTGATTATATTACATTCTGGTGCCTTTTCCCCCCCTTCCTTTGAGTCTTTTCTTTTTCCATTTCCATTTTGGACTTGTAAGGGGAAAGGGGTAATATCAGGATGGTGTATGATGAGTACTCTAGTTGTCCCAGTCTAGCTTTGTTGAATTATGTTTCTAAAATTATAGTAAAAGATTATGTTTCCAGAGGAGGTCGTTTGTTTCTTCTTTCTTTCTTTTTTATTTATTTTATTTATTTTAAAAATCTTGCTCTTCTCTCAAGTTTGTGGTTACTGTGTTGGAAAATGTGGAAGCATGAATCAGAAGAAATCACATTGGCATATGGTATTACTTTGTAAACTCAATCTTCTTGATAAACCCTCAGTCAGTCTATGATCATTTATTCCCTTGAATTAGAACTTCTAGGAAAATTTCTTTCTAAATGCCATGTCTAATAATAGCTGCTAGTCCTGGTTGTTTAGATATATCAATGGTTATGTAATTTAAAGATTTTCTTTGTACATCATTAATTCCTAGTGTGGATTGATTAAAATGCATTCAACTTGATCAATGATATATTCAAGTATATATATATATATATATATATATATATATATACATTTGTTGATGTTATATATTGTTTTGTCCCATCATCTGAGCATCACCTGGTGTACAAGTCTTACGTTTACTTGGCCACCTTTTCTTTTTTCACTTTTTTCTTTTTCTAAATGATATGGGAACACAAGAAGCCCATTCATGAGTGAAAAATCAATATAGCATAAATTTTATGATTGATCTTTACTTTTTTTTTTGTATTAAATTTTGATTTATCTTTACTACTCCAGGCTGCATACACTGTTGGGGGTCATTCTTTCAGTGCAGCTGCAATTGAGCATGTGATTCTGAGGATGAAACCACCACTTCATAGGCCTCAGATAGTATGTTTTTTAATTACTTTTTGTTATAATGATGTGAACTATTAGAGTGAGCTTTTCTTTCCTCCCTCTGGATATGTCCAAATTACCCTTCGCTCCCTTCTTGTTTCCAGAATGACAATGACCCTCTTTAACATATTCAGTTACATGTGACACTGTACTCATTCTGCCTCAATGTCATTAAGAAGGATGGAGATTGCAAATGTGATATCTATTAATAAAATTTGAGTTAAAAAAGATCATGAACTTCACTACTCTGACCATAAAGGCTTTGGTTGCAAATGAATCAATAGAAAGGGAAAAGTTAGTTTAAACTCCTAGAAAGAAGGCCACAGTTGTCCCCAGTTTAAACTCTTAAAAGCCACGGTTGTCCCCAGCTCATTGGTATGCTCATTCATGCGTTCTGTGTAAATACATTTAACCTTAGTACCAGTTATGTTTTAACACTCCAACGTTGTGAACACTAATCCAATTTTTCTTTGCGGCTTCCCCCTTCCCCCCTTCATATCTGGAAATGACTGAAAATGTGTCTGCTTCTCAATCAAATAACTATTTAGAAGTTAGAAATCAGGGCAAAAGGAGTCATTGTAATTTTGCAAGCTAGAAAATGGGGATTTAAATTTGGGCATGCCTCAAGATTACTTAACTACATTTTACAATGTTCTGAATCACATTTCATGTGTATTGTGTTACTAGGCATTACTTCTTGCTCTTCACAAGTTAAAGGTGTCAGAGGAACAGAGGAAGCTTGCAATTGATGGCTACGAGCCTCTTGTAGCTTTTGCTCTCAGCTGCGGGATGTATTCATCTCCTGCGGTAATTTATCTTCTTATTGTGGCGGCTTTTGCCCTGTTTCTTTGGATAGATTTCATGTTTGGAAATAACAAATGCAGGTGAAGATTTACACTCCTAAAAACATTAGGGAAGAGCTTCAAGATGCACAGCGTGATTTTATTCGTGCTGCAGTTGGAGTTAGCAGTAGAGGGAGATTGTTGGTGCCCAAAATGCTTCACTGCTTTGCCAAAGGCTTTGTGGATGATGCAAATTTGGCTGTCTGGATATCACATTATCTTCCATCCCGCCAAGCTGCCTTTGTTGAGCAATGCATATCCCGGAGGCGGCAGAGCATTCTAGGTTCACGCAACTGTGGCATACTTCCCTTCGATTCACGCTTCCGCTACTTATTCTTGCCTGACTAATCATTAATCTTGTTTGAGAGATTGAGACCATTAACATTTACTCCCTTGTGTTTTTGCTTGCTTTGCTGATATTTATCCTATGTCCCAGTAATATGATTAAGTACATTGAATATGATGGGAAAAGTGGCAATTTTGTCTTTGACCTTGTATGCATGTATCATCTCAGAAGGGTTATTTGTACATTTTGTTCATTAATAAAATGAGTTAAATTATCAGGTGATGATATTTTTAATTGTGTTTGGCCGGAGCATTTTAAAATTTGAGAGAATTTAAAAGGAAAGGAAATTTTTGTTTTTGTTTTTTGGTAAGGTGGAAAAGAAACAAACAACTCCTAAAGATCATAATTCCCATAGCATCAGCAAGGATAAGAGGACTCATCTCCGCAGGTGAAGCCTCCTAAATTCTCATAAGGTCATTGTGCCTGGAACGCTATTTCGCTAAGTAGTCTACGCAAGAGTTAGCTTCACGCAGAGTATGCTCAAAGATAAGCTCCCAGTCAGAGTTCATCCATCTCTCAATCTTGGAGATAATGCAAGTGTACTTATGATAAGTATGATCTTTTGTAATGAGGTTGATCACATCCATAGAGTCTGAGTTACTTATAAACTTTTTGACACGGGTTGTCTAGGCCAACTTGAGTCCACGAAGCACTGCAAGAAGCTCAGCATGCAGGTTCGCAGTAATTCCCACATGGTCGGAGAATCTTGTTAAGAGTCTCATATCGTTTGTCTCAATTATTTAGGTGTAATTTATATATCTGTTGGGTCATTCCACTTAATGTCAATTAATTTTAGGTTAGAATCTCATATGGTATCAAAGTTAAGATCCTATCTTCATTGCCTTTGTGGATTACGCCCCCAAAACCAGCTAGGCCTGGATTACCAAGGGAGCTTCCATATACTTTTAGGGTCCAAAAGGAATGAGGTGGCGGTACCCATCTCACCATTCTCATAGATCTTTGTTGTTTGCGTGTAGGGCCCATAAACGGATGTAATAGTTTCTGCAAGGAGAAAAGTAGAGCGAATAACTCATTCCATAGGCTAGACTTCTAGCCCCAAGCATTCTACATTTTTGTCACGCCAAATCCACCAAATAGCAAAAAGAAAAGTTGCCGAACCATCTCCCATGATAGCAAAGTGATTAAGCCACTCTTTAAGTTCAAGCCTGGTGAAGTTGGGGGCATTTAACTTACCTAGTTTCCACCAAATGACCCTGGCTTTGGGACAGTCTCTAAGACAGTGAGACATGTCCTTAGGTTCAACTAGATAGCGAGCACATTTTAGGTTCGTTGACAAACCACGCCTAAACCGCATGACATTTTTTGTGAAGGCTTAATGACTTATCAACCACAACATGAATCTAATTTTCTCTGGAGTTTTAACTTTCCAAATCCACAACCACTCCCATTGGTTTTGATCTGTCGTAGCTTGTTCCAACAACCACATATAACAAGACTTCGACGAGTACTCATCATGAATGTCATTAGTCCACACCCCAAGCATCTTTCACTGTAACAATGTTGGCAAGAGGAGTTACATGGATATGGGGAATAATATCTTTAGGTATAGGTGTAAACAGGCCATTAAGGTCCCACCCACTCCCATTCCAAACCGTATCTACCTTCACATCAAGAACGTGTATATGAACTAAGGTAACTAGATTTGATAGAGGGCCCAGACTTGACCAGTCTTCAAATCAGAAAGATATGTCTCCGTTTCCCACTCACATTTTAAACTCGTTTTTAATAATAGCCACTGCCTTAGTTATAGAGCGCCACATATGAGTCTCCAACATGAGGATTAGCTAGGCCTAGATTACCAAGGGAGCTTCCATCTACTTTTAGTATCCAAAAGGAATGAGGTGGCGGTACCCATCTCACCATTCTCACTGATCTTTGATGTTTGCATGTAGGGCCTATAAACTGATGTAATAGTTTCTGCAAGAAGAAAAGTAGAGCGATTAAATTGTTCCACAGGCTAGACTTCTTGCCCCAAGCATTCTACATTCCTGCCACACCAAATCCACCAAATAGCAGAAAGAAAAGTTGCTGAACCATCTCCCATGATAGCAAAGTGATTAAGCCACTCTTTAAGTTCAAGCCTGGTGAAGTTGGGGGCATTTAACATGCCTAGTTTCCACCAAATGACCTTGGCTTTGGGACAGTCTCTAAGACAGCGAGACACGTCCTTAGGTTCAACTAGACAGTAAGCACATTTTAGGTTCGTTGACAAACCATGCCTAAACCGCATGACATTTTTTGTGAGGGCTTAATGACTTATCAACCACAACATGAATCTAATTTTATCTGGAGTTTTAACTTTCCAAATTCACAACCACTCCCATTGGTTTTGATATGTCATAGCTTGTTCTAACAACCACATATAACAAGACTTCGATGAGTACACATCATGAGTGTCATTAATCCACACCCAAGCATCTTTCATTGTAACAATGTTGGCAAGAGGAGTTACATGGATATGGGGAATAATATCTTTAAGTATAGGTATAAACAGACCATTAAGGTCCCACTTACTCTCATTCCAAACCTCATTCACCTTCACATCAAGAACGTGTATATGAACAAAGGTAATTAGATTTGATAGATGGCCCAGATTTGACCGGTCTTTAAACCAAAAATATATGTCTCTCTTTCACACCCGTATTTTAAACCCATTTTTAATAATAGCCACTGCCTTAGTTATAGAGCACCACGTACGAGTCTACTGCATGAGGATTAGCGGGCAATACACAACTCCCTATTTATGCTCCAAAACCTTAACCCAAAGTTTGTTTTTATGGTGCAACATACTCCAAGCTAGTTTGCCTAGCAAAGCAACATTCGCTAGCCTAGCTTGTCTCATTCCCAAACCGCCCCACTTCTTAGGCTTAGCTACTGTATCCCATTTCACTAGGCTTAAGGCTCTCGTCTGATCCTTGTCACTCCAAATAAATTTTCTAGCCATTGCATCAATCTCATGGCATATTGACTGTGGGAGCCACAAGTTTTGCATGGTATGTAGAGGGATAGAAGATAGTGCCAAATTGACTAAAGCCAATATCCCTCGTCTATTTAATAGCTTACCCTTCCAGCTAGTAAGTCTTGTCTACATCTTTTCAATAATGGAAGTGAAATAAGCTTTCGTAACTCTCCCATACAGCAAAGGGAAACCGAGATACTTAAATTATCCGTAAAATGAACTGAGGAAATATTCGTAAACTTTTCTCGCTTCGACCTTAGCATGTCCCTGGAACACAGCTTTTTTACTAGATTCACTTTGAGCCCAGAAGCTTCACAAAATTCCTGAAGAACTTCTGAAACAAGTTTCACCTGGGATGTTTTGGCTTTCACAAAAAGAAGACAGTCATTAGCAAAAAATAAGTGAGAAATCGCTGGACTGCCTTTAGAGACCCGCACCGTAAGCCAATTCCCAGAATTCACCTTCTTTTTCCATGCAGAGCACAAACAAATAGGGAGAAAGTGAATCCCCTTAGCGAAGAGCCGAAGACCTTTAGTTGGTGCAAAGTGAGGGAGTTTACACCCATTACAAACCATAGATAAGGAGGATGATGTTACACAGCACATGATAAGGTTAATAATCAAAGTTGGAAAACCAAACTCTTGAAGAGTTAATCTTAAGAAGTCCCAATTAACAGAACTCTATGTTTGCTCTTTGTATGGTTCATATAGTGAAGCACTTCCTGACAAATAATAGCATTATCCGATTTTCCACGCCATGGAATAAAGCTGCGCTTTGAAGTGGGCCAATCATATCAGCCAAAAGGGGCCAAATTCTATTTACAAGCACATTGGTTATAAGTTTCAAAACAACATTACACAGGCTAATTGGTCTTAATTCCTTGAATTAAGTTGGCGGCTCCACTTTCGGAATAAGAACAATTAAAGTCTTGGCCAGTTTGGGTCAAAATTCTAGGTAAAAGCATTTCTCACTAACTTCCAAGCCTAACCCCCCACCACATCCAAGTAGGTCTTGAAGAAAAATGGTTGAAACCCATCAGGACTCAGATTTGAAAGAATCCATTGAAAGAAGAGCTTGGTGAACCTCTTGTTCAGGAACCGGAGAGTAATTTGTTGGTAGCCTCTACCGTAAGAGAAGGTATACCTTGTAAGAGCAAGGAAGAAGGCTGGACCACCTCATTGGAGTAGAAAAGAGACTTGAAAAAATTTCGGCCTTCTATTCGGAGAATAGAATCATCAGTACACCAAATATTATTTATTAAAAAGCCATTAATTATATTCTTTCTCCGCCTGGTAACTGTTTGTGCATGGAAGAAGCTGGTACTACGGTCCAAATTTTACCCATTTCTCTCTGGACTTCTGGAACCATAAATACTCCTATTGATGAAGAATCTGGTTATACTCCCGCTGAAGGTTCTTCTCCAAACTAAGGAAATCTGATGAAGTGAAAAGTTCAAGCTGTTGTTGAAGGCCCTTGAGTCTAGCTTCTATTCTCCTTTTTCTGTGAAAGATATTACCAAACACGTCTTTATTAAACTGAATAGAATTATTCTTCACCAAGTCCAGACGCTCCACCACATTATGATGGCAATGAGCCCAGGCTTGAAAAACAACCGCATGGTAGTTTGTATTTGTGACCCATGCATCTTCAAAACAGAAGGGTCTAGTACCACACTCCAAGGGAAGTCCTCCATATCTTAAAAGAATTGAATTATGATCTTAAAAGGCAGGAGAATTTAATTGCTTTAATTGAATCTTCTTTATTTGCGAAATTCGTTGTTTTTTTTTTAATGTGGAAATGAGGAATTCATTAATCAGGAGAATCTGGCAGTATGTGTCCAGATTAGCAAGAATACAAATATTAAGAGATGCTTCCTCAATCCAAACACGATCAACAGAATTACAGGCAAGTTTAGCTAAAGCATGGGCTTTTTTGTTTCCTTCTCTTCTTGGGATAAGAAAGTTGCAAGAGATCAAATTATTCTTGATGGATAAGCAATCGTCAATGATCAATCCAGTGTCTGAGGCTGATCTATTTTCCCCTATATACCTATTAGAAAAAAGGTTTTTAGCGACCAATTTTTTGGTCGCTAATTATATTAGCCACCGATTTCGTGATCAATTTTAATCGATCGCTAAACCCTTGATCGCTAATTATTAGCGACCAATTTTGGTCGATGACTAAAATTAGAGACCGATTTAGCGACTAATTAAATAAAATAATTAGTTACTAATTTTGGTCAAAATTTGATCATTTTTGTTGAAAAAAATGAATTTAGCGATTAATTTTTAGAGACCAAAAAATGGGTCTCTAAATTAGTCTCTAAATTAGTCACTAAACACTGAATATATTATTTATCTTTTTAAAATCAATAGCTAATTCAGTCTCTAATTTAGAGACAGAAAATCAGTCTCTAATTTGATTACTAACTGTTGAATATATTATTTATTTTTAAAAATCGGTTGCTAATACAGTCTCTAAATTGTTTAGTGAATTTGTAATCATTTTTTACTTATTAAAACCTAATTTTTTAAAACACCCAATAAACAGCAACAGATTAATAATTAACAATCAGAAATATATATATATATTGAAAGCGTATCTCGTGAGAAGAATGTTTATTGTAAGAGGTGAGGAAAGTGAATCTTGACCATTGGATCTTACATAAATTGTCAAGATTAGAACATAAATATATGCAACTTTTTTAAGTGGTCACGTGACTTTTAAGTAATTTTTAATCTTGACTATTCATGTATGGTTGTATGGTCAAGATTTACTCCTCTTACCCTTTCACAATAAAAAACCCTCTCACTAGATATGTTCCCTTTCACTATATATATATATATATATATATATATATATATATATATATATATATATATATATATATATATATATAGGATCTTACTTTCGGTGAGAGGAGTGTTTATTATGAGAGGTGAATCTTAACTATTGGATCTTTCATGAATGGTCAAGATTAGAACATAAATGCATGTGACTTATTTAAGTGGTCACATGACCTTCAAGTAACTTTTAATCTTGACCATCCATGTATGGTTGTATGGTCAAGATTTACTCCTCTCACCCTCTCACAATAAAAACTCATCTCACTAGATATGTCCCATATATATATATATATATATATATAACAAAACACATAAATAAAAAATAACATAAAATGTTCCGCATTGTTTAAAATATCTCATTCTAAAAATAATTGAAATGCAATCAAGTTCAACACAAACTAAACTAAACTCTAAAATTTAACTAAAGTCTAATCGTTCCTCCTCATCCTCATCCTTATCTCCCTCCTCTTTTTATGCTCCATTTGTTTCAAGAAATAGCTGATACCCCGAAAATGGCTACAAAGGTTGGAACTTCATCCTTATCATCAACTCTCGTAGCAGTTGATTTGTCGACTCAAGTTGTTGGTTTGTCTCCTGAATCTATTTCTCATTATTCTCTAAGCTTGTCAGAAGCTCATCTCTCTCACTTTTTATTTCTTCAAGTTCTTCCTTTCGTAGCCATTGAGATGATGAAGAACTTAAGTCATAATATTGTGGTCTTCTAGCCACTATGGTTGACTTCAATTCAAGACCATATATTCTAACCCTTTTCACTCCAGCCACCCCACGAAACACATCCAACTCATTTAGGAGAGGGGTTCCTTGCTCAGATGCTCTATGGGTCCTCTGTTGCATTTCCTTTTCAAATTATCTCTGTCAACACTAATATGATAGCCTAGTTATAATATGCAAAGACCAATTACAAATATTCAAACCTAAGACATATTTCCTTTTGAAAGATGAATAGCGCATTTTGCCATGCAATAAATAATAAAATCAATGATACGCGTAAAATACACTAAGAGCAAGTGCACTCTATCGCCAAGTAATATAGGACTTGAGTCCCAATTATCGATCCCATGAGGAATAAGTGATAATTACTAGATTCGTAAAACTCTTTGTTATCCAGACAATCAGAAGTGAAGAGAAATTCAAATTAAAACAGAAAAATAAATAAAGAAAAATAATGAACAATCAAGTAAAGAATAAATAATTAATGAGAGAGAGACTAGGACTCAAGATTCACTATAATCAAATTAGTCAAATTTTCTTTCATTTATGATGTAAGGTAATTCTTTTGCCAATATTCTCTTACCTGCTATTGAATCCCAATGTTCATAGATGTAACAATATTTTATTCCTAAATTAAATCACCTATTTGGTCATTTAATTGAATTAATTAGGAATGCATTAAGCTTCAATTTAAGAGATGAACTAACATACCTGTCAATTCCATTAGTAGGAAAAATTGATGTTTGGTCATTTACCAATCTAATCCTAGGCTTACCATATAGATCCACTCATTGAATGCGGATGGTTACCGGTCAAACAATGAATTAACATATGTCAAAAGTGATCAAGTCATGACAAGAATGCAAACAATATGATAGACCCTTAAAGAAATTACCTTAATCAAATTAGAAATCAAACCCAAATAATTAGGAAAATAAGATCTCCCATAGCCCTAACTATGGATTTAGCTACTCATGTTCAATACAAACAAACTCATATAACAATACAAACCCATGGAAAGAAAACCCAAAGAAAGGAGAAAACTAGAGGGAAAGAGAAATCAAAACCCCTTTGATGGAGATTATGATCTTTAAGCCTTCAAGATTCGAATCCTCCCTTCAAAGTTGTCCTCCAAGGTCTACTGCCGCGAAACTACTCTCTTAAGATTAGGGATTTTCTACGTTGTGTGCTCAATGTATTGAATTAGGCGTAACTTCTTCTATTTATTGAAATTCACATTTGCTGTTACGCAACCAGCTCCTAGGCGCTGACTTTTTGGGCACTTGGATGTTAAGCCACTTAAACCAGGATGCGCACTGTTATGCGTTGTGTGCTCCTCCTTAGCGCCTGAGCGCTGGGTCACTAAATCACCGCTGCTGCATACGCTTTGGGCACCTAAGCGCTCCACTCTAGCATTCAAGCGTTGGACGCTGATGAAAAATTTCTCTTTTCCTTGCTTCTTTAAACGTCTAGTCTTCTCCATGTGCAATTATCTAATAAAAACACATAAAACACATAATAAAAATACAATTAAATAATACTAAAAATATAACAAAACTTACAAACAAAGTTCAATAAAAATAAAACAAACATAAAAAGAACATGAAAAACCAAGGAATTGAACCGTAAAAATATGACATGTTGATGGTTCAACAATCAACAAGTTGGATTTATCAAAAGACAATCAAGAGGAATCTAAGCATGATATTGCAAGCATACATATAAAAGAGATTCAAGCTTATATTTAGAGTTCCCTTTAAACAGTAAGATATCAACATGTTAATCATTCTACCATCCATGTTATATTCTTAAGTTAAACTTAGGCTTATATCCAAAGAAAACAAAACAAGAAAAGACATATCAAACCCAAATTAATCAAGCAATTCAAGTCAATAACTATAAATCAAAGAAGAATCTTGACTTAGGGTTTTCATCAATTAACTTGAATACAATTACTAAACACCATGATATCAAACCCAAACTAAGGAATTAGATGATAGATCATTTATGCATAGTAAAGAATTCATCATACTAAAAGCCAAGTCATAAAGTATATATGATATTTTTATTAACCTCAATCACAACTTGTTGCATCTATGTAAGTCTAACATACTAAAAGTCAAGGCATAAAACAAATATTAAACATACATGTAAGTTACTTACAGCTATATGCTTTAATCTCTTGTCCACCCATGTGTGATCCTTGTGTTGATGTGTGTGTGATAACTTCATAGAATGTAGTTATTGGTGCCCTATCTATGTGCTTAAAAGAGTGCTTAGTTCTTGTGTTTAATGCATATTTGGAAGGTTTTAAGCTTATATTTGTAATATTCTAATTCTGATGCCTTCTTATGTGTTATTGTGCAAACTGTGCTTATTTGGTAATAGATTGAGTGAATTTGTATTTGTTATTGATTTAGTGATTTCTCTATATTAGGAAGGGCTCCAAACAAGATGATATATGAAGAATTTGGTCAAAAGCGGAAGAGAAAGCCAAATTTACATCTCAGCAAGCCACGCCGCGACGTGGGCATATTAATGTCACTGCGTTGGTGGAATCCCCTGCATCAGTACAAAGACCTGAGGCCAAAGCGCTGCGGTGCAAGAAAGTGAATGCCGCAGCGTAGGTTACCTAAATATCTAGAGTGCTGCGACGCTGAGAAGTGGACGCCACAGCGTCTGTGACCTAATTGTACGCGGGTCGCAGCGTGACGTGTTTAACGCCGCGGTGTCTCCTATTTTTCTGTGCCTATAAATATTGTTTTATTAAATTTTAGGAAATATTTTTTAGGTTTTAGAGAAGCTACGGCTGGAATTCACGTTTTGGAGGCTGAGGAGGCTAGGGGAGCCAAGGTTGGAGGTCATCTTCTTCATGGAAGGAGATTCAAGTTTCAAAGATGATATCCACGAGCTTCTTCCTTTCTCCCTATGCTTTCCATTCTCTTCCTTATCTCTTGAACACTATTTTTTATGTATATTTTCGTGTTCAATGATTAGCTGAGCTATATTTAGGGATTACTTTGGATTCTTGTATGAATATTGATGTTTATGTAGTACTTTGAGTATATATTGATGTTTGGTTTTATTTAATCATATAGATCTTAATGTTCTTGATTGTTTGATAAGCTTTCAAGTGATTTGATGAAATCTAATGAACCTAAACATAGGAATTTGGATTTCAGATCATATGTATGGTTGATGCATGTTCGATTTGATTCAACTGGCTTGGATAAGTTGATTCATTAATAGGATAGAAATATACCTCTTAGCCATGCATAGCAGGTGTTTGAGAATAGATCTTTCATGAGTGGAGTCTGCACTAGTTCTCATGGAAACATAGTGAATTAGGTAAATGAAACTATGGTTGATTGACCTAGATATAGGCTTTTAACTAAAGTAGATTCTCAAGCTAACTTAACTATTCATTAATGTTGCTTATAATAATTGCATATCATTAATTGAAGTATAAGGTGAGAAAGGATTTCTTAAATCTTTAAACCATTATCTTTACTTTCATTTATTGATTTTATGTCTTTAGATTAGTTTTATTACACTTTCCTCTATTATATATGTTCTTGAATAGAAATAATTAAACTATTGGTTGATACTTGATTTTGGAAGCCAATGTCCTTGTGGGAACAAACTTTATTCTTCATTGCATTACTTAATTGACCTGTGCACTTGTGGTACAAATGGTCTAACAAGTTTTTGGCGCTGTTACCGGGGATATGGTTTAATTCTATATTTTTAATATCAACAATGAGTTTAGTTAGTTCTAATTCAAGTTGTATATTGTTTGTTTTAATTTAAGTTCTCTTTATATTTTTGCTTTAGGTTCAATAAAGAAGCCGGATGATCATAATCATATAAAGCCCTTCAGGGAATTCGCGACTCCTGAAAAGGAAAACCTTAATCAAGTTCAAGAAGGCTACTCATCCGCACAAATCATTTTTGTGACAAAGTCCTGCCAGGACAGTAAACTAGGCCCTTCTTGGGAGGAAACCTAAGATTATGTTAAATTTTTTTCTTTACTTTTTGCATAAATAGGTAGTATGTTAAATTTTGCATGTTAATATGTTTATGTTAATTATGTTAATATGTTGTTGTTGTTAATATGTTAATAGGTAATTTATGTTAGTATGTTAATATGGTAGTATATAGTTTTTGTTAGTTTTTATGTCTTACTTATATTAGTATTTTGTTTGTTAAGTCTTAGGTCTTAAAAATGTTCATACTTATATACGTTAGTATGTTAATTAGGTAGTTTTATGTTTTTGATTGTTTTTATATGTTAGTTAGGTTTTAAGTATTAAATAAGGTAGTATGTTGATTTTGTGGTTATATTATATTTGTGTTATAGTTATAGTAATGTGTTTTATAGTTTTATGTTTTAAGTATGTTTTAAGTCTTAAATAGGTTAGTATGTAGATTTTGTAGTTTTATTATATTTTTGTTGTACATATTGTAATATACCTTTTTGAATAAGTTTTGCTGGTGCTGGAGACCACTTTGAAGTAGAACTAGCAGCAAAATTGTGTTTGCTGCAAGATTTTGCAGACTTACCTCTCACACCGCGGCGCCAGGCACTCAACGTCGTGGCGCTGGAGTGATTTTTCTACAGAATTCTGTAGATGAGCTTAACGCCGCGATGCAGGCATGTTAATGCCACAGCTTTGTGCTCTATTTTGTACATATTTCTTTTATTTTTTATGTTATTTCAGATTTTAGTATGCTCAGACTAACAATGTGCTTAAATTTGAAAAGTTTAGGTATCAATGTGCTAATCAAAGTGAGGACTTTGTCTCACTTTGGTTTGGGGGAGTATTGTTATGTGCTTTGATTATAATGATATATTTGAATGCATGTGATGATATTTTCTAGATGCAGTTGTAATAGTCATCATGTTTTTATGATTTTCTATTTCTTTGGCTATTACTAAAGGGTTTGAAAAAGAAGTTTCAATTTTTAATATTATGCAAATGATGTTATACACACTTGATAAAAAAGTTGGATTTATTTGAATGCATGATATATTACAAAAATGCTGGTGTTGTTATGGTTGTCCATTGATGTGAAAGGTTGCTATTTGTCCCTTTTTTAGTAAAACCTTATGTGATCTTGAAGTATATAAAACAATTTAGTTATTTTTGATGCATGATTTACATTCCACTTAGATGTAAGTGTAACTTTGAAAATGATAAGCGTGCATGTCTAGAGAATATTTATGATGTACATGTGGAAAATTCGATTATTCTTAAAATTATTTTTCAACTCTCTTGACGTAAAATCTTAGGTTGTGCATGATTGAGGAAATGATTAGGGCATTGTTTAGACTAATTGAGCCTTTTCAAGCTTACCCTGAATGATTTTATCATAGGTCCTCTTTTGAAGCCTTATATGTTTGGCCTTATATGTTTTTCATAACCATTGTATTCGTTAACCTGTTAGCCATTCTAATGCATGTGAAAGCATTGCATTTTCTTCTTACCCTCATTGTTTGTTGAGTACATAATATATTATTTCCTAAAGTGAGTCTTGTTATTAGGGATGTTAATGAATATTCAATACAAAATGAGCCTGAAGGAACCAGATGTAGTCAAAGAAAAGAAGTTTTTGCTTTGTAAAGAAAAAGAAAAAGAACAAAAAAAAGAAAAAAATGAAAAGAAAAGAGAAGAAAAGCAAAGCTTAAGAATAGAAAAGTAAGAAAAGCATCAAAATGGTTCTGACAAGTTTTCTACTCGCACTGTTGAATACCCTGCTAATATTAGTTAGAGACTCAAGTCTTGGAATAACCTGTTTATGTTTCTCAATGTTTGTATTGTATCCTATCCTTTCTGTTCTTTAATCCAATACCATTGGCTTAACATTACAAGATGTTGAAGTCCCTTTTGATCCTCAGTTATGTGTGATTTACATTAGTGGAGAGAGAGTTAGATTACAATCTTGTGAATTTTATGATTTATATGCATGTAGGCTGATAAACTTATCCGGATGTGTATGACTTGACTAGTAGAAGTTTATCTTGCATATTTGTGAAAAATGTGAATTGCATGAAGAATGATTGGATTGTTTATGTGTGGAGCTGATTATGAGGCATTAGTACTTTTTAAGGACTGATGCAATCATTATACACTGGTTGTGGTTTGATAAGAAAGAAGAAAGAAAAATTGAAATTTTGATATTTGCTGAATGAAAAGTTGATTGAATTGTTTAGCTTATTTACTTAGTCCTATTTTGTTTTGTGATAACTCCATAAAATGCAGTTATTTGTGTCCTATTTCTGTACTAAAATGAATGCTTAGTCCTTGTTAATAATGCATATTTGGAGGTTTTGTGCTTATATTTGATATATTCTGATTCTGATGCTTTCCGATGTGTTATTATGCAAAATTGAGCTTTAATTGTTATGGATTAAGTAGATTTATATCTGTTACTGATTTGGTGTTTTCTCCATGTTAGGAAGGGTTCCAAACAAGGTTAAATGTGGAGCATGTGAGCTTAAAGACCAAGAGGAAGCCAAATTGGTATTTTGGCAAGTCACCGCCGCGGCCCTCACTAGTGCGCGCCGCGGCGCGCAGGTGAATCATCAGAAATTCCATACTTGAACCCGAGGCGCGGGGGCCGCGACGCTCGTAAATAGGGGTCGGGGCGCACGGCGGCGAGCTAAGTCTATAAATAGGATTTTTCAAATTTTTCTCTCTTTCTTGGCTGCCTTAGCCATTGCTTTTTAGTTTTCTCTCTTTCAGTTTAGGTTTTAGTTAGTTTTAGGTTAGAAAGCTTTGGCTAGATCTCCATTGATGGTGGATTGGAGGCAAAGAACAAGGATTGAAGGAGGATTCAAGCTTCAGAGACAAATCAATGAGCTTCTTTCTTTCTTTTCCCTTTCTATCTTATCTTCCTTATCTTTTGTATAGCTAAGCTTTGTTTAGGAATACTTTGAATCCTTTTATTTATATTAATGATGTGTTTTTCTCTGAGTTTGTGTGGATGTTTAGTTAAGTTCAATCATTATCTATGTTTAATACTTGTGGTTGGCTGATCACTGATTTCATGATTCTAATATTGCAAATGAACTAGACTTTGAGTTGTCATGTCAAGATGGATATGCTTGTTTTGGTTGGCCTTAATTGCATGATGCTAGTATTGGCAAATGAACTAGACATAGGGATTTGTTGATATGGATATGGTGTGGTTGATACATGTTCGGCGATGAGTTAATTCGTTAATAGGATAGAAATATACCTATTGGCCATGTATAGTGGGAGAATGAGAATAGATCATTCATGAGTGGAAGTTGCACTAGCTCTCAAGGAAACTTAGTGAGTTAGGCAAGTAGAAACCAGGGTTGATTGACCTATACATAGGCTTTTGACTACATCAGATTCTCAAGCTAACCTAATCAATACATTTATGTTTATGAGGGGGATTGCATGTTGTTGATAGATGTAGGGGATGAAGGAGGATTTCCTGAAACCTAACCGCTTTTATGTTTATTGCTTTTATAGATTAGATTAGATTAGTTTATTATTTTTCTTATTTTATGTCCTTGTCTAGAATTGATTAAGCTATTGGTTGGTACTTAGCTTTATAATCGAATATCCTCGTGGGAACGAACTTTTACTCTGTATCTGTATTACTTGAGCGATCCGTGCACTTGCGGTATCAATCATTTTGCTCGAGGACTAGCAAAATATAGGTTTGAGGGTGTGATAACTTCATAGAATGTAGTTATTGGTGCCCTATTTCTGTGCTTAAAAGAGTGCTTAGTTCTTGTGTTTAATGCATATTTAGAAGGTTTTAAGCTTATATTTGTCATATTCTAATTCTGATGTCTTCCTATGTGTTATTATGCAAACTGTGCTTATTTGGTAATAGATTGAGTGAATTTGTATTTGTTATTAATTTGGTGATTTCTCTATATTAGGAAGGGCTTCAAACAAGATGATATATGGAGCATTTGAGTCAAAAGTGGAAGAGAAAGCCAAATTTGCATCTCAGTAAGCAACGCCGCGATGTGGGCATGTTAATGCCGCGGCATTGGTGGAATCCCCTGCATCAGTACAAAGACCCGAGGCCAAAGCGCCACGACGCAAGGAAGTGAATGTCGCGGCGTAGGTTACCTAAATATCTAGAGCGTTGCGCGCTGAGAAGTGGACGCCACGGCGTCTGTGACCTAATTGTACGCGTGCCGCGACGTGATGTGTTTAATGCCGCGGTGTCCCCTATTTTTCTGTGCCTATAAATACTATTTTATTAGATTTTAGGAAAGAGTTTTTTAGGTTTTAGAGAAGCTGCGACTGGAATTCACATTTTGGAGGCTGAGGAGGCTAGGGGAGCTAAGGTTGGAGGTCATCTTCTTCATGGAAGGAGATTCAAGCTTCAAAGATGATATCCATGAGCTTCTTCCTGTCTCCCTATGCTTTCGCTTCTCTTCCTTATCTCTTGAACACTGTTTTTGATGTATATTTTCGTGTTCAATAATTAGCTGAGCTATATTTGGGGATTACTTTGGATTCTTGTATAAATATTGATGTTTATGTAGTACTTTGAGTATATATTGATGTTTGGTTCTATTTAATCATGTTGATCTTAATGCTCTTGATTGTTTGATCAGCTTTTAAGTGATTTGATGAAATATGATGAACCTAGACATAGAAATTTAGATTTTAGATCATACGTATTGTTGATACATGTTCGATTTCATCCAATTGGTTTGGATAAGTTGATTCGCTAATAGGATAGAAATATACCTCTTAGCCATGCATAGCGGGTGTTTAAGAATAGATCTTTCATGAGTGGAGTTTGCACTAGTTCTCATGGAAACATAATGAATTAGGTAAATGAAGCTATGGTTGATTGACCTAGACATAGGCTTTTAACTAAAGTAGATTCTCAAGCTAACTTAACTATTCATTAATGTTGCTTATAAGAATTACATATCATTAATTAAAGTATGAAGTGAGAAAGGATTTCCTAAATCTCTAAACCATTATCTGTACTTTCATTTATTGCTTTTATGTCTTTAGATTAGTTTTACTACACTTTTCTCTATTATATATGTTTTTGAATAGAAATAATTAAGCTATTGGTTGATACTTAGTTTTGTAAGCCAATGTCCTCATGGGAACGAACTTTATTCTTCATTGTATTACTTAATTGACCCGTGCACTTGCGGTACAAATAATCTAACAGTGTGACAAAACAAGTTCGATGGAGATGGAACAACACCAATCAACTTAGTCTGCAGCAATTGCAATAAAAAAATATAAAGAACATATTAACTACATAAAAAAGTAACATTGTATTAAATTTAACCGTATTCGATAAGTTCTACAATAATACAAGATAATAGTAAACTCTAGATTAGCTCTATGTTGAGAAGAGGCAATAAAGCCAGCGGTGTGCATTAAGCCTCTGAATCCTCCACAATTAGATGCCCGATTTACTTTTACAATAGCACTTCTTGAAAGTTTTACTTTCCCAATGTTTAGATAATCTATCTCACACTTGGTCTCCAAGCTAATTTGGTTTTTCCATTTTCCTGCGAGCTTTTTCCAGAACATTCTTTAACAATGTTGCACCCTATTTCTCAAAATTTACTTAGGCCCAATGACGATATGGTGGAGTGACAAAATACGTCCTATGCAATTAAAACCAGTAAACAAATTAGATAAGACAAAAAAAAAACACTATAAAATCTTAAATTTTAATAATAAAATTTTGAATTAATTACCATAAACTCATTAAACCACAAATCTCTGACGGTTGGTGTTGTCTTCTTCTATGATGTCCATGGCTCAATATAATGATCCTTGAATATTTCACTAATGTCATTTACCGCAAGGTGCGAAGGCAAGAATCTACAAACATTACAAGTGATTAGTTACAATATATCAAACATGCTAATGTAATTTAAAAAATTATTATATACCCATCTCCCTCAAGTTGTATCTCTGGTTTGCTCCCACTCGTTTGTGTCTTTGATGGATCCTAAGTATGACTGGATCCAGGTGCAGACACTACATCTGTTGGAGGGATAGATGATCCAACAGTGTGAAGAGATACCTGCGTTGGAGGGACTACATATTGAGATGATGGGCTAAAGTGAGATAGCTGTGTAATAAAGAGCGCATGTGTAGCTAGCATCGAAGGTAGGGGAGTAAAATGAGGTGATATAGAGGTAAAAAGGGATAATGTGGGTGATGAGATAGTAGCAGAAGATGGAGAACTAGTGGAGGCTAAATGAGGGTGAGAAGTAGATGGTCGCCTCGACTGTTGCTTTTTTGGGCAATGTAACATCCTAATACCAATCTCTTAGTATATTCTGAATATACAATGGTAAACAGTATTAGCCATGTCACTTCTAACTTAAAAACAATATTTTAGATTCATAATAATTATACACATTATTATAAAGAGCCAAGAGTGAAAAAAAAGATGATATATACAACATTAGCCTCCAAAGGGCATAGTGTAATACATAAACATTTATACAAACTAAAGCAAATATAATAAAATACAAGCTTTGTTCAAAAGCAAATAAAAACTATATATTCTATTCACTTCTTCTTTTTCCTTTTGGAAGAGTCTCCACCTAGATTTATCATAGAAAACAACAAACGAGGTGAGAATTCACAATTTTCAGTAGTATACTTATAAAACATGGCATCATGACAAGTTCAACTGCTTCAGGGAAAAACAAATCATTTGATAACATGTAGAAAGGTGACAAAATTCGAAAACTGTTCCTTTCTCTTCCCAAGGCAAAAAGTGCAATTATTCATAACTAAGATTCAATTATCACATAATTGACCATTCACTTTGAATAAACTGATAAACAATAGATTATGATCACAACAGGTAAATGAGTCATTACTCAATACCATTGGAACATTAACATACTCTCTCTATGCAACATTCACAAGGCAATCCATAATCCTTATGCATTGCTAACCACTTTATACTGATAAATAACTGCCCATACAATTGTAAGATATTATTTTTTCTTAGCAAAGGATTTTTCTCACTCATTTGCATGGCAAAGAGTTTTACTCACTCTTATTGCCCTTGGTAGAGAGTTTTTCTCACTTCTCTACTATGACAATGTGTTTTTCTTACTCCCTTGTCTCACAAATCCATCATTGACAAATTACTTTTCTCACTCCTTTGTTTTAGGATAGATTGTGTTGTGGCTCAATTATAACTAGTAAATGAGTTATTCTTACTTCGGCTCAACTTTATCACATAAAAGAGCAATTCATATTTCTAGGTTACCCTCACAGCTCAACCTTAGCAAATAAGGGAACAAAAGTCATTCAACATGCACCACATAATTGATAGCTACATAGAATGCAGTTATTTGTGCCCTATCCTTGTGCTAGAATGAATGCTTGGTTCTTGTTTAAATGCATATTTGGAGGGTTTTGTGTTTATATTTGATATATTCTGAATCTAAGCCTTTCTGATATGTTATTGTGCAAAATTAAGCTTTAATTGTTATAGATTAAGTAGATTTATATATGCTATCGATTTGGTGTATTCTCTATGATAGGAGGGGCTCCTAACAAGGTTAAATATGGAGCAGTTGAGCTTAAAGAGGAAGAGGAAGCTAAATTAGCAATTCAGTGGTCAACGCCGCGGCGCAAGGCATAGCGCACCGCGGCGTAAAGAGGTGTTTCAGCCTTGCCATACTTGGACCCGAGGCGAGAGGCCTGCGGCGCAGATGAAGTTAGAGCCGCGGCGCACGTAGACCGACCCATTGGGCGTCGTGGCGCGCATATGTGGGGGTCGCGGCGCTGAGGCGGCTGCTGAGCCTATAAATAGATTTTCATACGTTTTTCTCAAAAACTCTCTCAATTTTTCTCTGTTCTGGCCATTTGGCCATTTCTAGTTTTTAGGTTTTGATAGTTTTTCTTAGTTTAGGTTAGTTTTAGGTTAGATAGCTTAGCTAGATCTTCATTACTGGTGGATTGGAGTCAAGGATCAAAGGATTGAAGGAGGATTCAAGCTTCAGAGACAAATCAATGAGCTTCTTTCTCTCTTTTCCCTTTCTCTCTTCTCTTCCTTATCTTTTGTATAGCTAAGCTCTGTTTAGGAATACCTTGGATCCTTTTATTTATATTAATGATGTGTTTTTCTCTAAGTTTGTGTGGATGTTTGATTATGGTTCAATCATTATCTGTGTTTAATGCTTGTTCTTTGTTGGCCTCAATTGCATGATCCTAATATTGGCAAATGAACTAGACATAGGGATTTGTTGATATGGATATGGTATGGTTGATACATGTTCGGCGAGTTCAATTGGCTTGGATGAGTTGATTCGTTAATAGGATAGAAATATACCTATTGGCCATGTATAGTGTGTGATTGAGAATAGATCGTTCATGAGTGAAAGTTGTGCTAGCTCTCAAGGAAACTTAGTGAGTTAGGCAAGTAGAAACCAGGGTTGATTGACCTAGATATAGGCTTTTGACTAATGAAGATTCTCAAGCTAACCTAATAAATGCATTTGTGTTTATGAGGGGAATTGCATGTTGTTGATAGATGTAGGGGGTGAAGGAGGATTTCCTGAAACCTAACCGCTTTTAGGTTTATTGCTTTTGTAGGTTAGATAGTTTTTATATTGTTTTCCTATTTTTATGTCCTTGTCTAGAATTGATTAAGCTATTGGTTGGTATTTAGCTTTATATCGTAATATCCTCGTGGGAACGAACTTTTACTCTGTATCTGTATTACTTGTGCGATCCGTGCACTTGCGGTAGTAATCAAGTTTTTGGCGCCGTTGCCGGGGATAGTTTTTATATTGCTAATATCAACAATGAGTTTGATTGGTTCTAATTCAAGTTGTATATAATCTATGTTTTGTTTCTGTTTTGTTTTAGTTTCAAATAAGAAGCTGGGTAATTTCATTCATACGAGGCTCTTGAGGGAATTCGCGACTCCAGAAAGGATTACCCTTGGATCAAGTTCTTGAAGACTACTCATCCGTAATACTTCAATTTTGGTGACAAAGTCCTACTGGGACTATAACTCAGGCCCTTCGTGGGAGGGTACCCCATGTTTATGTTTAATTACTGTCTTTACTTTGTGTATAAATAGGTAGTATGTTAATGTGTTTATGTTAAATATGTTAGCATATTAGGATGTTGTGTTTTGTTAGTTGTTAATATGTTTTTGTTAGTATGTTAGTAAATATATGTGTTAGTTATGTTAGTGTTTGTTTGTTTATGGTTTTAAGTGTTGTTAGTGTTAGTTAGTATATAGGTTAATATGTTAATTAGGTTAGTTTAATGTTTTTGTTTGTTTTTAAAGTTTTAAGTTTGTTTAGGTTTGTATATAGGTTAATAAGTTGTTTATATGTGTTATTATGTGTGCATTGTACATTTTTATAATTTAGATTTTTGAACAAGTTTTGTTGCAGCTAGAGACCCATAAGAGCCAAACTCAGCAGCAAAACTGTGTTTGCTGCTAAATTTAATAGCTTAGGTAGTCACGCCGTACATGCGGCACTACCTTACGCCTTGCCCAGTATAGGGCGCCATGCCAATACTGACCCCCCTATTTTTTGCTATTTTTGTTTTTATTTTTGTTATTTCTTCTGTTTTGTAGTATATAGTAGTGCTCGGTATTAGTCTTAGGTTCCCTATAGGCCATGTTCTTTAAAGATACATTTCATTTTAGGTTTGGGGGAATATCTTTACATGTTTTGTTACTTTTATGCTTAATGTTAACATGTATTGGTATTTTGAGTATGCAGTATTTTAGTCAACATATTTTCATGATTATATTCTGTTTTGACTATTACTGATGTGCTGATGCAAGAATTTTCAATTTTCACATTATGCAAAAGATGCTGTGCATGCTTGAATTTGAAAAGTTGAATCTATTTGAATGCATGACATGTTGCGAGAATGTTGGTGTTGTTTTTGATTGTCCATGATGTGAAAGGTTGCTATTTGCCCCCTTTTCAGTGAAACCTTATGTGATTCTGATGCATGTGAAACAATTTAGTTACTTTTGATGCATGATTTACATCTCACTTAGATGCAAGTGTAACTTTGAAAATGATAAAAGTGCATGTTTTGAGAATGTTTATGGATGTACATGTGAAAATTTTGATTATCCTAGAAATTGTTTTTGAACTCTCTTGAGGCGAAATCTTAGGTTATGCATGATTGAGGAGATGATTAGGGTATTGTTTGGACCGATTGAGCCTTAAAAAGCTTACCCTGATATGATGATATCCTTAGGTCCCTTTTTGAAGCCTTAAACTGTTTGGCCTTATTTGTTTTTCATAACCATTGTGTTCGTTAACCTGTTATCCGTTCTAATGCATGTGAAATCATGTCATTTTCTTCCTACCCTTATTGTTTGTTAAGTATATGATGTATTATTTCTTAAAATGAGTTTGATGATTAGGGGTATGAATATTCAATTCAAAATGAGCCTGAAGGAACCAGATGCAAAACAAAGAAAAAAGAAAAAGCATTGCTTTACAAAAATAGAAGAGAAAAGAAAGAGAAAATAAAAAGAAAAATTAAAAATGAAAAGAAAAGCAAAAGCTTAAGAAAAGTAAAGTTCAAAAAAGCATCGAAAATGGTTCTGGCAAGTTTTATGATCTCATTTTTGAATACCCTGCTAATGTCAGTTGTGGCTCATGTCTTGAAGTAGTATATTATGTGTCTCAATGTTTGTATTGTATCTTTCCCGTTCATTTCTTTCGCCCATACCATTGGCCTAACATTATAAGCTGATTAAGTCCCTTTTGATCCTCAATCTTGTGTGATTTACATTAATGGAGAGAGAGTTGATTTATAATCTTATGGATTCTGTGAATCATATGCATGTATGTTTGTAAACTTATCTGAATGTGTATAACTTGATTAGGAGAAGTTTATCTTGCATGTTTGTGATAAATGTGAATTGCATGGAGAGTTTTCTGGCTTGTTAGCATGTCAAGGATTGTATATGTGTGGAACTGTTTACGGGGCATTTGCACTTTTTGAGGATTGATGCAACCAGTCCACACTAGCATTTGTTTTTAATTGAAAAAAAAAAGAAGATTGAAATATATTTGCTGAATGAAAAATTGATTTTAATGTTTAAGTGATTTACTTAATTCTATTTTATTTTGCTCGAGGACTAGCAAAATGTAAGTTTGGGGGTGTGATAGCTACATAGAATGCAGTTATTTGTGCCCTATCATTGTGCTAGAATGAATGCTTGGTCCTTGTTTAAATGCATATTTGGAGGGTTTTGTACTTATATTTGATATATTCTGAATCTAAGCCTTTCTGATATGTTATTGTGTAAAACTAAGCTTTAGTTTGTTATGGATTAAGTATATTTATATATGTTACTGATTTGGTGTATTCTCTATGATTGGAGGGGCTCCTAACAAGGTTAAATATGGAGCAGTTGAGCTTAAAGAGGAAGAGGAAGCCAAATTAGCAATTCAGTGGTCAACGCTGCGGCGCAAGGCATAGCTCGCCGCGGCGCAAAGAGGTGTTTCAGCCTTGCCATACTTGGACCCGAGGCGAGAGGGCCGCGGCGCAGATGAAGTGAGAGCCACGGCGCACGTAGACCGACCCTTGTCTAGAATTGATTAAGCTATTGGTTGGTATTTAGCTTTATATCGTAATATCCTCGTGGGAACGAACTTTTACTCTGTATCTGTATTACTTGTGCGATTCGTGCACTTGCGATAGCAATCAAGGGAACAAAAGTCATTCAACATGCACCACATAATCACATCACAAGTGATACCGAGTGCAACACAATTGCTTTTCAATGATTAGTAATATACCTATGACAATCCACAACCATTGGATGTACAAAGGCCTATTCTTTTACACATGCTAGCTAGTTATTTTCTTCATGAAATATCCCTAATAGTGTCTTAACTCACACTAAAAAATATGCATAAAAGACCCCAATAAGCAGGAAACTCCATTTCCTCGAAAAGAAACACATAAGGCATCCTATTCTTGGGCGCTTAAGCACTCCTTTTTCCAGTGCGTAGGAGCCCCATGACAACAAACTCTCCCAATTTTATCTGTCATTGGGCACTTAGGAGCCCAGTTTCTGAGCAATCAATCGTTCAGTTCCAGAACGGTCTGGCCTTGCACACTTAGGCGCTCATTTCTTGGTGCCCAACAAGTTAGAGCTCTCTGGCCATGGGCACTTAAGCAGCCAACTTTTGGGCGCTTAATTTCTCAACATCAGAGTCTTCATACTTTGTTCCATTGAGTTTCCAACCAAACGTTGGCCCCCAAACACAAGTCTTGGATGGTTTTCTACCTCATACATGGTCTCTAAACATATTAAAACTCTCATGCACATTCTCAAATCACCAACATAATGAAACAAGAACAAGTATGTTAAAACTCTCATCCCAAAACTCATTTTTCTCAAACACAAGTTAATGAAGTTTTGTGGATGATTACATGCTCTAAACTACCAGTAGGCATGTCTCAATTCATACCTACCCTTTTCTCAACTTCTAACCAAGTTCACCCAACTCAAACCTTTAAGAAACCCCTAAAACCCATTTTCTATCCAAGCAAGCATGCATCAAAAGGATGTAGAAAAGGAAAGAGCTAAGTAAACAAACACTCCTACCTCAAAGTTATGCGGTTGATGCTCAAGCTTTCCTCTTGTTCTTCCTTGATATTTCTTCTTCCTCCTTCGTCCTTTCCTGCTTCTTTTCTCTTCTTTCTTTCCCTTTTCTTTTCTCTTCCCTTTATGCTGGCCAGAACATGAGATGAGAGAAAATGAATGAAAAGAAAGTCAAAGATGAAGGTTGAAAGGTGAAGGGTAGTGGAGAGTTAAGGATGGACTAGGTATTTAGCTAGAAACTTTATATCTCTTAAGAATACTTTGATTTCACAAAATCAAGTTTCCTAACTTCCATATGTGTTATACAAAATCTTAGGATTCATCTCAATCCTATTTTCATTATTCCATGATCTTTCATACACCTAAAACTGTCATTTAAGTTCTATTACTCTTCCTTAAGTTACATTAAACATAAAGAAATAAGCTAATAAGCTCATAGGTATCTACCTTAACCTATTCTCATTATTAGAAAATTCTCTATTTTTTACTTGATATCTTCACAAATCTTCATAATTTTTTTAAGATATCTACCTATTTAATCTGATCCTTAACATTCACCCAGTGGTATTAAAAATACTAAACTAACTCAGTTAATTCTTCAAAATTAACCACATTGCATTCTATTTATTTGTGACCTAGAAATAAAATTTTCATATTTATTTCCTTCATCTAAGTAGTTTATGCTACTCTCTGGGCTATTAACAGCTATTTTTCATATTCAGTGTTATAGCAAAATAGCTCAACTAACTTAAAAAGGTTATCAAAGTTAACAAGTAACTCTTGTACTTACAAGAGTTACTGAACTTCTATAACTATGATTAAGACTAATTGGTTAAGGAGGATGTTACAAGCAACTCTTAGCCTTTCCTTTACCTCAATCTCTTTCTAACATCTGCAATGAACCTTAATGTAATACAAATTAAAATGTTTATTAAATAAATAATAATTAATACATGCAAAATACAAAACACAATTATGAATTCCTAAATGGCAACAAGTGCAAAGCTTTCATTCTGGATTGAATGAACGCAACTAGCAGATGGTTGACGCATTGTGTTGGGGTATTTTCTTGCATAAAACCCCAGATGAGGCATAAGAGTTATTTGAGCAGTTAAGTGAGAATTCACAATTGCATGCCTCGTCCTCATAATCAGATATATCAAGGCAATTAGGGAATAAAGAGGGAATTTATGAGATTTCACACACATTTGATCTGACAATTAAGGTAGAATCTCTATCTAAGAAAATGGACTAGGTAGATGCATTATCTAAGAAAATGGATCAATTGTTATCTTTGAGTCAAAAACGTGTTAATTCTTCTAATGTGTGTACTATTTGTTCTAACCCTTTTCATACTTCATATGATTGTCTTGCTGCCTCATAGTTTTTTGAATTTTCACTAGAGCAGGCTAATGTAGCCCAAGGATTTCCTCCACAAAACAATCCATATTTTAACACTTACAATCCTATTTGAGGAATCATCCTAAATTCTCTTGGAAGTAATAAGGTGCTGAAGCACAACAAGGGCAACGACCTAATCAAATGGGTCAAATTGGTATGACACCACCCCCTACTTTCAACCACAAAGGTATGCGTCCAATCCACCTCAAGCACCTAGTAGTAGTTTGAATATAGATGATAAACTAGATAAGGTGTTGTCTTCTTTGAATAACCTAAACACTAGGACACAATTTATGGAATCTAGGATGCAACTTTTAGATTCTCTCACTCAGTCCATAGCAATGTTAGAGACTTAAATTGGACAATTAGCCATTGCTATAGGAAATAAAGAGAATGGTAAGCTTCCAAGCCACCCTATAGAAAATCTTAGAGGCCAAATCCATGAGCAAGCCAAGGCTGTAATGATTCTTAGGAATAGGAAAAAGGTGAAAAATAGGGTGAATGAGGAAAGAGTGCACGGTGATAGGGATGAGAATAATCATAAAGAAAATATAGAAGAAACCAAATTCCCTTCCTCTAATGTGATTAATTCTTCGACTTCGATTCCATGTGAGCCAAAGGTTCCTTACCCTCAAGCCTTAGAAGCACCTTCACATTTTAAGAAAAATAAACAAAGGGAGGATAATCTTGGGACATTTAAGCAAGTAAAGATCAATCTTCCTCTTTTGGATGTTATTCAACAGATTCCTACTTATGCCAAGTTCCTTAAGATGTGCACATTTAAAAGAAAATCTAAAGCACATATGTCTAAGAAGGCTCACTTAAATGAACAGATAAGCTCAATTTTGTATTTTAACACATCACCTAAGTTGAAAGATCCCAGTGTTCGTATTATTTCTTGTTATATTAATGATTATAGGATTGATAAAGCACTCTTGGATCTATATTCTAGTGTTAATCTTATGTCATATTTTGTTTATGAAGATTTAGGCTTAGGTGAGTTGCAGCCATCAAATTGTTCTCTGCAATTAGCTGATAGGTCAGTTAGGATCCTTAGAGGAATAGTTGATGATGTTTTAGTGAAATTTGATAAGGAATTTTTTTCTTTTAATTTCATAGTGCTCGATATGGAACCCTATCACTCATCAAAAAAGGAAATTCCTATTATTTTTGGGAGACATTTTTTAGCCACTGTTGATGCTAACATTAGTTGTAGGTCTGGGGTAATGGTACTTAATCATACTTTGTTTTGCTCGAGAACTATCAAAATTCTAGGTTTGAGGGTGTGATAACTCTATAAAATGTAACTATTTATGTCCTATATTTATGCTCTATTGATAGCTTAATCTTTATTATTATGCATATATGGAAGATTTTAGGCTTATATTTGTCAAATTCAATCTTGATATCTTCCTATATGATCTTAAGAAAATCTTGCATATTCTTTAGGTGATTAAGTGAATTTGCAACTGTTATTAACTTGGTGATTTCTCTATTGCAGGAAGGGCTCCAAACAAGCATATTTATGGAAGATTTGGACCAACATTGGAAGAGAGAGTCAAAGGTTCAATTCAGCATCTCATGCCGTGGCGCAAGTAGGTTCATGTCGTGGCATGGTGCATTCAGCATGCTGCACACCGAAACTCGAGGCTAGCATGTCACTGCGAAGAGGGGTGCATGCCACGGCGTGGTGAGCTAAATTGAACGCGCGCCGCGACGTAAGATGGTTCATGCCGTGACGTGAAGCTAATTTTTGAGCTTATATATACTGTTTTATTTAGATGCAGCAAGAGAGCTTTTTGAAAAACAGAACACAACTGCTAGGGTTTGACATTTGGGTTGAAAGGAAGCCAAATGAGGCAAAGTTTGAGGCCATCTTCTTCAAATAGGAAGATTCAAGCATCAAAGGATCATCAATCATTGAGCTTCCCTCTCATTCCTTTTACTTTCTTTCTTCTATTGTCATGAACATGATTATTTGTGATAGATTTTCGTGTGTCATGTGTAGCTAAGCTGCATATAGGGATTTCTTTGGATCCTTCTATGAATATTGGTGATTTTGTAATCCTTTGAGTTAATATAGATGAATGCTCTTGAGTGTTTGATTAACATTTAATGTGATTTGATTAAATCTATTGAACTAGACATATGAATTTAGATTTGAGATCATGGATATGGTTGATGCATGTTTAATTTCATTATAATGGTAGGATGAGTAAATTAGCTAATGGGATAGACATATACCTCTTGGTCATGCATAGTAATTGTTGAGAATAGTTCTTAATGAGTGGAGTTTGCGTTAACTCTCATGGAAACATAGTGAACTAGGTGAATGAAGCATGGTTAATTGACCTAGACATAAGCTATTAACTAAGTTAGTTTCTCAAGCTAACAAATCCCTTTCATTAATGTTGCTTATAAGGATTGCAAATTACCAATTGAAGTAAGGGGTGAAGAAGGATTTCCTATTCTCTAAACATTAACTTTCATTCCAAACTTACTGCACTTTAGTATTTTCATTAACTCATACACACTTTTCCCAATTTGAATGCTCTTAAATAGAATTACTTAAGCTATTGGTTAATAATTAGCATTCGAATTGATTGTATCTTCATGGGAACGATATGCTATTTATCACTTTATTACTTATGCGACCTGTGCACTTGCAGTACACAAAAGGACTAAACAGGCAACCAAAGTGTGACAAGAACAAGATAATTCCAGCATAGCAGAACAAATGCTAAATAAATCATACAATATAACCTTATATATTAATATCAACAAGTTCCTTAAATTTCAATAAACTGGTACCAATTATCGGCAAGTATCAGCAAACATCAGCAAACAAGTTCTTCATCACAGGGAATACACACTTTACTTTTCTTTTTCTTTCCATGTCTACTTGTCTCACATTTTATTCGAAGGCCTTCACTTCCATAGGGAATTCACCCTACCTCTAGTGTTACTTTAACATTGTGACAACAAAGCCAGACATACCCACACTAACCAGGCAGGTAATATAAAAGAAAATTCATCCCTCTGCCTCTCAACGGTTAGATGCAAACTTTTTCATGAATCACTTGCTTGTCATTACACACAAACATAAGCAATACAATTACCAATATATCACAAATAAATAAATCATGGCAATTAAATAAACCTCACAAAACTTAGAATCATTAAATTTATATGTCAATTCTTCAAGGGACCAACTATGATTTAAAATTAATTTAATAATTCTTTTAATAGTTCACATCACAGTCTATAGTTTGTTAGGTCCTCATCAGAGTCCATATTTTGTCAAGTCCTCATCATGGTCCATATTTTGTCAGGTTCTCATCATAGTTCATAGTTTGTCTTGGTTCTGATAGTGCATTCATTACACAAAACTCCTTTTATTGCAAAGGTCACAATAAAGGTCATGAAATTGCTCCCAAGTCAAGGTAAATCTAAAAAAGTCCATGTAAATCAAGTACATATATTTATTGCCTAATATAATTAAAAATATTTATTTAACTTAAGCCATGAGTGATATTTTAATTTATTATATTTGTCCTATAAAAGAGTCAACATTCAAATTATAATAATTCTACATTTTGTCAAATATCATAAATATTTTAAAATTAAGCAAATATCAAGTTTTCGTAACATTACATGTGCATAATAAATTTAACAAGAATAATAATATGTACAAAATATTTAAATAATAAATTGACTAATAAAATATATAAATATACAAGAAGCCATAATTTTATTTTTAAAAAGAGAGTTCAGATCTTACCTCTTATAGAAATTCATTTCTTTTTTTTTCTTCTCTTTTCTCTCTCACTCCTTCTTTCCTCCTTCTCTTTTCTTTCTCCCCTTCTCTTCTATGTTTTCTCTCTATGATAGCACCTCACTTCTTTCACTCTTTTTCACTTTGTTTTTCACGTAATCTTCAATTTTTCCACCCCGTTTTTATAGCCAAACCAAGTAGCTTTTGATGATGTCATGTGGGTTATATTAATGAGTTTGTTGCACCCATTCTCCATGTGCAACAAATTACCTCTTTATATTATATATATATATATATATATATATATATATAAGTAATCATTATTTCTATTAAATATATTTATTTTTTTAATAAATATTTCTATATTTTATTATTATAATAATAATAATTTTATCTTAACTCAAAAAAGTACTTCTAATTTTTATTGCAAAGATTAAATGTTAAATTTGATTTTAATAAATTCTTATTTTTAATTTCATAATATTTTTTGTTCTATTATTTACTATTACCAATTTATTTAGAAAATTAATTGCTATTATTTCAATTATAATTTTTTTATCTAATTCCTTTTTGTTTAGTAATAACTATTACAAAATAAAATATTTAAGTTAAAAAATTAAAATTTTATTCTTCACAAAAATATTTTATAAAAAATAGAATGGTACACAATATATCGAATTTAACTCATTTGACTAGCTTTACTGCTGATTCAACTAAACATGGTCAAGCCCGACCCATTTTCAATGACCTGGATGACACCGGCAGATTGCTTAAAATAAAGCTTGTGTTGAACCAACTCCTAGCACTACCAGGAAAAGCTAGCACTGCGTTGAAGTCGGTGTAATCCTTGATATAATATGAAAATAGAGGGATCCACCTCTTCATAACAACTCATCCATACAAATTGTCAAAAAAGAAAAAAAAAACAATTTATTCATACAATATCACGAATTCCAAAGTACATCTTATTATGATAAAAATACTCAACTATTTTAAGAGGCCAACCTCTTTATAACTACTTATTATTAATTAATACTGGTAACCATAGAAATTTAAGGTCCATCGTCAACATCGCTTATCAAATTACAAATATCTGAGCACTCCACCAGACTGCACAAGGAAAGTACATGGGCAAGTAAGCATTAGTTGAAGAAGTGACTACCAAATTTTTGTTACCTCATATAATCATTTTTTTAGATTGTTGGTCCTGTATGAAAGCAACAAATTGATGACGGTTGTGTTTTGAGAAGACAAACTAATGACATTTATATTTTTAAAGGAAAAATAAGTGTTTATTTTATAAGTTAATACTATTAACTTTGCATGTTACATAATAACAAGTCCACAGATACACTGATTTTTTAATTTTTTTACAGCATATAAAAAATTTATATTATGATTACTGATGAACACGTAAAAGATGTGATTTTATATCTTAAAAATTTGAATTATTTTCTCTTAATTTACTCTTTTTATTACTTGTTGCTCAAATATTTTACAAAATTTGATTTAAGTTTGTGATTAAGAATAGTTGATCGCAAGGAAGAAGAATTCTCACTACTCTAATGTGTTTTTGTAAGAAAGCATCTAAAGAAGGAAGAGCAGGATTTTTGGAAGCAAAGCAAAGGAGCTCACTCTGTTCACTCAGCGCGTAGGCGCTATTTCTCGATCGCTTAGGTGCCCAAACCTATACTAAAAGGATGCTTTCTGGAAGGTCAACGCTCAGGCGCTACAAACCTTAGTGTCTAGGCGTTGAACTCTGATGCAAAATATGTTGCTGTGCAGCGCGCGTCTAGGCGCTCTCATTGAAGCGCCTAGGTGTTGATCCAAACTACTGCATATGGATTCTTACTGTGTAGTGTGCGTCTAGGCGCCCTATCTGCAGCGCCTAGGCACCCATATCAATATAAAAAGTTGTCTTATCATAACCTAACGGAGATTTGGCCGTCAGAGGAGACACAGACAGACACGAACCAGCCCTAGAAATAGAGAAAAAGGCTTTCCAACCTACAGAGGAACGAGAATCTCACCGAATCATCATAGATGACTATGGTGTTTTCTTTTCTTCTTATTGTTTCCTTTATTTGCACCATGTATTGCTAAACCTCCCTTTGTTGGGATTAGGTGAATTTTGATGGATCTTGTTTGTTTTTTTACATTGGATTCGATTAATACAAGTTGCTATTCTATTTTGAGTTTTAATCTCTTTTCTTATTGCTTTCTAAAGATTGATTCTCTTTGAAATGATTTTAGGATTATATGTTGAATGAAAATTTAATGTATAATCGTGTTGTGAGATTATGAACCTTGCTTATCTTTAGCCTAGGAATAGTCATTGATTTGCTTGTTATCTTCTTGAATTCTAAATCCTAATGCTTGTTTCTTTTTAGAATCGCTTAGGCCTTATTTGGTATACATGATAGTATAGTGTAAGATAAGATGATAGGATAGTATAAAGCATGATAGTATAACTAATTGGATAAGATATAATCCTATCTTTTGTTTGATAACAAAAGGATAAATTAACTGATTGTGTAACATCTTTTTTACAAACTAAAATATCATTTAGCATAAAAGTCAAAATAATTTTTTTTTTAAAAAAGCCTCTGCAATTGAGTCAGCCTCGAAATGCAACTTGAATCTTAATAGCTGCCCATTCTTCGCGAACAATGCCTCCAGCGCTTCTGCCACTGCTTGTGAGTCTGGCCATGGCGACTGCCGCATGAGCAGCAGTGACAGCAGCCTCCGCCACGGCAGCAGTGGCGGCAGCTACAGCCATGGCGTGCTTGTCAGGATCGGCGGTGCCCAAGGACTCAACCTGGAGGTCTGCGTAGATGGGTGTAGCATGGTGGTTGTCCTTTTCTCTGTAAGAATTGACGAAGCTCCATCGACGTTTCTCTTTGGGTGGTTTTGGAGCTGAGATAGCAGTAGGAGATGGCGAGTTTTCTGGTCTTCTCAGACCCAGAAGTCCTCGAAACCATTTTGATGCCTTACCCATTAACTTCTCCTTTTTCTTCTTTTTCTAAGAACCTAAAAATGGTTTTGGATTTTATGCATTGTAGATTGTACGGTGGAACTCAGAACTAAGATACCGCAACTAGATCTAGACAGAGATGAACAAAATTAAACATAAACGGTGGAAGTCCTGAAGTCACTATGTCGCGACTGCTGGCCACGACGACCATGGATGGCGAAGAACGACCACGGAGGAAGGGTTGGATGGTGGTGGTGGTGGTGGTTTCGAGGTTGGGTCTTGATGGTGGATCTCAGGCAGGGCGCGAAGGAGGAAGGGTGGGGTGGTGGTGGGGGTGGGGGTAGGGTAGGGGTGGTGGTGGTGGTGGTGGTAGTAGGGTAGGGGTAGGTGTGGCGGTGGTGGTGGTGGTGGTGGTGGTGTTGAAGATAAAGGGAGAGGAGTGATAAATATGAAGATGAGGATATAATAGGAATAGAAATCTTATCAGGTCTTATCATGTACTAGGGAAGGGAATAAAGTTATCAGGTTAGAATAGGATAAAATGACTTGACCTGATTTCATTATACTATCAGGTGAATGCACCAAACATTGAATAAGACCTGATAATATTAGCTTATACTATCAGGTCTTCTTTATACGATGTACCAAACGTAGCCTTAAGGAATTAGGAGTTTTGTTTGGGAATAAAGGATCAATTGCCTAAGGAATTAGGATTTGATTATTTTAGAGAATTCAGTAATAAAACAGGAATAATGTGTTAATCCCAATTGATATACAACAAGTGAACTCAAATGAAGCATGATCTCAACTCTTTTATTAATTGAATTTTAGTCATCTCGCAAATTAAGTGTTCGTTGCATTGCTAAATTTAAAAAACCCCCAAAAATTTTGTCATTGCTTTTGTCATTCGTTGTCGTGTTAGTCTTATTAGAGCTCTCTTTGATCCAAATTTTAGTTTAAATAGTAGTTAATTTCGCGAATTGGTATTTAGCCATCGATCCCTGAGAACGATATCCAGTATCTCATCATTTTTATTACTTGATGATCTTGTACACTTGCCGTGGTCCCATCAAGTTTTTGGCGCCATTGTCAGGGATTCAATTTTACCAAAATCAATAATATCAAAGGCAGCTACTAGTTCAAACATTTTTTTCTTTCATTTATTTATTGCAGTGTTTAGTTTTCTTTAATTTACTTATTTTTAGTACATTTAGAATTTTCTATTTAAATTTTTGCATTTTATTTAGTTACTTTTGTTCTGACGTTGTGTCTCTATTATATGCGAGGTACCATTCATCCTGACCACCTTCTTTTTAACTCTAAAATAGAAAGAACCGCAAGAGCTTTGAGGAAACAAGTAAGAGAATGAAGAAGGAAGTTGGGTAGCACTCACATAGTTGTTGAAGACATGACAGATAATGGAGAAAATCTAGATCCTCCACCACCACATCCACTTATTAGGACTCTCATGGATTACTCAATTCCTAACATGGATGGGTGCGGAGCGAGCATAACAAGACCTCCAGTCCAAGCAAATAGTTTTGAGTTGAAGCCAGCTCTACTTCATTTGGTTCAGAACAATTAGTTTGGAGGATTTGACAATAAAGACCCACATGCACATATAGCGGGGTTCTTGCAAATTTATGATATTGTAAAGCTGAACGGGGTGAGTGAGATGCTATTCGTTTAAGGTTGTTCCATTTCTCCTTGAGGGATAAAATTAAGAACTGGTTGGACTTATTGGCGAGGGGAAGCATTACCACTTGGGCTATCTTGGTCCAGAAATTTCTAACAATGCATTTTCCTTCGTCCAAGGCTGTGAAGTTGAGAAGTGAGATTACTTCATTCAGACAACCTGATGGGGAATCTCTCAGTGAGGCCTGGGAAAGATATAACGAGATATTGAGAAAGTGTCCACATCACTATTTTGACTTCTGGATCCAGATGCAAAGTTTTTATAATGGCATGTTATCCCAGACCAGAGCCATGATTGATGTTGCAGCAGGTGCGGCCTTGAATTATAAAACCCCAGAGGAAGCTTGGGATTTGTTTGAAATGAAGGGCAATAATGATTACCAGAGAAATGGGGAAAGAGTCGTGGTAAAGAAAGGTATTTAGAGATTGATTCAATAAATGCACTGTTGGCTCAGAATAAGATTTTGACTTAACAACTTGAAAATCTCACGAAAAAGGTTGACACTCTTAATGTAAATGCGGTGAGCAATACTCCTTTGGCTTGTGATTTCTGTGGAGGTGAACATGGGAGTGTGGATTGTTCAGGAAATATGTTTAGACCTCTTGCTCAAGAGCAAGTTAACTTCATAAACAACCCTCCAAGGCAACAGAACAACCCCTACTCCAACACTTACAACCCGGGGTGGAGGAACCATCTGAACTTTTCATGGAGTAATCAAGGTAATCAAGGTAACCAAGCTCCGCAAAGACAATAATTTACATATCAAGGTCCACCTCAACATTCTTCATATCAAGGTTCTTCATCTCAACCTTCACCTAGTGAGAAGAAGGCTTCTTGGGAGTTAGCCTTAGAGAAATTGGCTACACAAACCTAGTCTTTTGTTCAAAAAAACTACTGATTTTATGGAAAAGACAAGAGTAGGGTTTAGAAATCAAGATGCTTCAATCCATAATCTAGAAACTCAAGTGGGCTAGCTTGTAAAATAGATTTCGGAGAGACCTCCAGGTTCATTGCCAAGTGACACGGTCCCAAATCCTAGAGGAAATGAGCATGTGAAAGTCATAACAACTACGAGTGGGAAAGTAATTGAGCCTCAACCAAGGAAGGAGAAAAATAGTGAAGGTAAAGGGGAGGAGCCTAGTGAAGAAATGCCTCATGAGAAAGTTGAAATATCTCCAGGTGACTCGCCTAATGATTCTAATGAAAAGGATTCACCAAAGGGGCACGAAGTGAAGATGCTACCACCAACTATCAAGTTGTCATTCCCTCAATGACGCAAGAAGGAGCAAGATAAAAAATAGTTTGGAAAGTTTCTAGAGGTCTTTAACAAGCTGCAAATCAACATTTCGTTTGCTGAAGCTCTAGAACAAATGTCTTCCTATGTAAAATTTATGAAAGAGCTATTACCTAAGAAGAAAAGGATTGGGAATGAGGAAATCATTATGCTTACGGAGGAGTGTAGTGCAATTTTACAAAAGAAACTCCCTTCAAAACTTAAGGACCCGGGGAGCTTCTCCATTCCATGCACAATTGGAGATAGAACCTTGGTGCAAACATTAGTCTCATGCCCTTGTCCATTTTCAAGCAATTGGGGATTGGACAAATAAAACCCATCATGGTAACTCTCCAATTTACAGATAAGTCGGTGAAGTATCAATATGGAGTAATTGAAGATGTCTTGGTGAAAGTAAACAAATTCATTTTCCCAGTGGATTTTGTTGTCCTAGACATGGAAGAGGATGTCTCCATCCCATTGATATTGGGTCGGCCATTCCTTGTAACCGGGAGAGCCCTTATTGATGTAGCGGACGAGACTTTGACTTTGAAGGTCCAAGATGAAGCTATCACTTTTAATGTGCTTAAGGCTAAGAAACACCCAAGAAATAGAGAAGAGTGTTTTAGCATTGATGTACTTGACTCTATTATCTCCAAGTCATATAGGGAAAACATCCCTTCTTTACCTCTTGAAAAAGTCTTTATTGAATCAAAGGTAGAAGTTGAAGAAGGGGATAACTCATTAGTTAGAGAAGTACTTGGCTTGTTGGAAGCTTCATCTCCCTATCCTAAGAATGCACAACCGGAATAGGAGGAATTAGTGAGAAGAAAAGAGGAAGCCAAACAGAAAAAAAATGAAGCACCGAAGGTTGAGCTCAAGCCATTACCCACACATTTGAAATATTCTTTTCTTGGTGAGCACAACTCTTATCCTATCATCATTAGCTTCGAGTTGAGTTAATTGGAGGAGGAAAAACTGTTGAGAGTACTGCGGGATCATAGAGAGGCTATTGGATGGTCGATTGGAGATTTAAAAGGGATAAGCCCTTCTTTGTGTATGTATAAAATTCTCATGGAAGAGAACCATAAAACAATCATGTAGCCAGAAAGGAGGCTTAATCCGACAATGAATGAGGTGGTTCAGAAGGAGATTTTCAAGCTCCTTGATGCTGGTCTTATATACCCTATTTCAGACAATCCTTGGGTTAGTCCCGTCCAAGTGGTGCCTAAGAAGGGTGAGACAACAGTGATCAGAAATGAAAATAATGAGTTAATTCCCACTAAGACTGTGACTGGATGGAGGGTGTGCATCGATTATAGGAATCTAAATGATGCTACAAGGAAGGATCACTTCCCTTTCCCTTTCATTGACCAGATGTTAGAATGGTTAGTCGGCCATGAGTACTACTGCTTTTTAGATGGATATTTCGACTATAACTAGATTTCGGTGGCTCCCGAAGATCAAGAGAAGATTGCTTTTACATGCCCTTATGGAATGTTCGCCTATAGAAGAATTTCGTTCAGACTTTGCAATGCACCGTCCACATTTCAAAGGTGTATGATGTCTATCTTCTCTTATATGATTGAAAAACATATCGAAGTTTTTATGGACGACTTCTCTGTCTTTGACTCTTCCTTTGATAATTGTTTGCATAACTTGTCATTAGTGTTAAAAAGATGCGAATTGTCAAATTTGGTTTTAAATTAGGAGAAATGCCATTTCATGGTGAGAGGGAGGATTGTCTCAGGGCACCGTATCTCTGTTAAAGGGATAGAGATTAATCATGCCAAGAATGAAATTATTGAAAAACTTCCCCCTCCTACCAATGTAAAAGGCATTCATAGTTTTTTAGGGCATGTTGACTTTTACAGGAGATTCATAAAAGACTTTTTAAAAATTGCTAAACCTCTTAGTGATCTCCTTGTAAAAGATGCTCCCTTCAATTTAAATTATGCATGCATGTTAGCTTTTAACACTTTAAAGCATAAACTGACCACTGCACCAATTGTCGCTGCACTTGATTGGGATTTGCCATTTGAAATTATGTGCGAAGCTAGTGACACAACTGTAGGTGTTGTTTTAGGACAAAGGAAAAATAAGTTGTTGCATGTAATTTACTATGTCAGTCATGTTTTAAATGCTGCACAACTGAATTATGCAACTATTGAAAAAGAATTATTGGTTGTTGTTTATGCATTTGACAAATTTTGTTCTTACTTACTAGGTGCCAAGGTGATTGTGTACACAAATCATGTAGCTATCCGGTATTTGTTCGCCAAGTAAGATTCGAAATCAAGGCTTATCCGGTAGATCTTACTACTCCAAGAATTTGATTTGGAGATAAGGGATAGGAAAGGGACCGAGAATTATGTAGCGGATCACTTGTCTCGCTTAGAAAGTGCAAAAGAAAGTGAAGAAAAAAGGTCAATCAATGACCAGTTCTGTGATAAGTAGTTGTTGGCCGTGGCGAATCTGCCATGGTATGTGAATATAGCCAACTATAAAGTTAGAAAGGTGGTACCAGCAGATTTTACTTCACAACAGCGGAAAAAGTTCCTTCATGAAGCTAGATTTTATGTATAAGATGAGCCTTTCTTGTACAAGAGAGGTGTTGATGGATTGTTGAGGAGATGTGTACCGGAAGAGGAATAAGAACAGATTCTATGGCATTGTCGTGATTCCGGGTATGGTGGGCATTTTAGCGGAAATAGAACAACAGCGAAGGTCCTCAAATCCGGATTATTTTGGCCATCATTGTTTAAAGATGCATTCGCATATGTCAAGAGGTGTGATAGGTGCCAAAGGACCGGGAACATATCAAAGAGGAATGAGATGCCCCAAAATCCCATCTTAGAAGTTGAAGTGTTTGACGTTTGAGGTATTGACTTCATTGGCCCTTTTCCCTCTTCATATTCTAAGGTATACATTTTGGTGGCTATCAATTACGTATTAAAGTAGGTGGAAGCCGCAGCTGTTCAGACCAATGATGCCAATGTGGTGACTGGTTTCTTGAAGAAGCAAATATTCTCAAGGTTTAGGGTGCCTCGGGCCTTAATAAGCGATGAGGGTACCCACTTCTGTAATAGGAAGCTGGAGACTTTGCTGAAAAAGTACAATCTTCAACATAGAGTCGCCACTCCATATCACCCACAAACAAGAGGCCAAGTTGAGGGGTTTAACTGCCAATTGAAGCAAATTTTGGAGAAAAATGTGAATTCTTCTAAGAAGGACTGAGCAATGAAGCTGGATGATGCTCTTTGGGCATATAGGATACCTTCAAGACTCCGATTGGCATGTCTCCATTCCAATTAGTCTATGGCAAAGCTTGCCATTTGCCTCTTGAGTTGGAACATAAGGCACTATGGGCAACAAAGTATTTGAATTTCGATTTGGCCAAAGCGGGTGAGTCAATAATCTTGCAGCTTCATGAACTTGAAGAATTCTAGAATTTTGCCTATGAAAATGCCAAGATCTACAAGGAAAACACAAAGAGATGGCATGACAAGAGGATTGTGCGGAAAGAGTTCCGGGAAGGACAATTAGTGCTTTTATTTAATTCAAGATTGAAGTTGTTTCCTAGAAAGCTCAAGTCTATATGGTATGGTCTTTTTGAGATCAAGCAAGTATTCCCTAATGGTGCAGTGGAAGTGAAGGATCCGAACTCGGATAGAAGCTTCAAGGTGAATAGGCAAAGCCTCAAATTCTACTTTGGGGGAGATGTTGAGCGAAGAAGGGAGTCCATCGATTTGATCTCTACTTGAGAAGCACACCGTCAGGCTCGGGACGTTAAACAAGCGCTCTTGGGAGGCAACCCAAACTCGGTTTTGTATTTCTTTCATTTTCGTTATATTTTCTTTTTCTTTTTTCTTTTTGTACTTACTGTTTGTTGGATTGATTGAGATTGAAAATCAGGTAAATGAGGGCTTGATTGAGGTGTTTTTAATGGGAACTCCGAAGAGGAGATAAGTCTATAGCAGTTTCAACACTGCTATTCCAGCGCCTAGGCACTGTATCTTGAGCGCTTAGGCGCCCAAGGCATTCAGATTTAAGCTGTGTACTACCACTTAAGCGCTTAGACGCTGTATTTGTAGCGTCTAGGCGCTATACTCCATGTTCATTCTACCTATATAGCGCCTTGGCGCTATAAATGGGGAGCTCAGGCGCTCGTTGCACTTTATTCCACCAGCACATTGGCTCTTAAGCGCCTAGACGCTTAACACTCAGCGTCTAGGCGCCTCACCCTTTAAAAAAATTTTAAAAATAAAAAATAAAAACTAAGTTTTGATCTAGCCCCTAGGCGCTACAAAAACAGTGCTTAGGCGCCTACAGCAGTTTTGTGTTTTAAAACGCAGAACTCTCACTCTCTTCCCCCCTCACTTTCTCACACACTTTTCACCCTCTCAAACCCTATACCCCTCGTGTCCCTCTCTTTCTCTCTTCTGAGACCCACACACACATTCCCCCTCACTTTATCACTCGTTCTTTCCCTCTAACTCACCCTCTTGTTCCCTTATTCTCTCTCCCTCTCACTCTTATTCTCCTTTCATCACGCGTTTGTTCCTCTCACTCTAGGTATGTATTTCTATTTTTCCACTTAATGCTTCATTTTTCCTGCAATGGGTACTCTAAATTTCTACTTTTCAAATTGCTTGTATTGAAATGTTGCATATTTTGAGTTGGGGTGAAATGCGTATATTGCATATTTAAGAAGAGGGGTACTTCGTATTTTGGATTGAGTGTTTGGTGGGAGAAACATTGAACATTTTGCCCTTTTTAATTTGCCCTGGCCATGAGTAATTTTGATTAATTAGCAAATTAAAATATTGGGTAATTTGAACTACATCTTCTGATTCCATTGGTATGTTCTAATTCTTGCCATGTATGATTCTCTGGTTTCATTGGTTTATTTGAAATTTACGTGTCTATATTGGGTGGGAGCATTCGCATAGCTATCCACATTGATGCACTCTGAATTTTCTGCATGTTCTGATTTGATGCATCTTTAGTGAAATGTTATCCTATGTTTAATGTGTAATGTGACAGTGATAGCTGACTGGTATTGTGCGATAGGTTCTAAATTTCTAGATTCATACACTCATGCTATGTAGAGCTGGCAAAATGGGCCAACCCGCCCCGACCCGCTTCAACCCGCTAAAATGCGGGGATGGGTGAGTTGGCCCGTTTTAAAAAATGGGTTGGAAGAGCTAACCCACCCCGCTTTAAGGCGGGTTGGCATGTTGGCCCGCATAAAAAATAAAATGAGAAAAAATAGATGAGTTGGCGGGTCAATCGGTTTAACCCGCCTAAAAAATAAAAAAAATTATATAAAAAATCAATAAATACTATAAAAAAATAATAAATAATAATGGTAAAAAATTACAAACCACATATCTAAAATATAATTTTTAAAATAGTCTAATTAAATATTCAAACATAAATTATATAACATTTAAAGAATTTTTCATTTATAGTATTACTTATCATTTTTTTTTTAAAAAGAGCCAACCCGCAGAGGGCAACTCGCTTCCAGCTTAACCGCGGGTTATGCGGGCGGGTTGAGTTGAAAAATATGAGTTTAATCCTTGAACCCAACCCGCAAAAAAATAGCGGGTTGGCGGGTTAACCCGACGGATTGAACCCGTTTTGCCAGCTCTAATGCTATGTATGTTTCATTTGCAGATTCATGGCACCCAAGCTCCAGCCTAAGCGCAAACACACTTCCCAAGCTGAGAGCTCATACCGACAGGTGACCTTTAATGATGACTTATTTCTCTCTGAGGAGCATGAGAAGCGCCTCAACAAAATCCTATGTAATTGGGGATTTGTACCAAAGCGAGGCATACTTTTGGGGGACGGTGATTGTGATGAGGTTTTTGACCAAATCCTACGGAGAAACTGGTCCAAGTTATGCAAGGTACCGGAAGCATGATCCTTCTTAATAGTCTGAGAATTTTATGCCAATGTGTACCGGCCAGAGGGTGATGAGCACAATAAATATGAATCATACGTCCGGGGTCACCGCATTCAATTTGATTCAAGAACTCTAGACTGTTTCTTAGAGACACCCACCGATGTTGGTGATTATGGGTACACAAAGTTGAAGAGGGAGGCACTAAACCCAGATTTAGTTCTGCAGACCTTATGTAGACCAGGAGCCCAGTGGGAACTCAATACTCAACTAACAACATTCAAATAATTTATATTATGACTTTAAACTAAAACTATACTCAACAACCATGTCAAATACACACACACACTTAACAATTATAACTCAACAGTGATTGATCGTAATAGAAATTGAATGCGACCTAGGCGAACTTACCTGTAATATAATGAGTTCGAATTCTAAAGTCACAACTTTGAGGACGGTTTACTCAACACTCAAAATTACGTGAGCAATTTGTTACACACACAATAAAAACTCAGCAACTACTTATCTAATTATTCGAGTTAAGTTCAAATGACTTCACTTTTTATTAGTAAAATACTATAAATTAATAAGTTTAAAGACTAAATTAAATATTAATGTTTAATAATTACATTTTTATATGTGTGTCATCAAAGCACCTAAACTTAGCTCTAATGATCACATTAAGCAAGGATTTTGGGTAGAGACCAATGGTGAAGCTTAAAGAAAAACTTAAGGGAACTTAAATGAATACTCAATATATATAAATATAAATAAAATTTATCATCATAAATTTTTTAAAATATTCAAATTTTTAAAAATATCAGATATTTAAATTTTAAAAGTAGCTATTAACACAAAAAGTATCAATTAAATCTACGAATATAAAATATCTAAAATGACATGATGGGTAACTACTTAGTACAAGAATAATTAAGCTCAAATTCAACAACTATAAAAATAGAGAAAAAACCTTATACATGAGTCCATAAAACTTACAACTTATATTTGGGGTTTAATATTTTTTTCATATACACAAAAATTATATATCATCACTAAAGTGCTGTAAACATGTTGGGGAAGCCACATAAAAAAAAGTGTTGTAAAAAAGTAGAAATATTGAAGTTATAATAATAACAAATTTTGATATTAAATCATTTCACAGTAAAGAAAAACAATTATGATATAATAAAATAAAACATGAATCATCACATGTTATAATTAATATTATAAAATTAGACTAACTCTCTGTCATGGTATATCTTTTGCCTTCGTCACATGTTAGAATCTATTTATCTATCTATAATGTATCATCTATCATCTATAATCTATAATAATATATAAAAATTGTTCCACTAAAATTGTCACATGGCATTTTCCTTATTTTTTTTAAAAATTTGTTTTCTGTTCATTATCTTTACTCTCCTTTCCAAAGTCTCTACTCTCTGTCTCTGGTCTCTACTAAGGGGAGATGAAACGAATTCACATTAAACCAGGAAATGCGTAGAGGCACAGCAAAAGTAGAGGCACGACCTGGAGGGAGATTATGGAGTCATTTTTGAGCGGTCGGTGTTCAACTCACACTCCAAGGTCAGAGGCCTTGAAGCTGGTCTGGCTTAAGAGGCCTACCATTTTTGAAAAAGGAGATGAAAGTTTACTGCAAATAAAATCTCAACTTGACGAATAGATAAGGCAGAGCTGAAGGCCCCCAATCTGAAAATCCCAGACAAGTCGATGATTCAACCGGTTAAAGTGGTTTGGTTGGACCCATTTTTAAAACAACGCAACGAAGTGCTTATTTTCCGTGTTGAGTAAATATATTAAAAAATTTAAAATTAAGAAACAAAATGACAGATATTTTGTAATTTTTCAATATTTCTTATTTATTTTTATAAATATTTTATAATTATTGCATTAAAAAATATTATAATTCTTTTAATTTTAAAAAAATTTAGTTTCCTTTTCACTTTCATCTGAAACATTCTATTCAAACATAAGGATTTGTTTGGTATCATAGAAAAAGGGAAAAAGAAGAGAATAGGACAGAAAAGAAAAAAGAAAGAAAGAGAGAAATGGATGAGTTAATAATCCAATTCATATCTTTCATGATTTTTCACCTTTTTCAACCTTTCAATTTTAATAAATTAAAAAAATATTTTATTACATATATTAATCTTAAATAGAAAAAAATAAAAATATACATTAATAAAATGCCCTTGAAAAGTTGAAATACTTTTTTTCATATTTATAAAATCTATTGTATTCTAATTTTAATCTTACAAGTTATAATTATAAGAATATTTGAATAATATTTATTTTATTTAATTGTTGTACATTTTACTAATAATATAATTTTTTTATTTATACAAATAATATTAGCATATTTTTATAAATTATAAATATATATAAGATGACATAATAAACAGAGATCTTGTTTAATATATGACATGCTGATTTTTCATTCAATTTTAAAGCTTTTTTCAAGCAACAAGATTATCAATAATTTTTACTATTTTATTTTTTATATTATTTATTACTACAAGTAATCCTTTTTTTTTTTTGGTACAATTAATTTACATTTTTTATAGTAAAATTATCTTGAGAGGTATTTAATATTATCATTGACTATATATGAATCTTAAAAGAAGATGATGATGGAATAGTGAAGTTAAAAAAAACAAAGTATGAATGTACATAAGATGAAAATTAATCACGTAATTTCACTAAAAGAATTAATCATGTATTAGTGATAGCATATTATAAAATTATATGGAGAATTAAGAATTTATTTTTAATATAAATAATAAATATTTAATAAAATAAAAATTAAGTTAAATTTAAAAATAAAATAATAGAATAATAAAAAATTAAAACAATATTATTGTGTGTGTGTCAGTAAAAAAATTAATCAGGTAATAGTAAAGATAGTATATAAAAAATTGCATTAAAAAGTAAAAATTAATTTTCATTAAAAAATTTAATACTAAATCTTAAACAAACATTATGTAAATTTTAATAGAAATAAAAAACAATACCAAGGTGTATATGTTTGTAAGAAAAACTAAATCAAAATAGTAACTATATATAACATATAGTAAGATTATTATTTTAAAAAATGACAATCATTTTATAGTGTAATATATGTAAGAAAAAATTAATCAAATAATAATAGAATTAGTAAAATTACTATGAGAAATTTCTAAAACAAATACTTTGGGTATGTTTGGATTAGTTGTGAAAAAAAAATATTTCAATAATCAATTAACTATGTAATCAACTTTTTTATAATTAATTATGATGAAATCAATTTTATTTTATATCTAGATCTATTAGTTGAAAAGTGATTTTAAAATAATTTATTTAGTTTGAGTTGTATAAAAAAATTATTTTTATGTATTAAATTATTTAAAAAGATATGAAATAATTTATTTGCATTATAATATTTGATGTTTTAAATTACTTTATAAAAACATAATATAATCAACTTTTGAACAAAAATAATCTAACAGCTTTTTATGTTAATGTTTAAAATCAAGCTTAAAATTAAAAAAAAAAACTTTTCTATGATACAAAAAGCTTTTTTTTTACTACAATCAATTTTACCCAAACAATTCAAAACAGTAAAAAAAATTATCCCAAAAAAACACTTTTTAGCCAAAATTTAATCTCTACCAAATAGGCAAATACACACTTTAAAGAATTTTTTAAATTAAGATAATAATATAAAATGAGGTTAGATAACTAGTTAATATTATAAAATGAGGATAATTCTCTATCATGGTATATCTTTTGCCTTGGAGTTTATCAAAATTATCTTTTGCCCTGGATGGCTGAAATAAATTAGATAATAATTTGAGTTGTGTGACTTTATTATATATTAAAGAAATAGTCAAAGTCATAAATGCCCTTCAAAGTTTAAAGTTTATTTCTCCCTTCTAAAAGGATAAAGCTGGTTGCACGTCAGCTTGATTCACATTTATTTTTGTGGGAAGGAATGAAATGTTATTTTATATTTAATTTCAAAATTAGAAAATTTTTGTATTTGTTAATGAAAATATATATGAAATAATATTTTTAAAATTTTATTACACAAATTTGTGAAATTTTATTCTTCCAAAAAAAGAGAATGAGATTTTATATTTTTGTAAAATAAATTCAACATTTTTTATCTAATATACTATTATTCAATTTATAAATTGATGAAGATTATCCTTTAATAATCTACCTAACTACCTAACCATAACCTATTTAACTTCATCTAACTTAAATTCAACTTTCAAACTTCATACACCTTACATATGAAGAAGACGATAGAAACTTTTACTTTTACTTAAGAGATTAAAATAATATTATAAAAATTAATAAAAAATATTATGATGATTTTTGTTAAACAAAAATTAATCTTAAACTTTATTTTCAAAAACATATATATATATATATATATATATATATATATATATATATATATATATATATATATATATATATATATATATATATATAAGAAACCTGAATTTGAATCTTATATAAATGGTCAATATTAAAATATAAATGCTGTTACTAAGTGGCTTCAAACTCAAGAGAATGGTGAATTAAATTTATAAAAACTTTTTGCAAATCTTTCACAAAACACTTGTATATCAATTTTCGTTGAAATTATTGATTGATTGAAGTGAATAGATAAATGAGATTGATCACTTCACTCACAAATAAATAAGCCAAGATAGAAAGTATTTAAGCAAACATATAAAATTAAAGCACAAAGTAAAGAGATAGAGTTGAGAAGAGCAAACACAAGGATTTATCCTGATTCAACCACCCCTAGTGACCTACGTCCAATTCTCAAGTGAACCACCCGAGATTTTTCACTAAACCTTTAAGTTTGAACATGTGCTTGACAACCTTTACAAATGAGAGCACTCAACACACCTCTGGGATGCCTCATCCTTTGTGCTTGAGTCTCAAAACAGGAATACCTCACCCTTTACAACCTTTGAGGGATACATCACCCTCTTTACAATCAAGAGATACCTCACCCTTTCCTCTAGAGGGATACTCACCCTCTTTACAGGAAATCAAAGAAAGATAGAAGGATAAACTCTCAAAAAAGTAGATATTACAAATTGAAACCCAATGTGTATCAAGAAATCATACACTAAAACTCAAAATAAGGGTTTATGAGAAATGATAGTTAAAACTCGTGTTTGATGCTCAAAAATAATTTTCAGATTGTTTCCTAACTTATATTTAATATCCAACACTTTCATTTATAGTCCAAAGCATTTAAGAGTTGTTGGTGGTGGTTGGGAACATTAAATGCCAAGTTATAGTTGTTAGAAAATGTTTTCTGGTTGCCCAGATAACCAGTTATTGATTTCCAATAACTGGTTATTTGGTTTTGAATAACCGGTTATTGGTTTTGACTAACTAGTTATTATTTCCACCAGGAGGTACTGTAACGAGCCAATAACCAGTTATTGGAATATCCATAACCAGTTAGGAGCTTTTTAAAAAGAAAAAGGGTACACTTCTGACTTGATGAATAACCGGTTATGCATATTCCATAATCGGTTATTGTATATTTGTTTTGAAAACTGATTTTAAAATGTCATAACTTCTTTGTTTCTCATTCGTTTAAAACAAATGACTACTCATTGGAAAGATCTTTGAGTTTATTTTCATATGAAACATGTTTTAAAATAAAACTCAAAATATTTTAAAAGATATCATCAAAAGAGTAACCAAAGATCTATTTTGAAAAACACAAACTTGACTATTTTTCATAGATTTGAATTGCCACCAAGACTAACTTTTCAAAACATGTTTGTTGGGCATTTTAACAAGTAAGAAACATTTGTAAAGATTTTAAAACAAAATTGAGCTCAGTGTGATTCCTATTTACCTTTACACAAGATCTAAGTCCAATAATATAAACTTGAAGAGTCTTAGGACTTTATCTTTGCACAACCAAAACTTTCTCGTTTGTTATCATCAAAACCATTGTCATTTACTAATGCTAATTACAAATGCATGTGAATTTTTTAAGTGGTCACATGACTTTTAAGTAACTTTTAATCTTGACCATTCATGTATGATTGTATGGTCAAAATTTACTTCTCTCACCCCCTCACAATAAAAACTCCTCTTATATATATATATATATATATATATATATATATATATAGGGATATATCTAGTAAGAGAAATTTTTATTGTAAGAGTGTGTAAGGAAAATCTTCACTTCTTTCATGTAAGATCCAATGGTCAATTTTTACTTCTCTCACATCTCATACATTAAAGATACTAATATCATTTATATCAACTTAGATTTTATTCTATATTATATCTCATATATTAAATTGTAGGATTATTTTATATTTCATATTGTATCACATTGTACCAAATTGTAAAATTAGAAAAAAAAAATCATTTCAAATTATCAATTTTCATTCTTATTCTTATTCTATAAAATTTCATTCTTTACTAAAATTAGTTGTGATTAAATAATAAAAATTACGCAAATTAAACTAATATATGTATAAATACATGTATATAACATTATTCCCTCCAAAAAGGTTGTACCTGATAACTCTATGAAAGTAGAGTTATTTGAACATTTTTTAATCTTTAAATTGTGCTAAATCCTTGTTTTATTGTCATGATGAGCATTGGAAATACTTTTTCTTTGTCAAAGTTGAGTATGGTTATCTATCTTTAAGTATCTATGATTATATGTGATGAATTTGAATGATTTCTCTATCATAGTGCTTTGATTACTGAGTTTCTTTCTACTGATGGAAAGGTTAAAAACTTCAATGGAAAAGAAGAGATTGAGAAGACATCATTGGCAAGATGGAGATAGTCTTTAGGACATAAAGAAGTCATAGAAAAGTATGAAGAAAATGCAAGTTCTTTGTTCATGTGCAAAGATTATCATGTCCATCTTGCAGCAATGACAAGAAGGAAGAAAATTCTAGAGCATACAAAGTTCTTTGGATGTTTATGACGGTAGAAACTCTAATCTTTGCAAGCGCGACGATTCGCGAATGAGTGCCTGTTCAGTTTTGTAACAGTAGAATTAAAATGTTATTTAACAAGGGGCCATTCTCAGCTGAGGGGGAAAGGGAGGCACGAAAATAGAGCATTGGAAGGCAGGAATCTTGAAGGAAACAAAGGAAAAATCAAGATCGGAGTCTTGGATTCATCGTCTGCAACTTCGTATTTACGATTTTTCTGAATTTCTGAGTTTTTCTTATGAGGGCTCCTGTTTCTAAATTGTTATTGTTGTTCTCAATGTATGGCATGAACTAATTTTATTTCTAGGATTGTAATCAAACTTCTCATGTAATTTGAAGCATTGTTTTGTTGACTTCCTATTTCAATTTACGCGAAATATTTACTCATGCTTGTGTGTACTGCTTCTGATTGTCTGATCATCAATTAGATGATTTTGTGGATTTGAATTGAACTTGGGAAAGGAAATTTGAGTCTATGAACTAGTATGAGTAACATATGTTTGAACCAATTGTTGTTAATTGGGGAAAATTTGTTCTAAGGATAGGAATATCTGTTAGAGCCATATGCGATTTCAAATAGAGCTTGATCATGAATGTAACATGTTTGATGTATTGTCTCATAGGAATATAGAGATTAAAATTAAATGGGTTAAATTTTGTATTGCCATCGGAAGAGGGATACAATTATATTAGAGCTCTAGATTGATATTTTGAGTAAATTGGAATAGAAAAAAGTTGTTTTAATTGCAATTTAAATGAAGTGAGAAGAGAGATTACAATCCTAAGATCCAGCAGAATAGAGTTTCTAAATTATTTAGTTCTTGATAGTTTACGCTTTTTGCAATATTATTTTTAATCTAATTAAATTGATCAAAATTAAATTGTTATTTGAATAATAGTAAGAGTTCTGAATGTTAGTAGTTAACTATAAAATTTAGTAACAAATCCTCGTGGGAACGACTTTTATTCACTACTTTATTACTTGATTGACACGTATACTTGCATTGTTAGATTTATCTCATCAAGTTTCTGGCGCCGTTGCCGAGGATTTAGTTTCTAATTTTGTGGTTAATATTAACACATAGAATTGCTTATTATTAATTCAAATTGATTTCTGGTTGTATATTCATATTTGTTTTATTCCATTTAATTTTTTTTAGTTGGTTTTACTAATTTCAGGTACTCTTTTAATTTATATGCACCAAACTCATCGAACGCAAAATCCTGAATTAGTAGCTTTTGATCCTGATATCGAAAGAATACTCCGAGGAATTAGAAAGGAGCGTTTGGCGTCGAAAAGCAACTCTCAATCAATGGCAGAAGAAACGCCAATGAAATCTTTGAGGGAGTATTCTGTCCCACAAGTTCAGAGTCTGCAGTCTAGCATTCGGAGGCCGGCAATCCAAGCTAATAATTTCGAAATCAAGCCAGCCATTATCCAGATGATCCAGACTTCTGTGCAGTTTGGAGGTTTGCCTAATGAAGATCCAAATGTTCACCTGCTGAATTTTTTGGAAATTTGTGATACTTTCAAGCACAACAGAGTTACAGAAGATGCTATCAGATTAAGGCTCTTTCCTTTCTCTCTCCGAGATAAGGCTAAGAGTTAGCTTCACTCACTTCCAGAAGGGTCTATCACTACCTGGGAAGCCTTAGCTGATAAATTTCTTGACAGGTTCTTTCCACCTGGGAAGACAGCCCAAATGCGGAAGGACTTCATCTCCTTTGTTCAGTACGACAATGAGTCTCTTTATGAAGCATGGGAGAGATTCAAAGAACTCATCAGAAAATGTCTGCATCATGGCATTACTAAGTGGTTGCAGGTTCATACTTTTTATAATGCTCTGAACGGACCTCTGAGAACTACTATTGATGCAGCAGCTGGAGGAGCCTTAATGAGTAAGTCCACTGATGAGGCTTTTGATTTGCTGGAAGAAATGGCTTCTAACAGTTATCAGTGGCCTTCAAAAAGACAAGTACCTAGGTGTGCGGAAGGAGTATATGAAGTGGATGCTATTACTGAGTTAACAGCTCAGATTGCTTCTTTGTCAAAGAAGTTTGATGGCCTTGGTGTTCAATCTGCTGCAAGTCCTTTTGTTACCTGTGACTATTGTGGAGAGGCTCATTCTCCAGAGAATTGTTCATTAAATTCAGAGTCTGTGAATTTTGTGGGGCGATTTAATCAGCAGAAGAACAATCCATACTCCAACACATTTAATCCAGGATGGAGGAATCATCCAAATTTTGCTTGGAGTCAAAATCAGAATGTTGGTGCTTCATCTCCTAGAGCACAAGGCCCTCCTCTCGGTTTTAATCAGGAAAATACTGTTCCGCAGCAGGAGAAGAAGCCATCACTAGAGGAAATGTTTATGCAATATATGGAAAAGAATGATGCCATGATTCAGAGTCAAGCAGCTTCTCTCGGGAGTTTGGAGAATCAGGTGGGCCAGCTAGCCTCTACTATTAATAGTCGACCTCCTGGAACTCTTCCTAGCAATATGGAGGCAAATCCAAGATTGGAAGATAGGGAGCATTGCAAAGCAATTACACTTCGGAGTGGCAAGGAAATTGAGAATGATTCCAACACTTCAAGGGAATGCCAGATCGAGAAAAATCAAGAGAAAGAGAAGGTAATTTCAAATCTCATTCCACCTCCTCCATTTCCTCAAAGACTCCAAAAACAAAAGAATGAAGCTTAATTTAAAAAATTTCTGGATGTCTTCAAGAAGCTGCATATCAATATCCCGTTTGCTGAAGCACTGGAGCAGATGCCCAATTATGTGAAATTTATGAAGGATATTTTGTCTAAAAAGAGAAGACTAGGTGACTATGAGACTGTAGCGTTGACTGAAGAATGCAGTGCAATTATTCAGAATAAGCTCCCTCCTAAGCTCCAAGATCCTGGAAGCTTTACTATTTCATGCACCATAGGCAATCATTTCTTTGGAAAAGCTCTATGTGATTTGGGGCGAGCATTAATCTAATGCCTTTGTCAATTTTTCAGAAATTGGGTTTGGGGGAAGCAAAACCCACTACAGTCACTCTTCAGCTGGCGGATCGTTCTTATACTTACCCTAGGGGTATCATTGAAGATGTTCTGGTGAAAGTGGATAAATTTATATTCCCTTCAGATTTTATTGTGCTTGATATGGAAGAGGACCAGGAGGTCCCCATCATTCTTGGAAGGCCATTTCTAGCTACGGGGAGGACCTTGATTGATGTGCAGAAAGGAGAACTCATAATGAGGGTGCAGGATGATCAGATTACTTTCAATATTTATAAAGCGTTGCAATATCTTTCAGATTCTAAGGAATGTTTCAGTATCAATGTGATGGATAACTTGGTTTGCGATGTTTTTAATAATACTCATTCTGAACCTTTAGTGACATCGTTGTGTTTTGCAGAGCATAATGGATTTTCTGAAGAAGTGGAAGAGTGTGTGAAATGGTTGGATTCATTTCCTAAATTCTCTAGACTTCCATGGCAGTTCGAATCTCTTGATCTTCCTAGCGGTACTAAGGAGGCCCCGAAACCTTCAATTGAGCAGCCACCAGTTTTGGAGCTTAAGCCCCTACCTTCTCATTTGAAGTATATTTTCTTGGAAACAAATTCCACATTGCCAGTAGTTGTATCTTCTGCACTTTCTGATGTGCAAGTTGAAAAGCTTCTTCGCATCTTAAGAGAGCACAAGAGAGCATTGGGTTGGTCTATTGCTGACATCAGTCATCAGCGGCGACTTAATCCATTTATGAAAGAGGTGGTGAAGAAGGAAATAATCAAGTGGTTGGATGCAGGTATAATTTATCCTATTTCTGATAGCTCATGGGTGAGTCCAGTGCAGTGTGTGCCAAAGAAAGGAGGAATGACAGTGGTGGCCAATGATAACAATGAATTGATTCCAACTCGGTCAGTTACCGGATGGCAAGTATGCATGGATTACAAGAAATTAAACAATGCCACTCAGAAGGATCATTTTCCACTTCCATTCATTGGTCAAATTCTTGATAGATTGGCGAGAAAGGAGTTCTATTGCTTCTTGGATGGATATTCTGGCTATAATCAGATTGCTATAGCTCCTGAGGACCAAGAAAAGACAACATTTACCTGTCCCTATGGCACTTTTGCTTTTCGGAGAATGCTATTTGGTCTATGCAATGCTCCAGCCACTTTTCAAAGGTGTATGATGGCTATTTTCTCAGATATGGTTGAGCAAAATCTTGAGATTTTCATGGATGACTTCTCGGTGTTTGGGGATTCTTTTGATAGTTGTTTGCTGAATTTATCTCGAGTTCTCAAGCGCTGTGAAGAGATTCATTTGGTGCTTAATTGGGAAAAGTGCCATTTTATGGTCTAAAAAGGCATTGTGTTGGGCCACAGAATCTCCAACAGAGGAATAGAAGTGGACAAAGCAAAGCTTGAGGTCATTGATAAACTCCCTCCACCTTTTTCTGTAAAAACGATTCGGAGTTTCTTGGGGCATGCCGGTTTCTACAAACGTTTCATCAAGGACTTCTCCAAAATCTCAAAGCCATCGTGTAATTTGTTGGAGAAGGATACTCCTTTTCTTTTTTATGAAACTTGTTTGCAAGCATTCAAGGAGTTAAAAATGAAGCTGGTATCTGCTCCTATTATCATTGCTCCTGACTGGAATCTCCCTTTTGAGTTAATGTGTGACGCAAGTGACTTTGCGGTTGAAGCAGTATTGAGGCAGCGACGAGAGAAGATCTTTCATTCTATTTATTATGCCAGTAAGACTCTCAATGATGCCCAAGTTAACTACACAACAACAGAGAAGGAGTTGCTTGCAGTGGTGTTTGCTTTTGATAAGTTCATATCATATATAGTGGGTGTCAGGGTAATTGTGTTTACTGATCATTCTGCAATCAAATATTTGATTAGTAAGAAGGATGCTAAGCCCCGATTAATTCGATGGATTCTATTGTTACAAGAATTTGATCTTGAGATTCGGGATAGAAAAGGCACTGAAAATCAGGTTGCAGATCACTTGTCTAGGCTGGAGAATGAGGTTGCATTGGAAGACTCTGTTCAAATTAATGAAAAATTTCCAGATGAACAACTGCTAGCAGTTAATCAGGTAAATTACCCTTAGTATGCTGATTATGTGAATTTCTTGGTAAGTGGTATTTATCCACCTGATTTAAACTATCAGCAGAAAAAAAAAATTTTGAGCATGAAGTTAGATTTTATTTTTAGGATAAGCCTTTCTTATTTAAAAAATGTGCTGATCAAATTCTGCGAAGATGTGTTCCTGATGAAGAAATTTCTGATATACTGCACCATTATCATTCTTCCCTTTATGGCGGTCACTTTGGAGGTGAAAGAACAGCAGCAAAGATACTTCAATATGGTTTCTATTGGCCTAGTATTTTCAAAGATGCTCATAGATTTGTTGCAAGTTGTGATCGCTGTCAACGTATGGGTAACATATCCCAAAGGCATGAAAAGCCACTGAAATCAATTCTAGAAGTGGAGTTATTTGATGTTTGGGGGATAGATCTCATGGGGCCCTTCATACCATCTTTTGGTAATCAGTATATTTTGGTGGCTGTAGATTATGTATTCAAATGGGTTGAAGCAGTGGCGTTGCCTTCCAATAACTCCAAGGTGGTGCTGAATTTTTTGAAAAAAAATATTTTCACTCGCTGTGGGACACCAAGAGCAATTATCAGTGATAGGGGTTCACATTTCTATAACAAATACTTTGAAGCTCTCCTCTTGAAGTATAACATTAAGCACAAGGTTGCTACTGCGTATCATCCTCAGACCAGTGGCCAGGTTGAGGTGTCAAATAGAGAGGTAAAGCGCATTTTAGAGAAGACTGTTAGTCCAACTCGGACGAATTGGTCAAAGCGGTTGGATAATGCACTCTAGGCATATCGTACAGGTTACAAAACTCCGATAGGCATGTCTCCTTTTAGGCTTGTGTTTGGGAAAGCTTGTCACCTCCCTTTAGAGTTGGAACATAATGCTTATTGGGCTATAAAAAAGCTCAATTTTGATTTGCAAGCAGCAGGTGAGCGCAGGCTTTTTCAGCTGAATGAGTTAGATGAGTTTCGAAGTGAAGCTTATGAAAATGAAAAAGTGGCATGATAAGCAAATTCTGGAACGTACTTTTGAGTCGGGTCACTATGTACTTCTATTTAATTCTCGGTTGAAATTTTTTCCAGGAAAGCTCAAATCCAGGTGGTCCGGTCCCTTCTTGGTAACTAAGGTGTTTGCACATCGAGCTGTTGAGGTTGAAGATATCAAGGAGCAAAGAAAATTCTTGGTGAATGGCCAGCGTCTTAAGAGATATTGGGGTAGCGATTTCAATCGTGATAAAACCTCAATTACTTTGGCTAATCCTACATGATTGGGGACAAAGTCAAGCCGACAACTTTAAATCAAGCGCTTCTTGGGAGACAACCCAAGTTCTTGACCCTTTATTTTGGAATTAATCTTTAAGTGTTTTTATTTTTTTTTAAATTTTTTTTCATTTTTCAGTTGATGAGTAGCAAAGTTTCACAGCGGATCTGTTGAACAAATGCAGTTTCTGGGTGCTGGGGCGATGAAGAAATGATGCTGCGGCAGCCAGAGGGGGAGCAGAGATGAAAATCAAGTTGTCAAGATCAATGACTAGGCACTGCAGCAGTCATCAGTCAGTGCTGCAGCACTAACGTTAAGTTTTTGTTCGCATAGCACAAGGCTCTGGCCGCCGCAGCAACCAAGTGGCTAGTGCTGCGGCGGTGGCTAGTTACTCAAAAAAAAATAACAATAAAAAATGAAAAAAAAATAATATTGCTCCTGGTGCTGCAACATCAAGAGGTCAATGCCGCGGCAACCAGACGAAGGGAGTTAATTGGCTAATGCCCTATTTTCCTTTGCTGCGTCGCAACATCATTCCCCATCCCCATTTTTTTTTTGTTTTTTTTTACTCTTCTTCTAAAATCACCATAGCCACCCTTCTTAGAGCTCTATCACCCACCATTTTCTTCCTCTTTACTTCCCATACCCCTCATATTCCTCTCTTTTCCCTTCCAACCCATCACCACAAACCCAAAGCCACCAAAAATCACCATAGCCCACCACCACCCAACCACCGAAAATCACCATAGCCACCATTGCCACCGTTCAAGCTTCCACTATCCCAAACACCATTGTCTTTGCCGGGTTGCTCCCCATCCTAAGCCCAAACACCGTCTTCAACTCCCACCACACTCCCATTTCAACCACCGTCATCACCGCCCCACCACCGAAAACCCCCATAGCCGCCGTCCTTTGAGCTCCTTTCTCCACCGTTTTTCTTACTTTCCTTCCACCCTTTCATTTTCCCTACCATTTCAACCACCCAACCACTGTAAATCACCATCTTCAGCCCAGCTGCATTTTCGTACTCATTTTTTTTTCTTTTTTTTTTCTTGGTGTGGCTGCTGCATTTTTTTAAAATTTTTTTGTATTTTATTTTTTCTTGATTTCCCCTTCTGGAATGGTCCCAAGCGTTCAAGAGTTGCATCCAGAGCTTCATCAAGTGATTCCTTTGATGCTTCAAAATTTGTGTCTATTGATGCAGAGCATCGCTTCCAATCTGGTTTGGTGAGTAAGAAATTTGTTCCGGAGCGATGTATGTGTTAGTGCTCCCAGATATCGAGACCTATGTGTTGTTATTAATTGCAGGCTGTGGGAAAATTTCTGTACCCACCCAGGCCCTGCGGTGTTACACGTTGTGCGGGAATTCTATGCAAATGTTGTGGAGCATGTTGATAGTTTTGTATTTGTGAGGGGTAGACAAGTTGATTTTTCTGCTGAGGCTATTAACTGATAGCTACATAGAATGCAGTTATTTGTGCCCTATCCTTGTACTAGAATGAATGCTATGTCCTTGTTTAAATGCATATTTGGAAGGTTTTGTGCTTATATTTGATATATTCTGATTCTAAGTCTTTCTGATATGTTATTGTGCAAAACTGAGCTTTAATGATCATGGATTGAGTAGATTTATATATGTTATTGATTTGGTGTTTTCTCTATGATAGGAGAGGCTCCAAACAAGGTTAAATATGGAGCAGTTGAGCTTAAAGAGGAAGAGGAAGCCAAATTGGCATTCCAAAGAAGCAATGCCATGCGCAGAAGCGTGCACACACGCAGGCCGCAAATAGGATTTTCACTGGTCATACTTGGACCCGGGGCAAGAGCGCCGCGGCGTAAATAAGTGAACGTTGCGGCGGTACATAGACCGACCCATTGTGCGCCACACAAGCCGCGCGCATATGCGCAGCCGGGTGCCGCGGCGTGAAGGCGACTGCTGAGCCTATAAATAGATTTTTACACGTTTTTCTAAAAACTCTCTCCCATCTCTCTCCGTTTTCTCTCTGTTTTTCTGAGTTTTGGCCATTTGGCCATCTCTCTCTTTTTAGGTTTTGTTAGTTTAGTTAATTTAGGTTAGTTTTAGGTTAGATAGCTTGGCTAGATCTTCATTGTTGGTGGATTGGAGGCCAGGATCAAAGGATTGAAGGAGGATTCAAGCTTCAGAGACAAATAAATGAGCTTCTTTCTCTCTTTTCCCTTTCTCTCTTATCTTCCTTATCTTTTGTATAGCTAAGCTATGTTTTAGGAATATTTTGGATCCTTTGATATATATTAATGATGTATTTTTCTCTAAGTTTGTATGGATGTTTGATTATGGTTCAATCATTATCTATGTTTAATGCTTGTTCTTGATTGGCCTCAATTGCATGATCTCAATATTGACAAATGAACTAGACATAGGGATTTGTTGATATGGATATGGTATGATTGATACATGTTCGGCGAGTTCAATTGGCTTGGATAAGTTGATTCGTTAATAGGATAGAAATATACCTATTAACCATGTATAGTGTGTGATTGAGAATAGATTGTTCATGAGTGGAAGTTGCACTAGCTCTCAAGGAAACTTAGTGAGTTGGGCAATTGAAACCAGGGTTGATTGACCTAGACATAGGCTTTTGACTAATGAAGATTCTCAAGCTAATCTAATCAATGCATTTGTGTTTATGAGGGGAATTGCATGTTGTTGATAGATGTAGGGGGTGAAGGAGGATTTCCTGAAACCTAACCGCTTTTAGGTTTATTGCTTTTGTAGGTTAGATAGTTTTTATATTATTTTCCTATTTTTATGTCCTTGTCTAGAATTGATTAAACTATTGGTTGGTATTTAGCTTTATATCGTAATATCCTCGTGGGAACGAACTTTTACTCTGTATCTGTATTACTTGTGCGACCCGTGCACTTGCGGTTAGCAAATGGGCAACACGTTTTGACCCTAACATTAACTGTGTGTATAGGCTCTCTAATATCCCTGATGATGATTATAGTCAGTTGAGTCAGGGAGAGGTTGATTTGGATGATGTGTTGAGCACAATTGTGTTCCAGGAACTGCATGGCAGCTCTCTAATGATAATCCTTGTTCCATCTTGAAGGGTGATTTAGTGCCAATGGTGCGTGTTTGGTTGCATTTTGCGTTAGCCCGCTTATTGCCTAGTCTGCATTCTACTTCAGTTACCAAAGACCGAGCTATACTTCTTTATGCTATCCTGTCTAGATTGAGTATTGATGTGGGGCGTTTAATCCATGAGGCGATATTGCACACTGCCAATAGCTGTCGTGAAGGTATATGGTATCCTTCTCTAATTACTTCACTTTGCGAGCAGGCAGGGGTCCAGTGGCTTTCTACTGAAGAAGTTCTTCCAACAAAAGCCCCTATGGATAACACGCTTGTTTCTCGCATTTTGAGTGGAGCTGATGGTCCTCCTGCTGGCACAAGTTCTTCTGCTGCGCGACCATCTGTTGTGCGCCCTCCACCTCGATGGACTCCATTGTCTACACCTGCGCAGCTGGCTCAGGTGAATTTACGGCTTAATTATCAGATGTCTTGCATTACCACTTTTGAACAGATGATGTGGGTCTATGCTATTCAGCTGGGGGCAGATATGACCACATTTCCTACTTTTCCTCCCCCACCTCCGGAGTTGGATGACGAACGCGAGGATCCGGTGGTTGATTAGCTGACTTTATCTGGGAAGTTTCACTTCCTTATTTTATTTTATTTTACTTTCTTTTTATTTACTGTTGTTTCTTAGTTTCATGATTGGCACATTGAGGACAATGCACTGTTTAAGTTTGGGGGAGATATTCCATTCTTGTAATCTGTCTGTTGATTTGTGTGCATGATTGATTTTCAGCTCCCATGATAGTATTAAATCATTCATTTTGCTTAACTCTTGAGAACACAGAAGATTGTCTGAGGTGTGCTTAGCTTTGTTGCAATTGCTTTGGTTAAGTTGAGTGGCCCATAAAAACATGTCCACTTAGTCTCTTGCTTTAATATGCATGTTTGTTTAGAGAATGTTTATATAAATTGTGCTCTCTATTTGCGGGATCTTACAATAATTGTGATGCTCTCTTGAGGCGAAATCCTAGGTGTGATCCCAGAATTTGGATATGATTTAGGCAATTTTTGGATCGTTTGTGCCTTTCAAGCCGACCATTGTGACATACATCCTTAGTACCTCTTTTGAGCCTTGTGATACATAAGCTTTTAATTCTGTTAAGCCATAACATGGTCAACCTGGATGAGCCCATTTATAATTGTCAAACTTTATTAAGTTTTGGGTATTATGTGGATGCATCTACTTTGAGTTTGGGCATTATTTGATTATATTTGAGGGTGTCTCAATTTTGTGTTGTAAAAAGCATTTGTTTCGAATGAAAAAGAAACGAAGAAAGAAGGAATAGAAAAGAGAAATGAAACAATGTAAAGAGGGGCACCAAAGTCAAAAGATGAGAATTTTGATGGAAAGAGCATTTGTAAAAAAAAAAAAAAGAGATAGAGAGAGATTTGATGCATCTTGTGATACCCAGAATTTTTGTGATATCCATCCATTTGTTCATAACCAAGTACCCTGGCCTAACATTACAAGCTTGAAAGTCCTTCTGATCTGAGTTTTGGGATCATGCCTACATTAGTGGAGAGAGAGTGGAAATGAAAGTTGTAAGGTTCATGCATTTTGATGAGTATCATTTTGCTTAAACTTTTTTGGATAACATGCAAACCTTTGCTAAGAGGCAATACACACAAACACAGGAAGCTCAACTTAACTCCTGATTTGTGGCCGAGTGAAAGCATATTAGGAAGATATTTGTGAATATTGAGATGTTAAGTGAATGTGATGATTGTTTGAGAACTGAGCTGAGAATCTAATTTGCACAAGTTGTTGAAATTAATTTGATAAATCTTGAGTGTTGCTCTCTGTTGTTCTTTTGCTCAAGGACTAGCAAAATCTTAAGTTTGGAGGTGTGATAACTCTATGAAAGTAAAGTTATTTGAACTCTTTTTGATCTTTAAATTGTGCTAAATCCTTGTTTTATTGTCATGATGAGCATTGGAAATACTTTTTCTTTGTCAAAGTTGAGTATGGTTATCTATCTTTAAGTATCTATGATTATATGTGATGAATTTGAATGATTTCTCTATCATAGTGCTTTGATTACTGAGTTTCTTTCTACTGATGAAAAGGTTAAAAACTTCAATGGAAAAGAAGAGATTGAGAAGACATCATTGGCAAGATGGAGATAGTCTTTAGGACATAAAGAAGTCATAGAAAAGCATGAAGAAAATGCAAGGTTGCTGGCTGCTGCAACATTATCATGTCCAGTGCCGCAACAGCCAGCAAGGAAGAAGAATTCTAGAGCATGCAAAGTTGCTGGATGCTGCGACGGTAGAAACTCCAATGCTACAGCAGCCAGATTCGCGAATGAGTGCCTGTTCAGTTTTGTAACAGTAGAATTAAAATGTTATTTAACAAAGGGCCATTCTCAGCTGAGGGGGGGAAGGGAGGCACGAAAATAGAGCATTGGAAGGCAGGAATCTTGAAGGAAACAAAGGAAAAATCAAGATCGGAGTCTTGGATTCATCGTCTGCAACTTCGTATTTACGATTTTTCTGAATTTCTGAGTTTTTCTTATGAGGGCTCCTGTTTCTAAATTGTTATTGTTGTTCTCAATGTATGGCATGAACTAATTTTATTTCTAGGATTGTAATCAAACTTCTCATGTAATTTGAAGCATTGTTTTGTTGACTTCCTATTTCAATTTACACGAAATATTTACTCATGCTTGTGTGTACTGCTTCTGATTGTCTGATCATCAATTGGATGATTTTGTGGATTTGAATTGAACTTGGGAAAGGGAATTTGAATTTATGAACTAGTATGAGTAACATATGTTTGAACCAATTGTTGTTAATTGGGGAAAATTTGTTCTAAGGATAGGAATATCTGTTAGAGCCATATGCGATTTCAAATAGAGCTTGATCATGAACGTAACCTGTTTGATGTATTGTCTCATAGGAATATAGAGATTAAAATTAAATGGGTTAAATTTTGTATTGCCATCGGAAGAGGGATACAATTATATTAGAGCTCTAGATTGATATTTTGAGTAAATTGGAATAGGAAAAAGTTGTTTTAATTGCAATTTAAATGAAGTGAGAAGAGAGATTACAATCCTAGGATCCAGCAGAATAGAGTTTCTAAATTATTCAGTTCTTAATAGTTTACGCTTTTTGTAATATTATTTTTAATCTAATTAAATTGCTCAAAATTAAATTGTTATTTGAATAATAGTAAGAGTTCTGAATGTTAGTAGTTAACTATAAAATTTAGTAACAGATCCTCGTGGGAACGACTTTTATTCACTACTTTATTACTTGATTGACACGTATACTTGTGTTGTTGGATTTATCCCATCAGTACCAACTGTTCTGGACCGTGGTTCGGGATCCTATTCAGAAGGATCAACCCAGCATACGCTACACCGGGCTCCGCCATTAACACCCCGAAAAGGTCTGTAAGACCTCGGACTACAGCATTGGGTCATATGACATAGATCATTGAATCTGCGCAAATTCTCATAACTGCCAATTAGGATCACACAAGATTATAGGCTCCTTAACTGCCCTAAATAATGGATAACCGTAACGTCCGCATTCCTGAGTATCTGCACTTAATATCACGATTCCAATCACGCTCCATAAATTCTAGGCTAAGTTAACCTAATGAGGTATCTGTTATCATATAGCAAAAAAATCCTACTTGAACACTGTCTGACTTGAGCGTTGGAGTCCTTTTTGCAAGTACCTCCCCTCTCCGGTTTAACGTGCTTGGTAGTGGCTGCGCAAGGAAGAAACCACCACCTGCGTGCCTATCTCAGGTACTATCTGAATCCAATTTAGAACATTGGCGCCGTTTGTGGGAACTGATAAACTTCTATCCCCACATCAACCATGGTGAGCACAAGACAAAATCAAAGGAGAGGAAGTGTTGCACACGCTACCCCTGCCCAAGGACAGGACCCAGCAGCTCAACGCGACCCTCCTGTTGCACCACCAGAAACTTCTGCCGCTAGAAGCAGGCTTGTTCAGGTAGAGACTCTCAACGAGGGGCACGAAACGTCGGCATCGGCTGAAAGCCCCGCCCCCTCGCGAAGGGCCTTTGTTCGGGATAGACTTGTCTTTCCCCCCATTGGCAGAGAGAATAACGCGAACCAAGGAATGAGGATCCCAGTGCATGCCCGCCTAGGAATCTCAAATATGGATGCTGATCATGTATCTCATTATAAGGACAACGCACAGTCCATAATGGCAAGGAATGATCTTCGAGAACTGTTACGTCAATAGACTGTATTGATAGACAACCAATGGCGTCAGTTGGATGAACAACATCGTCGCTTAGAGAATTTAGAAAGATATGTGTGCGCTGACAATGATGACGGAGAGCGAAATGCGGTTCATAATAATCGAGAAGCACAGTGAGTCAACGTCGGGATCATTGGAAACAATGATCCGGCCCCCGGCCACTAGCAGCAATTCTCAGACGCTCTAATGGCGTACAGGGTCCCAAGAAACTTCAAACCCCCAAGTAACTTGGAGCCTTATGATGGGACCATAGATCCGCAAGAACATTTGGATGCTTATACACAGTCCATGCAGCTTTACGAGTACACCCCAGAATTATTGTGTCGCGTTTTCCCTCTCTTTTTGAAGAAGGACGCTCTCTGTTGGTTCGTTACTTTACGAACAAAAATTACAGGATAGGAAGACCTCACACAACGCTTCTTACTACACTATACTACTGCCAAGGAACGGCCAAAGTCGATTGATTCTCTTTCTGGAATCCGCCAAGGAAGCAACGAATCTTTGCGCGAATACATTAAGAGGTTCAGTCACGCTTGTGTGGGTATAAAGGCCCCTGATGACAAGATAGTCCTCCACTATGCCAGAAACGGTCTCTGGACTAATTCAGATTTTTTCTGGTCGCTTGCTAAAAAGAAGCCGGCCAATCTAGATGAGTTTCACTTGCGGGCAGACAAATATGTTGAATTAGAGGAGATTACCAGGGCTAAAGAGAGCCTAGAAAAAGGTGAACCCCTTCACCAGAAAAAGAATCAGAACTCCAACCAACCCCGTGATTCCTCCAAGAACAAACGGTATAGACCTTAGTATTTTGAGTATACTCCTTTGAACACCCCTCAAGAGACAATCTTGAAGGAGGTCCTTCAAACCGAGTTCCAGGATATCAAGAGGCCACCATTCGTGAAGAAACAATTCCAGATGGATCATTCGAAACACTGTAGGTGGCATAAGAGCTACGACCACGAAACAGAAGATTGTTACCATCTCCGAGATGTTATCGAGTCCCTAATCAAAGAGGGATGATTGCAAAAGTACATCAACGGTTTCCGAGGTAATGAAGACCACGGAAAATGTAGGGATCGGAGACGAAGTCGCAGTCTACAGTAGAGTTCGAACCAACGTCAAAAAAGAACCTTGAGCCTCGCAAGAAGAACTCGGAGCCCTGCTAGAAGGTCCCGAACCCCACCACGCCATGATGTCGAAAACAGGCAAGATCAGAACCGAGATGCTCAAGGCGGGGGTTACAGGAAAAACAGACTTATCCATACCATCTCCGGAGGTTTGCAGGTGGCAATTTGTCTAATAATTCCCCGAAGAAGGCATTCCGGACAGCGATCTTAAGCGTATCTAATTCCTCGCGAAGACCACATGTCGAAGACAGTGATGCACCGCCCATTTCATTCTCCGAAAACGACTACAACAATATTATCCGAGATCATGACGACCCACTAGTCATATCCAGAATAATATCCAATGTTGAAGTTTGTCGTATCTTTGTGGACCAGGGGAGTTCAGCGGATATTATGTTCATGGACGCCTTTGAAAGGCTGGAGTTCCCTCTGTCTGCATTAACACCATATGAAGGTGAACTTACTGGCTTCTCCAAAGAAAAAGTTAACCCGGTGGGATATTTTGAAATTTTCCTAACCCTGGGTGACGACAGTATATACAGAACTGTTAAGGTGAGATTCTTGGTTGTGGATTGTCCCTCGGCTTACAACATTATTCTAGGTCGTCCTACATTGAACGGCATTGCCGCTGTAGTCTCTACCGCCCACCAGGCCATGAAATTCCTTAACAGGAATAATAAAGTGGTCATGGTCAGGGACGATCAGATTGCAGCTCACAAATGTTATAACGAAAGTTTGAATATCAGTAGGGCTTCCAAGAAAATAAAGGCGCGCACATCCATCCTAGCCTATGATCAAGTCAACATCCTAATGATTGAGTTGGATGCGCGTGAGGAAATTCGAGGTACAAGACCCCAACCTGAAGGAGAATTGATCCCACTGCAGCTTGGTGATAAGCCCAACCAAATCACCAAGATAGGTGCAAACCTTGAAGAATAGGAGAAGATCCAGTTGATAAAGCTCCTGCAGAAAAACAAGGATCTTTTCGCCTAGACATCCACTGACATGCCTGGGCTTGACCCCGCTTTCATCTGCCATCGTTTATCCATTAAACGAGATGCGAAGCCGGTCTCCTAGAAGAAAAGAAAAGTTGGCCCAGAGAGGCAATAAGTTATTGAGGAGCAAGTCAAAGAACTATTAAACGCTGACTTCATCAGGGAGATCTCGTATACTACATGGCTCTCGAATATTGTCCTAGTTAAAAAGTCAAACGGCAAGTGGAGGATGTGTATAGACTACACCGACTTGAATAAGGCATATCCTAAAGATCCATACCCTCTCCCAAACGTTGACGAGCTGGTTGATAGCTCCTCTGATTTCCGGCTACTATTTTTCATGGATGCTTACTCCGAGTATAATTAGATTTCAATGTACCTCGGAGACGAAGATAAAACCACCTTCATCACTAAAAGGGCGAGTTATTGCTACAAGGTAACGTCTTTCGGGTTAAAAAATGCCAGAGCCACTTACCAGAGAATGATGAATAGGGTCTTTGAAGAATAGATGGGAAGAATGCTAGAGGTCTACATTAACAATATGATAATCAAGACCCCATCGTCAGGATCGCATACTTCAGACCTCGAAGAAGTGTTTGCGCAGTTGAGAGAGCATAACATGAGGCTTAATCCAGAAAAATGTGTGATCGGGGTCTAGGCTGGAAAGTTTTTGGGGTTCATGCTGACTCATCGAGGAATCGAGGCAAACCCCGACAAGTGTAAAGCTGTACTCGACATGCACATTCCCCAAAGCGTGAAAGAAGTACAGCAGCTAACTGGACAGATCGCGGCTCTTACACGATTCCTAGCCAGAGTCGCTCACAAATCCCTCCCACTCTTCAAGCTATTGAAAAGGGGGACAGGATTCAAGTGGACGTAGGAATGTGAGGACGCTTTCACGTCTCTAAAAAACATGCTGCTATTCCCTCCCATCCTCACAAGACCGGAGTCGGGTGAAATGCTATACGTGTACCTCTCCGTCCACGAGGAGGCAGTAAGCTCAGTACTTGTCAGAGAAACCGAAGAGGGTCAGAAGCCGGTCTATTTTGTGAGTAAGGTGCTGCAAGGCCCCGAGCTCCGATATCAAAAAATCAAGAAGGTTGCATTTGCACTCATTGTCACAGCCAGAAGACTAAGGCAGTATTTCCAGTGTCATCCAGTTGTGGTAAGGACAGATCAGCCTATCTGACAGATATTGCACAAACCAAACTTAGCAAGGAGGATGATTGCTTGGTCCATTGAACTCTCCGAGTTTGGGATTTCCTACGAACCCAGACTAGCCATTAAGGCTCAAGCACTCTTAGACTTCCTAACTGAACTCACTTCAGAAACCAGTGACACTGAGGAAAAACAGTGGACCGTGTTCGTTGATAGGTCCTCAAACCCAAAGGAAAGTGGCATCGAGATAATCTTAGAGAACCCCGAGGGAGTTACCCTTGAAAACTCCCTTAGGTTCGAATTTCCCACCTCGAACAATCAGGAAGAATATGAAGCGTGCATCACCGGATTGGTAATGGCCAGAGACTTGGGGGCCACCAAAATTAGACTTTGTAGCGACTCCCAGCTCATGACCTCCCAGATCCGGGGTGACTATCAAGCCAAGGAACCCTTCCTGCAAAAATACCTGGCAATAGTACAAGAACTCCTCACGAGCTTCCAGTCGGTACAGGTAGAGCATATACTACGAGAACATAACTCTAGGGCCGACCTCTTATCCAAGTTGGCCAGCACTAAGAATCCGGGTAATAATCGTTCCGTAATTCATGAGACCCTTTTGCAGCTCTCAATTGCAGACCTGACTATCTTCCAGGTCGACGGACAAGAGCGTAACTGGATTACTCCGTTGATGGAATATTTATAGTCCGGCAGCCTCCCCGAGGACCCGAAAAAAGCTTCCAAGTTAAAGAAAACCGCAGTCAGGTATACCATCTACGATGGACAGCTATACCGGCGTGGATTTTCTTTAACCCTCCTCAAATGCCTTGCGTCGAAAGAAGCCGAATATGTCCTGGCCGAGGTCCACAAAGGAAGTTGTGGACACTATCTAGGGGGCAAAGCCCTAGCATTGAAGGCACTCAGGGCAGGCTACTACTGGCCAACAATGGAAGCAGACTCTCTTGCGCATGTCCAAGTATGCGACAAATGTCAACTGCATTTCGACCATTATCACGCCCCTCAGAGGAACTATCCACGACATCCATACCCTGACCTTTCTATCAATGGGTAATGAATATCCTGGGTCTGTTCCCTCAAGCACCTGGACAACTAAAATTCTTAGTCATGGTCGTGGATTACTTCACTAAGTAGATTGAGGCAAAGCCCCTAGTCACCATCACCTCGGCCCGAATTCAGAAATTCACCTGACACCACATTATTACCAGATTCGGGGTCCCGGAGTCAATTGTGACAGATAATGGAACGCAGTTCAAAGACAAGGGGTTCGAAGATCTACTTGTCGGGCTGAAGATAAAACATCACTGTAGTGCCGTCGAAAACCCCAGGACGAACGGACAAGCCGAAGCCGCAAACTGTATCATTGTCCGCAGGTTGAAGAGAAGGTTGGATGAAGCAAAAGGAAACTGGGCTGAGCAGTTTGACCACATTCTATGGGCCTACCGAACTACTCCCCACTCCTCAATAGGTGAAACCCCCTTTAAGCTCACCTACGGATGCGAGGCTATGATCCTAGTGGAGATAGGAGAACCAAGCTGGCGTCTTCAGAACTTCTCACCTGATAATAATCCCGGCTTAATCAGGGAAGACATGGATCTACTGGAAGAAAGAAGGTGCATCGCCCACATACGCGATGCTGCGATCAAGCAGAGAACGACATCCCGGTATAACTTGAAGGTTATTCCAAGAAGATTCCAATCGGGCGACCTAGTCCTCCGCAGGGCTGACATCGGCAGAAGGAATGCCTCCCAGGGGAAACTAGCCCCTAACTGGGAAGACCCCTACCGTATCGTGATCAGCACCAGCAAATGAGCTTATACTCTGGAAACATTGACAGGGAAGTCAGTGAAAAATTTTTAGAACGCAGACAAACTCAGAAAGTACTACAGCTAAGTGTCTTCTAAGGCCTAGTCTCCTAGTTTACTTTATGATTGATCTGCCCCAATTGTTATGGGAGCATATTGTATGGACCTTATTAGTCCTTTACCTATTCAATAAAACAAGTGTTACGCATTTTCAACTAACTTTTCAAAGGCCTTCAAAAGCTACAGCGACATCCCAAGGTGTCATGGTACCAACCGTGAGTTGTCTTGTGCTAGATAAGTCGTACAATAGAAAAATCCTGTCTTGGGAAAATTCTTGCACTAAACCATAAGCACAAAAGACCCCGGCAAGGACCAGTCTTTTAAAACCAGTCACGTGGTATCCTAAATACCAAAGCAAATGGTAATGGACCTCAGACAAGATTTCTTACCTTTGGCACGGTTCTTAAATGCCAATCCACTTTGGACATCGGATCCTAAGCCAAGGTTATTCTTATTACGCCAAGTCTTTAAAAGGAACCCTAAGCACTCAAACTATAATATGCATTGAACCGCGATTTTTCTCATCAATTAAAATTCACAAGTCTACAGTCTACTGTTTTAAACAACGCGAAGGGCATTGGACCCCAAAATAAGCAAAGGAGAACGAAGTTCATCAATAAAGCCCCAAAACCCAGGGTGATGTTCGTACAAAAACATAAACCCCGCGCAGGGGGTAACAAAAAGGCTAGTTGATTATCTACACCGCAGCGAAATCCGGACCATGGGTTCCAGCAGAAGAATCTCCAGTAGTCGAACTTGAAGAAGCAACACGGGGAACTACAAGGCACCCCTCTCGGACCACCTGCCCGAAATCAAGCGCATCTAAGGTCAGGGTAACCCCGGGATTGAAGAGTTGAATCTAGCAAATGGCTTTGCGGAATTGCTGCTCCTTTATCTTAGTGCAAATGGATATAAGCTTATTTACATCGGCTTGAAGAGAGGCAGCTTTACCTTCAAACCACTGGGATTTGGCACGAAAATCATCACTCTCAGTCCGGAGTGTGACTATTTGCTTCTGCTGCTCTGCCAGGGTAGCCTCTCTTGCCTTATCGGCATCCTTCAGAGCCGCCACTTATATCTCCAGATCCCAAATTCAGGATCTGGCCTCATTTTTTGCCTTGACAGCATCCTCCATGGCCTTAAGAGTTTCATTTTCACTTCGCTCGGCCGCCGCCAGCTTATCTGTCATCTCTTATTCGTGTTTCTCAAGGGCTTACTCTAAAAAATGAGCCTCGGTAAAAATACGGATCCCTATATTTTGGAAAGACAACAGAGCCTCCTTTGTGCTACGTCGAGCGAAGTAATCCCCAACCTCTTCATCCAGAATGTGAAAGTCAATAAACTCCTTGGGATTCGACTCCTCGCGAAACAGCTCCATTGGACCGGAAGACTCTCCAGCTGCTACCCTTTTTACCTCGTGCGCCCGACTGACCTTCCTCTTACACCTTCGAGGTGATTGGGGAGAATCCTCCACGTTAATAGGCTCCATTACCGCAAAAGGAACTTCGGTCGCCGGGATCAGAGAAGTCGGAACGACCTCCACTGGGGGACCCAACGGAACATCGGTGTTCCTTGCCCTCAAGGCCTCTAAGATTGCCAAAGAATCCCCATCCTCCATCTCGGCCAAGCTTTCTGCACAGAACAAAAGCAATCAGAAACAGTCGTGATGCGACATAAGCAGATGAAACATTTAAATAAACATGCACAACGATCAACACTACCTAGCACGGCCCAAAGCTCATCGTCATCTGGGGTGTCTAATATATCTTTAGGTCGGATCTTGTCAAGCTCATCAACCCACATTTCAAAGAAGTTGACACACTCGACCTCTTCGTCAATAAGTTGGCTATTTCCCTCTCAAATGATCGAGTAGGGATACTCCAAGCCGCCGAGTTCCAATATAGGTTGAATGTCGGTTTCCCATCACTGCCCAACCAAAAAGGACGAGTACCGCCAGTCGCCATCAACTTGAAAAACTTCTCTTTAAAGTCCTTGTAACTTTCCAAGTATGGAAGAAAGACAGTCCTTCCTTGCCGTGATCGGACCGAAAACCAGGATTGCTAACGAGCTCGGGCACCATGAACAGAATACCGCGTGTGAAAATAAAAAAATGCCTTATCTGAGCATCGCAACCCCACTAGCTGGCATATTCTCTTGAAGGCCAGGATGTTTGCCCAACCGTTGGGGTGGATCTGACTAGGGGCAGCATAGAGAGTTCAGAGAATGGTAATATGGAAGTCGTTGAAAGGGAGCCAAAGTCCAAACCTTGTAAAAAAGTCCTCGTAAAGAAACATGAAGTGTTCCCCCGCTTGTCAGGTCGAACACACCCGTTCTCTACCCGGGGACATAATCAAGAATTCGTCATCTCTTTCACCCCCCTCGGTAAGCTCCAAATACTCCTTCAGCTTATCTAGCTCCGCCCCGGACTCATAGCGGGATATCCTGTTAAAGGCGTCATCTACAACCCACGTGTAAGGTAACCCCGGACCTCGGCGAGTTCTAATCGCCTGCTCCTCGGCCTGTTGATCCTCCGGCTCTTGAACTTTCGGAACCGGGGCAGGCACTCCAACTCTTGGCCTTCTCCTTCTAGCCATTTGATTTCTTTGAAGACACACTGAGGCCTAGGGTCAGAACCAGTTAAGTTCGAAGATCCAAACATACAATGGGCGAAGAGATAACTGAGCACCCACGCACTGGCCTCCGCACCCACCGAAGCTAAAGCCTCAGAAGGACACCCCCGCCGCACGCAGTGCGATGGAGGAGGTGCTCCATAGCGTAACGCCGTTGAAAGGAGGGAGAACAGTGTTCCCACCCTTGTTCGCAGAAAAGAAAAGGAAATACACTCCTTCAAAAGAGTGCGCAACCTCTTAATAATCGGTAACTGAGTTAAGAAGAAGGGAATACCTTCAAGAAAGTTGAAGAGAATTGTCTTTGGATCTTCGAAAGTGTCAGAACCACTTTTCGCCGCCATAAAGCTTGTCGAAAATCTCCTCAGACCACCAGTTTTCAACGAAGGAATAGCGAAATGAAAAAAAGGAAAAGGTTAACACCCTATTTATAAAGGCTACAGTTAAGGGATAATTTCGTCTGACCAGTTCGGATTTGAAAAGATATTCATTATAGCGCGCGAAGCACTATGCACGTCCGCTCAACCATAGTGCGCCACGTGGTCCACGTAGCTGTCATGGCAGTTGAGGGGACGATTACTCAGCAGACTAAGATACCACCAGCGTCTAAGCGTTCGAAAAACTTATTCAGACCCTGGAAAGTTGACTAACCCGGCGAGATCCCCCAGGTACGAAGACCCCGGATCCAAGACTTTAGCTTGGTACTCCACCGGTCTCGACTAAGTCCCAAGTTGGGGGCAACTCGTCATATTATACAAGGTGAGCGTTGGACTCACCCCGGTAACATATAAATACCACGATTTTTTAGAAGAAAGAAGTGATATTCAAGCAAAAGGATATTTTATTTCTTTATTTTCATTCCATACATCGTCATATATTAATACAAGAGGGAAAAGAAAATAGAGAAATTGAATATATAACAAAAGAGCAATACTGAAGAGCCCGGAGGAAGGAGCGAGCGTCACCAACACTAGCTTCCTACTCATGTTCTTCACATCCACATTTCCTCTGGAACCTACACCGGTCTCTCCCCTGTATAGCGGGCTCTTGAAAAAGTGGATTGACTTTGGAAAACCAAGGATATCCAGAACAGAACACTGCTGCCGGATCAAAGAAATTCCGCCATTCTTTTTCGATGCCATCTTCACAATGATAAAAAAAAGGTCGGGGTGCGCTCTCCTTTGGTGGACGGGGCATGGTTTTTCATGAAGAGATCATTCCATTGGAACCCTAGCCAATTTCACGATCACTCCAAATTGCTTGAAAGTAGTCACCTCAATAGTCCTTCATGCATATTCAAAAGGAGGACGAAGAGGGGCTCTATTTCTATAATTGTCTCCGTCCAACACGACAGGCATCACAAAGCTCCCCAGCGACAGAGCATAAATCAGATACACCCTCGTACGCTGGGAAAGCAAAGTTCATGCCGTTACTATGCTGGAAAAGAAAAGTTCCTAATGAAAAGTTGTTGGCAACAAGAAAAGAGAATATCTTCAAAGATTTTGGGAGGAACAAAAAAATGGCCTTTGCGAAGGGCAAAACTCTCCTTGAACATAAGTTTGAGCATAAGAGAAACAACAGGAGAACCATTCTGGGAAAATAAAAAGAATGCCAGTATCAAACACATACCTCCCATATTTATACAGGGAATGAAAAGTTGATTGGCCCCTGGAATAAGAGTCAGTCATATTATGAAATCGCATTTAATGCTCTCCCCTTCCCATTGGTTACAAGAGCAATGGGTGGTTGGGAAACATACCGAAACTGATCCTTTTTTAAAGAATCCTTAATTCCCAATAAAGTCAGAGGCAACAATTTCCAAAGTGACTCAGATCTGTGCAAGTTAAAAGGAGCATCATCACAAAAAAATCCTATAACCCAAGGGGGCAACAGGGATCAAATCCCGGAACAAGGGACACAGATTTAACCATATCCCAACCCCGGAGGTACTTTTTATACAACGGATATCGACATCAGCACAAGACATCGCAAAACCTGGCTTTAAAGTTAGGGTGTAGTCCGCTGCGAGCTCTATCCTAGCGAAACTTATACCTTGACACTTGGTTGTCCTACCTAAGCGCCAAGTTGGGGGCAGCTGTTCTGGACCGTGGTCCACGATCCTATTCAGAAGGATCAACCCGACATACGCTACACCGGACTCCGTCATTAACACCCCGAAAAGGTCTGTAAGACCTCGGACTACGGCATTGGGCCATATGACGTAAACCACTGAATCATAACTACTAATTAAGATCTTACGAGATTATAGGCTCCTTAACTGCTCCTAATAATGGATAACCATAACGTCCGCATTCCTGAGTATCTGCACTTAATATCACAATTCTAATCACGCTCCATAAATTCCAGGTTAAGTTAACCTAATGAGGTATCTGTTATCATATAGCAAAAAACCCTACTTGAGCACTGTCTGACTTGAGCGTTGAAGTCTTTTTTGCAGGTACCTCCCCCCTCTGGTTTAATGTGCTTGGTAGCGGTTGTGCAAGAAGGAAACCACCACCTGCATGCCTATCTCAGGTACTATCTGAATCCACTTCAGAACACCAACGTAATTAAAAAAATTGTACCAAAAATATTAAAAATAAAAAAGATGGAGCCAACAATAAAATTTCATTAAAAAAAATTAATAAGATACTTCTATACCTTAAAACAAATAATATTTTTAATTTCATTTTGAAATTTTTTAAATCTTTTTATCTAATCTTTTTATTAAAATTTTTAATTAATAAATAAAAAAATATTGAATTTTTTTATATTTTTAAAATATTAGATGTATTTAATTTTTTTAGTTAATATTTTTTATTTAATATTAAGAAAATTATTAAGATGAATTGTAGTAAGATACGACAAATCTCTTTCATTTTCTCCTGCTCATTCAAACAAGCACACACCCAAACCCAAAAACTCATTCAAACACGCAAAAAAGCATATACCCTGGTATGTTAATTTATCAGCGACGAACATCCATCAAATTACTTGGTCCATAATTCGTAGCAAATAGTTGAAGTCATTTACCAGTATTGACGAGTTCGAAACCCTTGCTTGAAAACAACCAGAGGTCTGAAAAATTCAAGAGGGGAATGGGTAAACGGTAAAACAATGAGGGCGTGATATCCATTTAGATAAAACATTAAGATAATTACCATATGTAATTTTTTATTATAGGGAGTTGATTCAAAAAACTCTTCAGATTTTAGCTGGTAAGTAATTTTTTTTCACACAGGGAAGGGGAAAGAGAAAGGGAAGGGTGATGACCCAGGTCTAGATTTTAACTTGAGTGTACTAATGTTTAATATCTAAATCCAAACTATTAGGTTTAGGAATTTTATAGTTATTGTTTTGTTACTTTTGTACCTTCTCACGTTAAGAGGGCCTTCTCCAGGAGAGCCTTCGCCACCTCGGATGCAAGTAGTGACACACTTAATTGTGCAGGATTCCGCTTTCCTTGACTTGGGTCTCTGTATTTTAGCTTTCTTGCAGTCTTTGGCCGACGTGCACTCACCGGACAGTGTTTGGGGTATGTTGGACAGAGTCTCCTGTTCACGAGTTGCGTCAGCTGTTGCCACAGAAGCTATCACGGCAGCGACTGTAAGGAAGCCAGTAAGTGCCAGGCTGTAGCTGAAGCATGCTCTACTGATGGAAAAACTTTTGACATTCTTACTCTTGGATTTGCAAGTGATGCTTCTTCTTCTTCTTCTAGTCAAGTTATTGGGGCAATCGCTGCTACCCCTACCCTTATTGTGCCAATTGCTCTCAGTCTGAATACATCCAACACGTAGGAAAGGCACCGAGGATCCACAGTTGAGCAATAAACTCGGGCCACAATTTAGCATTATCTTGCTCTGCTCTCCCCTTGATTTATTTAATCTCATTAAAGTACATATTATCTTTTTTGCTTTTTTATACCCTCCACTTTTGTCTTCTCTTCGCTCTATGGGACACGTAGTGTGCACTGTTTGTGGTCCCTCTACTATAAATTAGGCCCACGTGTCCGCCAACCGTAAATCTTTTTACTGGAATAAAATCATAAAGATAATGTACAAAAAAAATCATAAAAGATAAACTGTATTGTAGCTTCGCAAGGAATTTTTTAAAATTTTAGTTTTTGTTTAAAATACAGTTTAGAGTTTCAGTTATATATATATATATATATATATATATATATATATATATATATATATGATATGAATTAAATTTTTTAATTGATAATATTTTATTTTAAAGTTATAAAGAAAAAGTTAAATTTTTAAAATTAATCCAATTATGTATAAAAGTATCATAATATTAATTGTTGACTTTCAAAAAAAAAAATATTTTGATAAATTTTAAAAAAAATAATTAAAAATGTCTAAAATAAATTTGTTTCTAACGTGAATAAGTAAATGTGTATTTATTCTTAATTTAATTTAAAATATTTTATAATCTTAATCTACTAAAATTTAATTGTAGATACATTTTTATTTACTTTAAAGATAAATTTATTTTATATTTATCTTATCTTGTCTTTTAATAGTCAAATAAATGATAATAAATTTTATTCTAAAAAGAATCGAGAGAAGAAAAAGAAATTGTGTGTAATTCATTAAAAAGATAATGAAGAAGGAAGATTTAGAATTAAAAAAAAATTATGTGTAGTCGATTAATAAGCCAATATGACTAACCGGGAGAGAGTATGCAAATAGATTTATTTATTCTTAAGATAGAATAAACATGGTTTAAGAAGGAAGAGAAAATCTTAAAAGAATAATATACTCTCAAGAGTGTACTCAAATTTATAATATAGGAGTGAATTACACCTCTTTCTCTAAAAATTTGTTACTATAATTTTTATCTTTACTTTATATACTATTTAATTATGATTAAAAAAACCATTAGCAGTTTTTAGCTTTTTTAATTTACCTATTAATTCAATATATTTATTTAATAAAAAATTAATGTAACATGTGGAACACATCAAAGTGCTTGATGAACAACCAACGCACTTATCGTTAAACTTAAAGTGGGGATGTTTTAGTTCCCTTCTGTTGAGTGTCAGGAGGAAAATTTTATGATCTCACTTTGCTCAGCTCAAATCTAAATGGTGGGAATTTACTTTGCAATTTGCACAAACATAATTTGGGGAATTGCTATGATATCTCATCGTTATAGTATTTAAGGTAAGTTGTTAAGTAATTTTATAAATGATTTTATAATAAATATTTAAAATATTATTAAATATAATTAAAATCCAATGAAATGATCAGAATAATGCTCACAATACTATTAACTAGCTATGCTATTTAGATATAATTACATTTTATATAAATTTATTTTAAAATAAGATTAAGTATAATAATTTTGTGTGGAAATAGGTTTGTCCTAATGATTTAATCATTAAGTTTTGATGATGACAAATACAAGACAAAAAAAAAAATTATGCTTATGCTTTATAGTTGTACTTAATAAATGACAAATGTATCACAAAAGAATGTTGACCATGTTACATAAATGTGTTTAATGAGATATATGTAACATTCATCATATAATATATCCAATAATATTTTATATGAGTTATAAATGAATTAATATTGGATATGTCTATGAAAGTCTTGTATGCATGTTAGACTAACTGTAGCTTATACATTTATGAATCATGCATATGAAGATATTGAGTTATGAATTTGACTAACTATGTTTGGTTAAGTGAGTAATACTTTGTAGGATAGTCAAGTCCAAGAGAAAGCATTGCAACAAGAAAGCAAAAGATCACAACTATGCTCAACTCAAGGAGAATGAAAATGAAAAGATGTTCCAAGCATTTGCAAGTTTTGAAGAGAAGATTTTCTTTGGAAGCTTGGATTACATCAAGAAGTGATGGTGGTAAAAGATCTAGTCCAACATCTTCAAGAATAACTTATAAGACTTAAATCTTGTGTAAAGGTAAAAATGAATCACATTAAGCTTAAAAAAGTTTTTAAACATATTTATAAGTGTTTCTAAAATGTTTATATGCCCAACAAACTATTTTGGAAAGGTAGTTATGGTAATATTTCAAATCTATAAAAAATAGTCAAGTTTGTGTTTTGCAAAACTGACATATAGTTACTCTTTTGATCATAACTTTTAAAATACTTTGAGTTTTACTTTGAAACATATCTCATTTGAAAATAGACTCAAATATCTTTCCAATGACTGGTCATTTGCTTTAAACGGATAAGAAACGAAAAAGTTATGACCAATTAAAGTTTGAGTTTTGAAAATCTGACCTTTGGTTACTATTTTGATCATATCTTTCAAAATACTTTGCGTTTTGTTCTGAAACTTCTTTCATATGAAAGCAGACTCAAAGAGCTTTCCAATGAATGGTCATTTGCTTTAGTTGGATAAGAAATGAAGAAGTTATGACCTTTTAAAGTTGGTTTTGAAAACCAGAAATGGTGTAATCGATTACACAAGTCATGTAATCGATTACAACATTGACAGAGTTGTAATCGATTACACACGTAGTATGTAATCGATTACAAAGTGCCCAGAAAGCTTGTAATCGATTACATGAAGCTTGTAATCGATTACAAAGTGCCCAGGAACGTTTCTAACGGTTATAAACGGCTAGTTTTCATAGAAAATCATTTCTAAACACCTCCAACGGCTCTAAAACTCATTAGGCTATAAATAAAAGTGTTTGGGCATCAAAAACAAGTTGAAGAACATTCTGAAAATTACCCTTGAGCATTGAAAACGAAATTCATCATCTTTTTCTCTAAATTCTTTGTTTTGAGCTAAGTGTGTAAATCCTTTATACCCATTGAGCTTCAACTTGTATTATCCACTCTTGAGAGAGTTTTCTATCATCTATACTTTGTTCTTCAAGTTGTATATCTACTCTTCAAGAGAGTTTATATTCTTTCTATTCACCTTGAAATCATTGTAAGAGGGTGAGGTATCCCTCAAAAGAGAAAAGGGTGAGGTATCCCTTGTAGTGAGATTCAAACACAAAGGGTGAGGTATCCCAAAGGTGTTGTGAGTGCTCTTCATTGTAAAGGTCATCAAGCACCTGTGAAGCTTGAAGAATTGGAGGCTCTAGCACAAGGGTGAGGTATCCCAAGGTGTGAGGAGTGCTCTTGTATGTACAAAGGTTTTTCTAGCACCCGTAAAGTCTAGGAGATAGTGAAGAAAATCTCAAGTTAAGCTTGAGGATGGATGTAGGCCACAAAGTGGTTGGTGGGCCGAACCAGGATAAATTCTTGAGTTTGATTCTCTCTTCCCTACACTCTTTAAATTCAGTATTTGGTAGAATATATTTATTTATTGCATATGTTGATATTTTGATTGCTACAACTTGATATCTAGCTTATTCACTTAATTCATCATATATCCCAAGTTGTATTTGAGTAATCCTCAATAGTTGTACATTTATTAGACTTATTCCGCTGCATTTATTAATTGAGTTATTCAAAATGCATAATTTGTCAAAGTTGCATTAAAACTAGTCATCACCCAATTCACCCCCCTCTTGGGTAATGGTTGCCATGGCTAACAAGTGGTATCAGAGCTTCGTGCTCTGGTAAAAGCTTAACAGCTTGGAGTTAAAGATCTTTGTTTGTTTGGCAACCATTAAAAGCTTTTCAAAATGAATGGTTTTGAAATTGATAAACCACCATTCTTTGATGGTGTGAATTTCGTTTATTGGAAAGCTAGAATGGAAATTTATATGCAATCTATTGATATTGATTTGTGGGATATTATGCTTGATGGATTTACTTGCAAATCAAAACAAACTTGGAATGACTATGATAAGAAATGTTTTTCATTGAATATTAGAGCAATGCAAATATTGAGAAGTAGTTTAAATGATGATGCTTATGCTAAAATTAAGAGTTGCTCTAGTGCTAAAGATATATGGGATACTCTTGATTCCATCTATCTTGCTAATAATAATTTTGTGCAAAAGTTGTATATAGAGAGCAAGAAGAGGAAAAATCATTGAAGGAATATTGTTGTGCAAAATATTCTCAAAATGATGCTCAATTTGAAGAGGTGGCAAAGCAAGACAATAATGAGGAAGATGATGATTTCCTTAAAGAGCCAAGTATGCTAAGAATGGAGACTACTTCATATATGGCTAAAAAGGACTTTGAGGTAAATAATGCTAAACCATATTATAGTCTTTTTTATGATAAGCTACAATGTGCATATGATGAATTATATGATGATTTACTGAATTTAGAAAATAAAAATTTATCTTGTTTGGAAAACATTTCCTTCATTGAAAATGAAATTGAGATTTTGAAAAATGATTATGCTTTTCTTGATGAGGAAATGCCTTTAAAATGTGAAACCTCAACTTCTTGTGAAAAATGCATTAATTTAGAAAATCAAGTTGAGAACTTATATTGTGAATTTGTCAAAGCTAATGATTCTAATTGCTTACAATCCATGATTATTAATAAGAATGAAATTGATATTATTTCACATGGAAATTCAAGCAAGGCTTATGGCAAAAATAGTTTAGAATGTAATAACAACCAAAGGCTCAAGTTTTTCAAAAATGATCTTCAAAGGACCAAGCCATCATTGAATTCACTTGTTTGCAACTTTTGTGGTCATCTAGGACATATTTCTCATTTATACAATTATAGAAGAAATTCTTATATGAGAAATAATATGAAATAGGTTCCTAAAGATCTTAAATGCTCTAGTACTAATATTCAAGGACCCAAGATGAAGTGGGTACCAAAAAGTCCTCCTAGTGTTTCAATTATGTAGAAAACTTCTCAAAAGGATGGACAAATTGGTCAAGTAAAGAAGGAATCATCAAGGGAAATGCTTCCAAAGTCCATTGAAAGAAGTTTTGATCAAAGAAGGAAGATGGCTTCAACCAAAGCTTCTCAAGCACAAAATGTGGAACTTGCAAAGTTTAAAACACCAAAAGAGAAGCAATGGGTAAGGAAAAGAGTTTCCTTGATTAGCAAGGCCAAGGTATCAAATGTCTCTACCTCTTATGCACATTCACTTGTAAAACCAATGAATTTGAGGTATATTCCTTATAAGCCTTAGGTAAAGGATAGAACCATGTGTGCTTAGTAAAATTTGAATATTATATATAGCACATGATTATATTATTGTTACACCCTTTACTCACTACCTTGCATATCTCGTGATAATATGCTAGATAAGTTCACTTCTTGTTTGAAGAAGCACATTTGATAAAAATATCTTAGAACTTGGCATATTGGATAAATCATAACTCTTACTGCATAAAGTTACAATTCTCTGCATAATTTATAGTTTTTGCATAAACATGAGTTTTGGATCAAGAACTGGTCAGTTTTATGCTTACATGATGTTTGGAATTGTTTTGGAAAGTTTTGGAATTAATTTGAAAGCTTTGAGTTCGAACCCTTACTGTTTGAAATGCAAAAATTGAATTCAGCAAGCTTGTAATCGATTACAAGACCTCTGTAATCGATTACAGAGGCTCTGCCAAGCGTTCCAAGCAAAGTCAGAGAGCGTGTAATCGATTACACATACTATGTAATCGATTACAACATCTCCAGAACTCGTGTAATCGATTACATGGATTCCAGAGGGCTGGTAATCGATTACACACATATTGTAATCGATTACACAGGCTTTAAAAATGGTTTTCAATGCTAAAATGATCATTTTTACTTAAGATTGTCTCAGATATCATGAATGTATGCATATTATTAGCTATGAGCTTTGGTAATTGATTGTTTAATTTGTTGTGCTCAATTTACATACTATAAAAAAAATTTATGAGAGCATAATGGATTAATAATCAATGACTAACCCCTATGGATCCAAAATTGGTGGATACCAAAGAAATTTCTTTGAATTGTGTTGTAGGGTGACCATTAGCTCAAGCATGCAAATGAAGTGAAAAACAACCGTGCTACTTGAGGTTGGGAAAACTTAAAATGGTCCAAGTTCTCCAAAAGTGATGAAAAACATAAAAAGAAAGACATGGAGAACCACAATATTCTCAAGGAGCCTTGAGGCATAGAAGTTGGAGTCACCTACAAAAACTCAAAGAGTATACTTTTGGTGATATCAATCTTTTATCCTTACTTATGCTTTAATTTGAATATCATGTGATATTTGGATAAGTAGATATTTGTTTTATGCCTTAACATGCCTTAAATTGTACTTTTCTAGCATTATGTTTTAAAAGTGTCTTTACATATGCTAACATGCTAGATATGCACACAACTTGCTTGGAATGACATATTATGGTAATATTTTTATTCTTGAGCTTGTGACCATTTCTCCTTATTCAAATATGAAAATTTCATATGCTCATAAGTAGTTCTAATCCTTTCTCTTTGATGCTTAATTGTCTTATATATTTATTTGGAGATTGGAAAATAAAATGTCATATGTCTTTTGTTTGAAATTGCTTGACATGTTCATATCTTGAAAACAAGAAGTAAATGATTCATTTGTGTCTTGAACTTGTATTTGAACTTCAATGGTTTTTACAATGAAGTATATCTTGAAATGAATCATAAATATTCAAAAGTTATAATTCCATGGTTTTTCAATTCTTTCACTACAATAAGAGATTTCTTGTTGTTGATTGGCATGTGTACATACTAAAATTCCTTACTTGATATTACATGCCTTACATGATCATTGTTTGCCCTAAAATGCTTATATAAATTTTGATGTTGATCATGTGTTTCTTGATAAACTTGAATCTTGCCTTGAAAATGCTCAAACTATGCTTTTGGATTCAAGTGCATATATCATTCTTTTGTTCTCTTTAGAGCTAACAATTCATGGTTGATAATGTGGTACATGTTTTACATTATATGTCAACCCAAATTATGCTTGTAAATGAGCTTAAATGATATTTGATGCTAACCTATGTTTTAGAGTACTTTTAGAGCTAGCCTTGCAAGTGTCTCTATATGCTTCAAAGATAGTCATCGAATATTGAAATGTCAAGCATATGTGGACAAAGAGAAGAGTTGGATGAAAAGAGACAAGCAGAGACTTTCTTCAAGTGCAATGGAATGAAATACTCAATGGAAGAAAGTACAATCTCAAAGGACCTATAAACGAAGATCATTCTAAAGAAGCATCACTCTCTCAATAAGTATCTCTATCCCTAAGCTATTGTGGTATTCTATATGGTATGAATTGTAAGATACTTGTTGATAAATTGATCTTAAATAATTAGATGCTTTCTTTACATGAGAAGTATGCTTAACATTGACAAAGTGCTTAATTGGATATTAACTTGCTAATTTTGTCATTGCATATAGGGTGGATGATATTAGTTCTATATATGTTTTAATCTCTATAGCATATTTCATCAAGGTCAATGTTTGATATATATATGATTCTCTTGATCTATGATTCTTAGTGGTATAAACTTATGAGAATCATGCTCTTGTTTTGAAAAGAATTTCTAGTTTGATTAATATTCCTTTTAAAAAAAAAAAAACTTTTCAAGTTCCATATTCTTGAGAATCTTTTGAACTTGTCTTAAGATTTAAAAAGTATTATCATCTCCTAATTGTCTTGAAAATTTAGAAATCATTCAATTTGTGCTATAAATGTAGTACTCTCTTTATTGCTTTGAAATGTTTATTAAAATTTTGAGAGAGTATTTAAGAAAGTTTTCTAAATAAATCTTTTGAAATGTTCTATAGAGATCATGTTCAAAAAGGAGATTGTATGCTTGAGTTTGTAGAAACCACTAAGCAACTAGCTGACATTTTCACCAAACCCCTAGCAAAAGAAGCATTTTTTCTACATAAGAAATGAACTGGGTATATTGGATCATTCATGCATAAATTAACTTCTGCTGCATAATCTTGTATTTTTCTGCATAATCACGCCAAATTACTGCATAATCTCTGAATTCTTTCGTTATATTTGAATCCAACACTAACTTGAGCGTCGGAGATTTCCCCTAAGTAGTTTTGCATGTGCTCCCTCGTGACCAAGACTCCCAAGCAATTAATATCCTCAACAAAAATGGTGAAACTCTTGGTAAAAATGGTAATTTCAATCAATTATATGAATTGAATCATAACATGATTTGATTATATGTTTAAATGATGATTTGAATTGATTTAAGTTGCTTTAAAACTGATTTGGATGGATTAAAATTGATTATATGCTGTTTGGAACGCAAAAATCTGAGTTAAAGAGTGTTGGTAATCGATTACAATGCCTTTGTAATCGATTATACATGTTCTGTCACACACATGTAATCGATTACACACCTTTTTGTAATCGATTACAACCAACTTCAGACTCAGGTAATCGATTACGTTAACTATGTAATCGATTACAAGGTTCCTAGAAAGCATGTAATCGATTACACAAAAATGTAATCGATTACATATCCACTGATCCATGTAATCGATTACACACTCAATGTAATCGATTACACGCTTCTTTTTTAAAGGTTTCTGACGCGCGTAGAGCTCATTTCTTTTTGGCATGCATATATTATGTTTTATATCTTGATAATATGCATATTTTGAGGGGGAGCCTAGCACTTAAATTTTTGCTTATATTCTTTGGCTTACATCCTTACTTGACATGAAGTGTTTTATTGTTAATACTATCAACATGTCAACAAAGATCATCGTTCATTCTTTTTTCCTATATCAATGAAAGAAGGTAAACATTCTTAAACTTCATATCTTTTGATTTTTTCATTGAGAAATGCTTGATATGTGACAAGTTGTATGATCTTTTATTTGAAAACCTTAATTCCATGATCTTACATGAATATTTTGTATCTCCTATCAAGTGATATCAAGTGGTACTTATTTATGATGTGGTATGCAATATATTATATGTTAGACATAATTTCTTAAGCTTATTGCTATCATATGCTAAATGTTGAAGTACCAAAATATGACAAGTATTGCATGAATAATCTTTTATATCTTGAAAGCATACTTATTTCATCTCTCCTTTCTTGAATTAGGTATATAATTAAATAAGGAGAGATAGTGATGAGTTGAATAACTTGAAGAAGTTTATGGTTTTGATGATCCTACTCTTTTTGACAACATGGTTTTTATCTTTAGGGGAGAGAAAATATTATCTTTCCTTCCTAAGCCTTTTTGTTGATGTCAAATAGGGGAGAGAAAATTAGAAAGAAAAATATGTGCTTGTGCTTAATTGTTTGATATGCTTACATGAATATCTATCGTTATATATTGCTAAACATATTTTTTCTTTGGTGATTTGTCATCATCAAAAAGGGGGAGATTGTAGAAATAGGTTTGCCCCAATAATTTAATCTGTTAAGTTTTGATGATGACAAATACAAGACAAAAAGAATGATGCTTATGTTTATAGTTGTACTTAATAAATGACAAATGTATCACAAAAGAATGTTGACCATGTTACATAAATGTGTTTAATGAGATATATGTAACATTCATCATATAATATATCCAATAATATTTTATATGAGTTATAAATGAATTAATATTGGATATGTCTATGAAAGTCTTGTATGCATGTTAGACTAACTAGAGTTATACATTTATGAATCATGCATATGAAGATATTGAGTTATGAATTTGGACTAACTATGTTTGGTTAAGTGAGTAATACTTTGTAGGATAGTCCAAGTACCAAGAGAAAGCATTGCAACAAGAAAGCAAAAGATCACAACTATGCTCAACTCAAGGAGAATGAAAATGAAAAGATGTTCCAAGCATTTGCAAGTTTTGAAGAGAAGATTTTCTTTGGAAGCTTGGATTACATCAAGAAGTGATGGTGGTAAAAGATCTAGTCCAACATCTTCAAGAATAACTTATAGGACTTAGATCTTGTGTAAAGGTAAAAATGAATCACATTAAGCTCAAAAAAGTTTTTAAACATATTTATAAGTGTTTCTAAAATGTTTATATGCCCAACAAACTATTTTGGAAAGGTAGTTATGGTAATATTTCAAATCTATAAAAAATAGCCAAGTTTGTGTTTTGCAAAATTGACATATAGTTACTCTTTTGATCATAACTTTTAAATACTTTGAGTTTTACTTTGAAACATATCTCATTTGAAAATAGACTCAAATATCTTTCCAATGACTGGTCATTTGCTTTAAACGGATAAGAAACGAAAAAGTTATGACCAATTAAAGTTTGAGTTTTGAAAATCTGACCTTTGGTTACTATTTTGATCATATCTTTCAAAATACTTTGCGTTTTGTTCTGAAACTTCTTTCATATGAAAGCAGACTCAAAGAGCTTTCCAATGAATGGTCGTTTGCTTTAATTGGATAAGAAATGAAGAAGTTATGACCTTTTAAAGTCGGTTTTGAAAACCAGAAATGGTGTAATCGATTACACAAGTCATGTAATCGATTACAAACGTTGATGAAGTGTAATCGATTACACAGAGTATGTAATCGATTACAAAGTGTCCAGAAAGCTTGTAATCGATTACATGAAGCTTGTAATCGATTACAAAGTGCTCAGGAACGTTTCTAACGGCTATAAACGGCTAGTTTTCATAGAAAATCATTTCTAAACACCTCCAACGGCTCTAAAACTCATTGGGCTATAAATAAAAGTGTTTGGGTATCAAAAACAAGTTGGAGAACATTCTGAAAATTACCCTTGAGCATTGAAAACGAAATTCATCATCTTTTTCTCTAAATTCTTTGTTTTGAGCTAAGTGTGTAAATCCTTTATACCCATTGAGCTTCAACTTGTATTATCCACTCTTGAGAGTTTTCTATCATCTATACTTTGTTCTTCAAGTTGTATATCTACTCTTCAAGAGAGTTTATATTCTTTCTATTCACCTTGAAATCATTGTAAGAGGGTGAGGTATCCTCAAAAGAGAAAAGGGTGAGGTATCCCTTGTAGTGAGACTCAAACACAAAGGGTGAGGTATCCCAAAGGTGTTGTGAGTGCTCTTCATTGTAAAGGTCATCAAGCACCTGTGAAGCTTGAAGAATTGGAGGCTCTAGCACAAGGGTGAGGTATCCCAAGGTGTGAGGAGTGCTCTTGTATGTACAAAGGTTTTTCTAGCACCCGTAAAGTCTAGGAGATAGTGAAGAAAATCTCAAGTTAAGCTTGAAGACTCGATGTAGGCCACAAGTGGTTGGTGGGTGAACCAGGATAAATTCTTGAGTTTGATTCTCTTTTCCTACACTCTTTAAATTCAGTATTTGGTAGAATATATTTATTTATTGCATATGTTGATGTTGTGATTGCTACAACTTGATATCTAGCTTATTCACTTAATTCATCATATATCCCAAGTTGTATTTGAGTAATCCTCAATAGTTGTACATTTATTAGACTTATTCCGCATTTATTAATTGAGTTATTCAAAATGCATAATTTGTCAAAGTTGCATTAAAACTAGTCATCACCCAATTCACCCCCCTCTTGGGTAATGGTTGCCATGGCTAACAAGTGGTATCGAGCTTAGTCAGTCAGTAAAAGCTTAACAGCTTGGAGTTAAAGATCTTTGTTTGTTTGGCAACCATTAAAAGCTTTTCAAAATGAATGGTTTTGAAATTGATAAACCACCATTCTTTGATGGTATGAATTTCGTTTATTGGAAAGCTAGAATGGAAATTTATATGCAATCTATTGATATTGATTTGTGGGATATTATGCTTGATGGATTTACTTGCAAATCAAAACAAACTTGGAATGACTATGATAAGAAATGTTTTTCATTGAATATTAGAGCAATGCAAATATTGAGAAGTAGTTTAAATGATGATGCTTATGCTAAAATTAAGAGTTGCTCTAGTGCTAAAGATATATGGGATACTCTTGATTCCATCTATCTTGCTAATAATAATTTTATGCATAAAGTTGTATATAGAGAGCAAGAAGAGGAAAAGTCATTGAAGGAATATTGTTGTGCAAAATATTCTCAAAATGATGCTCAATTTGAAGAGGTGGCAAAGCAAGACAATAATGAGGAAGATGATGATTTCCTTAAAGAGCCAAGTATGCTAAGAATGGAGACTACTTCATATATGGCTAAAAAGGACTTTGAGGTAAATAATGCTAAACCATATTATAGTCCTTTTTATGATAAGCTACAATGTGCATATGATGAATTATATGATGATTTACTTGAATTTAGAAAATAAAAATTTATCTTGTTTGGAAAACATTTCCTTCATTGAAAATGAAATTGAGATTTTGAAAAATGATTATGCTTTTCTTGATGAGGAAATGCCTTTAAAATGTGAAACCTCAACTTCTTGTGAAAAATGCATTAATTTAGAAAATCAAGTTGAGAACTTATATTGGGAATTTGTCAAAGCTAATGATTCTAATTGCTTACAATCCATGATTATTAATAAGAATGAAATTGATATTATTTCACATGGAAATTCAAGCAAGGCTTATGGCAAAAATAGTTTAGAATGTAATAACAACCAAAGGCTCAAGTTTTTCAAAAATGATCTTCAAAGGACCAAGTCATCATTGAATTCACTTGTTTGTAACTTTTGTGGTCATCTAGGACATATTTCTCATTTATGCAATTATAGAAGAAATTCTTATATGAGAAATAATATGAAATGGGTTCCTAAAGATCTTAAATGCTCTAGTACTAATATTCAAGGACCCAAGATGAAGTGGGTACCAAAAAGTCCTCCTAGTGTTTCAATTATGCGTAAAACTTCTCAAAAGGATGGACAAATTGGTCAAGTAAAGAAGGAATCATCAAGGGAAATGCTTCCAAAGCCCATTGAAAGAAGTTTTGATCAAAGAAGGAAGATGGCTTCAACCAAAGCTTCTCAAGCACAAAATGTGAAACTTGCAAAGTTTAAAACACCAAAAGAGAAGCAATGGGTAAGGAAAAGAGTTTCCTTGATTAGCAAGGCCAAGGTATCAAATGTTTCTACCTCTTATGCACATTCACTTGTAAAGTCAATGAATTTGAGGTATATTCCTTATAAGCCTTAGGTAAAGGATAGAACCATGTGTGCTTAGTAAAATTTGAATATTATATATAGCACATGATTATATTATTGTTACATCACTACCTTGCATATCTCGTGATAATATTATGATAAGTTCACTTCTTGTTTAAAAAAGCACATTTGATAAAAATATATTAAAACTTGAGATATTGGATAAATCATAACTCTTACTGCATAAAGTTACAATTCTCTGCATAATTTATAGTTTTTGCATAAACATGAGTTTTGGATCAAGAACTGGTCAGTTTTTATGCTTACATGATGTTTGGAATTGTTTTAGAAAATTTTGAAATTAATTTGAAAGCTTTGAGTTCGTTACTGTTTGAAATGCAAAAAGCGACTTAATTCAGCTTGTAATCGATTATATATTTTTTATATTACATAAAATAAAAGAATTAATTATATATTTTTTATTTTACATAAAATAAAAGAATTAAGAAAAAGAATTGTCAAAAGGGAGGTTTTTTTCCTAAGGGAAAGCCTAGTTACACAAACTTGCTAGAGACACAAAAGAGAACAATTGATTTTCGTAATTGATAGGGAGAGAGAAAAAGAATAATAAATGACAATAGATGAATGTTTGTGAAGTCAATATTTATAAATATCACTACTCTTTTCCTTATTGCAAACGGCACTAGAAATCACACAAACGTCTCAAACAGGCTATTTAAATTGTAGAGCCCGAGAAATATAAAAACAAAGGTTTGCAGAAGAGATTACAGATTTAATAAATTCGGAAACAGATGAGACATAAATACAATACAACATGAATACGTTAATACAACAAAAATTCAAAAAATTATTAAAAAAATATATAGATAAAAAATATTTAAAAATATCAAAATATCCAAAGTCATTTTAAAATATTAATGCTACATAACTAAAGATACTACCACGAATTTCCGCATCTACTAAGATTCTAATTATTTCTCTCATCTTTCAATGAGGGGACAATATGCGACTTGATAACCAACCTCCCTCCCACATTTTTGTAAGACATTTTAGACAAATTAGGACTATAGTACATTTGTCACGCAGGATGACCATTTGACATAATACGATAAGCTGACAAAATCAAAGAATCACCAAATCGACCCACTTACACAGACAAACCACCCTAATGCCCAGCTGGACCTGGTTAGTCCTTGTAGAAGGCATCACTAGTTGGCTGAACTCAAAGATCCTCATGGGGACAATCATGTCGTGGAGATAGACAAGCGAATCTGCAAGAATGTCGTATACATCTTCCAATCAAATAAACCATCCACGAACAGCATGTCGGAGCATGGTTCCCAGCAGTGTCTAACTGGAGCAAGGGAGAAGCTAATGTCTACCTCTGTCTGGAGCATTTTTCAAAACATCTCATATTTACATGAACAAAATGCTCATCCAGTATTGTTGGCAACTTCTGCAGCTCTCTGCCTCATCATCTCCATCACAGCGGCTCTTCGCCTTGAATCAGACTGTTGCTGCAACCTCCTTAAATGTTCTTTTAAATCTCTGATTTAACCCAAAAAGAAAATGTTACACATGCATAATCTATAAACAGAGTAACTTGAGTAAATGGCAATTCCTGACTCACAAACCTGCAACGTGGTACGTGGCACTCGGATTCTTTGCAAGCACGAGCATGAAGTTGAAGCAAATACCACATTTTCTTGCAAAGAACACAACCTCCGGAAGCACGTGTTTTGCAGTGCATCCCATGGCGGAAAAGGCCCTTCACCTTGCGACAATTTGGATACTGGCAATGTGCTGAACGACATTGGGATGCATGCACAAGAAGATCAAGCATTTTCCGTAGCTGTAAATTATGAAATTCGTTTATATCAGACCTTATATAGAAAGGTGCAATATGACCACTAACCATGGTGCAAAAAGAGATAGCTAGTCAAAATCATGTCGTAACTATAAAGCAAAAAGAAATCAGTAAGTAATTGAACGATCACCCCATGAGCCAAACACAAGAAAAATCAATTATGTACCATGTAATAACAAAAGCGCCCCCCCCCTCTCCAACAAAAAAAAAAACCTATGAAGAATTTAGGACTTAATTACGTTACAATTGCGGGACATCAGAATTAACACGACATGAGAATTTTGTGGTCATTGATAATCATCAAATATATGAACAACAACGCATACATGTTTTCTACATATAAATGAAATTCAAGAAAAATTCCTAATTCTCATGCTCAAATTCACTTTATATAATTTTGTATGTTCTACATATTAGAACATATAAATGAAGGCAACTCTTCTTCATGCTCTAATTTCACCACATGAATCTATGACAGCTTTATTTGACATGCAATATAACCAAGTGAGATACACGCACATTCATTGAAATTTGAAATGAGACATGCAGAGGAACAAAAGATAAACTCTTATTCGATACCTGTAATACTCGAAGTTGCCTTGCTTCTTTGTTCTGAGCATCACGATCCGCCATTGACGGATGATTTGTCAACTTATGAGGATGATCAGTGCCTCCATCCTTTTGATAACAAGCGTTGCATACATCATACTCAGGGCAAACTTCACAACGCCAACCTTGACCAGTTTCTATGTCAAGACGGCATATATTACATGTTGTAACAAATGCAGGAGCGGTTGGATTATGAAGATGATAGAGAACCATCATTGAGGAATGCTTGGCCCGCCTTAGCGTATCATATTGATAATGATTTCCCTGGCAGAGACTCAGAAATGCCTGTCTAGTGTCAAAGAATTCACTCTCAAGAATCTCGTCATTGTCCTTTGTATCAGCAGGTACATCAGTAATTTCAACCTGCAAGAAAATACTGGTTAATAAAAAAATTCCACTTTCATTTTTTCTAATTGGTAGCTATCACAAAAATATACCTGGTCAAATTTAAAACTTCATAATTTATCTAACAAATTGGTTCCTCAAAGTAGAAATTATGCAGACACCAAGTTGATTGACTGCCAAGTGCTAACAAATTTTCTCACAACAGTACAGAAGAACTGAACTAGTGTAGAATCAATCACTTTACATGTCAACATTTGATAGGCCTGCTAACTTACAGGATAAAGGGTGTGTTTCTCCCTCTGATTAATAGGATGTCGTTCTCTCTCTTCACGCTTCAGTTCTGCTTCATAACACCTAAGAGACCATTTATATAATGCTATCAATCTACTGACTATCTTTTAATAACAGAGAAAAAGGTAAGACAGAACGTGTGTGACAAGTAAAGTTGATTGGTTGAGTTTGGGATTGGTTCAGTTGACAGCAAATATAAGAAAATGAGAGTGATCATAAAAAGAATGTCAACAATGGATATGTATAATGCCAATAAATCTCTCTGTTATTGAGACAATATCCACTTCTTTTATGTGTAGATTATCGAAGCCCTCTTCAAATATACTACACAAAGAGGATAAATTTATTACAGATGAATAAAGATAAGTCACCCTTTACCCTTAGAATTCCGCAACCTCGGCTACAAAACAATGAGGAATTTACAACGGTGAAAGAAAACAGCACTCCTATAGTATAAACTCTAAAATAGTGGCAGGATACAGAAAAAAGATGTGACATGTAGTAGAGAAATTAATAAATAAATGACAAGGAAACAGGACTAAAGAAAAAGAAAATTCTACCAGGACTTTAAATGCCTATGCTTTTTTTTAATATAATTAAATAAGATAATTTTAATCAAAGGCTACAAATTTAGCAAAAGAGTGATAATATATTAAGGACTTCAAAAACTCCCAGCATTTAAATTAAACTCAACATTGATCAACACTAGCGTCAGCTTGGAGTGGACATATCAACCAACACAGCAATTCAAGACTCCTTTCATTTGTTGGAGAAGATACAATTTAGATAAAGTGTGATAATATATTCTTAACTTATTTGAATTGACATGTCAAACGACAAAACAAGAAGATAAGATTGAAGAATCCTTACTTATCACAAATCTGAAAATTCTTGCACTGGTTGCAAACCCAACGGTTTCCAGAAACCATTAGAATACAACAATGAGTGCATGCATGCTGCAAATGAACCATGATAAAATCTTCCTTCATTGGGCAAATGGTTTCACCAAGCTGGAGAAAGATCAGGAGCTTTGTAATAAGAAAACTACTATTTCCATATAAGGAAACCCAACATATAAATATTAAATGAAAGGGATCTAAAGGTATTACTGTTTGAAAATCTAGTTATATAACAAAGCAAAAAATTTAAAAACATGATTTGCAAGGGAATTCATTTACCCAAAAGAACAACTTTTGTCATAAAGATCTAAAATGGTAAATTACTTTGTGCATTAGGAGCAGATTTTTTGATGCGTTTCCAGAAAGATCTGACTGACCAGATGCTTTTAAAGCTCTTTTTGTTATAGCCTTCTTAGTTGTTCCTTTCTTATTTTGTTTTCTTCCATCTTCCTCTTGGCGAAGCTGATAAATCAAATCCTCTGCAGCACCAGGCCAGTAGTCACCGTCAAAATATGGGAGCCTTGCAGCTGTAACCTTAGCCCTACATTCACCAGTAGATACAAAGAAATGGTCGTATAAGTTGGTGAGATCGACCACAATATTCTCCTTGGCAGCTTTTCTTAACATGGACAAGTACCTGAAGAAAAATGTTTACAAAATAAACTAGAGTTAGAGATGAATAAACCTATCATTTTGTACACATAAAAACAAAGACATATTTTTCGTTCTCTTTTTGTTTATCCTTAAGCTCTTAGACTCACCATTCTCGAAGCTTATCAGATTTTGGTGTTTTCTGAATCTCTGGATGACAATATAAAATATAATCTTCACCCTTTAATGGAGGACAGGCCCATATATAGCAGCTTGTAAAACCACGTTTCTTGCAATACTCAAGGTATCCAATCTAAAAAGAAAAATTATAATGAAAATTACTCAAATGTTATGTAGAATAGAAACTACAGGAAGAAAATAGGTCAGACCTTGAATGTCTCCAAGAAAGGATTTTAACAGACATTACACAAGAGCAAGATATTAGCAACTAAAGGTTACCAGAATTTCATGGTAAACAAATGTCCGAAGAGCCTCTCCACTCACTGCTTTAACCTCAGGCCTAAAATACTTGACAGAGTCCAGATATGAAAGATAAACCCGTCGCTGATTAGGAAATGAGCATTCACTTCCAAATTCTTGAACATACATGCCAAATAGGCATACTTCCACACCTCCAATCTTCTGAAACAACAAAATTACCTGGAATAGAAACCTAAGGGCATCAAAATTCCCGATGAATAATAGTGATGCAATTACCATCAGATCTATTAAAGCAACCCTCCCATTACCTTTGATTTATATGGGAATTCTGTTGGGTAATTTTCTTCCTGAAAAATCTCCAAAAACCGCTGCTTCACTTCTAACTTTTTGTCAACAGATGACACAACTCTTACAACAAGTGCATCAGCTCCAGGCAGCTGCTAACATCAATTAAATATATTTTATATATAGCCGGCATAAACACACACCACAATGGAATTACTAATACACAGGAAACCAGAACGTGATAGCAAGGAGTGTAATCATCAATCTCCAATAAACAAAATGTCACCAAGGCAAAAAAAAAAAAGGTAAAGAACAAGAATATGTGTAAAGGAAAATTTGAATGATGAATAACTTCTAAAGCATACCACTCAAATAACTGATGTATGAAAAATTATGATTGTAGTAAATATCAAATATCTTGTATTGTATCCTTTACTTAGTGACAACTTATGAACTAGCTTGTCAGAAAAAAAGTCGTACTGACTGCATAAGCAACATTCACTGGGGAAAGAAAAAAGAGGCAGTAGGCGACATCAGAACTTCAAGTCAAGAAAATTCGGAATGTATTTTGATTATGGGGATTCTTCACTGTTAAGATATTATGGTTTTTTAGAATTCATGATCACTGAGAATCAGTGAGAAAATGATAGAAAATGAAGGAAAATACAAACAGAAAGTAGAGAGAGAGAGAGAAACTGATCAGAAAGTGTAACTGAATTAACTGAACTGAACCTGATGAAGGTTCTGGTACACATACAAGCATCTAGAATCTCTAGAACCATGTAGAAATCTAACTACCTAATAGTGAGCTGGTGCCAACTGCAAGTTGCCACACCAGCACACTTCAAGCTAATATACTGCTACATACTCTAACATTTCCCCCTCAAACTCGGGGGGTGTATCAATGCAAATTGATCAACTACTCTGAGTTTGTCTCTTAATTCACAATATCTCAGATTAGATAAAGCCTTAGTGAGAATATCAGCATACTGATCTTGAGCTGGAATATGGGAAACAATAAGGCTCTTAATGAGAACCTTCTCCCTGACAAAGAACAAATCAAGCTCCATATGCTTAGTCCGTGAGTGCAACACAGGGTTATGTGAGAGGCAAACAGTGCTTAGGTTGTCACAGTAGATAATAGGAGTTGTGACAAGAACTTTGAGTTCCTTAAGTAGTGTCTGAATCCAAAGCAGTTCGGCTGCAGTATTAGCAAGGCTCCTGTACTCAACTTCAATGCTGGACCTCGCAACCAATGGTTGTTTCTTGGACCACCAGGAAATGAGATTCAGACCCAGGTAAACACAAGATCCAGAGGTTGACCTGTGGTCATCCGAGTCTGATGCCCAATCTGTATCACAATCATAGTTGCTAGAATCGCACAATTCACGATTCGATTCGCACAATTTGATACGATTCGGCAAGCCAACAATTCGTATCATGTGGTGAATCGCAGATGGCTTTGAATCATGCATGTATCGCATGATTCTACGATTCGGTGATATTTTGTTTTTTTGCTTTTTTTTCACCAATATTCTCATTGGAGGATTCAAAGGGGCTTAGAGGCTTAATAAAAAGAACTAAACAGGTGACTGGGCATTCATGCAAACCAGTTTTCATGCAAAGGCAGTCGCTCTGTTTTAGTTCTTTTGGTGTAGAGTGTTCATGCAGTCACTCAATTTTTGTTCTTTTGGTGTAGTGTTCATGTAGCCACTCTATATGGCTCCTAAGGCTAAGAAGAAGGGGAAGAAGGATGTGGAATCATGTTTTAGGTGTGGAATCATGTATATTTAAATTTTTATCGATGTGTTTCTGAATCGTATGATCTGTTACTATTCATGATTCAAAAATTGAACAAACGATTCTTGATACGATTCATGATTTGACAACTATGATCACAATAAGCTTGAAGAGAGAGAGGTTGATGAGGCTGAGCAGGTCGCAGCAGTAAACCATAGGTCAGAGTGCCCTTAAGATCCTCATAATTCGTTTAACCACCTTCCAATGATCCTTAAGTGGCTGAAAGAGGAACTGACACACTTTATTCACACTATAGCTGATTTAAGGCCTAGTAATACTAGCATACTGCAGGGCACCAACAAAAGACCTACAGAGATGTGGATCAGACACACAATCACCCCCATATTTGGACAATTTGCAGCCACCAATCATAGGAGTAGAGATACCTTTAGCATCACTCATCTGAGCCTTTTCAAGTAAGTCCCTGATGTACTTTCCCTGAGTTAATAGCAAAGAACTATCTGGCAAGTGTTTTGACCTCAATCCTGAGAAAATTCCAAAGTACCCAGATGTTTGAGAGCAAAGACTGAGTTCAGTTTAGTAATTAGTTGTTGAATCAAGGGCAGAGAACTAACAGTCACTATGATGTCATCAACATCGACTAAAGAGCAATGCGATTTCCTACAAAGTTATTTTCTCACGAATGAATACGAATGAAGTTGCAACCAATAAAATAGGGAGACAAACAGGAAATCATGGGTGGGTGATAACTTAAAGTGAGAGAAATGAAAAAATCTGTCCAATAAAAACTGTTCATGGACAATTCACGAATTTCTATTCGTGAAAAACAGCATTTCTCTAGACTAAAACATAGATACAATGTTGTGCTCCAAACTGAACAAACAATGAAGAATCACACTTGCTAGACTGAAACCCAAAACTGAATAGGGCCTTAGCAAGCCTCTCACCAGGCCCTTGGTGCTTGTTTCAACCCATAGAGTGCCTGTTGAAAGATGGACGGTGGCCAGTGCTGGTGGACGGTGGCCGATGGCCGGTTGAAAGGGATGGTCGGTTCCCACGTTTTCACATTTTTTGTAGGCCTTGTTTTTAGTGCTTTAATTGTTGCTTATTTTCTAAGCTTGTTTAGCTTGTTTTCTAGGGCCTAGTTTAATGTACATCTCGTTAGCTCCCTATATATACTACCTTCTTGTAAACATTCAGATTAAGCATAAATATACTACTCTTCTTCCTACTCTCTTTAGGTCTCCTACTCTCTTTATAGTATCAGAGCTCCAGGTCTGACCGGAGCCTTGATAGAAATGGCCATGACAAGAGCCAATTATGGCCCGGTTTCTTCTGGGGAGGTAGCGGACAGCTTTTCCACCACTACTCCAACAACCAGAGTTGATCTCTTGTTCTCTACAGGATCTGGTTCCACTCAATTAGGTGTTAAAAAATTGAATGGCAAAAATTATCTAGAGTAGGCACAAACTATGAAGCTTGTAATTGATGGAAAAGGCAAGCTTGGACATCTTACTGGCAAGGTGAAAACACCAACAAAGAATGATCCCAATTTTAACTCCATGATAACTGCATGGTTAATAAATTCTATGGAACCTGCAATAAGAAAGCCTTTCCTATTTTTGCCAACAGCCAAGGAAGTGTGGGATTGTATCAAAGAGACCTACTCTGACGTGGAGAATTCATCTCAGATTTTAGCCCTTAAAACCCAGCTATGGCACAACAAGCAGGGAGATCGAGACCAAACCACATACCACAACGAGATGCTGACATTGTGGCAAGAACTTGACCTCTGTTGTGAGGACAAATGGGACTGCCCTGCAGATAGTGCAAGACATTTGAAGAGGGAAGAAAACGACAGGGTTTACATGTTTCTTGCAGGTGTAAATAGAGAATTAGATGAGGTTAAAGGGCGAATCTCGGGCTATAAACCCCTTCCCAATATGAGGGAAGTCTTCTCCGAACTTAGAAGAGAGGAGGCATGAAGAAACATCATGATGAAGAAGCAAGACACCACATTTCATCACAGAATAGAGAGCTTAGCCCTTGTATCTAGAGGTGCAGAACCTAATGGGGATAACAAGAAAAAACCATGGTGTGATTTCTGCAAAAGACCATGGCACACTAGTGAGACTTGCTGGAAACTGCATGGAAAGTCACCAAATTGGAAAAAAAAGGGGAAGGTCGAGCATATCAAGTCTCAAACGAAGTTCAAGGCCAGAATTCAATTATTCTGTTTGATTTCACTTCAATTATTTTGTCTGATCTATAAGAGAATGTACATATATTCCAAGAGAATGTACAGATATTCCTTGAAATATCTGGGGTTGTAGAAATGCAGATTAGTTTCTTCTTTTTATCATTTTGTGAGCATCTTGTATTTCATAAAAATTGGGGGCGATATAATCTTTAAGCAAAGGTCATCCTATCCATCATAAAAGCAGTCTTCTTCTGGAGAGCTTCCATTCACAAAGGAACAAATAGGCACCCTAGTTAAGCTTCTGCAACCCTCAAAATCCTCTCCTTGCTCCTTAGCCCAGTCAGGTAACTATTTACATTCTGCCCTCGTTAGTGTCAATTCCTCTAGTTCCAGGATTGTAGATTCTGGTGCTACAGATCACATGACTGGGTCTACAAATCTATTTGTTTCATATAGTCCCTATGTAGGAAATAAGAAAATCAAAATAGCAGATGGTTCTCTCTCTGCTAGTGTAGGAAATGGTTCTATTTACATTTCTCCTTTCATTACTCTTCATGATGTTCTCCATCCCAAATCTGTCTTGTAACCTCTTATTCGTAAGTAAGTTCGTTCATGACCTTAACTGTCAAGCTCATTTTTTCTCATTCCATTGTGAGTTTCAGGATCCAACGTCAGGGAGGATGATTGGCAATGCTAGACAACGAGGCGGCCTTTATTTTTTTGAAGATGGATCTGACTTAGGATGACAAGCTCCAAGTACTTCTTTCAATTCTATCTCTGCTTCCAATAATAGTGATGTCATGCTTTGGCATTTGAGATTAGGACATCCAAGTTTTCATTATTTAAAAGCTCTGTTTCCAAGATTGTTCATCAATAAAAAACCATCTTTTTTTTACTGTGAAACTTGTGAACTTGCAAAACACCATCGTACATCTTTTTCTATGCAGCCATATAAACCTTATGAACCTTTTTCCTTAGTTCATAGTGATGTTTGGGGGCCCTCACGAATTTCTACCTTATCAGGTAAAAGATGATTTGTAACATTTATTGATGATCACACAAGACTCACATGGGTGTATCTCTTGAAAGAAAAAAACTGAAGTTGAGCAAGTTTTCATAAATTTCCATTACATGATAAAAACTCAGTTACAAACAACCATTAGAGTTTTTAAAAGTGATAATGGAAAGGAATATGTCAACAGCATCCTAGGAAATTACTTTGCAAAAAATGGCATTATACATCAAAATTCTTGTGTCAACACACCTCAACAAAACTGAGTGACCGAAAGGAAAAATAAACATCTTCTAAAACTAGCTAGAGCCTTACTTTTTTCAGCCAAAGTGCCTAAATATTTGTGGAGTGAAGTTGTTCTTACAGCAACATCATTAATTAACAGAATGCCATCCAGAGTCTAGAATTTTCAAACACCAATAAATATTTTCAAAAAGAATTTCCCAACATCTAGGTTGGTTACTGGCATTCCTTTAAAGGTATTTGGTTGTACTACATTTGTTCATAATCACAAATATAATTGCGAGAAACTTGAACCAAGAGCTGAAAATGTGTTTTTGTTGGTTACTCACCAACGCAAAAGGAATATAAGTGTTTTGATCCAATTTCAAGGAAATTTTTTGTTACCATGTGTTAGATAAATAGGTTTTTACCTTTGGTCTTTTTACTTTAGTATTCCTTTGTACTAACTATTCTTTCACACATATAATATAACCAGCAGGATGACCAAAAGGGCACAACTTTCCTCTCAATGGTTTTCTCTATTCTCTCCTTTCTCTTTCCTCTAAGTTCACATGGTATCTAGAGCTAGGGAGGAGAAAGCCATTGCCTTTACCCACTTGCCCACTGCAAGTGGTGAACATTAAACCCATACCCACCATTCTCACAAAGTGGTGCTGACTGTCGTGACCCAACATCCCTGCTTAGGTGCGTTTTCTGACTTCTCGTGTGACTCTTCCACGACTGTGACTTCTCCAACCACCCAAGTTCTTCGTCGTTTTGAGTGGATTCGACCTCAGGGAGACTTAGAAGGCTCCGATCGGCTAGAACCCAAGAGCCCATCGCCATTTACCGCCGGACACTCCTCCACGCGCCTCCTCCTTCCCTGCGTGTGGCCTTCACGTGCTGCCCCAGCTTGAGCGCATGAGCAAAACGCGCCACTCTGTTCGTGTTCTAGCCTTCACCGAAGCTCTTCTCGGTGGTTTTTCGACCTGTTCCAGCCACCACTGGCCAAATCGAAGCACCTTTATTTCTCCCTAAATTGCTCTCTTGTTTGTCTCTCTCTCACAATCATGGCTGAACCTCAAACTGAGTTGGATGCCAAAAATGACACATCTAAGAGTGAGACTCCTGTTTTCACTAGCTATGTCTCTTCTGGAATCACCACTGACAAACTAGATGGAACCAACTATGATACATGGGCTTCAAACATTAAGCTATGGCTCTTAAGTCAGGGATATACTGACCATTTGACAAAGAAAGCTGAGGATATCCCAACAATTGAAAGGCCTAAATGGGAGAAGATTGATGCTCAATTATGTAGATTGATGAAGCAAACCATTCACTCGTCATTGAAACAAATCTTCTGCCCTTACATCTCATCTCATGCTATACAGTATGGAGGCAAGCAAAGGAATTGTACACCAATGACATACAACGTATGTATGCTATTTGTTCTAATCTTATGTCTCCTATAGCTCCCCACAAACTTGAAGGATGTATGTCAACCTATCTGGGAAGAATTCAAGCTGCTCTTTCAGACTTCAACGAGTTGTTACCTCCAGCAAATTCTCAAGAAAAAAAGTATGAACAAAGAAGCACCTTCTTCATGCTCCTAGCACTTTATGGTTTGCCATCAGAATACTCTTTAACCCGGGATCAGATTTTAGGAAGCACTATTGTTCCTACTCTCTCACAAGCTTTTTCTAGCCTTCTCAGGGTTGTGGGACCCTCCACATCACAACCTTCTGCTGAAGTTTCAACTCCTCCAATTTCTAAAACTTCAGCTCTTATCTCCCAAGTGGATAATCGAGGACGCGGTGGTAGAAATCGAAAAGGAGGACATATAGGCAATCGCACTCGTCCAAAGTGTGATCATTGCAAGCAGATTGGTCACACTATGGACCATTGTTGGATCTTGCATGGGAGACCACCTCTAATTGCTAATGCTGCTCAGACCGTCATTTCTTATACTTCAAAAGGTTCAAGTCACCAGTCAACAACTCAACCATCCCAACCTGATTATGAAGATTTTCTAAAGTGGTTTGAACCCAGACAGCCCTTTACATCTGTAACCTCGATTGCACACATTGGTAACTCCATTGCTTGCATCTCCCAATCACTATCCTTTGGACCTTGGGTACTAGATTCTAGTGCCTCGGATCATATCTCTAGTAACAAACATTTGTTTTCTGCTATTTCTTATCCAACACACCTTCTCACTGTTACCTTAGCCGATGGCTCTCAAACTCGAGCTAAAGCAATTGGGAAGGTTAATCTTTTGCCTTCATTATCTGTTGACAATGTTCTTTATGTTCCTGGTTGTCCTTATAATTTGATCTCAATTAGCCGTCTAACTCACACCCTTGATTGCTTAATCACCTTCACTAAAGACTTTGTTCTTGTGCAGGATCGGAGCTCAAGGAAGAGGATTGGCGTAGGGCATGAGTCACAGGGCCTTTACCGTCTCTCGACAACCTCCAATGTTTTTGCAGCCACAGAGTCGCCCAAAGTTATTCATGCTCGTCTTGGACACCCTAGTATCTCAAAACTTCATATGATGGTTCCTAATTTGTCAAAGTCTTTTTTGGAGTGTGAATCTTGTCAATTGAGCAAAGACACTCGTAGTTCCTTTGCTAGTCGAGTTTGTAACCGAGTTGAATCTGTTTTTGCTATAATTCACACTGATGTATGGGGACCTTGTCGTGTTAACTCAACATCAGGATATCAATACTTTGTAACTTTTGTGAATGACTATTCAAGGTGTACTTGGTTATGCTTAATGAAAAATAGATCAAAATTATTCTCCATTTTCCAGAGTTTTTGTTATGAAATCCAAACTCAATTTAGAGTTACCATTCACACCTTAAGAAGTGACAATGCCCGTGAGTATTTTTCTACACAGTTCCAATCCTTTATGGCTTCTTAGGGAATTGTTCACCAATCCGCAGTAAAGCAGATCACTCTGTGTTTTATACACACTCATCTAACATGTGTATCTATCTTGTTGTCTATGTGAATGATATCGTTATCACAGGAAATGATCATGAAGGAATTCAAAGACTGAAACAACACTTGTTTTGTCATTTTGAAACTAAAGATTTGGGTCGACTAAGATACTTTCTTGGGATTGAGGTAGCTCAATCAAAGGATGGTATTGCTATCTCACAAAGGAAGTATGCTCTTGACATTTTAGAAGAAACTGGAATGCTAAGTTGCAAACCAGTTAATACTCCTATGGATCCGAATGTTAAACTCCTACCAGATCAGGGAGAACCTTTTCAGATCCAGGAAGGTATCGGAGATTGGTGGGAAAACTTAATTATCTCACTGTGACTAGACTAGACATATCTTTTGCTGTTAGCGTTGTAAGCCAATTTCTTAACTCTCCTTGTGTTAATCATTGGGACGCAGTTATTCGGATTTTGAGATATATTAAGGGCTCCCCTGGAAAAGGGTTAGTGTATACAAACAGAGGACATACGAATGTTGTTGCGTATACAGATACTGACTGGGCCGCGTCTCCCAGTGATAGAAGATCAACTTCTAGATATTGTATTCTTATTGGAGGAAACCTTATCTCATGGAAAAGCAAGAAGTAGAATGTGGTTGCTAGATCGAGTGCTGAAGCGGAGTATCGAACTATGGCTCTCACTACATATGAACTCATATGGTTAAAACAACTATTGAAAGAGTTGAAGTTTTTCTCATCCAGGATGGAGACAAGCTATGATTGAGGAGATGTCAGCCCCTCATACCAGTGAAACTTGGAATTTGGTCCCCCTTCCAGAAGGCAAATCCGCTGTTGGATATAGGTGGATTTACACTGTTAAAGTAGGTTCAGATGGTCACATTGATCGCCTTAAAGCACGATTGCTTGCTAAAGGCTATACTCAGATTTTGGTCTTGATTATGGTGATACATTCTCTTTTGTTGCCAAAGTAGCATCTGTTCGTCTTTTTTTATCCATGGCTGCCATCTGTCATTGGTCCCTTCACCAACTAGATATTAAAAATGCCTTTCTTCATGGTGAGCTACAGGAAGAAGTCTATATGGAGCAACCACCAGGCTTTGTTGCTCAGGGGGAGTGTTCTCGACATGTGTGTCGTTTACGAAGATCTCTCTATGGCCTCAAACAATCTCCCCGAGCCTGGTTTGGTCGCTTCAGTACTGTGGTGCAACAATTTGATATGGCTCGTAGTGAAGCAGATCATTCAGTGTTCTACCACCATTCTTCTCAAGGACGTATTTATCTAGTTGTATATGTTGATGACATTGTTATCACAGGTAGTGATCATCATGGCATTTAGCGGCTTAAACAATTCCTCTTCAATCATTTTCAGACAAAAGACTTGGGCAAACTTTGGTATTTCCTGAGAATTGAAGTTGCTCAGTCTAAGGATGGTACTTCTATCTCACAGCGAAAGTATACTTTGGACATACTTGAGGAAACTGACATGTTAAATGCTAAGCCTATTGATACTCCAATGGATCCTAATGTCAAACTCCTACCAAATCAGGGGGAGCCCTTAGCCGATCCAGGAAGATATCGGAGACTTGTTGAGAAACTGAATTATCTCACAGTAACTCGACTTGATATCTCTTTTCCTGTAAGTGTTGTTAGTCAGTTTTTGAACTCTCCATGTGACAGCCATTGGGATATTATGGTTCGGATTTTAAGATATATTAAAGGAGCACCAAGAAGAGGACCCCTCTATGAGGATAAGGGACACACTCAAGTGGTTGGTTATTCTGAAGCTAACTGGGCAAGCTCACCTCCTGATAGACGTTCCACTTCAGCATCTGCCTAAGTTTCTCTTCTCTTCTTGGTGATAGCTTCCTGATTAACATGAAATGTGTTCATATGTTTGTGGGTTTTCTACTTGTAACAAGCTAAAGCTAGTAGCTTTAGCCTGATAGGAAGAATTACGATATTAAGGTTATTAGGTTATTAGTCTTATTGTTAGTGGGCTTGGGCTTGTACTAATAGTACTAGTACTTGACTACTAGTACTAATACTTAACCTAACTATTAGTATAAATAGGAGTATTAGGTTAGTGTTTTGTATTACATTACAGCTATCAATAATATTTTTAGTTTATTATGTTTAGCTGCCTTTCTCTATTTTCCTTTCCTTAACTCTAAACCTATAATTCTTTAACATTCACAAATCATCATATCTTTTGGTTGTAACTAATAGATGATAACCTCAGCATCATTTCCAATTACAAACAATGAAAAGCAATTTCCCACATAAATTTCTAATACATCCATATATACAATGGTAACTATCAAGTACCAACTCTCCTAAAAGCTTAAGTTGTTAGGTGAAGGCTCATGAATGATTTTCTATCTAACAAGCCCCCTCATGCTAGAGCCCTTTGGGCTTGAAGCATGGACAATGCATAGGACTATCGTACCTTGTGCTGAAATTCAACTTTACTTAGAAGAATGGAGGTGGCAAGGATCAAACTCCTAACCACTTGATCACAGAGGATTTGATGCCCCATCAAGTACCAAGTCTCCTAACTAAAAGCTTAAGCTATTATGTGGAGGCTCGTGAATGGTCTAACAGTAATATCTCTATATAGCCAATATTAATTAATCTATAAAGCTAAAGCAAGCAGCAACAAGTAGATGAATCACCTCATCATAACTTTTCCCTTGAAGCCTTGCCCTTTCTTGTTTTTCTTGCTTTAGTCGCCTAAATAATCGTTGCTCTATGTGGTCACTGAGAATTGTTCTCGGCAAATCCTTAGCTCCAAGAACAGCGCTTTGGGGTAAGGGCTTACGCTCGCCTCTTTCCACTTCTTGAATATAGCAGTTAGGGCAAGTGTATTCAGCTTGTCCACCATCATTTCTTCGACCATTAAATAAGGCACAAATTTGATGTTGCCAAGCTTCACATTTATCACATTGAACCCACTGCAGACAAAAATAGATGGTAAATAAAACAAATGAACTGCCAATCAAGCAACAAAATAAGACATATAGTACGCACCCATTCCTCAGTTTCCTCATCATTTTTCTTCTTTTCCAACCTTGACTTAGAAATGGGAGTCCCATCAACAACAATTGTGTCTCCACGAGGCTCATTATAGCATGGAATACAAAAATAATGCCGTGTATCACCAGCACCCATGGTATAGTACATATTATTCCGTTTAATGCGAACACCACATGTTGTGCAATATATAGGTGGTGGTTCAAAAGTAAGCTTCTCTACAGCACACAATTGACAGGAGTTCTCACTCATCGTATGCTCCATTGCTTGATTCTTCTCTGCTTTTGATTTGCTCTGTCACAATAAAAAAGATGTATCATGACAAAATGTGGATACCAGAAACAATTAGAGAAATGAAAGGCATGAGATATAGCAAATGAACAAGTAAAAACAAGCAGAATATAATGCTTAGCCAAACCTTCAAAAATTTATTTAAAAACGTCTTAGGAAAACTAACATATCCTAGCATTGTTAAATAAGGGGATGGTAGGAATGGTTTTTCAAAGTGCATGGCATTAAAGGACTCAATAAACTCCTTGAACATTTAGAAGAAAATTAGAATGGTTGAACTTATCATTCTGGTTTGTTATATGCGAAATATTCACCTCACTTATATTATGAGAAGATACAATGAAAATGAAGCTGAGGGCATTAAATAAATCAAGCCTCTAGAAGAAGCATAAGAAATTATATGTTCATAAACTTCACAAGCTGAGGAGGAGAGAAGATTCAAATGTTGAAAATGTCAACAGTGCATTGAAAAGCATTAAACCGGTATTAAGCCGTGTTTAATGCTGTAAATTAATAGTGCATTGAAAAGCATTAAACTGGTATTAAACCGTGTTTAATGCTGTGAATTACTGCTGTAAATAGAATTAATGCTGTAAATATTTAGTTTCCTTTTTATATTAGCATGTTATGGTAGTTTTCTATTTCTTCTCCTTAATTTTAGAATGTTGTCTCCTATACTCCTATAAAAGGAGTCTTTTGTACCAATTGAAATCATATCAATGAAATATATTTTTCAAGTTGGTATCAGAGCAGTGTCTCCATAGTACTGCCACTTCTGATTCCATGTCAGTATGGCTGACAGCTCCTCAACCTCCCAGCCAGCTCCAAATGATGAGCGCAACACCACCATCACGTCCATGGCAAGCCCTTTGCCAAATCAAAAACCTGAACAGAAAACGTTATTTGGGGACTCCCATTCTATTCAGATCACAACCATTCGTCTCAATAGGGCGAACTACCTCCGGTGGTCACAATCCATACGCATGTACTCCAACAGATCTCACAGACCCGCAGTATGCGGTTTGGGATGCTGAGAATTCCATGGTGATGACGTGGCAGGTGAACTCAATAAAGAAGATATTAGCTATAATTACATGTGCTATCCCACAGCCAAAGAGCTATGGGATAGTGTCACCGAAATGTATTCTGACCTGGGAAATAAGTCCCAGATTAATGAACTCACCCTACAAGCTGGAGGAATTTGGCAAGGAGGAGATATTGTGACAAAGTACTTCCATTCTCTAAAGTGGATCTGGCAAGACCTAGACCCCTTCAATACATACGAATGGAAGTCGATTGAGGAAGCCAAACACCACAAGCAGATAGTGGAAGAAGGAAGAATATTCCAGTTCCTTGCTGACCTTAATGATGAACTTGATGAAGTTCGTGGCAAGATCATTGGCAAGTCTAGTCTCCCTTCACTTGGTAAGGTCTTCGCAGAGGTTCACAGGGAAGAAACCCGAAGGAGCGTAATGATAGGCAAAAACAAAATGGACTCAACCTGCACTGAGACCAGCGCTCTTGTTGCAGAAGCCACTGCCCATAAAAGTTCCACAAACCAGAGGAGAAGTGAAGAATCTGCACGTGTGGTGTGATTATTGCAACAGACCTCGACATACGTGAGAAAACTGCTGGAAAATCCATGGAAAATCAGCACACTTGAAGGGCAGCAAGTCTGGTTCTAGTCCTAAGCCTCACTGGGCACCACCCACAGCCCATGAAGCCGAGAAGAGCTCCCTGAGCAAGGATCAACTTCAACAGCTCCAAAGGTTGTTAAAAACTAGTTCCTCTTCTAGTACCCCTAGTGGTTCTCTGGAACAAACAGGTAATTTAAGCATTCCTCGTTCCTTTATTTGCACCTCAGAGTCACCTGTACCATGGATCATAGATTTAAGTGCATCTGATCATATGACCAGCCTTTCTTCTCTATTTAGGACCTAATTTCCTTGTTCTAAAAGTGGAAAAATTCAAATTGCATATGGTTGTTTTTCACAGATTGCTGATAAAGGCAATATAACCCTATCCAAGATTATTGACCTAAAATTTGTCCTATATGTTCCCAAACTATCTTTTGCAATCTTCTATCTGTAAGTAAAATCTGCAAAGACTTTAATTGTCATTTAAAATTCTCAGATTCATATTGTGTGTTTCAGGACCAAACTTCGGGGAGGATGATTGGCAGTGCTAAGATGATAGATGGACTCTACTACTTTGATGATGACTCTAAGAATAAAATAGCTCAAGACCTTAGTGGTATAAGTTCTCAAACTGTACGGACTAAATAATGCTCTGGCATATTAGGCTAGGACATCCCAGTTTTCAGTACCTTGAACATTTGTTTCCAAGTTTATTTAAAAATGTTGATTGCTCCTTTTTTAATGTGAAAGTTGCGTTCTTGCAAAAAGTCATCGCATCGCTTATCCCTCACAACCTTATCATGCATCCATACCTTTTCACCTAATCCACAATGATGTATGGGGTCCTTTGAAAATTACAACACAATTTGAAAAAAGGTGGTTTGTAAGTTTTATAGATGATCACACACGGTTGTGTTGGATCTACCTAATGCATGCGAAATCTAAGGTTCCAACTATGTTTAAATTTTTTTCAAATATGGTTGAAACCCAATTTGACACAAAAATCAATATTTTCATAACTGACAATGGCACTGAATATTTTAATAAAACCCTGAGGGATTTTCTTATAACAAAAGGCTTTCAGCATCAATCTGCATGTCCAAACACTCCTCCACAGAATGGTATTGTTGAACGAAAGAATAAACATTTACTTGAAGTATCCTGAGCCATTATGTTTGAAGGAAACGTTCCCAAATACTTGTGTAGGGACGATGTTCTCACAGCAACATACCTTATAAACAGGATGCCCATACGTGTGTTAAATTATAACACTCTTTTGGACAACTTTAACATGATTTTTCCAACATGTAAACTGCATGCTAATTTGCCCCTAAAAGTTTTTGATTGCACTGCTTTTGTGCATTTACCCTCTATCTCTCAGTCTAAACTTGACCCCAGGGCTGAAAAATGCATTTTCATTAGATATGCTCCTAATCAAATAGGGTACAAATGTTTTAATCTTCGAACAAAAAAATCGCATGTCAATATGGATGTTACCTTCTTGGAACACTAGTCTTTTTTTCAAAAAACTTCTCTTCAAGGGGAAAGAAACAATGAAGATATTTTTTTGCATGAACCTTTACCCAACCCCATTTTACACACTAGAACCGAAGTGGTTGAACCAGAAAGTGAAATTGATAGGGAGGAACAAAGGTCAGACTTAGGTGGTTCCTAAACATGAAAAGAAATACCATAGTCAAATAAGGAGCTTCGTATTTATACTCGGAGAAATATGAAACAGAGCAGAGACCAACCTATCATTCCCGCACAAGATCAATTGGACCTCCCAGAAAGCGGTCCAACAGATGAACCCTCAAACCTTCCAAGTAACACTGAACTTTCTAATTTAAATTCTGACCTGCATATAGCTCTTAGGAAAGGTGTAAGAACCTGCACTAAGAAAGGACCCAAAGCCAGTATAAATCATCCAATTTCCAAATATGTTTCCTACAAAAACCTTTCTCAAAATCATCGAGTCTTCACCTCTAAAATTACAAATCTGTTTGTGCCTAGAAACATTGAGGAAGTACTAGATGATCCAAACCGAAAATTAGCAGTCTTAAAAGAGATGAATGGTCTTAAGAAAAATGGGACTTGGGAAATTGTTGACCTACCACATGATAAAAGAAGAGTAGGATGTAAGTGGGTCTTCACCATTAAATGCAAGGCAGATGAAAGTGTAGAGGTATAAAGCTAGGTTGGTGGCAAAGGGGTTCACTCAATCTATGGGGTAGATTATCAAGAGACCTTTGCTCCAATAGCTAAGCTTAACTCCATTCGGATTCTACTGTCACTTGTTGTTAACTTCAATTGGCCCCTACACCAATTGGATGTAAAAATTCCCTTGCTAAATGGGAATTTGGAAGAAGAAGTGTTTGAGTCTTCCCACAAGATTTGAAGGGAATCTTGGAAGAAATAAGGTGTGTAGGCTAAAGAAATCCCTATATGGACTAAAACAATCTCCAAGGGCATGGTTCAAGCGTTTTGGAATAGTTGTGAAACACCTTGGCTACACCCAAAGCCAAGCTGATTACACATTGTTCTATAAGCACTTAGTAGATGGCAAAATTGCAATTCTGATTGTGTATGTAGATGATATTATTTTGACAGGTGATGATAGCGGTGAGCTCAAAAACTTGAAGGAGAAACTTGCTAGAGTGTTCGAAATCAAGAAGCTTGGTCCGTTGAAATACTTCCTTGAAATTGAGTTTACTAGGTCCAAAGAAGGTATATTTGTTAATCAGCGGAAATATACTCAGGATCTACGGAAAGAAACAGGCTTGCTGGGCTGTAAAGCTACTGAGATGCCCATTGAGCCCAACACCAAACTACAACCAGCCAAAGCCGAAGATGTGGTAGACAAGGGAAGGCATCAACGACTAGTTGGGAGACTAATCTATCCCATACCCGTCCGGACATAGCATTTGTTGTGAGCATGGTAAGTCAGTTTATGCATTCGCCAGGACCTGAACACTTTGAGGCAGTAAATAGGATCCTAAGGGTATTTGAAGGTGTTGGAAATATCGTCATAGGAAATAGAAGTAGTTAATGATGATTCATTAGATTTATGTACATAGAAAAAAGTGATTCATGTACATAGGGAATAATGTTCTTGAAAATATACAGTTGTATTTATTTCACAGTGAATATATACATCATTCTTGCTGAGTGCTAATCACTCAAGTAATTCAAAAATCTTCCCTTCTATATTCACTAAGTCTCTAAAGTCCTTTTCCAACTTGGTATCAGAGCAGGTTCGATCGCACCTCCAGTTACCGTCTTTGGAATCTCTGCCATCTGGTCCGGTAGAAAAATCCTTAACAAATCATTTGTGACCCGTGTCTTATTTCTATCACAAAACAGTAGTCACAAACAGTTTCCAGACCCATGACACTGTCACTGTCCCGCACTCAGTAGTCACAAACAGTAGCAGCCCCGCACTCAGCCATCGTCCACCACCGGAGACACTCCACGCGCACCACCGGACGACTAAGAAGGTTCCGACCGGCCAGCCTACCAAGACCCACCACCATCGGAGTCCTCACGTGCCCTCACACGCCCTCACGCGCCACCTTCCCAGAGTCCAATCACCGTTACACCAAGGCCATCTGAACCGCCGTCTCCTCCTCTTTCCATTCCTGCCATCACTTTCCTCAACCGTACCTTGTGCATTTGCTACCCATTCACTACCCATTCACCTTTATTTCTGGAAACCTCTCAAAACCACGATGGAATCCGAAGCTGCCTCTCAGATACCCACAAAATCTCAACCAAGTCAAATACCTACATACAACTCTTCCTTCTCTATTTCTGGAACCCCAACAATAACTTCAGAAAAGCTAAATGGAAGAAATTATTTGGCTTGGTCAGCATCTGTTGAGCTTTGGTTTCTTGGTCAAGGAGTCTATGATCAGTTGGAAAAGTCCTCTGATGATATTCCAAAAGAAAATCGTAGTCAATGGGAGAAACTTGATTATTAGCTTTGTGCCTTGTTGTGGCAATCCGTCGAACCAACCATTTTGGCAAACTTCAGAACCTTTAAAACCTGTCATACTTTCCGGAAGAAGGCTCAAAGTGTTTTTGCTAACGATATACAGAGGCGATATGATTCAGTACAAAAGTTGGTCACTCTCAAACAATCAGACCATGACATGATTTCCTATGTTTCAAAAGCTCAATCTACAGTTGAGGAGTTAAAAACGTTCTTGGAAGCTGACACCCTTGTAGGAAAAAAAAAAAACTTGACAATCTATATATGGTGTTGATCCTCCGTGGGATGAATTCAGATTTTGATCATGTACGTGACCAAATTTTAACTGGTCAAGAGGTCCCTTCAATGGAGAATCTAATTACTAGACTTCTTAGTGTCCCTTCACCAAAAGTGGGAGGTAATTCTATTGATTCAATTGAAACTTCTGCAATGGTATCTAATCATGGAGGACAAGGAGGTCGTGGAAATCGTGGAGGACAAGGAGGAAGAGGTGGTCGTCCTCAATGTTCATATTGTAAAAGAATGGGTCATACCCAAGATACATGCTACTCACTTCGTGGATTTCCAGAAAAATCTGTGAATGCCTCTAAGACTGAAGGAAAGTTCACAGAGGATGAATATCTTCAATTGAAGGCTGCCAACCAATCTCAGTCCTCCACTGCCACAGGTGTCCATCATTCTACAGCTTGCATTTCTCAGTCTGGTAATTCTCAAAGTCCATGGATTATTGATTCAGGTGCCTCTAATCACATTGCTGGTAATAGTTCTTTGTTCTCCACCATATCTCCACCTAAATTTCCACATTTCATTACTCTAGCAGATGGTTCCAAAGTTGTTGCCAAAGGAATAGGTCATTCTTCACCTACTCCTTCTATGTCTTTAAAATCTGTTTTATTCGTACCCGGCTGTCCTTTTAACTTGATATCTCTTAGCCAACTTACTCGCTCTCTTAATTGTTCTGTAACATTTGATGCCGATTCATTCGTCATACAGGAACGTAGTACGGGTCGGATGATTGGCGTAGGACATGAATCTCCAGGTCTCTACTACCTCCAATCAGCCCCTTTCGAAACTTGTGTTGCAGCTGCATCTGTCAATCTTCTTCATGAACGTCTAGGTCATCCAAGTTTGTCAAAAATGCAAAAATTGGTTCCAAGTTTTGAGAAAATAAAAACTCTTAACTGTGAGTCATGTCAACTCGGAAAACATGTTCGATCTTCTTTTCCAAGTCAGGTTGAAAGTCGAATAAATTCTCCTTTTTCAGTTATTCATTCAGATATATGGGGTCCAAGTCGTGTAACTACATCTTTGGGTTTTAAATACTCTTACTTTTATTGACGAATTTTCAAGATGTACTTGGGTATTCTTAATGAAAGAACATTCTGAAACATTTTCTATTTTTACCTCCTTTTATACAGAGGTTGAAACCCAATTTGGTAAGACAATTAAAGTTCTTCAAAGTGACAATGCAAGAGAATATTTTTCTGTTGTTTTCTCTTCCTTTCTGACTTCAAAAGGGATTTTACACCAGTCAACTTGTCCTCATACACCCCAACAAAATGGAATAGCATAAAGGAAAAATAGATACTTAGTTGAAACTGCTCAGACATTGTTACTTCATGCAAAAATGCCCGTTTGCTATTGGGGTGATGCAATTCTCACTGCATGTTTTTTAATAAATCAGATGCCTTCTTCTTCTCTTGATAATAAAGTTCCACATTCTATTTTATTTCCTAAAGAACCATTGTTTCATGTTGCTCCTCGCGTTTTTGGTTGTACTTGTTTTGTTCATGATCTCTCTCCAGGTTTAGATAAACTCTCAGCTCGAGCAATTAAATGTGTTTTTCTAGGGTATTCTAGACTGCAAAAAGGATACCGTTGTTATTCTCCAGCCAATAATCGTTATTACATGTCTGCAGATGTCACCTTCTTTGAAGAAACTCCATACTTTTCTTCTTTTGAGTCTAACATTATCCTTAACGTTTTACCTATTCCCTATTTTGGTCCATCTCTTTCTCCTTTGCAAGAACAAGTCTTTCGTGAAGCCCCCAACGAACAAGAAGTTCCTCATGCAACCATTGAGTCATCTTCACCTCCTCTTATCACGTATCAGCGTCGCCCATGTATTCCTGATCCAACATTACAGGGAGTTGAAGACCCAGAAGAATCATGTCCTACTATACCAGCCACCTCTACTACGGACCTTTCTGAACCCAATGCTGACTTGCCAATCACCCTTCGAAAAGGTACTCGATCCACCCGAAATCCTCATCCTATTTATAATTTCTTAAGCTATCATCGTTTATCTCCTTCCTATTCTTCTTTTGTATCACCCTTGTCCACTGTTTCCATTCCAAAAAATATTCGTGAGGCACTTGATCATCCAGGATGACGACAAGCCATGATTGATGAAATGCAAGCTCTTGAACAAAATGGTACCTGGAGTTAGTTTCCCTTCCTCCAGGCAAGACAACTGTTGGATGTAGGTGCGTGTATACTATCAAAGTTGGTCCAGATGGCCAGATTGATCGTCTTAAAGCTCGTTTAGTGGCCAAAGGTTATACACAAATTTATGGCCTTGACTATGGGAATACCTTTTCTCCTGTTGCAAAAATCACTTCAATTCGTCTCTTTCTTGCCATGGCAGCCATTCGTCATTGGCCACTATATCAATTGGATATTAAAAATGAATTTCTTCATGGAGAGCTAGAAGAGGAAATTTATATGGAGCAACTGCCAGGCTTTGTTGCTCAGGGGGAGTTTGGATTAGTTTGCAAACTACGACGTTCTCTCTATGGATTCAAACAGTCTCCACGAGCATGGTTCGGAAAATTTAGTTCTGTTATTCAAGAATTTGGACTAAAACGCAGTGAAGCAGACCATTCAGTCCTCTATTGTCATACTTCTCCAGACACTTGTGTTTACTTGGTGGTCTATGTAGATGATATAGTCATCATAGGAAATGATCACGAGAAAATTTCTCAGTTGAAGAAACATCTGTTCAATCATTTTCAAACTAAGGATTTAGGAAAATTAAAATATTTCTTGGGTATTGAAGTTGCCCAATCAAGGAATGGCATAGCTATCTCACAAAGGAAGTATGCATTGGATATTCTCAAGGAAACTAGCATGTTGGATTGTAGAGCTGTTGACAGTCTCATGGATCCAAATTATAAATTGTTACCAAATCAGGGGGAGCTCTATTTTGATCCTGAAAGGTATCGGAGATTGGTTGGAAAACTTATCTATCTCACTATAACAAGACCAGACATCTCTTTTGCAATTGGGGTAGTGAGTCAATTCATGCAAACTCCACACACAAATCATTGGGATGCAGTGATAAGAATTTTGAGATACATCAAGAAGGCTCCTGGACAAGGATAACTCTTTGAAGATAAAGGGAATACTCAAATAATTGGATATTGTGATGCCGATTGGGCAAGTTGTCCTATTGATAGACGTTCCACATCAGGATATTGTGTCCTTGTTGGTGAAAATCTTGTTTCATGGAAAAGTAAAAAGCAAAATGTTGTTGCACGGTCTAGTGCGAGTAGGTTGAATACTTAGAGTTATGGCTACTGACCACTTGTGAGCTTATTTGGATTAAACAACTTCTTCTGAATTGAAGTTTGGAGATGTTCAACAAATGACACTATGCTGTGATAATCAAGCAGCTCTTCACATAGCCTCTAATCCTGTGTTTCATGAAAGAACTAAACATATCGAAATTGATTGTCACTTTGTTCGAGAGAAGGTCATTTCTAAGAAAATTATTACTGAATCTGTTAGTTCAAATGATCAACTAGCAGATATCTTTACAAAACCCCTTAGAGGACCTCGAAGCCATTATATTTGTTGCAAGCTTGGAGCATTTGACTTATATGCTCCAGCTTGAGGGAGAGTGTTGGAAATATCGTCATAGGAAATAGAAGTAGTTAATGATGATTCATTAGATTTATGTACATAGAAAAAAGTGATTCATGTACATAGGGAATAATGTTCTTGAAAATATACAGTTGTATCTATTTCACAGTGAATATATATATCATTCTTGCTGAGTGCTAATCACTCAAGCAATTCAAAAATCTTCCTTTCTAAATTCACTAAGTCTCTAAAGTCCTTTTTCAACTGAAGGGATCACCAGGCAAAAGACTTCTCTATAAAAGACGTGGCCATCTACAAGTAAAAGCCTACACCGATGTAGATTGAGCTGGTAGTGTAACTGACAGAAGGTCAACATCAAGTTATTGCACTTTCGTTGGAGGGAACCTAGTTAGTTGGAGAAGCAAGAAGCAAAATGTAGTAGCAAGAAGTAGTGCAAAAGCAGAATTTAGATCAATGGCTCATGGAATATGTGAAGTGTTGTGGGTTGAAAAACTTCTACAAGAATTAAGGACCTATAATTCCCCACCAATAAAATTGTATTATGATAACAAGTTAGCAAACTCCATCGCCCACAATCCAGTCTTACATAACAGAATAAAACATGTGGATGTTGATGAACACTTCATTAAGGAGAAGATAGAAAAACACTTCATTAAGGAGAAGATAGAAAGTGGACAGATTTGCATCACATATGTTCCTACAGCTGAGCAATCCGCAGACATTCTAACTAAGGGACTACCTAAGAAGTTTTTTGACAACATAACAAGCAAGCTGTCTATGGAAGACATCTTCAAGCCAGCTTGAGGGAGAGTGTCAACAGTGCATTGAAAAGCATTAAACTGGTATTAAACTGTGTTTAATGCTGTAAATTAATAGTGCATTGAAAAGCATTAAACTGGTATTAAACCATGTTTAATGTTGTGAATTAATGCTGTAAATAGAATTAATGCTGTAAATATTTAGTTTCCTTTTTAGATTAGCATGTTATGGCAGTTTTCTATTTCTTCTCCTTAATTGTACATTGTTGTCTCCTATACTCCTTCTATAAAAGGAGTTTTTTTTACCAATTGAAATCATATAAATGAAATACAGTTTTCAAGTGAGACAAATGATAGAAATATATATGAACAAAAAATCAAAGTTCAGCAAATCACAAACATGGCTGACAGTGTAAATATTTAAAAGTATGTGGTAATGTTAATTTCGAAACCCAAGTTCTCCATATGCATGATAAGCATAGTTCAGCATTATGCAGCTGGTTCATTTGGAATAGACTTTTTGGGGTGTTTAGTAAATCTTGGGCATGCCCTCAAAGCTTGGAGTATTTTTTTCTTAACTAGGTTCAGTTTGTAAGAAAAAGGGAGGGCATGCTGAATGAAGTTCCAATGTTCCATAGTTTTTAAACTACAATGGAACAGGTTCATACTACCATTAAACTAATGGCTTTAAAGTAATTTTTTCCCTTTGAAAAAAATAGCACAAGAATAGGAAAAATCTTACTTGGCCAATCCATTGCCTGAGGCCAGTGATATGTTCCCTGACTTGCTCTGGAGTAAACAATTCAGTCAATGAGACCCCCTTTATTTTTGGCTTACCGGACTTGGTTCCAGCTGCATTTTCAGATGGCTGGGTCACATTTTCATGCTTATCTTGTCCAGTTTCTTTCTCAGTTTTAATACTTCCTGGTCTAGTTATTTTAGCAGGCTCATCATATGTGATGGTTTCACTACCAGGCCTTTTATCATCTGCATTATCCTCATCCATTTTCATCTCACTAAGATTTTCATGTACTGAATGCACCAGAACTTCCGCCTTAACTTCTCTAAGCTCAGATTTAGTTGACATAGGCATCTCACCACAAGGATAGGCTTGGCACTCAGTATCCTTGGAAACTTGTGATTCACAATTTGCAGGAACAGATGAAGCAGAATTGTCATTTCCAGGATTAATGGACTGGGTGCACTGCTCAACTTTCATACGTTTTAGAGATGGGTGCAGGTCTTCTGAAGTTTCAGCCACTAGTGGAGTCTTTGAGATCAACCTAGGTGGTGGGCCTAAAATATTGTAAGATTTACACGATCCATTTAAAGCAATTGGCAAACCTGATTCAGGATCTGTCCGAATCTGGGGCTTAAGTTGAAATGCACGACGAGACTTTCTTACAAAAACACAAACAGGGCAACATGGATCCTTGCATTTAATGAAATGATGAAGCAATTCCCTGGTATGATGACAACGAGGATATGGACAATGAGGTAGGGTGCATCCATCTATGTGCTCACATAACTTTTGCGCACTAGAACAATGGCGTTCTTGGCATCTCCCTTCTGGGGCAGAACATCGTCGAGCATGAAGTAAAAATAAAAGCCACCTCTGTTGATTCCTGTGTGCCTTCTTGATAGCACTACCTGAGTCTAGTGGCTCAGCTGAGCCTCTAGAAGCAACAACTTGACCAATAATAGATCCATCTGATGATAAATTATTGCATTGAGCTTCGTCTTGCCCTGATATTCTTTGATGAAAATCCATGTGGAGATGCTGCTCATGTGACATATTCCCAGGAATGTGGTTTCCATTTTGTGATTGAGGCCATTGATTTAGAAGTACTGATTTGGATTGTGACCCAACTGAAAGAAGCCTAAAATTATTTTGAGACTCTGGAACCAATTGATGCGTGTGCAACATTTGTTGCGAAATTTTAGGTGTTGATGAGGATAAATCATGCTGACCAGAGGAAAAACAAAGATGTTGAGCAATTCTAGAGCAGTTTTCCGAAGAGTTCTGTTGTAACTGGTTCTGCGTCTCACACATAGGGAACTGTTCAGAAATGTGAGCATTGAGAACTTCTTTATGTTGTTCAACTCCAGGCTCAGACTTCACTCGATTGTCTAGATTGGAAGAGAGCTGAGACTGACAGAAAGCATCATTGTTGATCAAATGCTGAGGTTGCTGACTTTGCAGCTTCAATTGAAATTGCTGTTGAGCATAATGCTCTGGCTGTTGACATTGTTGGGGCCTTTGCTGATAATGCTGTTGATTATGCAGAAGGCCATCTCTTGAAGTCAATGAAGACTGAAAATTCAACTTTTCCACCGGATTAATTGTTTGAGACTTTTGATTAGCAGTTTGATGCATACCGTGCAAATTAGAGTGACCACTTATCAGAGAGCTGGTTTTGGGTATTGATGGCAATTTAACTGAATTCATGTTCTGAGTGTTCATCATAGACCCAGAGAATGTCGCAGAAACATATAAGTTCCCAGAAGCAAAAGTGTCAACATTACTCAATCCATATCCATCACCTGACAATAAGATTGTTACCCTTTCTGTGAGATTCCAATTTGTATAGAGAAAAATATATTTTTCTGTCCCCCTGAGAGTCAAACGGGAAAAAGTGCACACACACACACATAGATAAGTACCCACCCAACAAACAACAATATAGCCATACCACAACAGGTAGGGGCGGGGATGGAGGTAAAGGTCTTAGGTTCAGTACTTCATAAATTAAACAAAAAGGAGTAAGAAAGATTACCCTGCACTACTGGTTGCTGATTTTGGTCAAAGTGCTGCTGTAAGTGTTTAGGGGAATTAGTGTATGTTGAGGCATAGTCATCAGTGCCAGGTTCATTCGCAAGGTGTATGTTGTTTCCAATCAAGCCTAGACCGCTACTTACAGAACCATTTGGATAGGCAAATGATTTTTGCTGGAAACCAGGTCTGATTCCACTACCCATTTGGCTGCCAAGGTTCTGCAATAAATGACTGTTTTGGCCACCGACATGAAGCTTCTGCTGCTGCTGCGGCTGCAACTGCGACTGCGACTGTGACTGTGACTGTGACTGTGACTGTGACTGCGATACCATTGTAGAATCGACACTGGAAAGGACACTGCTATTAGTTGAAGAATCTACATTCATGTATGAATGATTATTGCTGACACTAAATCCAGGAGTGGGAATCATCTGGCTTGCAATTCTTTGCACCCCCATCGATGACACATTTCCTCCTGAACCAATGGAAAAATTGGTGGAAGATTGTTGATAACCATTAGACAAACCTGCAATAAGTAGACTCGATAATGCAGGCAAAGAAAAGCAAAGTAAAAGAACTGCATAAAGAATTATAACAATTAAGATTACCATCAGATCTATTTAAGGAACTGCCAAGCATGCCACCAGCTGGTAACATGCTTACACTATTGACAGATGTAGAAGCTATGGTATTACACCCACTGGCAGCAACCATTGAGGCATCCACAGAAGATGCTATGATCATGGTAGAATTTGTAACATGCGGCATACCAGGGGTTGGTATCATTGTACCAATTGGAGAAGAGCTAACAAGCTGTGGATATTGTTGGTTTTGATTATTCATAGATGGTCGTTTGAGGAAATTAGATAAACGACTCTCTAGTGTATCCAAGTTCATGTAGTCCTCCTAAAACACAAGTCCAACACATCATCAACACTAAAAATAGTAAATGTTCGTAGAATGCATAATAAAGCCAATAACAGACTAAACATCCTAAAACTTAACTTAGGAAACAGCTTAAAGGTTGCATGTTGCTACTTTTAGAATCAGAAATCTCATTTATTTAAATAGAGGGAAAAGAAAAATTAACCATCCAAATAGTGGAAACGAAAATTAGCTAGAGGCCCGGAAAAACCTTAGAGAGAGCAGCTTTTAACATGCCCTCCTCCAGGCGTTTTGCAAGATCCTTAACCTTCCTTCTATGTACTTCTGTAACTGGATGCTGGGACCGCTGCAATAGTATGTTACATCTGGAAGGTAAAGAGTAAAATGCTTATTGTTAAGCAAAATTGACAAGAACGGCAAAAGATTATCATATTTAATATTATGTGCATATTATACTATTTTTCAAGGATAAAAACCAAAGACAGATGGGACCAGGGGCACAGAATATAATCAGAGACAGAGAGGGAGTAATCTGGTTCACCTAATGGCACCCTAAGAAGCACGGATACAACATGGGACACAGATACGATACGACACTGACATGGGGATACGGCAAATTTTAAAAATTATAGGAAACAACATGGCTACAGTACAATAAATAAAGTATAAAATTAGTATAAAATTAACATAAAAACACAAATATTAAATCAAAAAAGAGAATCAATGTTTTAAAACTTAGCATTAGTCATTGTATACATTAATAAAATACTCATTTATCTAATTATTGTGGTATTCCCATCAGTATTAGTATAAAAATTCAACTAAGCCTTACACATGAGCCCCAAGGCAAAATATATATATATATATTGTTACGTATAATAGCTTGTGTGTCATGTGAAAGGGCCTTTTGGTCTTGTGTATTTTCTCACATATATATAAATCTTACTACCTGACTAATTTGGTCACTATCTTTCTCTCTCTATGAATCAGTTCCCTCTCTTGTAACATGGTATCAAAGAGCCAGTAGTAGAGAGAAGAAAAACCCTAACTTTTTTTTTCTCCTCCGTTTATGTTGATCCTTCGTTTTGTTCATTCCCACCCACCCATTTGTTTTATTCCCACCCATCTCTCCTTGGCTGCTTAAGGGTATTCGTCCCCCTCTTCATTCTCTCTTCCCCACTGTGATCCAACCACGATAGTCTTTCTTTTTTTTCTGGGTCGTGGTTACTGCACTTTGATGGAGTGATTGGTTGCTGTTGCACACCACTACTTGAGGTCAATATGTTGTGTTTCTCGTCTAAGCCTCTTTCCTCTCCGACGGCTGGTACTCTCTGCCAGTGGTGATTCCGGCAACCTTTGGGGTGGCTGGTGTGTTTAGGTAACACTCTGATTTTGGGTGCTTAAAACAGAGCATCCTCCATGTCCTTTTCCTCCTCCGTTCTTGGTGTGCAACTCCTGTGACCACGAGTTCAGCAGACCTCCCAGTTGATCGGAGTGGTTCTACTGTGGATAAGAGTTAAACCGACAACCTCTGAAGCTAGTTCTGACCATAAATCGAGATTGTTACCACCTCAAAAATTACTGATCATGTATTGACAGGTCGCAAGAATTTTCTACAATGGAAGCGCACAATTGAGCGTTATCTTCAGAGCGTTGATAAGCTGGCTCATCATTCCGATGACCAACCTCAAGAAAGTCAGGCGGAAGCTCACCAACTATGGCGTATGGAAGACTACAAGTTGTATAATCAAATTGAAAAGACTATTTCCGAGTCAATTTGGGTCGCCACCAATCACTTGGACATGGTCAAAGACCTCATGAAGTATATTGAGTTTATGTACAGGAGCAAGCAAGACTTTCACCATGTATATAACCTGATGCAAAAAGTTTATCATATTGGTCAATGGGGGCGCACTTTCTTTGAATAATACAAGGAAGTGAAGCAAGCGTTTGAAGAGAAGTGAACCATGTTCCCCATTACTAACAATATACAAAAGATGCAAGAACAAGAGGAATCTCAGGTTGTTCAATGTTTCTTGGCCGGTCTAGATTCTGACTATGACGTTATCCGAACTCAATTACTTTTGGGCAATGATCTTCCTACCTCGTTGAGTGATATCTATGCTCACCTTTTACGAGTCAGCAGTGATACTGTTGTCGATCAGCCTCGTGGACTTGATTCGTCAGCCTTATTTAGTTCCACTTCTAGTGTTGCTCCTCAGGGAGGTCGTGGAGGCCGCGAAGGCACTCCGGGAGGCCGCAGTGGTAGAGGCACTAGTGGTTCACTTACTTGTTTTGGTTGTGGTGAGCTCGATCACATCCATAAGTTTTTCCTGAAGGACACTTCCCGCTTTCCCCTAGTGTCCGACCAACGTTCTGCTTATGTAGCTACTCAAGAAGGACTCTTACCTACTCCTTCTGGAGGTATTACATCCCTCGGACCCCTTGTTGTTCTCTTGAGCCCCAAGTAACATTATCTACTGATGAGTATGCTCGCCTCACTCGCCTCCTTCAATCACAACTTACTACTACTACTTTAGTCCAGACAAGTAATCCTACTACTTGTCTTTCTACCACTTCTTGCAATTGGGTCATTGATTCAGGTGCAACGGACCATATGACTAGTGACTCAGATATTCTTTCATCCTTTACTCCTTCTAGTTCTTTCCCTTGTGTCACCATGACTGATGGCTCTACTGCTCTTGTCATTGGAAAGGGTATTGCCAAACTCACTAATTCTCTATCTTTATCCTTTGTCTTATGTCTACCTCAATTTCCCTTCAACTTATTATCTGTAAGTAAACTTACCAATACTTTACGGGCTATCGTTGTTTTTCTCCCATTTTAGGTAAATTCCTTGTTTCTGCTGATGTCACCTTCTTTGAATCAACTCCTTTCCTCCCTAGCTCAGGTTCTCTTCCCTCAGTTGCAAGTGAAGATGATTTCCTCGTCTATGTTGTGTCCTTTGCCCCTTCTCCGTCTTCTATCCCTCTTATTTCTCGGCCCCATATTACCCAGGTATACTCGTCGTCTCAAACAAACAAATGTGGCACACACTATACCTAGTGACTCATTGCCTCCGCCTGCTGCTTCATCTCTGGATTCTGCATCACCTCCCTCATTATTTGATCCTAGTATTGACTTGCCCATTGCTCTTCGCAAAGGTAAAAGATCTTGCACTTACCTTATTTCTAACTTTGTCTCTTATGGTACCTTATGCTCTAGCTCCCAGTCTTTTGTTGCCTCTCTGAACTCTGTTACAGTTCTCAGGTTGGTGTCTAAAGCCTTAAGCCACTCGGGGTGGCGTTCTGCTATGGAAAATGAAATGCATGCTCTTGAGCTAAATCAAACTTGGGACCTTGTATCTTTACTTGCTGGCAAGCATGCCATTGGTTCTAAATGGATCTTCGCAGTTAAAATGAATCCTAATGGCTCTATGGCACGATCGAAAGCTCGTTCAGTCCCCAAAGGATATGCTCAAACCTATGGGGTCAATTACTCTGACACCTTCTCTCCAGTTGCCAAGCTCACCTCTGTTCGCCTTTTCATTTCCCTTGCTGCTATCCATAGCTGGCCTCTTTATCAACTTGACATCAAGAATGCATTTCTTCATGGTGACCTCCAAGAAGAAGTCTACTTAGAGCAACCACCAAGAATTGTTGCTCAGGGGGAGTCAAGGAAGGTGTGCAAATTAAAGAAATTGTTATATGAGCTGAAACAATCACCGAGGGCTTGGTTTGGACGGTTTGGTGTAGCAATGACTGACTTTGGGTTGCAAAGGAGTACTTACGATCATTCAGTGTTTTATAGACAGTCTGAGTTTGGGTGCATTCTTCTTATGGTGTATGTAGATGATATTGTGATAACTAACAGAGATAGTCTTGGCATAAGTAACCTTAAAACTTTTCTTCAGAACCAGTTTCAAACAAAAGACTAGGGAGAGCTGAAGTATTTTCTTGGGATTGAGGTGTCCAGAAGAAAGAAAGGCATTTTCCTTTCTCAAAGAAAGTATGTGCTCGACTTATTAACTGGTCTTTTAGAAGCTAAACCATCAGATACTCTCATGATACCAAATGTGAAGTTGCATAGTGATGATGGAAATGTTATGGAAGATCCAGAAATATATAGGAGAGTAGTAGGAAAGCTGAACTACCTTACTGTTACGCGACCTGACATTGCGTTCCCTGTTAGTGTTGTTAGCCAGTTTCTGTCATCACCTAGGACCACACATTGGGATGCAGTTGTTCATATTTTAGAATACCTTAACGAAGCACCAAGATGTGGGGTTGTTTATCAAAATTGAGGTACTTGTAAAGTGGAGGGTTTCTCTGATGCAAATTGGGTAGGATCCCCAATTGATAGGAGGTCCACTACAGGATATTGTGTTTTTGTTGGGGGCAATCTTGTATCTTGGAAGAGTAAAAAGCAGAGTGTGGTGTCCCGATATAGTGTCGAATCTAAGTATAGGGCGATGGCACAAGTTACGTGTGAAGTCATCTGGATATCCCATTTACTAAAGGAGATTGGTATTGGAAGTTCTCATCCCATGGAAATTTGGTGTGATAATCAAGAGGGTATACATATTGCTAATAATCTTGTCTTCCATGAAAGAACAAAGCACATAGAAGTGGATTGTCATTTTGTTTGAGAAAAGCTTCAGCAAGGGTTGATCTTATTGAAACATGTTCAAACCAGAGACCAGCGAGCTGATATTTTCCCTAAAGCCTTAGTTGGAAATAGAGTAGATACTATATATAACAAGTTGGCCATGATTAATATCTACACACCAGCTTGAGAGGGAGTGTTACATATAATAACTTGTGTGTCATGTGAAAGGGCCTTTTGGTCTTTTATGTATTTGCTCACATATATATAAATCTTACTACCTGACTAATTTGGTCAAGGCTTCACTATCTTTCTCTCTCTATGAATTGGTTCCCTCTCTTGTAACATATATTAAGTGGCCAAAATTATTATTTTACTTTCCCTTTTGTTTTACCATAAGAACCACCAAGCCTTATGCCCTTATCCCACTGGGTGGAGTTAGCAACATGGATCAATCAACAACACCATTAGGCTCATCAAGGACCATTCCCACTTGTTTTGTTTTAGGTAATTTCAATGGGTTATTATTCCCTATATGAACTTATCTATAACATGTACTGACTTTCATGTTGCATTTTGGTAGTTAGTTTAACAACAACAACAAACAAGTCTTATCCCACTAGGTTGTGTCAATTTGGTAGTTAGTTATAATGAAGATAACAAAATCATCTCCGTATTTTACCCATATTGATACCCCTACTGATAAAAATCCTCAGAAAATTCAATGCAGTCAGTTACCCCCTGATTGAATGTGTATCAAGTATAAACAATACAGAAAATATCAAACCTAGGAGGAAAAAAACTTACATTTTCTCTTGCATAAAAGAACGTGCTCTAAGAAATTCAGGGTCCATATTAATTGTTGAGCGTGGAAAACCACTTAAATTTGGCATCTGAGGAGGGAGGGCATTTCCATTCAGTTGAGTCAGGGCAGGCAACTGAGACCCTGCCTGATTAGGTACCTGCCCTGATATCTGCCCTGGAATATGCGCTTGCAGTTTCATCTTCTTTATACTTCACACTTGCTTTACCAACCAAATATTGCATAACTAAAAAATGATTTAGGATTCCACCATCAGCTAGCAATTCAGCTGTACCAGAACCCTGTTATCAGGGTAAAAACCAAACAACCGGATGACTTATGTAAATTTTGAGAAGGAAAAAAAAACTAAATATAGTTATTTGACATTAGTCACAGAACAGTCCAATAATCCTTGCAGCAAACTATTGCCACCAAATTCAATGTCAAAATCCATTTGAACGAATATCAAAAGTCAACAATTCCATTAGTGACATGGACCTGAAGTACTAGGAAGAAACTTAGATGATCAGAAGCTACAAAATCTGGAAGGAAATGACAAAAGATATTGAATGCAAGCAACCATTATAATTTTTGCTGAATTCTATCAAAACAAAAGGCACAGATGAAATTCCGCTAAGAAGATCCCCCTATGCTCGTGATTGTTAATTGAAAGATTAAAATTAGACTATACAAATTTAATTAACCAAATAACTACGGTAAGTAGCCCTCGGTAGATAGTAAATCAAATCAAACAAAAGCAGTTAAGGAACACAGAAACCCTAAGAGATTGATGGGTTACAACGAACCTAAAACGGTGAACAATCGGGTACAGACCCGACAGGAGTTCGGAATTCTTATGTAGAATCGGAAAGGAACTACAACTATCGTAAACCACGCCGACTACGATCGACGATTCTTTTGCCGTAGAGAAAGAGAGAAGGTCGGTTACACCGTCCCCAATTAAAGACACGTGCGAATTTTGCCACGAACAAACTATGACAGAAAAATATATATATATATATATATGGAAAAAGAAAAAAACAAGAAAGACGGAATCGAAAAAGAGAACAACAAGGTATCCACAAAAATTATTAGAAACCAGCTTTGGGTTATTTTCTAAACTAGAAAGTCTTTCTAATAACTATTTTATCTAAAGTTTGAACTTTAAATTTGTGACTTATTTATCACTTGACGTAACTTTAATTGGGGAAAAGAATATTAGTCAAGTACAAGTGTAGAATTATTTAGAATTTGTGAATGAATTAATTCACTTTGTACATTTTTCACAACCTTATGTTATTATCATTTAGGTATAAATTGTACAATTCGTGTTATAAATGTTATATAAGCTCACTATGAATTTATTTTGTATGAAAAAGATTTCACCCTTAGGCAGTTAGACTCAAACCTCCTATTTTAAGAGTATTGTTATATCTTTTTATTATTTAATAAAAAATATTAAATAAAAAATAAATGTATTTAATATATTAAGACATAAAAATATTTAATATTATTTATTTAATAATTAGAAGGATGGATTAATAGAATTTGAAATTATTCTAAATGTCCGTTTGACACTTAAAATTGAATATGAAATTAAAATTTAGAGTTAGAATTGAACTTCTAAATTTTAATTTATATATTTAAAATATCATTTAGAATTAGAATTATAATTCCATAAATTAATTTTATAGAATTGAAAAATAACTAAATTAAGTTTTTACTAATTTTTAGTTTATACTCTAAGAATTATTAATTTTATAACTTAAAAATTAAGTTATCTCTATCTATATTTATGAGCAATCATATTTATTGATACTCTATATTTATATAAAAAATTATTTTTATATTTATATAAAAATTATTATAATAACATTTTATTTGTACAAAAAAATTCATGAGAAATTTCTTCATGAAAATAAATATGACTATTATATTATAAAAATATTATTGTATGAATATTTTTATTAATTTTAATTTTATAAATAATTTTTTAATGTTTTAGATCATATATTTAAATAATAAAATTATAATTAAATTTAAAATTACAATTTCTTATCATAATTTTTGACAATACCAAATAAAAATTTAATATTTTGAATTAATTCTAATTGAAAGAATTGAGATTAAAATTAAAATTCTATATTTTAATTTTAATTCCCTATCTAAACAGACTGTTATGTTAATCCCATTTAGGAATACAATTTTCTGCACTTATCACTTGAATTACGATATATTCATGAATGACTTAGTAAAAACTTCATTGTGTATAATAGATTGTTATAGTGTACTAGATTTGTTTCTCGTACATTGCATGGAAAAAGGAAAAAAATTTACTTTTTACATGAATCATAAAATTATATGAATAATTTTAATAGTATTATTTTGCTTTATTTTTTTTTATTGTGTGGAGAAGGAAAAAGAAGAATTATATTTGTATACAAATCATTTCAATAGCATTATCTTATTTTATTATTATAGGCTATTATTAATTGATGTTTTGGGTTTTATTAAAACTTGTTAATGATCTATTCATATGAGAGAAAGAATAGGTTAATGGTGATCTATTTATTTTAGGTCTATTACAACTTATTGGGATGATGTATTAATTAGCTATTAGTATATGTCAATTCCTTAACCTGTGATGGGAGGGTAAACTAGGGTTGACATCATCTTATAAACACAAGTTAAGTCCTCCTCCATTTCTGAACTGCAAGTATTTTATTTATTAAGAGCTGCATCTCGACTTGGAGATTGGAAGGGAAGACCTAACATTCAAGGTGATATCTAACCAAATCATGGCCAAACATAGTAAGCTGTTTTTACATAGTCTATATTATATTCAATGTTCTATGATGATATATGGCATCCATTAATTCTTACATTTAAAACTAATTTCTAATAGATAAAATATGCAGAACAAATGAGCAATACAAACCAATCGTGAATATGAATCAAATTTAATATACATAAGCAAATTAATATAACAAATACAATCACATAACACGTACTCAATAATAAATTAAATAATACAAAAATGTATTTTATTATATGATTGTCAATGTAAAATTGAAGATTATACATTGTAACTGAAGAAACATAAAAGATAAATCCATACTCGTGATTCATTTGAGGGATTTTTCTAGCACTACTTTATAATAAAAAATGTTGTAAGCTCTCATATTTTGATCAATTTATAGTTTGAGTATATGAGTATCAAAATCTCAGTTGAATCATAATTTTACAGGAATCCTTGACTAATTTTGTCAACAATATGCTTGATTAATTATGATTATTTTATTTATTCTATGCTAACATGTATCACTTTCTTCACTTAGTGACTCATAGATTTATAATAAATCATTTCAATAACATTATCCTACTTTTTTTTTTTCTTATTAAATTCAAAATTTTTATTTTTTTAGCATTATCTTTGATTTTTATTTACTAAATTTCTCATGTTGATGTGTATCATTTTTTTATTCCTCACTTTGCTACTTTACAATATCTTAATATTAATCGAATCCTAAATTTATAAGAATATTTTTAATTATCCTACTTTATTTTCTATTCTTTTTAAGCATATAAGTATCCTAATTTTAGTTAAATCCTAAATTTGGATGAATCCTTTATTTTATTATTCTAATTTATCTTTTGTGTTAATAACATTATATTCTACTTTATAACTCAAGCATACCAGAAACCTAATTCCAATCAAATCCTACTTTATTAAATTAAAGATGTGAAATTATTTAGCATTATCTTACTTTTTTTATTTAGGGTTATCATTCTTTATCTTTTTATTTTTTTATTCTTATTAAAGTTCTTAATTTTGTTCACTTTTTATTTATTTTTTATTAATCATCTCAAAAGTGTTAGTTTTGGTAGGATTCATTCATAGGTTTTTTTACCAAATTGTCACTGTTGACAAAACTATTTACTAAAATGCAATTTTTTTAAAACTATTTACCAAACGGTCACTTTTTTTAAACTATTTTATCAAAATGCCATTTTTTTAAACTATATATCAAACTGTCACCCTTTTATCCTATATGGCATTTTTAAACATTTTTTGGTCACGTGGGATGCGCTAAATTGGATGGCGCATCTCAAGTTATTTTTGTACTAAATACGCCAATACGGTTGACGTAACTAAGCTAAATATGCCAACTCGGTTGGCGTAACATGAGTATATAGTTACACCCCCCTCCCTCATCTGTGACATTCACTCCATTTTCTCAATTCTCACTATCTCTTTACAAATTTATTCTCTCTAAACGTTCTCAACTCTTTAAACGTACTCAATTATCACTAGAAGTAGTGTCTGGATCTCCATCTGTGATCAAATTCAGATAGTATTCCTTATATGTAAGTATATATTTCAATGTTTAATTTTTTGTTAATGATTTGTTTACTATTTTTTTATTTTATTAGTGTTAATTATACATTTATGTTATTGTATACGTATTTAAAGGTTAAATTTTTTTCTTGACTAATTAATAATGTGATTAATAGGATACATAGTGTGAATTGTATGAATTATTTGTACGTAAAATAATAGTATGAATTTTTTTTCTTGAGTACTTGACATGGTTTAAATAACTAAATGTAGTTTAATTCAAATTAGTAGGACTTAGGAAGTTATTTGTACGTAAAATAATAATAATATAAATTCATTGTTATATGTGCAATTTTATTGTAATTGACACATGTATATTGATTTCATATGTGTTGAATTGTTATTGTTCAGAAGTGGAATTAATATGGCAAAAACTCTTATTGTGCACATTTACTTCAATTGGACAATGTATGATGGTGAAGAGGGTCTCATATATCAAGGTCCTCCTCTTAGGCCTATTGTGATCACAGTCAATATGACTATGGATGGCTTGAACAATAAGATCCATTCAAAGTTGAGACTCCAAGTAAATGTACATGTGTCAAAGGTTGTTTATTGATGTCCACAGTGTTATAATCCATGGAGATAGGTAGGTCTTCCATTAGAAGACGATGATGATGTAAAGTACATGATAGATTTTTTCTGTCAAACTTCGAACATGACCTCAATGGAGTTGTATGTTGAAATAGAAACAAGTGGGCAGGAAGAGCATGTTGAAGCTCCTGGCGAAACCGAAGCTCAAGTTAATCCTTCTAAACAAGTTGAGCCATGCAATATGATTGTTATTGGTGGTGCAATGGTTGAAGTTGATAATCCACTTGTCAGAGATGCAGTATAAGACACAAGTGAAGATGAAGAATAGTTAGCTGAAGTTGATGATTCAGACACTGACATAGAGGCAGAAAACTTTGATGCCGAAGAAAATTTACAAGTTCCATTGTCAATTGCTCCTCAATCCATGTTTATGCCTCCAGGCCCTGAATCTGTGTTTGTGTCACAATGCCTTCAGTTTTCTCAAATCAATTGGGATGCATTGAGTAATCTTGATAACTTACCTAAATTAGATAGTCGTGGGACTTGGAGTATCAATGATGAATTCTATGTTGGCTTGCAATTTCTATCAAAAGATATCGTGAAGTTGGCCCTCAAACATTATTCGATTCACATGCATCAAGAGTACAAGATTGAAGATTCTGATTCACGAAGACTTACTGCTAAATGCCCTAGTTTTGACGAATGTTGTAATTGGAGAGTTAGGGCCATACAAAGCAAGAGGTCGAATACGTGGCAGATTACAAAATATAATGGACCTCATAGTTAATCGCTCTTTTACTTATCGCAAGTACACAGATCGCACTTATAATATAGTTAAGAGTCGGATATCGTTCCCACAGAGACTAACGTTAAAATCAGTGCTAAATATAAACCAAAAGTTTAAGAATTACTATCCAAGAACATATAAATTGAAAGATGAGTATATAAACTAATTGAAAGTACTTAAAAGCTTTAAAATTGAATTAAAGTTGAGAATTAGAGAATAGGGATTTTTTTCACCTCTTACTTCAATTGATAACAAGTAATCCTTATGAACAATATAAACGAATTGATTAGGTTAGCTTAAAGATCTAAATTAGTTAAAAGTCTATATCTAGGTCAATCAACCATGCTTCAGTTACCTAATTCACTATGTTTCCATGAGAACTGGAGTAAATCCACTCATTAAGATCTATTCCCAATAGTTACTATACATGGCTAATAGGTATATTTCTATCCTATTAACGAATCATCTCACTCAAACTAATTGAATGAAATAGAACATGCATCAATCATATATACGATCTCAATCCAAATTCCTATGTCTAGGTTCATTATATTTTAACAAATCAATCAAAAGTTGATCAAACATTCAAAAGCATTAAGCTCTATATGATTAAACAAAACATATCATATACATAAACTCAAAGGATTACAATACTATTCAATATTCATAGGAAGATCTAAAAAAAACCCTATTACACAGCTTAGCCAGCCATGAAGCACGAAAATATAGCAAAATATATCATGTTCATGGTAAGAAAATGAGAAAGTAGAATATAGAGAAGATAAAGCTCAATGGTGATGATCCTTCAAGCTCCAATCCTCCACCAAGGTGAAGAAAGCCCTTAATATTGGTTACTTCTGCTTCCTTTAAAAACATCAAAAACTCCAGTACAAAATGGATACAACAATATTTATAGGCTAAATAAAACAGAGTCACACCGCAACGTCAAACACAACACATCGCGGCGCGCATGTAATTAGGTCACAGGCGCCTGAGGCATTGAATCTCAATGTCATGGCGCCTTGGCCTCAGGTTTCATGTATTGAAACAGGGGATGCTCAACGCCGCGGCATTGATATGCCCACGTCGCGGTGTTGAATGCTGATCTTCAATTTTGGTTTTTCCTTGGGCTTCCTAGTCCAAAGCTACTCCAAATTCTTCATTTTCAACCTTTATTTGAGACCTACCTATAACAGAGAAAGTACCACTTTAATAGCTCATGCAAATGTACTCAATTCATCATAGTTTAGGAAGTATTTGCTCAAAATCACAATGGAAGTCATCAAAATGAAATCAGAAGAATATAATGCTAAAATCTTCCATTCATGCATACAAACAAGGACTAAGCACCCTATATAGCACAAATATAGGGCACAAATAACTACACTTTGTGAAATTATCAATAGCTGCGTAGGCCTAGTTGTGTCATTAGATCACCACAAGTTGGACTCTCGTATGATCTGTTCTTGCATTTTGGAGTTAGTTAGAACTAAACCCGATGCACTTGTATACTTAATTGTTGAATAGATTCGAAACCAATTCGGTTACCAAGTTTCATATTGAAAAACTTGGAAGGCAAAACAGTTGGCCATTGTAAATGATTTTGGGGATTGAGACAAATCTTATGAGGTGTTGTCCAGATGGCTAGTGGCCATGAGAAGAGATATAGAAGGCACAGTGGAGGAGTTGCAAGACGAAGAATGTTTTGTGAATAACTAACTTGATCGTTCGAAAAGAGTGTTTTATCGATTATTCTAGACATTTAGACCATGTGTTGCTGGCTTCCGATATTGCAAGCTCATTATTCAGATTGACGCCACTCATTTGTATGGTAAATATCGTCATAAGTTGTTAATTGCAACAACTCAAGATGGAAATAGAAAACCTTTGCCAATTGTCTTTGCCATTGTGGAAGGGGAGACAAAGGATGCTTGGAGTTAGTTCTTAGTCCACCTGTGGGTTGCATGTCACACAACAAGAAGGCTTGTGCTTGAGCTCTGATTGACATCGAGGCATCTTACAATCAATGGCAAATAAAAATCTTGGATAACAACCGCCAAATGCGTATCATGTCTTCTGCATACAGCATATTGGTTTCAATTTTAACTCCAAATTCCAAAATAAGGAGTTGAAAAGATTTTTGATTTACACAGGTACTTAAAATTTTTAACTTGTAATCTAATTTATTATAATAATAGTTAGTTTTTAATACCAACTCAATTCATTTGTTGTATTAGGGTATGAACCAATTGTAATTAAGTTTGATACTAGGCTAGAGAAGCTGACAGCTAGAGAGAACACAAAGGTCATGGTTGAAGAGGCTTTTAACCCTATAACACAACAGGGTAGAGTTTCTTATACTATAAATTGGAAGAAGGCCAGTGTGATTGTGGGGTGTTTTAAGCATTGCATTTTCCATGCTCTCATGCGATTATTGTGTGCTTCTGTAGCAATTGACCCATTCCAATATGTGTATAGGGTTTACAGGATAGAGAGCATTTACAGAGCTTACGAGTTTGAATTTGAACCAGTTCGGGCTAAACCATGGTGGTCTGCAGGTCCTGACATAACTTTGGTGTCAGATCGTGCATTGCTTAGATCTAAAGGTCGACCAAAATCAACCCGAATAAGGAATGATATTGATCAGCGCGAAGCAGGGCTAGGACAAATGTGTACAAGATGCCATCAACCTGGACATAATTCTAGCACATGTCATGCAGGTGAATCAAGTTCCTTGAGGGATGATGGAGTGGGGCCATCTAGTTAATCTAGGACATATTTTCATTATCAGACTCTTATATTAGCCAACCATCAATGTGTATTTTGGAGTTATTGATAACTTCACAAATTGTAGTTATTTGTGCCCTATATCTGTACTATATTAGCTGCTTAGTCCTTATTTGTATGCATGAATAGAAGATTTTAACATCATATTCATCTGATTTTATTTTGATGGCTTCCATTACGATTTTTAGCAAATACTTCCTAAACCTTAATGAATTAGGTGCATTTGCATGAGCTATTAAAGTGGTACTTTCTCTGTGAAAGGCAGAGCTCAAATAAAGCTTGAAAATGAAGAACTTAGAGTAGCTTTGGACCAGGAAGCCCAAGAGAAAGCCAAAATTGAAGATCAGCATTCAACGCCATGACGTTGGCATGTTAATGCAGCGGCGTTGAGCATCCCCTGTTGCAGTACATGAAACCCGCGGCCAAAGCGTCGTAATGTTGAAAGTGGATGCCTCAGGTGTCTGTTACAAAATTGTATGCGTGTCGCGACGTGATGTGTTTGACGATGCGGCGTGACTCTGTTTTATTCAGCCTATAAATACTGTTGTATGCATTTTGCACGAGTTGGTGTGTTTTTTTTAGAGAGCAGATGCTAGGGTTTTATATTTTAGACATAAAGAAAGCAGTAGTAACCAAGATTGAGGGCTTTCTTCACCTTGGAGGAGGATTGAAGCTTGAAGGATCATCACCCTTGAGCTTTCTCTTCTCTATCTTCTACTTTCACATTTTCCTTCTTATGAACATGATGTATTTTGTTCTATTTTAGTGGTTCATGGCTGGCTAAGCTATGTAGCAGGGTTTTCTTTAGATCCACCTATGAATATTAAATAATATTATAATCCTTTGAGTTTATATACATGATATGGTTTTGTTTAATCATATAGTGCTTAATACTTTTGAATGTTTGATCAACTTTTGATTAATTTGTTAAAATTTAATGAACTTAGACATAGAAATTTGAATTTGAGATCATGTGTATGATTGATGCATGTTCTCTTTAATTCAATTGGTTTGGTGAGATGATTCGTTAATAGGATATAAATATACCTATTGGCCATGTATAGTAACTATTGGGAATAGATCTTAATGAGTGTATTTACTCTAGTTCTCATGGAAACATAGTGAATTAGGTAACTGAAACATGGTTGTTTGACCTAGACATAGGCTTTTAACTAATTTAGATTCTCAAGCTAACCTAATCATTTCGTTTATATTGCTCATAAGGATTACTTGTTATCAATTGAAGTAGGAGGTAAAAAAGGATTCCTTATTCTCTAATTCTCAACTGTGGCAAGTTTGAAACTGTGGCATTATCTGAAGAATGCAGTGCTATTCTGCAACAAAAGCTTCCCCAAAAGTTGAAGGATCTAAGAAGCTTTATAATCCCTTGTGCCATAAGTAACAAATTCTTGGGTCAAGCTTTGTGTGATATGGGGGCCAGCATCAATCTTATGCCCCTATCCATATTTCAGAGGCTGGGTTTGGGGAAATGCAAGCCCACATATGTAACCCTCCAACTGGCTGATCGTTCATATACATATTCGAAGGGAATAGTGGAAGATGTCCTAGTGAAAGTGGATAAATTCATATTCCCTGCAGATTTTGTTATTCTAGATATGGAAGAGGATCAAAGGGTGTCATTGAACTTAGGCAGACCATTTCTAGCTACGGGAAGAACACTCATAGACGTCTAAAAAGGTGACCTGACTATAAGAGTTCAAGATCAAGAGGTGACCTTTAACATATTTAAAGCAATCAAGTTTTCTCAAGATCAGGAAGAGTGTTCTTATGTTGGTCTGTTGGATAATGTCATTAATGATGCATTTCAAACCAACAATTCTGAAGATCCCCTTGCCTTGGCATTGACTTCATCAACTGAGGATGATGAAGATTCTAGAAATAATGTATCTGATTGCATCAAATATCTTGAGGTGGTTCCTTAGCAATATCGTTCGCCCAAGTTTGAAACCTTGGAGGCTGATATAACAAAAGTGACATCTAAGCCTTCCATTGAGGAACCTCCAAAGCTTAAGTTAAAGCCTCTGCTGAACCATTTGTAGTATGCTTATTTGGGAGCAACATCTACCCTGCCAGTAATCATATCATCATCCCTCTCTGATGATTAAGAGGAGAAGCTTCTCTGTGTGCTTAGCATGTTCTTGGTTGGACTATTACCGATATTCAAGGCATTAGCCCTTCCATTTGTATGCACAAGATCTTATTAGAGGACAATCAAAGTGGAGTTATGTGATGCAGATTAAAAGTTACAAATCCAAGTATAGGTTGTGTCAAGTAATAAATTCTCGGGAGTCCGAGGTCGATCCACAGGGAATTGATGAAGAAAATTTTTTTGGCGTAAAGTAAATATTTTGTCACAATAATAAAAGTGATAAAACTTAGTCACAAATAAAAAAAGACTTACTTGATTTAGGAGATCCACTCTTGGTAAATAAAATAAGGACAAGATTAATTCTTTTTATAACTCAATTAGAGTACACACGTAATGGAGGTTCTAATCAGAAAATACAACGTTCAAAGTTCATTAAAAATTATATATATAATTATATTATGATTCCTTCAATCATCTATTAACACCACCACTCATAAATGGGATCAAGCATTCATTGTACCAAAATCTTGTCTACAACAAATCAAGATCTCCACTTTACAAGGAAGGTTTCTAAATTGATTGAAAACAAAATATAACACGTATAATGACCACTTGAAAATATATCATTTAAGCACAAGAAAGAAATGAATCTAACTTTATTTCATTACCAAGAGTTTCACCCTTTTACCTAAGTAAAATGAAACTTAGTTACTCATAGACAAGAAGAAATGAAGAGAGAAGAAGAAGAAGAAGAAGAACATAACTTCAATTTAGAGCAAAAGAAAACTACAACAACATAATAGCATGATCTTGGCCTCTAGGACCAAGACCCCCTAAATGATCTGCCAATGGTGCCTTTTATAAAGGATTAGGAATACAAAATGACAAGGGTCTGAGTCATGGGTGAGTGGATGAGTGGAAAATGAGTGAAAAATGCCAAATGACTTTTGATGAGTGAAAATTATGGAGATTTTTTGTCTCTGAAATCATTTAGTTATGAAGTCATTGAATACATCATTTTTGAGAAATGTGGTCTTCATTAAAGTTGTAGGCCTGGATCTTAGATTTCAAATGTCGTTAGTTTGGGTCAAAAATTATTTCTACAACTCAAGATATGGTCTGATTACTACATACTGCTCAGGCCTAGTGACAGCTCCTCTATTCTGACTTCCAAGCCCAATATGACCTCCAAGGAGTCCGAACTGGGTTTTGTGTTCAACATGAAAGTTGTAGATTTGGGTTTTAACTATCAATTATCAATATTGTAGCCTATTTGAAATCCTATAGCCCGAGCTATGTCATGAACAGTACTAATAGGTCAAGCTGTCAAGATCAGCACCCTAGTTATTACTTCAACTCCAATTTGAGTTATCCAAACGTGTGATCTGACCTTTGAGGTTTTCATAAAAGTTGTAGGGAATTGTCTTAGCTTTCCTATAAGACTAGAATTACATCAACCAGATATTTGTAACTCAAGTTATAGTCAGTTTACTGAATACTGTCAAAAAGATAAATTAAAGTTAATTCATGCAATAATTCTTTCAATGATCCAATAAGGTTCAATATCATAAAATGTGTTAGAACTAACTTAATTAAACCTAATTGAACCTTAACAAGCCCATTGAGAGGATTATAAAATGTATAAAATATATTGTTATTAAATTTCCCCACACTTGACTTTTGAACTCCTGGGCAAAACACATAAAACAAAAACTAGGGAATAAGGAAAAATAACACAAACTCAAAAGATAAACACTCTAAAAGACTCAATTTCTAATAATATTTAAGAATGAAGAACAACCAATCATTCAAGTAATCAAAACATTTATGAGGTAACGTTTCTTCACATCTTAAACCAACACGCAAGGAAACCTCAATTGAAAAGCATGAGTTAAGAATGATAGATCTTCACAAGATTCACTCTCAATCCCTCAAGTGTTTAAAAGGTAGGTATTTCACTCAATTCAACACATGAAAATCGCACTACCATAAGCTTGTTTATCTTCTACTTCTTCACTACTTAGAACATATGCACACAAATCATGAGAACTTTATTCAAGGTTATAATGAGGTTAAGGTAAAAGAGAATGTAATATGGATATGACAAGTTAAATACTAAAGAGAATAAAATAGCATGAAAGCTGAGTTCAATTAACAAGCATGAAAGTTTAACCCAACTCCACCTAATACAAATTCCTTTTACATATTATTTTCCTTTCCTTTATTGTCTTGTTGACCTTCTTTTTCTTATCTTTTTTTTTTTTTTTTATTTTTGATTTTTTTTATTTTTTTATTTTTTTTATTTTTTTATTTTTTTATTTTACAAAAAGAACATAATATATACATTTTTTTAACCATTCTGCACACACACCCCCACACTTGTTCAAGAACTCATCCAATGACAAAAACTAATGTTCTCTTATTCCCTAAGGTTGGATAAGAACATGATTTTTCATTTAAGACACATAATGAGTTCAAAACAAAAAATGATCAAATAGGCTCAAAGGGGTTAAACAAGGGGAAATCGGCCATTTCAAATGCTTTACGTTGGCAGGAATCATAAAATTTTTAAGAAGCCATAAGAGTGTTGGATATCATATTAAAAATCAGAGAATTTTCAAGAAGCCACTTGATATCATATTGAGACAATATGCTGCTAAGCAAGACTGCCTATTTGTGCACCAGTCATTATTGGCTATTTGATTAAAGTAGCTATTTCAAGAAAAATGTCTCAATCATATTTATATATGCATATGAAAATGTAGTCTCAAAAAGAATTAAAGCAATTTCTAGAGTAATAATTCCATGAGTGAAATTCATACAAAAAAGAAGAGAATGGTACAAATATTCAATCCATTCATCAATAGGCTCAAAATCTCACAATGCATAATTCTATCATTCTCGGTCCACCAATTCAACATCCATAACCAAGCATGTGATTTTTAAGAAAAAAGACAATTTGCTCAATCATGCAAATTTTTTTTAATTTAAATTGCTACTTCCACACAACATAGTTGTCTATCCCAAACTAAGATGCATCTGAAGAGTAAAATTTACTCCTTACTATGTCATCCCTAACTGGTTTAGTAAGTTACTGACAAACATATAAATACAACAAATATATTAATATACACACTTCCTAATTTTTTTTAGGTTTTTTTAGTGTTTTTTTTACACAACTACCCTTCTCCCTAACCAGATCACAACATTGTCCTCAATATCAAAATATAGATAAGTAAAGGATAGAAGATAGTACCTGTTGTTTCAATTACTGAAAAGAGAAACCTGACACAAATTTAAATAGAAACAAAGTACAATAAATAAAACTAAAGCTTGTAATTATTTAAATAGTTAGAGTGTCTGATCTGGCTTGCTTTTCATACTGCTTTCCCCACCGCTTCCTTCTGACCAATCTATCTGAGCTGTTACTGGATCAGGTTCATAAACAAAAGCTTCTAATTTATCAATCAACTCATCAATAGTAGAAGCAGAGATAAGGAGTCGTCTTGCCGAAGGTGTGATAAATTTCTGTTCCACAGCATGGTCAACAAAAAATAACAAATTATCAAAGAAATTATTAACATTCAACAAACCTTTGGGTTTATGGTGGATGTTCAGTTGGGCCCAAGAGATAATTTGAAAAACTTCTTTCAAAGTACCAAAACCACTTGGTAAAGCTATGAATGCATCAGAGTTTTCAAGCATTGCCTTCATTCGTCCATGCATAGATGATACTTGAAGTTCCAGCCCAATTGTCTTTCCAATGATGTTCTTTCGAGTTAAAGGTTCAGGAATGACACCCAAAACTTGACCACCTCTTACAAATGTAGAAAGTGATACAGCCCTCATTAACCCAATGCTACCTCCCCCATATACAACACGAATGTTCCTTGCAGCAAGTGTTCTACCAATAGTACTTGCTGCGTTTACAAACTCTAAACCTTTCCCATAAATTGTCCCACAAAATATACAGATACTAGTAAATCTACGAACTGAAGAAGAAACTCCCTCCATTTCTACACTCACATTCTCTTTGAATGATTATGAGTTGCAAGAAAGTGAAGAAAATAGAGTGTTTAAATAGGGAAGAGAATAGAAAAAGTAATAATAACTCCTGTATGGGTAGGTTGGCTATTGTCAGAAAAGTTTGAAGTTAAGAAACTTTTTTTATTTTTATTTTTATTTTTTATTTTTTCAGACTTCAACAAAACCATCAGGGTAAAGAAGTCTAGAAACCCTGAAGGACCCTGCCCAAAGGATCGTCTGTCTAAAACCAAAATACAACAAAATCATACAAAGATAAAATAATAATAACAAATGCTAACATACCTTTATGTACAGGTTTCATGGCGTATCTTTATACTGCTTGTCATGAGTGCAGTAATACCAAGATGGCTCAGCTAATCTTGGAATTCTTCTCCCTCCCGCTTATTTGAAGAAAAGAGAATAAAGAAACCATCGTGGGTTTCCATCCTGGGTCTAGAACCTGGAGAGCTCACACTTGGGTTCGTAACATCAACAAAGATGCTAAAATCTGAAACCCGTAATGTCTAAGATCCAGAACGCTCCATCTCAGGGCACTGAGAGCCCCTTCTGATAAAAGAGAGGATCAAGCTAAGATGCCTCATACGCTTTGGCAGCCGCGAGTTACTTCTCACTAATAACCAAAGTGGGACGCTTCTACCTGTCCATCAACTCCACAGTGCCTAGATGGTGAACATTGGGTTGTGGAGTGCGGCTCTCTACAGAGCATAGTACACGAACCTTATTTACAGATTGACGTGCAAAGGTCCACCCGAGTCAATGACGGGTCTGCCACTAGCAGGGGCTCCTAATCTAATTAAAGACCAAGTACAACCAAAATTTTGCCTTTTTTTATTCTTTTTTTCTTTTTTTTTAAAGAAATGTACAAGATAATATATACAAGTTGTTGTGATTGTGGCTCACATCTCCCTCTGGTTTCACATCCAGAAATGGCTTAAAAATGCTTTCTATGAGTCGAGGATAAGCTTCCCATCCAATTTTCTTATAAATTGGCAAACAGGATCTTTTGAGTCAGATTCCCAAGACTGTAACGCTCTTAAATTGGCAAACATGGTCTTTTTGAGTCAGATTCCCAAGACTATAACGCTGTTACTCGTCCCTGAAGAGATTTCACAAATTAATAAATTCACGATGCACAACTCCACAAAAATGCATCTCAAGAGCCAATAAGATATCATCTAATGACTCCTTACTTAGCCCATTCTTAATGAAGAATATTTTATCTTCTCTGTTTGCAGAAACCATTCCCAAAGAATGACATCGCGTGTTACAATTCCATCGCGCACACTTGTAATAAACTTTCATTCTTTTTGCTCTTCTCCTTTTAGAAAAAGAACTTTTACCGAGACCCGGCATGTATGGGAGAAATGAATCTGAAGATTCATCAACTAAACAAACATTTGCTTCAATTATCCAGCGTATATCTTCTGGGATGCCCTTATACATTAATAGTCTCAATCTTTCACACATAGCTTTGTAGATTTTTGTTAGAGCATTTAGAGGAAAAGAAGGGAAATGCTTTCTTAGATTTGAGAGAATGACATCCATTTTGAAGGAGAATGAATCAGTTATTATGGGAAACTGAAAAATAAACTGACTTAAGAGTCACGGAGTATCATTATCCACCACTGAACCGGAGGCACAAAGAACTCAAAAACTTGGTTTTTCAGAAATGATTTGAGTCTTTGTCCATTGACCTTAAATACACTATCATTCTTAGGGTTCTCAATGTCTATGGCCCCATAAGGATACACATATTTGACAATAAAAGGGCCACGCCACCTAGATCTCAATTTTCCAGGGAATAGGTGAAGACGAGAATTATAAAACAGAACTTTTTGACCAATTTCAAAAGTTTTTCTCAAAATTGATTTATCATGAAAAGCTTTTGTTCTAACTTTATAAATCTTTGTGTTTTCATATGCATCATTTCTCAATTCCTCAATAATCAAAAATTTCAATGACAATGATAGGGTTCAGAGACATTCTATTTCGCTTAGAAATAGAACCCTATTTTTGACAATTTTCACCACTTTTTCAAAATGTATAACTGTCTCTAAATAAAGTGGGCCAATAAAATCCACACTGCAAGATTTTCGCAGCTGTTTTCTTTGAAGAAAAGTAACCTTCTGATGACAAAATTTAATGACATTACCTACCTCACTGTTGGGCATACATCTCCGAATGATTGGATCAAGATAATTAAGGCAGGATCTTTCATATTGTAAGAAAATTGATTATGTTAGCAAACCAAGACATGAAATTAAAAATTAAAAATTCATCGGGAAAAGGATCATTGATAGGTGTGATTTCAAAAAGGTGAGCTTATTATAAGTATGGACAAATGATTTACAACAATATTTTCGGCTCATTTTGAATTCTTAAAGCAACAAAATCCACCGTATTAACCTAGGTTTGCAAAAATTTGTTGAGAAAATCGACAAGTGACCAAATTGTCAAATAAAGTTAACGATTAAGAGGAAAAAGAAAAATAAACACTAAGACACACAAAATAAAGAGGAAAAAAACACATGAAATTAAAATACTAGGGATCTGACGTCACTTGATTCAATAATCTATCATAGATAATAGAGTAGCTTTGGGACCATCTTTCTAATCAATTTCTAATTATTCAATTGATGGGGAGAATCCAGTAATTAATTAAAACTCAATTCCTTAGTCTAAACCTTCACTCTTGGGATTCTCATGGAAAATACTATAATTTTCTTACACAACCTATAACCTCCATTCCTAGATGATTATAAATCATAACACTTATTATTTATGGTCTAGGTCATATACAAACCTTCTGATTCTACATAAACCTTACTAGATCAATTTATGAATGACCAATTCATAAAAGCATTAAGAATCATAATAAGCACTCAAATTGAATAGAAAAGAAACTCATTAAAATTCTAATCTTAATACATGTCGATTGAATCAAGTTAAGTTTTTACCCTAAAAACACACAAATTTAACTACACATGACAAAAGAGAAAAAGAAAAAAAAAATAAAAATATATACAAATCTTAACCCTTACGTTAAATATATTAACAAAGGTGTGGTATAAACCAACCACCAAATAAATATTTACAAAGGTGTGGTATAAACTAACCACCAAATATATATATTAATACGTAATAAATAAATATTAATAAGGGTGTAGTATAAACTGACCACTGAATAAATATTAACAAAGGTGTGGTATGAACCAGTCACCAAATAAAAATTAATAAAGGTGTAGTAATAAACGAACCACCAAATACAGAAAATAAAATAAAAAAATTAAAGTGCAAAAAAGTAAATTACAGAATTTAAAGTGTAGAAAGTAAAATACATAAAGTAAAATACGAGAAAATAAAAGGAGAGTTTCCTACTAAGTTAGTATGTTAGTAAGTACAAAAAATAAGAAAGAGAGTTTCTCCCACTAAGTTAGTATGTTAGTAAGTACGAGAAAATAAAAGGGAGAATTTTTCCCACTAAGTTAGTACGTTAGTATGTACAAAAAAAATTAAAAATAGATATATATATATATATATATATATATATATATATATATATATATATATATATATATATATACACACACACACATATATACAAGATCCACAGAAAATAAAATATATAAATATATATACAAAATATTTACACTAGAAATTTGTTCTTCAAATCAAGTCCCCGATAGAATCGGTGCCAAAAACTTAATGCGGATTAAAAGTTGCAAACCCAAGTGCAGGTTGTTTCAAGTAATAAATTCTCGGGAGTCCGAGGTCAATCCACAGGAAATTGATGAAGAAAAATTCTTTGACGTAAAGTAAATATTTTGTCACAATAATAAAAGTGATAAAACTTAGCCACAAATAAAAAAGATTTACTTGGGTTAGGAGATACACTCTTGGTAAATAAAATAAGGACAATATTAATTCTTTTTATAACTCAATTAGAATTCACACATAATAGAGGTTCTAATCGAAAAATACAACATTCAAAATTCATTAAAAATTATATATGTAATTATATCATGATTCCTTTAATCATCTATTAACACCACCACTCATAAATGGGATCAAACATTCATTGTGCCAAAATCTTGTCTACAACAAATCAAAATTTTCACTTTACAAGGAAGGTTTCTATATTGATTGAAAAGAAAATACAACACGTATAATGACCACTTGAAAATATATCATTTAAGCACAAGAAAGAAATGAATCTAACTTTATTTCATTACTAAGAACTTTACCCTTTCACCCAAGTAAAATGAAACTTAGTTACTCATAGATAAGAAGAAATGAAGAGAGAAGAAGAAAAAAAAGAACATAACTTCAATTTAGAATAAAAGAAAACTACAATAACATAATAGCATGATCTTGACCTCTAGGACCAAGACCCCCTAAATGATCTGCAAATGGTGCCTTTTATAAAGGATTAGGGATACAAAATGATAAGGGGGCTAAGTCATAGGTGAGTGGATGAGTAGAAAATGAGTGAAAAATGCCAAATGACTTTTGATGAGTGAAAATTATGGAGATTCTTTGTCTCTAAAATCATTTAATTATGAAGTCATTGAATACGTCATTTTAAGAAATGTAGTCTTCATGAAAGTTGTAGGCCTGGATTGTAGATTTCAAATGCCGTTAGTTTGGGTCAAAAATCATTTCTACAACTTAAGATATGGTCTGATTACTGCATACTGCTCAAGCCTAGTGACAACTTCTCTCTTCTGACTTCCAAGCCCAATATGACCTCCAAGGAGTCCGAACTGGGTTTTGTGTTCAACATAAAAGTTGTAGATTTGAGTTTTACTATCAATCATCAAAATTTTAGCCCATTTGAAATCCTACAGCCCGAGCTATGTCATGAAAAGTACTAATAGGTCAAGCTGTCAAGATCAGCACCCTAGTTATTGTTTCAACTCCAATTTGAGTTATCCAAACGTGTGACCTGGCCTTTGAGGTCTCATAAAAGTTGTAGGGAATTGTCTTAGCTTTCCTACAAGACCAGAATCACATTAACCAAATATTTGCAACTCAAGTTGTAGTCAGTTTACTGAACACTGTCAAAAAAATAAATTAAGGCTAATTCATGCAATAATTCTTTCAATGATCCAATAAGGTTCAATATCATAAAATGTGTCAAAACTAACTTAATTAAACCTAATTGAACCTTAAGAAGCCCAGTGAGAGGATTATGAAATGTATAAAATATATTGTTATCATTTTGGAACATCAAAGGAGGCTCAATCCAATTATGAAAGAGGTGGTGAGGAAAGAGATAATCAAGTGGCTGGATATAGGTATTATTTATCCTATTTCTAACAGTCCCTGGGTATCGCCAATCCAATGTGTGCCAAAGAAAGGTGGCATGACGGTGGTCACTAATGAAAATAACGAGCTTATTCCCTCCCGAAAGGTCACCGGATGGAGGGTGTGCGTGGACTACCGCAAAGTAAACAAGGCACTCGAAAAAACCATTTCTCGCTTCCTTACATAGATCAGATGTTATATAGACTTATTGGGAAGGCCTATTATTGCTTCTTAGATGATTATTCTGAATATAACCAAATTGCCATAGCGCCAGAGGACTAGGAAAAGATGACATTTACTTGTCCTTATAGTATATTTGCTTTTAGAAGGATGCCCTTCGGGCTATGCAATGCTACTGTAACCTTTCAACGTTGCATGATGGCCATCTTTGCAGATATGATTGAACATGGTCTAGAGGTGTTTATGAATAACTTTTCAGTATTTGGGGATGATTACAATAGCTGTTTGTAGATATTGTCATCCATGCTGAAAAGGTGTGAGGAGACCAACCTCATCCTGAATTAGGAAAAGTGTCATTTTATGGTCCAAGAAGGCATAGCTCTTGACCATAAGGTTTCTATAAAAGGGATGAAGGTGGACAAGGCAAAGATTGAAGTGATTGATAAGCTGCCTTCGCCTAACTCAATAGAAGGAATCCACAGTTTGCTTGGCTATACGGGTTTCTATATGAGGTTTATTAAAGACTTTTTGAAGATAGCCAAGCCTCTTTGCAACCTTCTGGAGAAAGACATGCAGTTTACATTTGATAATTCATGTCAAGTTACATTTGAGGAATTAAAAAAGAAATTAGTTTCAGATCCAGTTATAATCACACCAGATTGGGATTTGCTGTTTGAGCTCATGTGTGATGCGAGCGACTATGCTGTAGGTGCAGTGTTGGGACAAAGAAAAGACAAAGTATTTCACTTCATTTACTATGCGAGCAAAACACTCAATGATGCCTAGCTGAACTACACAACAATGAAAAAAGAGTTGTTGGCCAGTGTCTTTGCATTTGATAAGTTCAAAGCATATTTGGTGGGCACCAAGGTGATTGTATACATAGATCATTCGGCAATAAAGTACTTAGTAAGCAAGAAGGACGCAAAGCCACGATTGATTAGGTGGGTTTTGCTTTTACAAGAGTTTGATCTCGAAATCAGGGATAAGAAAAGTGCAGAAAATCAAGTAGCAGACCATCTTTGAAAACTTGAAAATGAAGATTTCCAAGCTGAACTAATCACAATCAGGGAAACATTTCCTGATGAGCAGCTATTTGCAGCCACCACCCAATCATGTCCATGGTATGCTGACATGGTGAACTACATTGTGGGTGGTGTGCTGCCACCTGATCCAACCTCTCACTAAAAGAAGAAATTCTTGTATGATGTCAGGCACTATATCTGAGATGAGCCAATTCTGTGAAACAGTGCTCGGACCATATGTTGAGGAGGTGTATGCCTGTGGAGGAAGTCAAGCAGATTCTAAGCCAGTGTCATGATTCTCCATACGGTGGACACTATAGTGGTGAGAAGACGGCAGCAAAGGTACTCCAGTCTGGCTTTTATTAGCCATCGTTCTTCAAAGATGCACATTTCTATGTGCAAAAATATGATCGATGTCAAAAATCAGGGAATATTTTGAGAAAGAATAAAATGCCCTTAAATTATATTCTAGAGGTAGAGATTTTTTATGCATGGGGCATAAACTTTATGGGCCCCTTTATTCCATCCTTTGGGAATCATTACATACTAGTGGCTGTGGACTACGTGTCCAAGTGGGTGGAAGCATGTACATTTCCTACTAATAATTCAAAAGTAGTGATTAGCTTCATGAGAAAATAGATCTTCACCAGATTTGGATCACCTAGGGCTATAATCAGTGACGGAGGGTCACATTTTTACAACAAGTACTTTGAAGCCTCCTAGCCAAGTATGGAGTGATGCATCGGATAGCCACTGCGTATCACCCATAGACAAGTGGGCAAGCGGAGGTATCCAATTGTGAGATAAAGAGAATCTTGGAGAAAACAGTGTGTCCAACCAGAAAGGATTGGTCAAAGAAACTGGATGACACACTGTGGGGCCTACAGGACCGCTTACAAGGGTCCCATTAGTATGTCTCCTTACAAGTTGGTATTTGAGAAGGCATGCCATTTACCAGTTGAGCTTGAACATAAAGCTTATTGGGCAATAAAGCAGCTCAACTTTAATTTGTAAGCGGTTGAAGAGAAAAGGCCTTTGCAGCGTAATGAACTGGACGAATTTAGGCTGTAAGCCAATGAAAATGCAAAATTGTATAAAGAGAAAGTCAAATTCTGGCATGACCAGAATATTATGCATAAAAAGTTTGAAGAAGGTCAGTGAGTCCTCCTTTACAATTCTAGGCTCAAACTATTCCTAGGAAAACTTAAATCGAGGTGGTCGGGGCCCTTTGTGGTAATAAAAATGTTTCCCCACGGAGCTGTGGAGAATGCTTCACTGGATCAATCGTCAAGTTTTAAGGTTAACGGCCAGCACTTAAAACCTTATTTTGGAGGAGAGATTGATTAGGGGAAGACTTCCCTCGCTTTAATAACCCCAACTTGAGATCTGTATAGTCTTGCCAAGACTATAAATAAGGCCCTTTTTGGGGAAGAAACTCAAATGTTTATGTTTTGTGTTTTAAGTCTTTAATATGTCAATATGTGAATTTTGTAATTTAACTAATTTTTTGTTATATAAACTATTATTTGACTTGGTGGACATGTTTTACAAGTATTGGAGACCTATTTTGGCCATGAGTCCTGTAAAAACTCAATTTGTTGTAGAATTATGCAGTTACACTCCTCACGCCGCGGCGTAACATGTTACGCATCGCAACGTGATGGTGTTATGGGCCAAAATCCAGAGAGGTAAGCGTCGTGACGCGACAAACCATAACGTCGTGGTGTTCCTGCGAGTAAAAAAAAGAGAGAAAAGGTAAATAATAAATAGTAATTATTTAAATAATTAATTTAGGAGGAAATTAATGAACGTCGTGATGTGTGCATGTTAACGCCACAACGCGTAGTGTCTGATAAGGTTTTATGTTGCAACGTTTGGAGTTCCTCACATCGCAACTTCTCTCTCTCACGTTTCCTCTGTTCTCTCTCTCCCTTTCTAGTTACTTTTTGTTTTCTCTTCTTTTCAATCTCCTTTTCAGTCTACACTTGCTTCATTAAGGTATGTTCATATTTATTTTAAGTTTTCTTGTAATTTTTTAGCATATTTTCTCTATTTGGGTCATTTGTTTTTGTTTCTATTTTTAGTTTTTTTTTTTTTTTTTTGTGATAAATAAATTGTTATTAGTTACTTAGTTATAAGTTTTTGTTAGTTTTTTGTGTTAATTTTTCCTTAGAATGCCTAAAAATGGAGTAATCTGGTTTGGACTGTGTAAATGGGTTTTTGCGCGTCGCAATGTTGATGGTTAGAGTCGCGACGTTATGATGAACTGCTTTGCACGTTGCGGTGCTAGTCATGAATGTTGCGACATTGTAATGAATGTTGCGATGTTGACATGAATGCCGCGGTGTTGTGTTGAACATTTGGATGCCGCAGTGCTAGTATTGAATGTCGCAACTTTGTAACCCAAATTTTCTAGAATTGATTTATTTTAAATGCATTTCATACTTCCAATTATTCAAATCTGACTTTTAGCAATTCTTTTTCAGGATATATGGGTCCAAAAGGGGGAAGGTTTTTCCAACGTGGTTCATCCCGTCGGCGAAACAGGGAGCCTTCTCCCTCTCCTGCAGATTATGATAGGGGGAGGTTTATCTCGGCGGATGCTGCCGAGATATACACTGTTCTCATTACCAGACCGCTCATTCTCAAGCGCAGTTTTGCCTTTTCCAGAGCCATTTACCTAGAGTTAGAAAGTGCTCATTAACCATCTTAATTGGAGTGCATTTGCTCAGCACCCAGAGTCCTCTGCTGTCTTCCCTTTAGTTCGCGAATTCTATGCGAACCTAGCCTACTCGGGTGAAGGAGCTACTACAGTCAGAGTTAAAGGGCGCACAGTCTCATTCTCTACAGCTTCTATTCATGCAGCTCTTAGCCTGCCTACGGCTCCTGAGATTTGTGAGTTTACTGAGCTCTGCCACTGGGAGTCAGTGGAGGGCATTGATGTGAATGTGGTCATGGCCAGGATATGTAAGGCTGACTCTTAGCATGTAGCTTGGACTATGAGTGTTCAGACAAATAGGTCGAGGTACTTTCTACGCATCTACCTAACACCAGAGGCTCGCATCTGGTACCACTTCATTAGCACCAGGATTCTACTATCTGCTAACCTTTCTGAGGTGACTCGAGACCGAGCCATATTAATTTATTCCATCTTGGAGAGCCAGTCTATTGATGTTGCTCAGCTTATTTTTTAGCAGATCCAGAGGTCAGCGAAGGAGTTCAGGAGCCTCTTCTTCCCATTCTTCATACAGACTTTGTGCGCCCGGTATAATGTACCGGGGGCCACATGAGAAGCTTACGGATACTCGACAGCCTCTTAATGATACTTTCATTGAGAGAGTTGGAGCAGCTGCAGCTCCAGCTCGACAGAGGCAGGCTCGTAGAGAGTCGAGTGCGGCAGCAATACCTGAGCCCCAGGCAGCACCTGCAGCTGGCGCAGATTGACGTGCCTGTATAGATGCTCGGCTAGCCCATATAGAGGCCCAGAGCACACAGATGACAGCTATGTTGTCTTATACTATCCAGGCGCAGAGATGGATAGCGGCACGCCTCGACCTTCCGATAGTTGACTATTCAGTTCCTACCTTCCTGCCCACTGCTGTGGTGCAACCCTCCCAAGCTGGACCTTCTAGAGCACCTGTTGCCGAGCATCATGATGATGATGAGGAGGAGGATGATACTAATGCTGAGGCCCCATACAATGATGATCCACTCATTTAGCCATGGCATTCAAGGCACTTTCTTTAATTATATTTCTTTTTGGTATATATGTATGTTTCTTTTGTACAGTGCAGACATTGTTTCCCTCAGCTTTGGGGGGTGTCTTTAAACTTTATGTTTTGACTTTATATGTAGTATTATGATATTTTCATACTAACATGTTTATATGCATATGTTTTAAGTACTATGTGTATGTTAGTTCTATACTTTTTGTAGTATATGTATGTGTAGATAATAATCATAGGAGCAAGTATCTTGATAAAAGTTTTTGAAAATCTCATTCAAGATACACTTATCATTCCCTTTCACATTGTGAGTTGTAATGTTTAAAAGCTAGTGTGTATGATTGTCCAATGATAGATATGGATGCAAAGTGACCTTCATTTTTCTGTGAATCCATATCCAATCTTTGGCATATGCTGAAGCATTCTAGTTTCTTTTTGTGTATGATGTGTTTCCCTTTTGCATGCTTTTTGAACTTTGAAAAGGATAAGAATGTTTGCCTAGAGAAATTTTATGAACAATACATATGAAAAATTTAATTATCTTAGAAATTAATTTGCAACTCTCTTGAGGCGAAATCCTAGGTTATGCATTATTGAGGAAATATTTAGGGCATTATTTGGACTGATTGAGCCTTTCGAGCTTACCCTGATATGATTATATCCATAGGTCCCCTTTTGAAGCTTATATATATTTGGCCTTATTTGTTTTTCATAACCATTGTGTTCGTTAACTTGTTAACTGATTTAATGCATGTGAAAGCATTGCATTTTCTTCCTACCATTATTGTTCGTTGAGTACATAATATGTTATTTTTTGAAGTGAGTCTTGTGATTAAGGGTATTAAAGATTCAATACAAAATAAGCCTGAAGGAACCAGATGCAGCCAAGAAAAGTCATTGCTTTGCAAAATAAAATAAAAAAAATGAAAATCAACAGAAAAATAATGAAAAGAGGAAAAATAAAGGCAAAGCATAAGAAAAATAAAGTACAAAAAACATCAAAATAGTTCTAGCGAGTTTTCTATATTCACTGTTGAATACCCTGCTAATATCTATTAGGGACTCAAGATTTGAAATAACATGTTCATGTTACTCAATGTTTGTATTAAATCCTATCCTTTTATTCTGTTACCCACTACCCATGGCCTTATATTACAAGCTAATAAAGTCTCTTTTAATCCTCAATCTTGTGTGATTTACATTAGTGGAGAGAGAGTTGTATTGCAATCTTGTGAATTCTGTGAATTATATTTATGTGTATGTTCATAACCTCATCTGGGTGAATATGAATCGAATGGAAGAGGTTTTCTTTGCATGATCTTGGGAAAAATATCTCGTATGAAAGGAAGTTGTGAATTCTAGCATGATGAGGATTGTATATGTGTGAAACTGATTGTCAGGTATGTGTATTCTTTGAGGTTTATACAATCATCATACACTAGCTTGGGTTTGGTGAAAGTGGAATGTTAATAATTGGCTAAATGCAGGTTATTAATGTTGATCATTGTGAATATACTTTGTTTTGCTCGAAGACTAGCAAAAATATAGGTTTGGGAGTGTGATAACTTCATAAAGTGTAGTTATTTGTGCCCTATATCTGTGCTATATTGGCTGTTTAGTCCTTATTTGTATGCATGAATGGAAGATTTTAGCATCATATTCATCTGATTTCATTTAGATGGTTTCCATTATGATTTTTAGCAAATACTTCCTAAACCTTAATGAATTGGGTACATTTGCATAAGCTATTAAAGTGGTACTTTCTCTGTGATAGGTAGGGCTCAAATAAAGCTTGAAAATAAAGAACTTGGAGTAGCTTTAGACCAGGAAACCCAAGACAAAGCTAAAATTAAAGATCAGCATTCAACGTCGCGACGTTGGCATGTTAATGCAGCGGCGTTGAGCATCCTCTGTTCCAGTACATGAAACCCGAGGCCAAAGCACCGCGACGTTGAGAGTGGACCCCTCAGGCGTCTGTGACCTAATTGTATGCGCGTTGCAACGTGATGTGTTTGACGCCGCGGCGTGACTTTGTTTTATTCAGCTTATTAATGTTGTTGTATCCATTTTACACTAGTTAGTGTGTTTTTTTTAGAGAGCAGCTGCTAGGATTTTATATTTTAGACATAAAGGAAGTAGTAGTAACCAAGATTGAGGGCTTTCTTCACCTTGGAGGAGAATTGAAGCTTGAAGAATCATCACCCTTGAGCTTTCTCTTCTCTATCTTCTACTTTTCATTTTCCTTCTCATGAACATGATGTATTTTGTTATATTTTTGTGGTTCATGGCTGGCTAAGCTGTGTAGTAGGGTTTTATTTAGATCCTTCTATGAATATTGAATAATATTATAATCCTTTGAGTTTATATACATGATATGATTTTGTTTAATCATATAGTGCTTAATGCTTTTGAATGTTTGATCAACTTTTGATTGATTTGTTAAAATCTAATAAACCTAGACATAAGAATTTGGATTTGAGATCGTATGTATGATTGATGCATGTTCTATTTCATTCAATTGGTTTGGGTGAGATGATTCGTCAATAAGATAGAAATATACCTATTGACTATATATAGTAACTATTGAGAATAGATCTTAATGAGTGGATTTACTCTAATTCACATGGAAACATAGTGAATTAGGTAACTGAAGTATGGTTGATTGACCTAGACATAGGCTTTTAACTAATTTAGATTCTCAAGCTAACCTAATCATTTCGTTTATATTACTCATGAAGATTACTTGTTATCAATTGAAGTAGGAGGTGAAAAAGGATTCCCTATTCTCTAATTCTCAACTTTAATTCAATTTTAAAGTTTTTAAGTTCTTTTAATTAGTTTAGATACTTATCTCTCAATTTATGTGCTCTTGGATAGAAACTTTTAAGCTTTTGGTTTATATTTAGCACTGATTTTAACATTAGTCTCTGTGGGAATGATATCCGACTCTTAGTTATATTATAAGTGCGATCTGTGCACTTGCAGTAAGCAAAAAAGTGAACAAATTTTTGGCCTGTTGCTGGGGACTATAGTATAATTTCAGTAGAGCTAATATTAACAATCAGTTTAAGTAACTCTAGCTCAAGTTTCTTTGTGTGCATATTAACTTAATTTTTAATTGTTTAATTATTTCAGGTGATTGATTATATAATGACAGAAGAATACGCTACGCATGAGGTGGATGACGATAGTCGTACTAGACCATTGAGGGAGTTTGCTACTCCTCAAATGGATAATCTGCAATCCAATATTAGACGTCCTGCCATCCGGGAAAATAACTTTAAGATAAAGTCGACTATTATCCAAATGATTTAGACTTCTGTACAGTTTGACGGCTTATCCAATGAGGATCCCATCGCGCATCTCTCAAACTTCCTGGAGATTTGCTATACGTTTAGGCACAATGGAGTATCCGAGGATGCTATTCGCCTAAGGCTCTTCCTTTTCTCTTTAAGAGATAAAGCCAAAAGCTAGTTACATTCTCTTCCAGTAGGATCAATTACAACTTGGGTAGAGGTATGCACTAAGTTTTTGAACAAATACTTCCCTCTTACCAAGGCTACAGAGATGGTGAATGATATTACATTGTTCACTCAGACTGAATTAGAATCCCTGCATGAAGCATGGGAACGGTATAAGGAATTTTTGAGAAGGTGCCCACATCATGAGATACCACCTTGGCACCAAATCTATTCATTTCACAAGGGCTTGCTACCTCATCACCGCCCAATAGTAGATGCTGCTGCTGGAGGCTCTTTGTTAAGCAAATTCTTTGATGATGCCTTCCAGCTGTTAGAGGAATTAGCTGCCAATAGCTATCAATGGCCATCAGCAAGAAACACTCCATGAAGGGTAGTTGGAGTGCATGAAGTAGATGCTATAACCTCATTGTCAGCTCAAGTTGCAGTATTGGAAAATAAAATGGACAGTATGGGACAACAAGCTCGCCAGAGCCCATTTGTGTTGTGCGACAAATGTGGTGATAATCATTCCAGTGATAGGTGCCCTTCCACTTTTGAAAGTGCACATTATTTGGGGAACTACCGATCACAACAGAACAACCCATACGCGAACCAGTATAATCTGAGATAGAGGAACCATCCAAACTTCTTATGGAGAGGCAATCAAAGGGCCTCCTCCCCAGCACTTGGAGCTGAGCGACCTTATAATCCTCCTGGATTCCCTTCCCAATCTAGACAGCCGGCTCAAGAAAAGAAATCATCTCTTGAAGAGATGTTTATGCAGTTAATGGTGAAAACTGATTCCTTCATGACAAAGATGGACGCTCATTTGGCTAAGAACGACTCAGTGATACAAAGTCAATCAGCTTCTATGAGGGCTTTAGAAACTCAAGTGGGGCAGTTAGCCAATGCTATCAATAACAGGCCACCTGGCACCTTCCCAACTAACACAGTTAACAATCCAAATGGTGCTTTAATGAACATTATAAGGTCCTCTCACTGAGGAGTGGGAAAGACATTGAGGGAAACGCAAAGAAAAAGTTGATGGAGGATGAGGTAGGAAAAAGCCAGATTAGGGAAGAAGAGGTCCACAAAAATGCCAAAGACAATAAAGTGAATAAGGAAACTAACCACAAGAAGGCTGAAGATAAAAAGGTGGTGAATAAGCCATATTTACATCATTTGCCTTTTCCAAGTAGGCAAATCAAGTACAAAATGGATAAGCAGTTTCTGAAATTTTTGGAAGTTTTCAAGAAACTTCATATCAATATCCCTTTTGCAGAAGCACTGGAACAGATGCCCAGCTATGTTAAGTTTATAAAGGATATTTTATCCAAGAAACGTAAACTGGGCAAGTTTGAAACTGTGCCATTATCTGAAGAATGCAGTGCTATTCTGTAACAAAAGCTTCCCCTAAAGTTGAAGGATCCAGGAAGCTTTACAATTCCTTGTGCCATAGGTGACAAATTCTTGGGTCAAGCCTTGTGTAATATAGGGGCCAGCATCAATCTTATGCCCTTATCCATATTTCAAAGGCTAGGCTTGGGGGAATGCAAGCCCACATTCGTAACCCTCCAACTGGCTGATTGTTCATATACATATCCGAAGGGAATAATGGAAGATGTCCTAGTGAAAGTGGATAAATTCATATTCCCTGCAGATTTTGTTATTCTGGATATGGAAGATGATCAAAGGGTGCCATTGATCCTAGGCAGACCGTTTCTAGCTATGGGAAGAACACTCATAGACGTCCAAAAGGGTGAACTGATTATGAGAGTTCAAGATCAAGAGGTGACCTTTAACATATTTAAAGCAATTAAGTTTGCTCAAGATCAGGAAGAGTATTCTTATGTTGGTCTGTTGGATAATATCATTAATAATGCGTTTCAAGCCAATAATTCTGAAGATCCCTTTGCCTTGGCATTGACTTCATCAACTGAGGATGATGAAGATTCTAGAAATGATGTATCTGATTGCATCAAACATCTTAAGGCGGTTCCTTGGCAATGTCGTTCGCCCAAGTTTGAAACCTTGGAGGCTGATATAACAAAAGTGACATCTAAGCCTTCCATTGAGGAACCTCCAAAGCTTGAGTTAAAGCCTTTGCTGATCCATTTGCAGTATGCTTATTTGGGAGCAACATCAACCTTGCCAGTAATCATATCATCATCCCTCTCTGATGATCAAAAGGAGAAGCTTCTCCGTGTGCTTAAAAAATACAAGCATGTTCTTGGTTGGACTATTGCCGATATTCAAGGCATTAGCCCTTCCATTTGTATGCATAAGATCTTATTAAAGGATAATCAAAGTGGAGTTTTAGAACATCAAAGGAAGCTCAATCCAATTATGAAAGAGGTGGTAAGGAAAGAGATAATCAAGTGGCTGGATGAAGGTATTATTTATCCTATTTCTGACAACCCTTGGATATCACCAATCCAATGTATGCCGAAGAAAGGTGGCATGATGGTGGTCACTAATGAAAATAACGAGCTTATTCCCTCCCGAAAGGTCACCAGATGAAGGGTGTGCATGGACTACCACAAATTAAACAAGGCCACTCGAAAAGACCGTTTCCCACTTCCTTTCATAGATCAGATGTTTGATAGACTTATTGGGAAGGCCTATTATTGCTTCTTGGATGATTATTCTGGATATAACCAAATTGTCATAGCGCCGGAGGACCAAGAAAAGATTACATTTACTTGTTTTTATGGTATATGTACTTTTAGAAAGATGCCCTTCGGGCTATGTAATGCTCCTGCAATCTTTCAACGTTGCATTATGGTCATTTTTGCAGATATGATTGAACATGGTCTAGAGGTGTTTATGGATGACTTTTTAGTATTTGGAGATGATTACAATTGCTGTTTGTAGACATTGTCATCTATGCTAAAAAGGTGTGAGGAGACCAACCTCATCCTGAATTGAGAAAAATGTCATTTTATGGCCCAAGAAGGCATAGTTCTTAGCCATAAGGTTTCTATAAAAGGGATGGAGGTGGACAAGGCAAAGATTGAAATGACTGACAAGCTGCCTCCACCTAACTCAATAAAAGGAATCCGTAGTTTTCTTGGCCATGCGGGTTTCTATAGGAGGTTTATTAAAGACTTTTCAAAGATAGTCAAGCCTCTTTGCAACCTTCTGGAGAAAGACATCCAGTTTACCTTTGGTGATTTATGTCAGGTTGCATTTGAGGAATTGAAAAAGAAATTGGTTTCAGCTCTAATTATAATCACACAAGGTTGGGATTTACCGTTTGAACTCATGTGTGATGCGAGCGACTATGCTATGAGTGTAGTGTTGGGACAAAGAAAAGACAAAGTTTTTCGCTCCATTTATTATGCAAGCAAAACACTCAATGATGCCCAGTTGAACTACACAACAATAGAAAAAGAGCTGCTGGTCATTGTCTTTGCATTTGATAAGTTCAGAGCATATTTGGTGGGCACCAAGGTGATTGTGTACACAGATTATTCGGTAATAAAGTACTTAGTGAGCAAGAAGGACGCAAAACCATGATTGATTAGGTAGGTTTTGCTTTTACAAGATTTTGATCTAGAAATCAGGGATAAGAAAGGTGCAGAAAATCAAGTAGCAGATCACCTTTCAAGACTTGAAAATAAAGATTTCCAAGCTGAACTAATTGCAATCAGGGAAACATTTCCTGATGAGCAGCTCTTTGTAGCCGCCACTCAATCATGTCCATGGTATGCTAACATGGTGAACTACATTGTGGGTGGTGTGCTGCCACCCGATCTAACCTCTCACCAAAAGAAGAAATTCTTGTATGATGTCAGGCACTATATCTGGGATGAGCCATTTCTGTTCAAACAGTGCTCAGACCATAAGCTGAGGAGGTGTGTGCCTGTGGAGGAAGTCGAGCAGATTCTAAGCCAGTGTCATGATTCTCCATATGGTGGACACTATAGTGGTGAGAGGACGGCTGCAAAGGTACTGTAGTCTGACTTTTATTGGCCATCGCTCTTCAAAGATGCACATTTCTATGTGTAAAGATGTGATCAATGTCAAAAATTGAGGAATATTTCGAGAAGGATTAAGATGCCCCTGAATTTTATTCTAGAGGTAGAGATTTTTGATGCATGGGGCTTAGACTTCATGGGCCTCTTTATTCCCTCATTTGGGAATCAATACATACTAGTGGCTGTGGACTACGTGTCCAAGTGGGTGGAGACATGTGTATTTCCTACTAATGATTCAAAAGTAGTGATTAGCTTCATGAGGAAATAGAACTTGACCAGATTTGGAACACCTAGGGCCATAATCAATGACGGAGGGTCACATTTTTACAACAAGTACTTTGAAGCCCTTCTAGCAAAGTATGGAGTGACGCATCGGACAGCCACTGCGTATCACCCATAGACAAGTGGGCAAGCGGAGGTATCTAATTGTGAGATAAAGAGAATCCTAGAAAAAATAGTGTGTCCAGTTAAAAAGGATTAGTCAAAGAAACTGGACGATGCACTGTGGGCCTACAGGACTGCTTACAAGGGTCCCATTGGTATGTCTCCTTACAAGTTGGTATTTGGGAAGGCATGCCATTTGCCAGTTGAGCTTGAACATAAAGCTTATTGGGCAATAAAGCAACTCAACTTTAATTTACAAGTGGTTGGAGAGAAAAAGCTTTTGCAGCTTAATGAACTGGACGAATTTAGGCTGCAAGCCTATGAAAATGCAAAATTGTATAAGGAAAAAGTCAAATTCTGGCATGACCATAAGATTGTGCACAAAAAGTTTGAAGAAGGTCAGTGAGTCCTCCTTTACAATTCTAGGCTCAAATTGTTCCCAGGAAAACTTAAATCGAGGTGGTTAGAGCCCTTTGTGGTAATAAAAGTGTTTCCCCATGGAGCTGTGGAGATTGCTTCACTGGATCAATTGTCAAGTTTTAAGGTTAACGGCCAGTGCCTAAAACCTTATTTTGGAGGAGAGATTGATCGGGGGAAGACTTCCCTCGCTTTAAGAACCCCAACTTGAGATCTGCATAGTCCTGTCAGGACTATAAATAAGGCCCTTTTTGGGGAAGAAACCTAAATGTTTATGTTTTGTGTTTTAAGTCTTTAATATGTCAATATGTTAATTTTATAGTTTAACTAAGTTTTTGTTATATAAATTGTTATTTGACCTGTTGGACATGTTTTACAGGTATAGGAGACCTATTTTGGCCATGAGTCCCGTAAAAACTCAATTTGCTACAGAATTATGTAGTTACACTCCTCACGCCACGGCGTAACATGTTACGTGCCGCGACGTGATGGTGTTATGGGCCAAAATCCATAGAGGTAAGTGCCGCGACATATCAAACCATAATATCTTGGCGTTCCTGCCAGTAAAAAAGAGAGAGAGAGAGAGAAAAGGTAAATAGTAAATAGTAATTATTTAAAATAATTAATTTATGAGGGAATTAATGAATGCCGCGACGTGTGCATGTTAACGCCACAAGGCGCAGTGTCTGATAGGGTTTTATGGTGCAACGTTTAGAGTTCCTCACATCGCAACTTCTCTCCCTCACGTTTCCTCTGTTTTCTCTCTCCATTTCTTGTTACTTTTTGTTTTCTCTACTTTTCAATCTCCTTTTCAGTCTACACCTGCTTCCTTGAAGGTATGTTCATTTTTATTTTCGCTTTCTTGTAATTTTTTAGCATATTTTCTCTGTTTGGGTCGTTTATTTTTGTTTCTATTTTTAGTTTTATTGTTTTTTTTGCGATAAATAGTTGTTATTAGTTACTTAGTTATATGTTTTGGTTAGTTTTTTGTGTTATTTTTTTCTTGGAATGCTTGAAAAATCACAAATCTGGTTTGGGCTACGTAAATGGGTTTTTGCGTGTCACAAAGTTGATGTTATAGCCCTAACGTTCTTTTTCTTATCATTTCTTTACATTACTTTGCTCTATTACTTTGCTAATATTTCTCACTTACGTTCATTATAGTTTCATTTACAAATAGATGGCACAAGCATAAAGTTTTGGGTGATACTATGATCGGCGTCCTTGAATATTATCGTCAGTTCTTTGATCAGTTGAAGAATGATGGGGTATATATTATTTTACATTCGTTTGAATTAATTACTTATGTATATGACTTCCTAATTATGTGTGCATCTCATTTTGCAGATTATATGACAACCATACACAGATGAGAAGGTGACATCACTTCCACCTTTTTGTGTGGCTGGTAGGGACATCGCACTAGCGGTGGTCCCTCTCATATGTTTTCACCTTGTTGACTGGAACCAGCCAGACTGAGTGATACACCAATTTGGTCTTTACTAACCCATACCACGGAGACCGCTCCAACTTGACCGTTTGCACTCAATTACACTGGCAGGTAGGCATGATGAGGATTGGCCAGTTACACATGTTGTTTACATAGCCACATGGAATAGTCGAATGGAGAAGCTTGTTAGAGGAATCTCATTGCTTGCACCCCTCGCTTCGTATTCTGAGTACATGCGTTAATATAAAAGAATTACCAGACGCTGGATTTCTCCCACTAGTGCATCTATTAGGAATGCGGTAAGCTCTTTACCAATTTGTTAGTAACTATATGTATTTTGTATTCATTATATTGACATAATTTATATCTATTTCTTAGGCGGATATTATAGAGCATTTGTTCAGTTCGACTACTGACGCTGCCACTCAAGAAGCTACTACACAGATCCTACATTCATTGCGGGAGCATGACCGCTTTACAATGGAATATCTGCATCCAGCTCCAGTAGCAGATGACATTTTAGGGCCGCCCGAGGAGTCTAGTCAATAGGGAACACAACGTAGAAGGATGACAGGATTAGCGAGCACTCGGACACAACTTCGACATCCCGAGAACTCCGGCTCTACAAGCCAGCACACGACTCAGCCTCCAACCACTGCTACATACTCAACCACTCAGCTACTACCTACATATCACCCACCATACCCTTACCCACCATATCCTTACCAGCCACCGGGTTACCCATCATATCCTTTCCCACCACATGCTACCCACTAAATCCTTACCCGCTACCAGGTTACCCACCATACTTATCACAGTTAGGTCTTTCTTCTGATCCATCTCACAGGCCATCACATATATTCTGATGCGGACTTATCTCATTGACGTGTAATTATATGTTATTAGTGTATCTGAGAATGTTATATTTAATGGTTTTATTTAAATTACTATTGATAATTTTCTATTGTGATTTTGGTACCCTTGTTGGATTAAATATGTTTGCCGCTTAGTTTTTATTAATGATATTGGTAATTAGTTGAATTAAACAAGTTCATGTGCTTTTAGGGAGGTTTAATATTTTGGAGAAACTCTGTCAAAATTTTCATAGAATCCGAATGATTGAACTGTGGTTAAATTATATCAAACAGGTTTATGCCATTCCGCGTTAACCAAAAATATAAAAAAAATGTCACTCCTCAAAATTAGGAGGGTCATGATTGGGAGACTACTCACCAAATAAACATTTGAAAAAATGTTGTTGTTTTTTTCTCAAATAAACATGCAGGAACATACACAAAAAAAGAAAAAAAACTATTTTGACTTTAAATACTCTTTGTTGTGACAAGCAAATGGGTATGAGTTTGGTGTTATAGTTAACCTATATTACAGTTTATAATTCTATATTTTATAGTATTAGACCGAATAAACTATGGTGATTTGCTTATGTTTATTGGTGAATTTTACATAGATCCTTATCATTGTTTTCATTTTTGTAAATTGAATGAGATTTAACATATTCAAAGTGACACCATGCAAAGACATATCATTTTCGAAGTAAAAGATAATCATTTTGGCTCTCACAAGGTCCTTACTCAGTATTAAAAATAATTTTAAATGGCCATTTTTCGATTGTCCTTACTCAAATTCTCCAAGAGCTAAGTTTGTAAGTCATTTCCAAATAAGCTCTCATTCCACGTAGAGTTAATAAGGCATAACCAAAGGGACTTAGCAGCATCACAATCACGCAGAGCAAGAAGAGCGCTTTCTATGATATTATGATTATATTTTTGGCAAGCAGGGTTCTAGGTCAAATGTCTATGATACCTATTCTCATTGGTTAACAAACTGTTTCTAGCCATCAACCAAAGGAACGTCTTGACTCGCTCAACCCCTTTCGATTACCAAATTAGTTTAAACAAGGAATTGGTAGATTGCACATTGACACTAGTAATGTCCTTATAAGTAGACCGAACAGAAAATGTGCCATCGTGCTCAAGAGACCAAGCCACCACATCCTGCCAACACCGATGGAAAGAGGTTTAACTCCAACTATCCTAGTACACACCTCTTGATAAAAAAGAGAGGAAATAGTCTCCCAATTCCACGACCCATTTTTTTCCACATAGTCAAGGACCTTATGACTCAGGTTAGACTCATTCACAATAACCTGAGATAAATCACAAAAAGGCCCAACTCCAAGAACCCATATGTCTTTCTAGAAATTGATGAGCCTCCCATCTCCAAGCCTCCAAATAGTATTATTGTCCATAACATTCTAAGAATTATAAACACCACGCCACAGGTTAGACTTAGAAGCCCCTCGGTGATTCTAAACTTCCAGAACTAAACCATTACCACATCTATATTTATTCCAGAGAACATGCACCCAGAGGTCATCCTTATGGTATATAATACCCACCCAACCTTGGCCATGAAAACCATATTAACATTTGGCATTAGGAATACAAACATCATTCCAATTCACCAAATAAACCTTCCAATGCCCCAACAAAAGAACCCCAAAGGAATATTCAACAATTTTTTATCAATTTATTCATAAAAATGAAGTTGGCAAATAGGTGGTTTGCATGCAATTGCTTACTTTTTGTGTCATGATAAATAATAAAACCTTCAACAAAATGGATTATATAACATCCCTAATAAAGATATCCTAGTATATCTGGCATACACCTGGATAAGCAGTATTAGTTATACTACTTCTACTTTTACTTCAACTAATCCATAATATTTAAGCAAATAATTATGGAGAGTCATATCTAAAAGTTATACATATACAACTTTATACATATAACTTTAACAACTTCAAAGCAAATATAAATTAATTATGTAAGCTTTGAATTAAATACATAACTAAAAATCTCTTTGTCTTTGCCTTTCTTCATCTTCTTACCCTCTTGTAGGGCCTTGACCTGCTAACCATGAAACATAAAAGGGTGAGAATATAAAAGTTCTCAGTAATAACATACATCTCATGGTACTAAAACTAAATATATACAAAGATATATTTATAAACTAAAACTCATAGTTCTTTTATCCTTAGGAATTACATTCCTCCATATGGCATAAAGCCTACTCATTCTTAATCGAACCTAGGATATGTCCATCCTTAGTCTGGTTTAGACTATACTGATCCATAGCCTGGCATACGAGTACTCATTCGTAGCCTAGCATAGGATACATTGGTCCATAGCCTGGTATAGGATTTCTCATCCATAGCGTAGCTTAGGACTTTCTCTAGGTTCAACCTCATTAAGAGAACCAAGCCTTGCTAGGGTTCAACCTCGTTACACAAGGGAACCAAATACTAGGGTTCAACCCTTGGGGAACCAACTCTAGGTTCGACTAATAGGGAACTAACTCACTAGGCTCAACCTCACTTGCTTGAGGGAACCAACTCTAGGTTCAACCCGTAGGGAATCAACTCACTAATACTACTATCTCATTTCAACTCAACTTATTGAGAGAGTAAAGCATTTACCACAAAACTTGCATATCTAACTCAACTTTAATTATTAAAGGAGTTACTAGTGTTTCTAGGACTCAAACCATCCCAAAACACCTCCAAATCTTGCCTAAAAAGACTGATTTTCAAGATTTGCACCAAATGTGCATCCTAACTCATAAAATTCTAAAATTTTATAAGAAGATAGATCTCTCTCATATCTTTCCAATTCTATAAGCCTCACCTTATTTGGCTAAGCGTATTTAAAGTTATGCGACATTTTGCAGAAGCAAAAATAAGGAATTCACTGATTCACTCATTTCTGCCCTGACTTAAAACTGCAACTGGGAACAAAATACACATAGAAAAATTATGAAATTTTCCAAGAAAAAAGCCTTACATGTTAGCTTCAAAATGCCACTAGTTTCACGTAAAACGGGCTTCAGAGCAGGAAGTTATGCAATCTGGTTTACTGGCTGCCAGAATGCATTTTCTGCAGAATCCAACTCTGATTCAAATAGAAACTGGTGCTAATTGGATTAGTGAAAAATTATAAATATTTTAGCACACATAACCCTATGTCTTAGCTTTAAAATGACAAAAAATCATGTCATTCCGATGTCTGTAACTCAAGTTATGTAACAAACATCACAGACTGCTTGGATGCCACCCTGATTTTTCAAATTCGGGTTTTGCATAATCTTGATTTCTAACCAAGTTCTAATCCTCAAATCATGGATTATAAGTGTTTTCTAACCCTAATCATGGTCTCTAATCATGTTAGGATCATTAAACATTAATTTAACTCATCAATTATGGATTTAAACTAAAACTTCAACTAAAACCCTATTATTTTCCAACTAACCATTAAAAAGGAAACTATGGATTCTAAGGGCTCCAATCCATCAACTAACTAGTATCTAACTCATTAAACTTAGATTATGATCAAAGTCAATCAATCACAACCAAATTCTCATCTTTCTCTAACCCATTTCCAAGATTCTCTATCATAAACCAAAATGGTTGGTATGAGCCATAAATGACTATCTAATACTTACTAGACTAAAACTATCCTAACTCAATTCTTAAAAGCAAGAATCAAGCTAAGAGTTAGGATTTGGCTCTCCAAATCCATTTTTCCATTTCAAATCCCTAACCCCCATTCAAAAGAACAAAGAGGGAAAATGAATAGAAATCCCCTACCTTTAGTTGATGACCAACCTTGGAGCCGTGTTCTTCTTCTTTTCCTCTTCCCTTCCTTCCTTTCTTCTCCTTTCTCCCTTTCTCCCCTTCGTTTCTCTGTTTCTGTTCTATTTTTGCTGAGTTCATGAGTGAGAGAAGAGAAAATGAAGAGAAAAGGGCAAACTTGGAAACTTAAGTTTTGGTACTGAAACTTAAGTTTTGGTACTGAAACTTATATCTGCTAAAGACACTTGAATCACTCTAATTCAAGTTTTTCAGCTTCCAACAACTTTAGAATAAATACTAGGATTCATCTAAATTATTGGTTCACCATTATTCTATTTTTCTATATCTACTAAGATCAGTCGGGTATCAAAATACACAATCAGTATACTTAAAAATACCAAACTGACTTCGATTCTTCTCAAATTTTAACTATACCTTACTTAGCTTATTTGTGACCTAGAAACAAGTTATCCATACTTATTTCTCTCAACTTAGCCTTTAAAGCTATTTTCTGAGTTATTTTAAGCTACTTTTCAACTTCTGTATTATAACTAAGTGTCTAAACTAACTCAGTTTATCCCAAAACTGAATTGACATGTTAAGCAAGTATGAGGCTACCTTTGTAAACCTGCTTACAAGCCTAACATGATACTGAGGGTGTTACAGATTACCAATGTGATATACATTTAATGACGAAAAACACATGTATTGCAACAAAATATTGATTATTGAATAATGTATTACCAACGTAATAATAATAATAATAATAATAATAATAATAATAATAATAATAATAATAATAATAATAATAATAATAATAATAATAATAATAATAATAACAACAACAATAACAATAATAGCAGAAAAATATTATCATCATTTTATATAATGTTTTTGAAAGGAGAAGTATCCCTAATAGTGTTAGAAGCATCAAATTGGCATGTGACATAGAAAAAATTAATAATCAAGTAGAAGGTAATAGAAATTAAGAACACTATTTAATAAATATGAATACAAAACTATAATCCATACCAAACTTTTAAGTTCGATGACTACAAAAAATAGTTATGAAAATAAATACAATAAATACAAAAATCACTACCAGAAATTTCTGATTTAGAGACAGAAAAATTCCATCTCTAAATATGCAAAATTCCATCTCTAAATATTTAGAGACAGAATTAGAGATGAAAATTGATCTATAGCTAAAAGTGGCGTCTCTGATTGTTAGAGATGAAAAATTTAATTCCGTCTCTAATTTAGAGATGGAAAAATTTCGTCTCTATTTCTGTCTCTAAATTATAGATGGATTTTTTCATCTCTAAATTCGTCTCTAATATTTAAAAAATATTAAAAAAATGAAGCATTTAGTTGGGATTTACCATAACTAGATGCCTTCATTTTATTTAAAAAATCTATTTTTCTATGCATATAATTATCCAAAATCAAAATTTATCAAAAATCACAATAAATCATTAATCATTATAATTATCCAAGTAATTATAGTCTAAAAAGTTCTTCCTCAAGTTCATCACTGAAAATGCACTTGGATTTTTAACACTAGAATCTAAATTTCTTCAATATTAAAATCAGACGAGAAAGTAACATACATAACTTTATATATTGCATAGCTAATAAAAGAAGTGGTTCAAGCTTACCAACTGAACAATCATAAAAGCACATAGTAGGAGAATACCAGGTCTTTCAACATAGGACTAGCTACGGGACCTAGTGACAAAAATTAGGGCCTGACTTATAATACTAACTTGTAGGTATAAGGCTGCCATCATCTCATCAGGGCTATATCTTAGAGGCGTCAAACCAAACTTGTTCTGCAACAGTGAAAGTCGTGTTTATAGTGCTTAGGATATTCGCTCGTTGGTGATGATATTAAGAAAAATAAGAAATATAAATTGTTTAGTAGGAAGAAGTTGGTATCTTTCATTGCCATGAAAAATATTACTGTCATTAGTGCCAAATAACTGCCTAGTATAATGCCAGTAGCAAATATCTCACTTAGTAGCTATCTTTTTAACTAAGCTTGAGATATAAATAAAAGGCTCAAATCTTATATTGGTTATAAATAAAATTTAATGAGTCTGGGCAAACTTTTATTCTCATTCCCTAATGGAAACTTCTTAATATACAGCCTTCAAAGTGCAAGAGACTGGCTTCACCTTCTTTCCTTCGCAATTTCCTTCTGAAAAAGCCTTTCCACCAAATGAATCCAATTATAATAAATCACATAACTCAAGATAATTTTTTTTTCAACTTATGTTGCTTAGATCAACACTCTCAAGCTCTTAGCAGTTAAATCAAATCTGCAGCTCAATCATTTCACCAATTAGCAGCAGTGGCTTTGCCATCTCAGTAGCAGTAATGTAGGTACCAAAATTTATTAACAAAACTACAAACAAAGGTTCAACCAAAGAAAAGAAGGGAAAGAAAAAAGGCAATGTAGAACATCTAAGTCAAGCAACAGTACGAGACCCAAATAACTTAAATTTGAGTTGCATATTTCCAAATATGAAAAATAAACTTTCTTATTCTTCAAAAACTTTGGCCAGAGTAAGAATTTTCATGTGCCTTATGAAACTCTAGTGCATCACCCCCCGTCTTTCGCAGCTCCAGCATGTGCAAGGAGGGAGTGATAATTCCACTGAATGTAGTTATTTGTGCCCTATATATTTGCTATCAAGAAGGCTTGGTCCTTGTTTATTATGCATATATGGAAGGTTTTAGGTTTATATTTGTCAAATTCTAAATTTGATATCTTCCTATATGCTTTTGAGCAAATTGTGCTTATTTGGTAAGTGATTAAGTGGAATTGAAATTGTGATTGACTTAATGATTTCTTTATTTTAGGAAAGGCTCCAATCAAGCTGAAATTTAGAAGATTTAGACCAAAAGTGGAAGAGAAAGTCAAGTTTGCATATCAGCAGCTCACGCCACGGCAGCGTGGTGCATTTCCCTGCATCAATACAGAGGACCCGAGGCTTGAACGCCGCAACCCAAATTATGGACGCTGCGACATTGGTGACCTAAATTGAACGCGCGCCATGGCGTAGGCATGTTAATGCCGCAGTGTGACTCTGTTTTCTAAGCCTATAAATACTATTTTATTAGTTTTGGTCAAGAGAGGCTGTGAAGTTTAGAGAAGCTGCTGCTGGTTTTCAGGTTTGGGGCCGAGAAGAAACTAAAGGGAGTAAGATCCATGAGCTTCCTTCTCTTTTCTCTATTCTTCCTTCTCTCCCTTGTATCTTTAACATGATTTTTGATGTATATTTTCGTATTCAATAAGTAGCTCAGCTGTATTAGGGATTACTTTGAATCCTTTTATAAATATTGATGATTTTGTACTTATTTGAGTTTATATTGATGTTTGGTTTTGTTCAATCAATAGATCTTAATGCTCTTGATTGTCTGATCAACTTTTAAGTAATTTGTTGAAATCTGATGAACCTAGACATAGGAATTTGATTTGAGATCATATATATGATTTATGCATGTTCTATTTCATTCAATTGGCTTGGATAAGTTAATTCACTAATATGATAGAAATATACCTCTTAACCATGCATATCACGTGTTTGAGAATAGATCTTAATGAGTGAATTTTGCATATAGCTTTCATGGAAACATAGTGAGTTAGGTAAATGAAGCATGGTTAATTGACCTAGACATAGGCTTTTAACTAAATTAGATTCTCAAGCTACCCTAACTATTTCATTAATGTTGATTTAGAGGATTGCATGTTATTGATTGAAGTAAAGGGTGAAGAGAGATTCCCTAATCTCTATCAATTATCTTTATTTTCTATTTGTTGCTTTTTAGTCTTTAGTTTATATGATTTTCTTTATTTTTATGTTCTTGAATAGAATTTACTTAAGTTATTGGTTGATATTTAGCTTTAGAAGTATCCTTATCCTTGTGGGAATGATCTCTACTTTTCATTATATTACTTGTTTGATCCGTACACTTACGGCCTATTAACAGACAAACAAGTTTTTGGCGTTATTACTGAGGATAACGATTTATTTCTATATTGTTAATATTGACAATGAGTTTAGGTAGTTCTAATTCAAGTTTTGTATAGTTTATTTTCATTTATGTTTTTGTCTTTACTTTTTGCATTAAATAGGTAGTATGTTGATTTTATAGTTTTATTATATTTCTATTATAAATATTATAATTTAACCTTTTGAACAAGTTTTGCAGGTGCTGGAGACCCCTTTGAAGCAGAATTGGCAGCAAAACTGTGTTTGCTGCAAACTTGTGTAGACTGACCTCTCAAGTTGCGATGCAATACACTTTATGCCGCGATGCAAGCATGATTTTTCTGCAGAATTCTGCAGATAAGCTACAAGCCGCGGCGTAGGAAAATTCATGCTGCGGCGTTATGCTCTATTTTGTACATATTTCTTTTTATTTTTCATGTATTTCTATATTTTAGTATGCTTAGACTAACAATGTAAATTTTTTTTATAAGTTTAGGTACCCTTTGTGTCATGTAAAGTGAGGACTTTGTCTCACTTTAGTTTAGGGGAGTATCATTACATGTTTATGATATATAATGTTGAATGTATAACATGCGATGATATTTACTATGTGTAGTAGTGATAGTTACATATTATCATATTTCTATATTGCGTTGGCTATTATTGATGGGTTTTGCAAAAAAAATTCAATTTTTAACATAGGCACATGATGTCATGCATGCTTGAATTGAAAAAATTAAATTTATTTGAATGCATGATATATTGCAAATTGCTGATGTCGTTTTGGTTGTCCAATGATATGAAAGGTTGCTATTTGCTCCCTTTACAGTAAAACCATTAGCGATCAAGAAGCATGTGAATCAATTTAGTTATTTTTTATGCATGATTTACAACTCACTTAGATGCACGTGTAACTTTGAAAATGATAAGAGTGCATGTCTAGAGAAAGTTTATGGATGTACATGTAAAGTTTCAATTATCCTTTAAATTATTTTTCAACTCTCTTGAAGCGAAATCCTAGATTATGCATGATTGAGGAAATGATTAGGGCATTATTTGGACCGATTGAGCCTTTCGAACTTACCCTGACATGATAATATCCATAGGTCCCCCTTTTGAAGCTTTATAAATGTTTGGCCTTATATGTTTTTTAACACCATTATATTCGTTAACTTGTTAACCATTATAATGCATGTGAAAACATTGTATTTTTCTTCTTACCATCATTATTTGTTGAGTACATAATATGTTATTTCTTGAAGTGAGTCTAGTGATTAGGGGTATAAATGCATATTCAATACAAAATGAGCCTGAAGGAACCAGATGCAGCCAAAGAAAAAGCATTGCTTTACAAAATGAAAAAAAAAAGAAAAAAAGAAAGAAAGAAAAAGACTAAACTAAGCAAAGCATAAAAAGAAGAAAAGTACGAAAAGTATTGAATGGTTCTGGCGAGTTTTATTCTTTCACTGTTGAATACCCTACTAATATCAGTTGGAGGCTCAAGTCTTGAAATAACATGTTATGTTTCTCAATGTTTGTATTGTATCCTTTCCCTACTTTTCTTCCACCCATAACCATTAGCCTAACATTACAAGCTGTTAAAGTCCCTTTTGATCCTCAGTTGTGTGTGATTTACATTAGTGGAGAAAGAGTTTAGATTCAATTTTGTGGATCTTATGATTCATATACACGTAGGCTCATAAACTTATCCGGATGAGTATGACTAGATTAGCAAAAGTTTATCTTGCATGTTTGTAAAAAATATGAATTGCATGGAAGGATGCTTGGATTGCTAGCATGTTAAGGATTGTGTATGTGTAAAGCTAATTATGAGACATTACTACTTTTTGAGAGCTATACAATCATTATTCACTAGTTGGATTTAAAGAGAAATTGAAATTATGTTATTTGTTGAATGAATGTTGGGCATGAATTGTTAAGCATATTTACTTTGTCATACTTTGTTTTGCTCGAGGACTAGCAAAAACTTAGGTTTAGGGGTGTGATAACTCCATTGAATGTAGTTATTTGTGTCCTATATCTGTGTTATAAAGAATGTTTGGTCCTTATTTGTTATGTATATATGGAAGGTTTTAGGCTTATATTTGTCAAATTTTAATTTTGATATCTTCCTATATGCTTTTGAGCAAATTGTGCTTATTTGGTAAGTATTTAAGTGGAATTGCAATTGTGATTGACTTGGTGATTTCTCTATTTTAGAAAGGACTCCAATTAAGCTGAAATTTGGATGATTTAGACCAAAAGTGGAAGAGAAAATCAAGTTTGCATATCAGTAGCTCACACTGCGGCAGTGTGGTGCAATCCCCTGCATCAATATAGAGGACCCGAGGCTTGAACGCCACAACTCAAATTATGGATGCCGCGGCGATGGTGACCTAAATTGAATGCGAGCCGCAGCGTAGGCATGTTAATGCCGTGACATGATTTTGTTTTCTGAGCCTATAATACTGTTTTATTAGTTTTGGTCGAGATAGGCTATGAGGTTTAGAGAAGCTGCAGCTGGATTTCAAGTTTAGGGCTGAAAGGAAGCTAAAAGGAGTAAGGTTCCATTTTCTTCATGGAAGGAGATTCAAGCATCAAAGATCACATCTATGAGCTTCCTTCTCTTTTCTTCCTTCTTTCCCTTGTATCTTGAACATGATTTTTGATATATATTTTCATGTTCAATGAGTAGCTTAGCTGTATTGGGGATTACTTTGAATCCTTTTATGAATATTGATGATTTTGTACTTCTTTGAGTTTATGTTGGTGTTTGGTTTTGTTTAATCATATAGATCTTAATGCTCTTGATTGTCTGATTAACTTTTAAGTGATTTGTTGAAATCTGATGAATCTAGACATAAGAATTTGGATTTGAGATCATATGTATAGTTGATGTATATTCGATTTCATTCAATTGGCTTGGATAAGTTGATTCGCTAATGAGATAGAAATATACCTCTTAGCCATGCATAACGGGTGTTTGAGAATAGATCTTAACGAGTGGATTTTGTATCTAGCTTTCATGAAAACATAGTGAGTTGGGTAAATAAAGCATGATTGATTGACCAAGACATATGCTTTTTACTAAATTAGATTCTCAAGCTAACCTAACTATTTCATTAATGTTGATTTAGAGGATTGCATGTTATTGATTGAAGTAAATGGTGAAGAGGGATTCCCTAATCTCTGTCCATTATCTTTATTTTCTATTTGTTGCTTTTTAGTCTTTAAATTATATATTTTTCTTTATTTTTATGTTCTTGAATAGAATTTACTTAAGTTATTGGTTGATTCTAGATAACTCCATAGATTGTAGTTATTTGTACTCCATATCTATGCTATAAATAATGCTTAGTCATTGTTTATAATATATATATATGAAAAGTTTTAGGCTTATAAATAATGCTTAGTCCTTGTTCACGAGGGAGGACCTACTTTAACAGCTATTAAAAATGACTCATCATCTCAATTTCACTTTATTATTATTATTATTATTATTATTATTATTATTATTATTATTATTATTATTATTATTATTCACTAGCCTGGCTTCCGGGTTGTGTTCTAACAGCAGCCCAACTTTTACAAGTGCCCACAGCCCAGCCCAGCCCAAGTGCTCTTGTTTTCATCCTATCCCGTACCCTAGACAGCTGCCCAGGTTCAAGTTTTGTTACGTTGAATTTGTTGAGTTCTGAGTGCCGTCGGGTGGCCATCGCCCATCGCTCACTGTTCCGTGACGACGTCGCCCATCTCGTCAGAGAGGCAGCCTCGCGCAGTCGCGGGTTCCTTAGCCCTTGATCGCCTTCTATTCTATCTGTGAACATAAATTCTCTGGCCCTCGATCTGGTCCTGAAGTGCTTCTTTGTGAAATTTCATCCTTCCGCTTCGGCAGGTCAGATACCGCGGTCTCTCTCGCCATTTTTCACTCCTCGCCTTTCTAATTAGAAAGCAGCAAAGGCACCGTGCCGTCGCCGACCAGCTGAGTAAGATTTTCTGTTTTAGGCTATCCATCGCCATCTTAATTTATCTCTTCATTTGTCGGAGAACGGGTGGCATCACCGCGGCGGCTTACCCGTGTGGTCGTGTTAGCATCTGCTCCTACAGAGAAAACATAGTGCAGTAATCTACCACTCTACAATTTTGAATCTAATTTTGACGTACCTGGGATATTTTTGCGTTTTTTGTTTTTTTTAATAATGGACTAATTTTTATGTGGTTATTATAGTTTGTGTTGTTTGTAAAAGCACACTTTGTAATTTGATCAAACACGCAGGTCTTCATTCATGGCGGAGGGAAATTCTCATTCAAATACTCTACTAGAAGAAAATGGAACTTCAGAGCCTCCAAGTAGTGTAGAAGGGGCTGTTGAGCTTTCTCCACCATCACAACAAGAGGGAGATGACGGTAAAGGTATTGGTTATGTTATACATGTCCATTATAGCTTAATGGAATGTAATATGTGCAAATGAATTCATCCGATATATATATTGTTAAATTGCCATTTGACTTACTGATAGTTGGTGAGCACAGAATAATTGTTGAGAAGAAATATATCAGAGTCCTTCTTCTTTCCTTTTGTCAGTAAATTAAAGTTTTCTTTTTCTACTTTGTTTCCTTATCTCTTGTACTTTGGCTCATTAATATTAGATTATTGTTTTTTTGTGGGAGCTTTTAATCAGCAACTTATTTGAGTGAACATGATCACAGACACTCCAATTCCTCTTACATCCGGTGGCAATACAAGTGAAACTTAGAATACATATCACAATTTATTGTAGCTCTTTTACCATTGTCCATAACTATCCCCTCATGATACTTTCAAAGAGAAATATACATAGACTTAATTAGTTAACTTATATTTGAATGGTAAAGACTTGACGTAATAAACTACATTATCATATGAGTAAATAAGAAGGTGAACAAAAGCATGCAGCTGGTTTATTCTTGAGGCAGATTATGAGGGTAGGTTGAGGTTGAATTGTGTTGTGCAAGGCTAATATTTCTTGTAGCCTGTTATTCTGACATGTTCATGCTGATTAAGAGGCCAAGAATTCAAGACTAGGTATTATTAATTGAGCTGTAAAGAATGCAAATTCTTCATTCTTTAGTGTTTTCTTCATTCTTCACTCCTAGTTTTTTTGTCATATAGAGAAAAGAATTTTATAGAAAGAAAGAAGAGAAAGTACAACTAAACGGAGGATAAAGAATCCTCCATATCAGAAGCGACAAAAAACAACAAACATAAAATCAAAGGTCCAGCAAAGCTGTCCAATCTCCTTACTTGTCAAAAATGACAACTCCTTTAGAAATATTTCTTTGTGCAGGGCAATATGCTGGTGTGGTGCTCATAACATAACATTTAATAGATTTAAGATAGCCTAAAATAACATTACAGAAATAAAAGAACAAATATGCACAGAAAACAAAATTTATACTTAAAAACATAACTTATAGTCTCATAATAACTTTACATGGATCAAGAGTTCATACATAGGACACAGTGTTACTCTTTTAGGACTACCAACCCCACTCGTACTCTTACTAGTTGTAGCACTAGGAATACTCATTTAGTAAACTAAATTATAAGCACAAAGTGGTCTATTCCTCTCAAATGTTCTCAAGCAGGCTATTTTCCTCAATTTTTAGGAGCAAAACAGAGCAACTCAGTCTCAAATGAGATGAAACAAAGTAAGCCCCTGAGAAGAATTAAAGATTGTATTGTTTTGTTACTAGCCAAGGCCTGCCACTGGGCTGTAGAGAGGTAGCTTTACCTACATGGGGTGGCTCATGTGGTATGCAAGCTTGAGCTCTTTGGTTGAGGGACCTCTATAATGTTAGGGGTTGGAGCTCGCAGGAAAGCATTTGTGGATCCGGGCGGTCTTCATACCCCAAGCAATGATTATTCTCACACCCAAAGGGTGTGGGAAAAGCTCATAAGACCAAAAAAAATGAGAGATAATTTTGAAAATTTGACAAAATCTGACTAAGAAGTTACAATCTGCCGAAAATCTGATAGGCCAGGCTGGAAAATGTCCCTGGCTGACCCTCCCAAAATGTGGAGACTGTCGGAAAACTCACAAGCCTCGTCTCAAAATGTTACTAACTTGTGCCGTAAATTGCAATAATTGCCGGGAAATTCTAACAGAGCTTGCTGGTAAAGGGAGACAGCAAGCACCGAGCAAGTAAAACCAGAAAGGACTCTAGATCACTAGCTTCCTTATCATTCAGTCTTCTATAAAAGTGAAAATTCCTTGACAACAGAGAACCTTGCAAAGAAAGAAAACCTTTAATGGCCAAATTTTGCAAGGTGGAGAGATGGTAAAGGCGAGGGAAAGCCTCTATGAAAGGAACATTTCTTAGCCAAACATCCTCTCAGAACCTAATACTTCACCAAGACCTTTGGGAATCATAGGTCTAATGGAAGTATATCCCTGTGACATAAACTTCAAAGGACTAGCTTGAATTGTATTGATCATTGGTTTGGTGTTCCATCCATTTTGATTTAACCCATATATGCTCTGAAGTCTGAATTAATTGGTGCCATAAATAAGTATACCCTAAAGGAAAGGGCCATAGCCATTTAGACACTAGAGCAATGTAATTCGAAACCAAATGCCCAAGTCCCAGCACTGCTCCCAGCTAGAAAGATGGTTTGAGGTCTCTCCTCTGATCACGCATGCCAGACCAAACTCAATCCATCTTGATCTTCTCATACCTTTGAGCCACTATAACTGGGATACTGTCCTAATTGGAAGTGATTCCTTCTTGGTAATTCCATTTTGGAATCTAGAACCCTTTCTAAGGGTCAACTTGATAGCAATACTAAATATGGTTAATTCAGATTACATATGCATACCTCACATATCTTTTCCCCTTATATTTACAATATATGTATTAGTTCAGAAACTGGTGCCTATTATTTTTTGCATTGTTAGGTGGCTACTTTCTTGTGTAATAAGTCGTTTGAAGTTCTTGCTAATTACTGGGTGTGTCCTTATGCATTGGAGCAGTTTCTTATGACACAATTTAAAGGTTTCATCAAGAAAAAGGAGGCTTAGATTTTGTAGCATTGTGTGGTTTTGCTAATCTTTGGTCCATTGGTTGGTGATGAATGCTTGCATCTTTAAGTATGTCTTCTTGTTTCTAAACTTGTTACGGGCTAGGGTTATGTTTATGGCTTCTCTTTGGCGTTCTGCTCTTGGCTATTTGAAGAGAGTTGCTATTTCTCATATGCTGAGAGATTGAGCATCCTTGCTGCATTCTTTAGTTTTTTTATGTTCCTTTTTTCTGGAATTTCCTGTTTTGAATGATATTTTATCCTCCCCCAGCTTTTCTTTTCCTAGTTTCTCTCCTTTTTCCTATAAAAAATAGAATTCCTCTAGCTATGATACACTATTAGATAGCAATAGATATAATACACTTACTATAATGGAGATGATGAGATAGTTGTGAATGATTTACCATATATAAATATGTTAATATAGGAATGATTAACCTTCATTTCATCCTTGTTAACACTAACATGGTATGCTAATCTATAAAAAAAATAGTCAGAACAAGAGAACTTGGGATCTCTAGTAATTAATCACATCATCCTGTATAAGCATTTCTGTTGTAAGAAACATAAAACTGCTTTAATTTTGCTGTTATGATAGGCATCTGTGAATTTGTGATTTTTATTTTTGAACTTTTTATTCTGCGCATGTAATATTACGTCCCTGTTATATTGTTGCTGTTAAATGTGAATGCAATTTTTCTCGTTTCACAGAAGTTTCAAAGAAGAAAAAGAAGAAAGCTAAAAGCAAGTGAGGACTTCTTCTGGCACTGGCAGTAATGATTATTCTCCTAAGTGTGAAATTTTTAGGAAGTTCTGATTTTATCTTTGTGTGGTCAGGAAAAAGAAAGACCTCCTTGTGCAGACTGATCCGCCGTCAATTCCTGTTCTTGACCTTTTCCCATCTGGAGATTTTGCTGAAGGTGAAACTCAGCAGTACAAAGATGAGTAAGTTAACAATGAATAAATTTAAGCAATATCTGACATTTTCCTTGCAAATTAGGTTAGAGTTTGAATTTGATTAAAGTGAATTCACTTGTCCCTTTGTTTTTGTTTTTCTTTGATTTTCTAATATTCAAAGAGAGAAAGAAAGAAAGGCTGTAACAGAGGAAGCACATCAACTAATCAAAGCTTGCCTGTCTTTTTGCGCGTCTATTAAACAAACCTCTTTGAAATAGCAATTAGCTTAGCTTAGCACCATAAAAGGCTAAGCAAACGACTTTGTCCTATAAGGGAGGCAGATGCATAATTTGGTACCTATGTTTACTCCTCCCAAAACCTTGGAAATGACATAAGAGGAAGGGCTCTAAACACTAGACAAATCCTACATTCACTATAAATACCAGAGTCTCTATGCCACATATTTTGTGGTCTGCGACACAGTGGTCAACCGCGGAGACTGTGCTATAGTGTCGACTCTTGTTGCGTTGTGGCCTCTGGCCGCTACAAGTGGGGCATTGCATTGCGTTTTACTGTCACAGTCATAGCGGCTGAGGTTGCAGCCAAATAGTGGCTTTCGCGAACGCTCCACGCCGCAGCCAAATAGCCAAATAGCATTTTTGGATGTGGCTGCTCCACACTGCATTCCACTATTGACTACTTTGACTGGAAATAGGATGCAAACCAAGATAATATGGTTCCAAAGCTTATGTATCATTATGATTTTTAAAATAAATGGAAATTCCAAGAATTGTAAGAATCTTGGAGAGAATAGAAGTTGCTTATGGCATGGTGATGCATAGAAGACTAATAAAGGTGGGAATAGAAGCATACTATTGCAAGATTATCCTCATTTGCTCACCCAAAAATCCTTTTAAAATGTATTGAGACCCACCTCAAATTTGTATGAAACCAAATGAAGGAAAGAAGCATACTATTGGAAGATTAATTTTAAAAGGACTAGGGCTTAGACAGTCTTATCTCTTTGTCCAATTTGTTTTGCACAAGTGACATGTGAGTGGACTTACATGCCAAACAAAGGAGTGCATGGATGAAACACTTGCAGTGGACCATTGGTGAACAGCATTAACAATGACTTGGGTCTCAAGTTGTTCCCACTGATGTATATATTTTCTTTTTTCTTTTCCCATATCTGATATTGTGTTCCACTTTCTGTGTGAATTTTCAAATATCTTTGTATTTAAGTTGTTATCTTTATGCCAGTAACCTATGGAGAACTACGTCAGAGGAGAAGAGAGAGCTGGAGCGCCTTCAGAAACCAATATATAATTCAGTTCGTCGAGCAGCAGAAGTTCATCGTCAGGTTGCAATTTTGTTTGTTACTTTCTAGCATTAACTCTTTGTTTTGATGGCTAGTTTTGGGGAAAAGAAAATTGGACAAGATTGTAACTGAACCTTGTTTGGATAGGAAGGAGGAAATGAACAGAGTGGAAACTGAAAGAAAAATTAATGCTTGTCTGGCCCACTATTTTTCATTCTCCCAGAATTTTGGCAGACCATTTTGAGAATGTTGATTTTGTTCCAAAAGAACATATATTGAGAAAGTTGGGTTCAATGTGGTTAAAAAATATGACAAGAGTATATGAGTTATAATGTTTCAATGCTAAATTTTTTTTGCTTCTTTTTATAATACAATGAAACCAGGAAAAAAAGTTATTCTGTCTGCATTTTCGTTCCTCGTACTTTAATTGCATTTCAACATTAGGAAAGAATGTCTTATTTGTCTTATATCTAATTCTCTTTTTGTTTCATCTCATTTTCTTTTACATTCAAATGAGGAGTTGTTGAAAAATACATTTGGTCTTTGACAATTAGATCTTAGGTTGGTGTTAAAACAGTAACTCAGTATCTATACTTGATAGGCTTTCTTTATGTCTAATTAGGTTCGCAAATATATGAAAGGCATTTTAAAGCCTGGAATGCTGATGACTGACTTATGTGAAACGTTGGAGAACACTGTACGTAAGCTAATATCGGAGGATGGCCTGCAAGCAGGCATTGCATTCCCCACAGGATGCTCTTTAAATTGGTAACACTTTATACTTTGGTTTTCTATCTTGTTCTGTTTTGTGGTTTCTTCCTAGCATTGTTTTCTTAAATGAAACTTTCTCCTCTAGGGTCGCTGCTCACTGGACCCCAAATTCAGCAGATAAGACTGTACTTCAGTATGACGATGTGATGAAGTTGGATTTTGGCACCCATGTAGATGGTAATATCCAGAAAAAAATTTATCTGAGAATTCTAGTAAATTGGTGTATGTTTTAGTGTTACACTGTTCAACCTCTTGTCATGAATTTTGTGTAGGATACATAGTTGACTGTGCTTTTACTGTGGCGTTCAACCCTGTGTTTGATCCACTGCTTGAAGCCTCTCGTGAGGCAACCAATACGGGTATTAAGGTACTTTCTAGAAAAATACTCAACCCTATGTGAGGTTGGTTTTCATTCATGTCAAGAGGAGGAATATTAAGACACGTAGCTTACAGTACTTGTTCAATTAATAATGTCAAAATGCTCAACCCGAATACTACCTGTTTAAGCAACACTACTCTAACCTGTTTGATTGGCAGGTCCAGTTTCATTTGTTTAAAACAAGAAATAACTATAGCAAGTTAATAACTGGTCAAGTTTGGGTGACGTGTGACTCAATCATCTTATTTGTGGCTCAATTAACTTATTTATAAACTTGACATGGATTCAACTTGTTCACTACCTTGCAAATTTCTATGAATTGCCTAACTTGAAATTTAAATATCAATGTTATTATTCATATTAATGAAAGTGAAAGTAATGGTACTTTTACCAAGTATATGGTCATAATATCTTGGAATCTTATGCCAAGAGGTAAACATCACAAATAAAATCAACACCAACATTACAATTTTATTGACATTACATTTTTCCATATCATTGTCCTAGCCTAGTCTTAGTATTTAGAAATGAGGATGCTGATATTAACATTGATCCAAACCCTCAGCAAGCTAGCACCTAGCAGTTACACTGGCACATAATCCATGAGGGCTTTGGATGAAAATTATTGAGAAGAATGCAAAGATTATGGAATGTTCTAAAAGGGTTAGGAAATAGCCTTTACGTAGTTGACTTTGTAGTAAAATCACAAAAAATTGCTTATCTTTTAGGATATTTTTGTCAAATTATTAAAATCTTTAAAATGTTTCTAGGTAAAAATCTTTTTAAATATAAATGTAACTTGGCTAAAATGGGTCAAATTGCATGCATTCACATTCAACCTGATTATTTGAATGTGTAATTTTCTGCCAGAATAAATTAAATGAGAAATATTAACAAGTCAATTGTGGGTCAATCTCAAGTTATGTTCAACCTTAATTTGATCAGTAGATTAAACTGTTGAAACGATTAAACCTTTTTTTAGCCAAACCCTATTATTTGGTATTTTGGTGTCAATTTTGAATCATTTTTATGGGTTGTGCCAGAAATTGTCACCCCATAAACTAGTAAGCTTAAATATCAACTTTTTGAGTTTTTAATCAGAAGTTTCTTTCCTCCCCTGCTTTTCTTTAGAGATTTTCAAAGGTATTGAAGAGCTCTTATGACCTAGTGTACTTTTCTTCCTTTGCTTTGTTTTGTTTTTTGTTTCTTTATTTTGGTTGTTCTAGGAGGATTCCGCATTCTTTTTTGCACTACCCTACTTTCTCTTAGTGAATTTTTCTTTTATCAATTAAAAAAATTCAGTTTGTTGCCACCTCACGGTTAGTATTGACTGCTGGGATGATTGTACTCTAATATGTGTTTCATTTTGTGTAACTTATGTCGATTAATGAACAAAACTACACAAGGCAATATTGTGACCCGTTGTGCTATTGTTTTTGATATTTGGCGTGAAACTGTTTCACACATGACTATTTCATAAAGATTGGTAATAAATCATTCTTAAAATTGAAGGCTATTGCGATTTTGCTGACTGCAAAGTAATAGGACTTTTAAGAAAGTCTGGTACTATTTTCTTCTTTCACTATATAGTATATACTTTCTGCACTCAGATTTTCTGGAAAAAGTGACAGCAGAATTATTGTTAAAGAATGTTAAATCCATTAAAAATGGTGGAGGAGCTTACTGATTGAGGATGAGTTGAATCGGCAGAAAATAATAGGGCTGTGGCCATATCAGTAGTCAATTATTTATGAGACCTCTTTTAGTTTGGCTTTTAACCAGTGGCCTCACTTGCTGATTGAGCTGTCTCTTTTTCTATTCATTTTCTTTGTTCACTCTTTGAATCGTTGCCTTTTCTTATTAGTATATCTTTCTGATTTTATTGTCTCTCTTGCTCCTGGCCTATTATTTGTCTACACCTACCCTTCTATTTGATGCATTGATAAACTCCCTTCTATTTGATGCATTGATAAACTCCTTCCTGCTTGATTTGGGGTGGTAGTAGAGGTTCATCTCATAGTTTGTCATGCCCATAAAAAGGGCTTCTGAAGTTCTCTCTAGTTGCAAATTTAGTCCCCCTTTCAAATGGAAGTTGTAATTTTATTTTGTGGGGGGGGGGATTACCAATAAGAAATTAGAAGAAAGATTTACAAGTAAAAGAAGTAGAACAATTCAATGTTCAAATGCAAATGTCAAGAATAGTAGAATAACAGAATGTATCCATAATGCTCAACAATGAAAAAGGTGCGGCTTAGTCTTCAAGTTGGATTTCAGTAAAGCTTGAGTGAGTTGGAGTTTCTTATACAAGTTTCTTGATAGAAAGGGTTTTGGAGATAGATGGAGGTGGATATTTTGTTGTCTCTCAACTGCTACATTTTCAGTGATTGTGAGACGTGATCCCCAAGGCTTGGCTTCATGGACAGCATGATTTGAGGCATGGGGACCCACTTCCCCTTTCTGGTTCTCCTTTGTGGTTAATGTTTTAAGTCGCATCTTTTCAAAAGCTGTTGATGGGATCTTGAGGGTTCTTGAATTTGTTCAAATGAAGTAATGGTCTCCCATCTTCATTCTGCTGTTGATATCATTCTCTTTTAAGAAGACGATAGCAATACTTTGGTGAATGTTCTGTCTGTATGTTTTTCAGGACTATCTATCAGTTGAAGACTCGTCTTGTTAAAAAGAGCTTGGCTGGTTTGAATATGGACAATCAGATTCTTTTGTCCTATGCTTTGCTGGTTGGTTGCTTAGTTTTTAAATGGCTTGCTCTTACTTGGGCGTTCCTTTAGGTGGTCATCTTCGAGTTACTTCCTTTTAGGATACTATCATTCACAATATTTCAAAGTGCTTTACAGATTTTCCTTCATCTAGTACGAGCAAATGGAGAAGAGATCACCTTGTGTGTCAGGAGTAGTGTTGCAAACTTAAAAAAACAGGGGGATTGGGTCTTGGAAATTTGGTGTTTAAAAATATTGCCTTTGCAGCTAAATGGCTATAGTCCTTTGGTTTATGTTTGGATGGAGGAGTTTGGTGGGGAAGGTAGGAGAGGGTTAATTTTTTGTTTTTAATAGAGAAGTCATTAAGTGTTTTAAAAAATGAATAAGAGATGATTGGAAGGTTACATTATAATCTCTCATTTTATTCCTCATTATAAAAAACTCTAAAAAATAAGAATGTTTACTTAAACTGAAAAATATGCCTTCCCTTTCCTTCCAAACTCCTCCATCCAAAAATATAGAGACTACTTCATTATGGCACCAAGCTATTGTAATTATGTATAGTTTAGATAACAGTGGCTGGGATGCCAACCAAACGACCTTTGCAACTTATGCTAGTGCATGGAAGTTTATGTCTCTGTGATATGATTCTGTTATATATACCACTGATTTCATTTAGTTTGAGCATTTGTTTTTATTATATAAATTAAGTCTGGGTTTTAACACTTGTATCAATTTTTGGGATGACCCTTGGGGTAGAAATGTCTCCTTCCTTGAGACTTTTCCTCATCTTCATGTCCTTTTCCTTTCTACGTTGCATAATCCCCCCCCCCCCTTCAATTTCCTTTCTACTCTTGTCCCCATTTAAACCAAGATTTCCACTTTAGTAAAAATTGGAGTGATAGAGAAGTTAATGAATCCATCTCTTTTATGATTTGCCCACTTTTTTCCTAACCTTGTATTAGAGTATATAGAAATATATTGTTACAGCTTATTTTGTATGCATGTATACTGATAATCATTGTTAGTTAGGCTGTTAGCTGATTGTTAGTTAGTTAGTTACTTCTTACAGAGTTCTAGAACACCTCTAGTCTCCCTTGTATAAGTACCAGAACCTGAGTTAGGTTCTGTGGTTAATTTAGTTTCTCAGTTTTTCACCCTCTTTTCTCTAGCATCTCTCTCTCTCTCTCTCTACTTTCTCATATTATCCTTCAGTTTCTATCACTTTCTCTGATCACTGAAATCTAAAATGGTATCATAGAGCTTTCTTCGATCCTGGACATGGCTACTCCTTCAAATCCCTTTCACTCCTCCAATGAGAATTTCTCTCATTCATCTTCAATTCCACCCTCTGCTCCGATTACATTATCTCGTTCGTTTTCTGTGAAACTTGATGAGAAGAATTTTCTGATATGGAAGCAGCAGGTTGAGGCGATAATCAAAGGTCATTTCGTCAATCCAGAGATTCCATCTTGTTTTGTGTCGAAGGAAGATTGGGCCTTAGGTCGAATCAGTGAAGCTTATCTCAGCTGGGAGCAACTAGATCAATTGTTGTTTTACTGGATTCTTTCTTCACTCTCGGATTCGCTTCTTACTCGTGTAGTTGGGTGCATCCATGCTTGGCAACTCTGGGATGAGATTCATTCCTTTTTCAATTCGCAGAATTGAGTTAAGGTACGTCAATTTCGATCTGAATTGTGCAGTACCAAGAAAGGTTAATGTTGCACATCGAGGAACATCAGAGAATTCTGTTTCATCTGCTTTGATCTTAGCTCCGACGCCAACTCCAGTTCAGAATCCGATTCCAGTTCCTTCTACTTCAAATCAACAATGATATTCTTACCACAAACAGTGCATACACCTCTTTTCACACCTTTCTCAATACCATTCATTATACTTTCTTTTTCTTATTACTTTCTCTCACTTAATCACATCCACCCAAAATGGGTGTGGAAAATGGTGTTGGATAAAAAATGAGGTAAGATGATCATTTTTGAATTCAAATCAGATTTCGCAGTTTGCAAATTCACAGAACACAAATTTGCCCTATCAGTATGGTCCACATTATGGATTTCAGTATGGTACACGGGGTTCTGATGGTGGTCAAGGTGGTAGATTTGGCCGTGGTGGTCGTTTTGGTTCTCGAAATTCAGTGGAATGTCAAATTGTGCCATAAATTTGGCCGTGATGCTAAGGTGTGTTATCATCAATATGATTAGGATGGGTCTAATTCATCCTCACAGTCACTTAATCAGCCACTGAGTTCTGCTTTGTATCCACCACAATATCCTATGGTTCCTTTTTCACCATCTGCTCAGTATCCACAATACCCTATGTTCTCTGTACCTCGATATCCACAGAATTCAGCAGTTGCATCTTCTTCCTTTGGTGTGCCTCCATTTCAGTCACAGTCTTGGCAGTCTCGAGCTCCATTCAGTACTGCTGGGTCTTCTGCAAATTTATCTCAGTTTAGTTCTTCAGTTGGACAGCAGCAATCTCCTATGGCCATGGTAGCTACACTGGAAGCCTTTTCTAATCAGGCATGGTATCCGGATTCAGGAGTTAAACACCATGTCACTGCTGGTCCTCAGAATCGAATGCAGATGACAGATTTTTCTGGTCTTGACCAGATCTTTTTTGGGAATGGACAAGGTTTGCCAGTTGTCTCTGTTGGCTGCTCTTCTTTTTTGTCCCCTTTTAATCCTAATGTTAGTCTTTCTCTTCAAAACTTACTTTTGGTTCCCTCGATTACTAAAAATCTGGTCAGTGTAAGTAAGTTCGCTTGTGATTATTGTGTATGTTTTGAGTTTCATCCCTCACACTGTTTTGTTAAATCTCAGGTTCACACGAGGTCTTGTTGGAGGGCTCTCTTGGCACTGATGGTCTCTATACCTTCAGCAAGCTTCTCCTACCTCATGTGAATTCTTCTCAGACCTTACCTACTAGCTATACTTTGGCTGTAAATTCTATTTTACCCTCTGTAAATTCATCTACAGTTTCTGCTAGTTCACCTAATATCTCTGCAAATCCATCTTTGTCTAATAATTCTGCTACTAATGTACCAACTTCATATACATTGTGGCATTGTAGGTTAGGACATCATCATTCAGAAGTTGTAAGGCATGTTTTACAATCTTGTAACATACCTTTCAGTAATAAAACTGTCTTGGATTTCTGTTCTGCTTGTTGTTCTGGCAAAGCACATCCTTTACTCTCTCAATCTTCTGTTACTTCTTACACTCAGCCTCTAGAATTGATTTTTAGTGATCTGTGGGGTCCAGCCCCTATTCTTTCTTCTTGTGGTTATACTTATTATATCACTTTTGTTGATGCCTCCACTAAATTCACTTGGATTTATCTTCTTAAAGGCTGAATTACAGTTCAATGCAAAAATTAAATCTGTCCAAACTGATTGGGGTGGAGAATTTAGACCCCTTGCCTCTTATCTTACTGACTTAGGCATTTTACATAGGGTCATTTGTCCACACACTCATCATCAAAATGGAACTGTTGAAAGGAAACATAGACATATTGTTGAGACTAGTCTTACCCTTCTAGCTCAAGCTTTTTTACCCTTTCAATATTGGGACCATGCTTTCCTTGCTGCTGTGTACCTTATAAATAGGCTTCCTACTGCTTCACTAAATCAGCAAGTGCCCTTTACTAAACTCTTTAATAAAGCACCAGACTATTCTTTCCTAACGATATTTAGTTGTAATAACGATATTTAGTTGTACTTGTTATCCCTTTCTTAGGCCCTGCAATCATCATAAATTGGAGTTTAGGTCCAAAGAGTGTGTTTTCTTGGGATATTCTTCTGGTCACAAGGGTTACAAGTGTCTAGCTTCTGATGGAAAAATTTGTGTCTAGAGATGTCCTCTTTAACGAGTTTCGGTTTCCTTTTTCAGTATCTTCTCAGTTTCATTCTGATCAGTCTACTTCTTCTTCCTCTGCCTTCATTTTCTGTTTCTGCATCTCCTCCTCTTCTATCCACTTAAGAGCTCTCTTCCTTCTACTATAACTTCTTCTGCTTTACCAATGTCTATTCCTTCTGTTTCATATTCTGTTCCCTCTGTTCAGCCCTATGTTGCTAATCCAAATTCGATTCCTGCTGAGCCAGTTTCCATTTCCCCTGCTGATTCTGCAAGTTCCACTTCCTCCCTGGGTGCTGCAACTTCTTCTCCTCCCTCTTCCTTGTCTGATTCTTCAGTTTCAGCTGCTTCTTCTTCCTCAAATCAACTTGTTCCCTTGTCTGTCCATCCTATGCAAACCAGGTCAAAGTCTTGTATTCATAAACCAAGACTTCATCCTACATTGCTTCTCACTCGTGTTGAACCTTCTTATGTCTCTCAAGCCTTGTCCCTTCCTCAATGGAAGGCAGCTATGCAGGCTGAATATGATGCTTTAATTGCCAATAAGACTTGGTGTTTGGTCCCTCTTCCCTCTAACAAGACTGCTATAGGCTGTAAATGGGTTTTTCGGGTTAAAGAAAATCTTGATGGGACTGTTAATAAATATAAGGCCAGGCTGGTTGCTTAAGGGTTTCATCAACAGCTGGGGTTTGATTATAGAGAAAATTTTCCCCGGGGTAAAACCGGTTATTGGTAGAACTATTTTGACTTTGGCTCTCATCAATCATTGGCCTCTTCAACAGCTTGATGTCAATAATGCTTTTCTTAATGGCTTTCTAGAAGAAGTTTATATGCAGCAGTCCCTAGTATGCAAACTGAATAAGGCTTTGTACAGGTTGAAGCAAGCACCTAGGGCATGGTTTGAGAGACTTGCTAAGACACTTGTTAGTTTTGGGTTTCATCCTAGCAGATGTGATCCCTCTCTGTTTGTCAAATCTGGTTCTCAACATTGCATCTATATCTTTTTTTATGTTGATGACATCACTATAACTGGTACTTCTCTGCCCTTAATCCAACAGCTGATGGATAATCTAAACTCAGTGTTTGCTTTCAAGCAATTAGGGACTTTGGATTATTTTCTTGGAATTGAAGTTAAACACTTAAATGATGGTACATTACTGCTGTCCCAAGGAAAATATATTAGAGATTTGCTTTCTAAAGCTCAGATGACTGATGCAAAAGGAATATCTGCTTCTATGGTTGGTAGCTGTAAACTATCTAAATATGGCAGTGATTATATGGCTGATCCCTCTCTTTATAGGTCTATTGTGGGAGAATTGCAGTATGCTACAATAACTTGACCTGAAATCAGTTATAGTGTCAACAAGGTCTGCCAATTTCTCTTTCACCCATTAGAGGATCATTGGAAGGTTGATAAACGGATTCTAAGGTATCTAAAGGGTACTCTGAGTTATGGTTTGCTGTTACAACCTGCTGTATCTCATCAGCCTCTCACAGTCAAGGCCTTTTGTGATGCGGATTGGACTTCTGACCTTGATGATCGCAGATCAACCTCTGGTTCCTGCATTTACTTGGGTCCTAATCTAATTTCTTGGTGATCTAAGAAGCAACCTTTGGTTGCTAGGTCTAGTACAGAGGCTGAGTACCGTAGTCTTGCCAATACAGCAGCTGAGTTGCTGTGGATTCAGACTTTATTGAAAGAACTCAGGGTTCCAGTGGCTACACCTATCATCTACTGCGATAATCTTAGCAATGTATCAGTTTCTATCACTTTCTCTGATCACTGAAATCTAAAACCTTGATAGAAGAGTTTGGGGTTTGGTCTTTTTTGGTGTTTTTCTTGTAAATCCTTTTTTCAGTTTCTAACCCTATTCCTGAACAGTCAAAGGTTCCTCCTTTACTATCCTAACTGGAAATCCAAAGCTCCCTGAAAGGTCAAATTTTTAATGGCCCTAGGCCTTAGATAATTAGGTTCCAAAGGTCAATGGTACAACCATTTCACAACCAAGCAATTTTTTTTTTTAATTAGACTCTCCAATCTCAAATCTCCCTCCTCCATTAGTTTGGGTGATGGTTTTAGTATCAAAATTTGGGAGAATGTTTGTGGTGGGGATTTCCGTTAGATGCATTTCCTGACCTGTATCATTTATCTCCCATTCTTAACTTGGACATTAAGAATTTATATTCTAAAGTTCAACATTGGACCCTCAGTTTCTTAGGGATTTCAAATTTTCTTGGGGAAGTCTAAAGCTCCCTAAAGCTTCCTCTAAGGTCTATTGTTTTGTTTATACATGACTACTTAATAGGATAGATGCAAATTCGTAGGTCTCACACTGCTTTTTCCTGATTTTCGTATTGTGTACATCTAAGTTGATAGCATTAGGTGTGTGTTAGATGTTCCATCGTTGATAGTGTGTATGCTAGGAGGAGGGGGAAGGGCTGCACAGGATTAGTCCATAGGTGCGATGCGGAATGGGTGGGGAATATCATGCTAATTAACTGCAGCATATCAGAATGCATACATGGTAGTGGGAGATGAGTGAGATGGGAGGTATTTGGTTGTGGGGAGTGAGTGGGAATGTGGGAGATGAGTTGCACTGTGTTAGAGTATATTATGTTGCTGCTTTACTTATGCGATTAGTTAGTTAGGCTTAGCTTATGACAGTTGTAATTCTGTTGGCGTTACAGTTGTAATCATAGTTGTTAGAATCGTACGATTCACTATTCGAATTGTACGATTCGATCTGATTCGTCCCGCCGGCGATACAGAAATCGCGTTGAATCGGAAATGGCTAGGAATCGCATGTGAATCGTTTGAATCGGTGCGATCAGAACCAGAGACATGAATTGCACGATTCTGCGATTCATGGAACGTGGACGGCGTAAAAAAATTTCCAAATTCAGGTGCGAATCTGAAGGGGTGGACGGTGGGAGTTGAGAGTTAAAATTTAATGGCCTTTAATTCTTCACATTCACCCACGTTTCACATCATTCTTCATGCAACCAGAAGTTCAAAACCATCGAATGTCATTCTTCTCTTCACATTCATTCTTCGTTTTCGTCACACTCTGTTTTCGTATCCTCACTGCAACACCAACCAGACTCCCTCTGTTTCCGTATTTTGCATCTACAAAGCCAACCATTGAACGTTCAGTCACATACCCACGTTACACTCTGCTCTGAAAACGCCTCTTCAGTCACGTTCTTCCAGTCTCTGTTTTTGTATCACCGTTCTTCCCGTCCTCTGTTTTCGTATCACGTTCTTCTTCTTCCAATCCTCTCGTTTATCAGTGACAGTGTCAGTCAGTCACTCACTCAATACAAATGGCTCCTACGGTAGCTCCTAAGGCTAAGAAGAAGGGGAAGAAGGATGTTACATGGGAACATTGTACTGTTCTTGAAAATAGATTACATGTGAAGTGTAATTATTGTCCACAAGCAATGTATATTTAAGTTTTTTATTAATGTGTTTCTGAATCATACGATTCGAAACGATTCACGATTCGAAAATTGAACAAACGATTCTCGATACGATTCACGATTTGACAACTATGGTTGTAATTCTGTTACACTGTATGCAACTGTTTGGTAGATTTGACTATAGTGGATTGCTTGCATCTTTTAAGGTTCTCTCTTTGCCCCTGAACTTGTTATAGGATAGTATTATCTTTATGGCTTGTTCTTGGTGTTTTGTTTGTGGCTGGTTCGAGGAAGTTGCCATTTATGTTATGCTGGGAGATCGGGCACCTGTGCCACATTCTTGATTTGATTTCTTTTCATTTTTCTTGTTTCTTTTTCTTTTATTTGTTTGGAAGATATCTTATCTTCCACCAAGCTGTACTTTCCATGTTTTCTCTCTAGCAAAATTTCTATTTATATATAAAAAAAATGTTGGGAGGAATCTAAGAATTGGAGGGTCGTTGACAGTGTATAGTCTTTCTATCTTAATGTTGACAATAGCAATGACTTCTTAAGTTGTATTAAATCTTGCTGTTCTCAATTTAGCACCTGTATCTGTATTTATGTTTTATTATGTGTCTATATATGTGTACATACCTGTTTATGTATGTGTGGGTTTCTGATTAAAGTTTTATTGATATGAAAATAATGAACAAACAATTTTGTTTGATTTGAATGGTGCGATGTGTTGGGTATTTAGGTCATATTGTAATTTGTTGGTTCCTCCAAAATGATGTGGCTTACTGTCTAGGAAGCTGGAATCGATGTGCGCCTTTGTGATGTTGGTGCCGCAATTCAAGAGGTCATGGAGTCTTATGAGGTTGAGATTAATGGAAAGGTGTATCAAGGTATGATGCTTGTAGGGACGTTTGTGCTCATTTTTTGTGTGCTTTCATGATTTTTTATTTGTTTCATATATTTTCCATCCATATTCCATACGTTGAATTTTAGGAATGGAACAAATATATAATTCACATTCATTATCATCAGATGAATGTAGTTCTTTGATGATAGGCACATCCGTTGAGGGCTCATGCTTGGTCTTTCTTGACATCATAGGCACAATGCCACAACCATGATAAATCATGTATTAAATTTTTTTCAAGGCAGTAGGTTGATTATTAAATTGTTTACTTGCTAATCAGATGAAGTCATCTGATTTGTGTATCTGTGTTGGTTAGACTAGGAACCCTGTAAGCAAATTGCTTCAGTTTTGAAATTGTTGAAAAAAGGGATGGGCACAAGGGAAAGAGTGGCAGCTTAACCAAATCTGGTCCAGCCATATATATATTTATGCTAACAAGTGTATTTCATAATAGGAAGAAAAGGACTAAACTACCTTTAATCATTATAGTTCATAATACTTTCCCTCAAGCTAAAGCATAGATGTCAAATATGCCTGGCTTGTTACAAATGTAAATAACCTTGTTCCTGGCTAGAGCTTTAGTAAACATATTAGCTAGCTGCTCTCCAATTTGGATATATTCAGTAGAAGTCAGTCCTTTGTGCGACTTCTCATGGACAAAGCAATAATATACTTTTATATGCTTTCTGCATTCATGAAAGACCTGGCTTTTGGCTATATGAATTATAGTGTTGCTGTGACTAACTGTCAGAAGATATTTTCTCTGATATGTGTTTGTTAGAAGAGCATGTGCTCTTAAATAGGATACAAGGTAATCTAGAAAAGGAAACTCCTAAACTAATGCTCATCATTGTACCCACTATCAATTCCTATAATTAAGGGTCAATGATTCCTATTCATAAATACAAAAGATACAACTAATCAAATCTCCTAATCAAGGTTTTAAATTGCGATCGCGGTCGAAGTTGTGGTCGCGTTGCGGTTTTTGCGATTGTGGGCGTTGCTAGTGTTGCGATGCGATTTCGGTTCTTTGCGATGTGAATTTTTCACAACTTGGCACAAATTAGATTAAATTATCTATTTTATTGTACAATGTATCATAACTAATAATTTATAAATTTTTTCATTAATAAGAAATATCCAAAAGCAATAAATTAATTAACCAATATTAAAATATAAATAAATTAGTAACTATTCATATATTCAACAAAGTTTATACAAAATTGATTACTTCAACATAAATAAATCAATAGCTATTCATATATTTAACAAAGTTTATACATGAGTGATTACCTCAACCTCAACATAAACAAATCATTAGCTACTAATATATTAAACAAAGTTCATGCATGAGTGATTACTTCACCACATGGTAGAATGATGTGCTGGATCATAACCTCTACTTTCACTTAAGTTATCATTATATCCTGCTTCGCCAGGTGGTCATTTTTTCTTTTTCATCATTTTTTTAATCATTTTATGAATCAAAAAAATATCAAGGACCAAAGTCAATAGTAATATCAAATTAACCACTCCAACAGCAATAGCCTATATACTGACCCAATAACTGGCCGAAGGAAATGAAACAAAATAAAAAAGGCCCATACACAAACTTAAAACCCTAATTAAGTAAAGACAAAATTGAACAAAAATAAATTAAAAAAAAACAACAGAAGTAACAGGGGGCTCTAGTCCTCTGTATTGGGGTAAGATGCAGAAATAGGGGTGCCCGTGGAGGAAGGTGACAATGCCGCGACGGCAATTCTGGTTAGCATTGTTGCCGGTGACGTGGTGCTGGGTTTGGATGATGAGCACGGGTTGTAGGCGGTCATTCGCGCGGTGGCGTGGTGGGTGGCAAAATGCTAGATTTGTCCAAGGCAGGGATCGCCAATGACGCAATGCAAGGGCGGTGGCGAAAGTAAGCCGGCGCTGGGTTCGGTAAGTTGCTTCCAAGAACCTTGATTTGGTGTATGTTGATCTGTGATTTTTGGCCTTGTATGCGGATCTAGGTTCGGTAAGATGTGTTGCGGTTGAAACGTCGTTACGTCGTGATTTTCAGTCTCCCTTGTGTCACGGGATGAAGCGGAAACGGTGCCTGCCGTGATCGTTTTGTCGCGGCCGCTACAGGGAAATCGTTACGAGATTTGAAACCATGCTCCTAATTATGGGATTTAATCCTATCTATAAAAAGAAAGAATATATACGGTGGGATTCTGACACTCCCCCTCAAGTTGGTGAGTGGATGTTATCCATTCCCAACTTGCTAACAATAGATTGAAATGTAGAGCCACTTAATCCTTTCGTTAGAACATCAACAAGTTGATTTCTTGTGGATACAAATGGTGTACATATTGTCCCATTATCCAACTTTTCCTTTATGAAGTGTCTGTCTACTTCAACTTGCTTGGTCCTATGATGTTGCACCAGATTATGTGCAATGTTTATTGCTGACTTGTTATCATAGTGTAGCTTCATAGGTCCATTCCACTCAATCTTTAGGTCATCTAGAATTATTTTCAGCCATAGGAGTTCACAAATTCCTAAGGCCATAGTCCGGAATTCTGCTTTTGCACTTGACCTTGCAACAACGTTCAGTTTTTTATTTCTCCAAGTTACTAAGTTTCCTCCAAGAAAAGTGCAGTATCCGGGGGTGGATCTTCTGTCATCTACAGATCCAGCATAGTCTGCATCTGCATAGGCCTCCAAAGTCATCTCCTTCCCTATTGTAAATTAAATTCCTTTTCCAGGAGTTCCTTTCAAGTACTGCAGAATACTGTAAACAACTCTAAGGTGATTTTCTTTGGGATTATGCATGAACTGACTTACCACTCCCACTGCATAAGCTATGTCTGGCTTGGTATGAGACAAATAGATTAGTTTTCATCCAGTTTTTGATAGGACTCTCTGTCCACGGTTGCATCCTCAACAGATTCACTAAGTCTGTGATTTTACTCAATAGAAGTTTCTACTGGTTTGCATCCCAATTTACCAGTTTCAGACAATAAATCCAGTACATACTTCTGTTGAGAGATGAAAATACCATGACGAGAATGTGTCACCTCAAGGCCAAGAAAGTATTTCTATCTTCCTAGCTCTTTAATCTAAAACTCTCTTAACAAACACTTTTTTATGATATCCATTTTTGCTTGATCATTTCCTGTTACAACTATATCATCCACATAGACAATTAGTGCAGTAACTTCCCCTGAAGCTGAGTGCTCAATGAACAAAGTATGATCTCCTTGACTTTGTTTATACCCCATTGCCTTCATCATCGTAGCAAACCTGCCAAACCAGGCCCTAGGGGACTGTTTCAATCCATAGAGAGCCTTCCTTAGCTTGCAAACCTTGCCTTTCTTGAAGTTAAACCCAGGCGGGACCTCCATATAAATTTCTTCTTCAAGGTTGCCATCTAGGAATGCATTTTTGACATTGAATTGCTACAAACTCCATCCATAGTTAGCTACCAGAGATAACAATATTCTAACAGTGTTCATTTTTGCAACAGGAGAAAAAGTCTCAAGGTAGTCAATCCCATATGTTTGACTATACCCCTTAGCTACTAACATTGCCTTATACCTTTCTAGTGTCCCATCTGCCTTATATTTAACAGTGAATGCCCACTTACAGCCAACAAGTTTCTTCTCTTTAGGTAGTTCTACCAACTCCCAAGTTTCATTTTTCTCTAGTGCATCCATTTCAACTTTCATAGCTTCTCTTCACTCTTTGCTATCCAGTGCTTCACTAGCAGTTTTTGGGATAGTGATAGTGTTTAAATGAGTAAGAAAACTTCTATGAATACTAGATAGTTTATCATAGGACATAAAGTGAGACAATGGATACCTTGGCCTCTGAGTACATGTTCTAACACCCTTCCTTATTGCAATCGGGAAATTCCCAGCTTTAATGGGCATATTCTGCTCCTCCAAAACAACTCATCAGTTTCAGTTTCAGGGAGTATATTCTACTCCTCCAAAACAATCTCATCAGTTTCAATTTCAGGTATTAGTTCAGAATCTGGAACTTGCACAGGTTGGATAATAGGCGCTGTCCTTTGTGTGTAAACTTGTAGTGGACGGGCAGCACTTGGAGTCTGTGTTCCAGTTGTCTTTGGACTCGAATCAGGGGAAGTGTGTATAGGATTTGACTCAGGTATATTGGATTTCCTTGGGGAGATGAAAGAAAGATTCTTGAACAAATCATCCTTATCTTCCATGCATGAGTTCTCCCCTTGAAGATAAGGTTGGGAAAAGAAACATTCAATTTCATCAAAAGTGACATCAATAGACATAGGCTTTTTTTGTGGTAGGGTGATAACACTTTTATCCCTTTTCGTTAGGTGAGTAACCAACAAAAATGCATTTAATAGCCCGAGAATCAAGTTTTTTCGATGAGGAGAATGAATATGGACAAATGACACACACCCAAAGATCCTAGGAAAAAGGTTATTTGAAGTTTTGAAGTGTGGCTAGAATTTGGAGAACAATTGAATGGGGCTGTTGTTTTGAAGAGTCTGAGAGGGTAAACGATTAACCCAGTAGGCAGCAGTAAGGACAGCCTCCCCCAATACTGTTTTGGAACATTTGTGTGGAATAAAGATGCTCGGGTAACAGCTAGAAGATGCTCGGGTGTGGACACATAAGGATTCATGAATAGTTCCACGTTCATTGAAGGAGGACAATGTTTGGTTAAAATAATCTTTGGCATTATCAGAACAAAATTGATTGATGGCTGACCCAAACTGGTTTCTTATCATTTGGAAAAATTTTGGAAGATCTGACTAACTTCACTTTTCTGTTTCAAGAGATACACCCATGATACCTGAGTACAATCATCAATAAAAATGACAAACCAGCGGGCCCCAGATATATTTGGAATATTGCATGGACCCCAAACATCACTGTGTATTAAGGAAAAAGGAACAAACATTCTTTTATTACTGATAGGAAAGCTAACACGTTTGTGTTTTGCAAATTCACAAAGATCACAATGAAAATTCCTATGTCTAGTCCCTTAAAAAAGCTAGGAAACATAATTTTTAGAGTACTGAATGAAGGGTGACCTAAACGAAAGTGACACAACCAGATTTCCTTATTGTGGGAAAGTAGTGACTCTGACAGCAAAGACAATGGAATTTGACTCCTAGTGCTATATTTCCCACGAGCCTCCGCCAGAAGGTAGAGCCCATTTTCCTCCCTAGCATGTCCAATCATCTTCCCCGTTCCCTGATCCTGAAGTTTGCAAAGTGTAGGAGAGAATGTCACTAAACATTGTAAATCCGTTGTAAGTTTATGAATAGAAATCAGTTTGGCAGATAATTTGGGCACATGTAAGACATCTTTCAAAATTAAATCTTGACTTAGGAGAACATCTCCCTTTCCAGCAACTGTAATAAACGTGCCATCTGCAGTTGCAATTTTTTTATTGCTTGGACAGGGTCTATAGGAGATAAATTCAGTAGAGGAATGGGTCATGTGATCCGTAGCTTCAGAATCAACAACCCATGTCCCTTGTGCAGTAGAATGTAGAACGCTTAGAGCATAGGCTTGGGAATTACCTGAGAATGCCAAGGAAGAACTACCTATGTCTGTGGGTTTGACTAAAGTGTCTAGGAATTCCCTCAGTTTTTTAATTTCTTTTGTATTGAAATCTGTAAGGGGTCTGGAAGGACTGCCCTCTGCAGCACCTGACTGAGCCATGTGGGCTTGTGCTTGTCCTCCTCATTGAGTGCCTTTGGTTGTCCAATTTCGGTTCTGATTTGGAGGCTTACCATGAAGTCTCCAGCATCTGTCCTGGGTGTGTCTTGGCTTCTTACAGAAGGTACACCATAGGGAATCCTTGTTCTCCCCTTTGTCTATCTCCATCCTGGAGGCCACACCTCCAGAGTGACTGGTCTGCCATTGATCAATCTTCTTTCCCTTGCTTTGTGCAACTAAGGTAGAACTTTCAGTGGGTTGAGGTTCCATCATCACTCCTCTACGTGCCTCTTCTGCCCGGAAGGCAGCCATTGTTTCATTGAGTGAGGATAACACCTTTCCTAGCACCTGAATTCTTACAGGATCAAACTCATTGTTTAGTCCTGTCAAGAACTTATAGATCCTATCCTTCTCCTTATAATGTTTGAGTAAATCAGCATCCTCTTTGCATTTTGCTTCAAATTGCTCATAATGGTCTAACTCCAGCCATAGATTCTGCAGAGTCTGGGCATACTCACTAACTGATCGGTCTCCTTGTTTGGTAGTCGCGATCTTCATCTTAATTTCATAGATTTGAGTAGCATCACCAACCTTGGAATAGTTTTGTTTATAGCTCTCCCATATGCCCTTGGCTGTCTTCGTGAACATTAAAGCATCACTCACCTCTGGCACCATGGAAGTCCACAGCCACGACATTACGACCGCATCTGCTTCATCCCTTGCAGCAAAGTTACTGTCTCTGGGTTTCGGGGCAGCTTTCCCAGTAAGATGATTCAATTTGCCCTTCCCTTTTAGAAAGGTTTGGACAAAATGAGACCATTTGAGGTAGTTTTTTCCTTTGAGATATAGATTGGGTTGAATATGTTCCAACTCAACAGCGCCAGTATTTCCTGTCTGGGCAGGGTTATTGGTTGTTTCTGACATTTTCAGATTTGCTGGGTGAGATGCAAAGGCGTGGAGGGTGTTTTAAGAAAGAAAAGCGGCAATATAGGCCAACAAAGGAAGGGGAAGAAAACGGCAATACAGGCCGACAGAGGAAGAGGAAAGAAGACGACAATGCAGGCCGAACAGCAGAAGAAAGCGTGTGGCAATGCAGGCCATGAGATTACACAGGCTCCCACGGATTTTGGAGCGCTGATACCATGTCAGAAGATATTTTCTCTGATATATGTTTGTTAGAAGAGCATGTGCTCTTAAATAGGATACAAGGTAATTTAGAAAAGGAAACTCTTAAGCTAATGCTCATCATTGTACCCACTATCAATTCCTATAATTAAGGGTCAATGATTCCTATTCATAAATACAAAAGATACAACTAATCAAATCTGCTAATTATGGGATTTAATCCTATCTATAAAAAGAAAGAATATATACGTCGGGATTCTGACGCTAACTAACTGCATAGTTTGAGAATGACCAGTATCAATCTCGCCAACACTTTGTGTCTTGAAAACCTTCAACTCTACAATGGCCATGATTCTAGTATAGAATCCCATGCCCAGGTACACACGCCTTTGAGGCACTTGAATATATGAACTATGAAGAACAGCATCCCGGTCAGCAGTCCTCGATAATGACATAAATTGGTTGACCACACTCCATGGAAATGCAATGTCAGGGCAAGTTACTATGAGGTAGTTCACCTTTCCAACTATCCTCCTATACCTTCCTGAGTCATCCAATAATTCTGTATCCTCAGCTCCTAGCTTCACATTTGGTATCACAGGATCACAGCGTTCCACTTCAATTAAATCTGTTTCAGATTTTCAGTCGGTAAATCAAGATGCCTTTCTTGTTTCTAGATGCCTCAATCCCCAGAAAATGTTTCAGTGTACCTAAGTCTTTAGCTTGGAACAGAGTATGAAGGGAAGTTTTAAGAGCACCAATAACCACATATCACTGCGTAATTATAATATCATCAAACATACACAGCCAAGAGAATAAACCCAGAATAAGAGAGACAAGTTTAGTGACAGAAGGCCTCTGATAATTAACACTTACGTTTGGGCATAGCCTTTGGCAACCTAACAAGTCTTTAACCGACCAACAAAACCATCAGGATTCACCTTGACTTTAAAATTTTAGCTCCTCTAAAATTTTATTTACTGGTCACATTTACTATTAACTGTAATTTTAAAATAATTGATGGACAGAAGAACAATATTAAATATCAACTTGTCAGGTTCTTCTTTTGCTATGGATCTTGTATGCTATTTAATCTTATATTTTAAACATGTCATAAAGGTATCCATGCCTATCAAATCAGGATGTTTTGTACATTTGATGTTGTATTCACTTCCACTCAAAACTATTGATGCCTTACAAGATATAGGTTCAAGAGAAGTAAAAATGGCTTGAGAATTTTGTTTCCCACTATCAAGTAATTTATGATATTTGTCTGCATATTCCTTCAATATATTTACCAGTATTATGTACCATATATAGTGTGATATATATTGTAATGGGAATGTTATTGCAGTTAAGAGTATACGGAATTTGAATGGACATAGCATAGGCCGCTACCAAATCCATGCTGGAAAGTCTGTTCCCATTGTGAAAGGAGGAGAGCAGACAAAGATGGAAGAGGGTGAATTTTTTGCTATTGAAACCTTTGCATCAACTGGTAAAAGTAGTTTCTTCAGGTGTTGGACATTGTTATCATGGCTTTTAATAATGCATGATGTAATTAGTCATTGAATGTTATGTTCAGGGAAAGGATATGTACGAGAAGACCTGGAGTGCAGCCACTACATGAAAAATTTTGACGTTGGTCATATCCCGCTGAGATTGCCTAGAGCTAAGCAACTGTTAGCCACTATTAACAAAAACTTCTCGACTTTGGCCTTTTGTAGACGGTATTTAGATCGCCTAGGGGAGACTAAATACTTAATGGCATTAAAGAACTTGTGTGACTCTGGCATTGTTCAGGTACGTCTCAGGAGTTACAGACACCAAGAAATTTTGTGGATATAAAGATTTTTCTAAAAGTAGAAAGTTGAATGCATGTTGTAATTGTTGAAATGAGAAAAAAATGGTGTTTAAGAGTGTTTTATGGAAGTGAACTGTAGCGTGAGTGTTCATTATTGATATATTTCATTGGATTGATTGCTATTTGACTGCTATTTAGTCTCAATCCAATATTTTTGCACCAAATCCCTTAGCTGGTTACATTTCATCAAGTTCTGGTTAACATTATTATTATTTTGTAATATTGTATGGTGTTCGTATGCTTTTGAACATAAATGAAGCTGTTTATACTTGTCAAAGCCTTGTCATCCACACTATTGTTTAACTGGGTTGATATACATGTCTTTATGACTCTCTACATTTAGTTTTCGTCTGTTATTCATAATGTTTTACTTCAAACTTGATATAAGCTTCTATCTTTAATTCAACATTGTTGTTTTCTTACTGAAGTTAACTGTTTGAAATGATGCCTGTGAAGGACTAATTTCTCCTTTTTTCTCCCCTCCTTGCAGCCTTATCCTCCTCTTTGTGACGTGAAAGGAAGCCATGTATCACAGTTTGAACATACAATCCTACTCCGACCAACATGCAAAGAAGTTATATCAAAGGGTGATGACTATTAATGTGGATTTGAAGTGGTTTTTTTGTTGATGGATACACATTGTGCCGGTTTTATATAAGATGTTTTCACTCTACCATCAATAGTTCGGTTTTATAAATGTAATTTAAGGTAACTGTGGTTTGGGTGTGTTTACCGAGTTGGACATTACTCGTTTAATAATTGGCATATTTCCTCAATCGTGACAGTATTTTATTAGGTCGATCCTGACACAAACCATTGTTCTAAACATTGTCAAATTTACAAAATTTAAACCATCCCCGTTTAGCCTCCTGAGTCATGGATGAATGGAATATCATGCTGGATATAGAAGTTTATGTTATTAAATATCTCATACGAAAATGCAATCTAAATACTCCATCAGAATTGTGGTGGTGTAATTATATTTGGAACAACTATTTAAAAATAGAAAAATTATACTCACTTGCCTTGAGGATTATGGATGTTAACATACAGTCACCTCCCTTATGTGAAATGCTGTTACCTGCTATATCAAAATTTAGTTTTTACTCTATCGATTTGAAAACTAAACAATAAAAGAAGAAAATTATGCTGACCAACTAGAAACCTTAACCTAAATCATCGAGCTCCGTTGTAAATGAGAAGTGAGAATGACGTTCCTCATATAATAAACTCGAAAGTATCTTGCATTGTATGGGTCTTCATAAAATTTGAATAGAGTATAAAAAATATAGATTAGAACAGCAAAAAAATATTTAAAATTATAAATAATATATGCATAATTAATTTAAAGATAATTTGAATTTAAAATTAAAAAAATTAAAAATAACATGTGTCATTATTTAAAGGAGAGTACAATAAGATATTAAGCTATTCTCAAAGAAGTAAAATTTTAGTAGCTTATGTAACATACTCTAGCTCCATCGGACAAAGAAGTAAAAGCAAAACAAGAATTGACTACAAGATGTTTTCCACTGCAAGCTGATATACCAATGAAAAACACTTAAGAATTAATAAAAACTTAGGAGGATATGTCAAGAATCAAGCATGGTCACCTTGCAACATAGCCACTCTTCTGGGGTGTTTTTAGATAGAATGATGAAACAAAAGAGGGTTTGTATAGTTGTGAGACAAGTGAAGAAATGAGATTTGATTCTGCTGGCTTGAATCAAGAACTTGGCAAAAGAGCCGTGAGGAAGGTTTCAGAGGATGAGTATTGAAGTGCATAGTGTTCTCAGGAATCTGCCCAGGTGTTCTTGTTCAGTGTTCTTCCGTCTCTATTCATGGGTATTTATAACAAATCTTTGTTTGGAAGGGAAAAAAAACATTTATGAGAAGGGTTGACTGAGTCCGTAATGTAAAACTAATGAAAAAAGTAACAAAGAATCCTTGGGTTTTCAAAGACACTTTTTGCGAAGAGACTCGGTCTCAAAATAACGAATATAATCTACTAAATTCAATAATCAACATTCAACTGTTATCTAAAATCTGATAGGAATGGTATTTATAACTCTTTTACAAAAGAAACCAAATATAAATCAAATCTAACTAATTAGAGATAAGATTTGGGATTTGATAGAATCTCATTAAAACTAAAATTTTAATTATAACTAAAATCTTAAAATAGATAAAATTCTTAATTAACAAAATAAATTTTAAAATAAAATTTTAATAATAAAAATTATAACTATCTTAATGTAATCTACATAGTACGAGACTTAGGTTTTGTGCCTACAGGCCCCTCTTTTGATTTGTTTAAGGTTTTACCCTTTCTAATTTTAAGGACAGTGATAGGTCAGAATATAGACATAAGGTTATCAAGGTTAGTTAACATAAAGAGAGCATTTAGGCGTCATTAGGATTTTTAATGCATTTTGGCCTTTTATTCTTAGGCGAATTCGTGATCTCAAGATTTTGTCAATCTGACAGTCCTCATGGAATTCTTTGTCCCAAGGTTTGAATACCTTGGAGGGAAGGCTTCTAGGCAGAAGCCTCCTAAGCCAATCAAATTATCAGGATTATCAGTTCTGTACATTATGAGCTGTCTCAGGGCATCACCTTATGCCTTAGGCTGGTAATGACTTTTAGTCCACTTTTTGGTTGGTATCAATCTAGACAATTCTTAAGGAACTGCTTCATTTTTCGTATTTAGTTGGGCGAACTTCTTCTCATAACGTTAGTCTCCTATTCTTCATAAAAGCCGGAACATCTTTTCTAGAAGGACACATTTTAAACTACCATAATATAGATTTTTTAAATTTAAAAAATTAGTCATGTCACGCCAGTATCGAGATGTGGTTCTTGCCAATATTAATTTAGTGGTTTTTATTTAATTCTAATTGCTTTTCTTTAATTAAGTTGGTTGTTAGTTATTGTTATTTTTATTTAATCTTCATTCCAGATTCCTTAGGTCCCATTTTCTTTTACACTATGTTTAGATAATAAGTAATGAGAGGAAAAAAAAAATAAGAGGAAGGAAAATAATTTCATTTGTTTGAGAATTTTAAAATACATGAGAAATGAAAAGAACATATGTGGAATCATTTTTTCCATTTTCTACTCAAATGTCTAATTTTGTTTCCCCAAAAATTGAGGTAAAATAGGAGAAATACATAAGTTAATGAAGTTCCGTTCCGTTCTCTCATTAATTTTTCAAACAAAGAAAAAGATAACTATGTTCTATTCATTCCCTTTCCTTTTCGATTCATCCCCACCTGTTCCATTCCATTCCATTAATGAAAAAATATCTGAACACAGTGTTAAGCTTTCTCTTTTCTTTTTCCCCATTCCAGTTTCCTCAGTACTTATGGCTCGTGAAGAAGGTTTTTCTTTTGCAAGCCTACTTTCCAGCTTGACCTTTCTCTCCTTCGTTGTCGTTTATTGAAAGAGGAGTTTCCTTGGGTTCCCCTTCATTTTTCCATCCGGGTTGGCCCGATTACTGGCTGGGCAGAATTAGTTAATCATGTTTTTACCAACGATCCTCCTTTGCTGTTCTTCAACAGGTTGGGGCTGTTGATGCGATCCGCCTTTCCCCTTCCCTTGAAGTCATAAAGTGCATTGAGGGCTTGGATATGATGGTCCAACGTTGGAGCAATCAAAACCATAGATTTGTGACTTCATGGGGAGAGTTTGCACCTATACTTGAAGACATTGTTATTTTGTTGAAGTTTTCCTACGTTTGGAGATTTGGATGTGTCCTTCGCCTCGCTCGGCCTTTTTGTTATTGATTTAGCAAGGGGGCTTAAGGCATGTAATAGGAGGAGTGCTAAATACACCAACGAAGTCTTTTCCAGGTGGCGTGAGCAAGATCCTACCATGAAGCTTAAAGGCGCAGACAATAAGCTCCCTGCTAAGTAGCTAACAAGCAGCAGAAGAAGAATTCTCTGAAATACACCCATGCTAATTGGGTTAGGTACTTTTTCAACTACTTTCGTTCTAAGGAACTCTAATTCCTCAACATAAAAAGCCTAGGAAGTTCTATACATGGGTGATAAGTCCATATTTTGTAGTCTCAAACCAGATAAATTGTGGTAATTTGCTTGTATTTATTGATGAATTTTAGATAGATCTTTATCATTTTCTTCGTTTTTGCAAATTGAATGAGATTTATTACATTTGGAGCAAAAGCAAGGGAAGACACCACTTTTTCAGAGTAAAAGAAGATCATTTTGACTTAGATAGAACTATGTGTCAACTCAGAAGTGAATGATGAGTTAGACACAGCCTTGTCTAACTTGGAAGAAGGCTTCTGACCTGCAGACACTACCGTGTCTCTGGGTCACACGACCATGTGTCACTTACGTTAAATGTAACACCTTCCCTAAACTAATGATCCTAATCAGGGTTATAGTAGCTCATGAATACTGGTAAGAGATTATCTGTTAATTCGAGTAATTTTCTGAACTAGTTTGAGCATAAATCTATAACATTGAGTAAAAGAGAATAATTAAGGTATTTGTAGAATCAGTTGATATGATGAAAATAAATATAAAAAATTTATTTTCTATTTAGAAATAATTGATAAAAGTTGTAACAATTTTGGAGAGTCAACTAAGTTAATCTAATATTTTTAAGGATACTGTTAAAAAATAACCGAAACAATTAAGCAGCTCAAAAAATTATAAAATTTTATGGAAATGATAAGTAGAATATAAAAAATATTTTGGTATGAAAAATAATTTTAAGCAAGTATATTTACTTATTTTACAAGTTTGATTTAATTTTAACAGAGGAGGAAAACTCCTCTTACGATCACCATTTAATTTCCATTTTTATCTTCCACCTTCATCATCATTCAATTTTGTTCTTCTTGCCCCCTTTTCTATAAATTCTCACGGTTAAACAGAGGAGAAATAGGGCACAAAAACAGTAGTAGTAGCATGAGAAAGAAGGAGAAAACAAAAGAGGAAAAAGAAAGGAGAAAATCAAGGAATCAAAGCTAGGGATTTAAGGTAAGGGTTCTTTACCATCATCTTGCTTTTCTTTTTACATTATTTTTGAACCAAAAATCTGGTTTTTGGAGCTTGGAAGCTCACGGCCAGATCTGAACCAGAATTGGTTCTTAACTTGATGTTGTGGTTCTATTTCTACGTTGCTTGAATTCTAGTTTTTCTTTGAGATTTTTGAAGGAAAGTTTGAGAGTTTGGTTGATGTTTTGAGCTTCTTTGGCTCACGGCTGAGTTGTGTTTAAGGACTGAATATATTTTCTTTGAATTGTTAATTTAAATTCTATTGAGATTTATGTTGAATTGAGGTATTGAATATGATAAGAAAATGGAGATTTCATTGTGTATTTTGGGTTGAATTGTCAAGGCAGCTGCTGCCCTGTTTTTAAGCACTCTTTATAATGTTTAAATGCTTGCATTTGTGGCTGGTTATGTGACATAAAATGAAGACAGTATGCTGTCCAATTGTTGGTTGAATTATAATTCTTGTTGTGCTTGAAATGGAGCCTTGAATGGTGTTACCTAACAAGGGCAGAATGCTGCCCTGTTTATAATTAAAATATGGCTGTTTTTAACATGTGAAATGGTGTTGTTTACTCATGGCAGAACGCTGCACATTGATGACCAAAACATTGATGTGTTTATTTATGAAAATTGTGATTTAATTGGTGAAGGAAGGTCACGGCAGAGGGCTGCCTTGTGTGACCTGAAATTTGGCTTCTTGTACATGAAATTGTGATTTGGATGATGAATGTTGGTCTTGGCAGAAAGCTACCCTTGTGACCAGAATTGTGTTGCTTTTGTGTATAAGAATGTTGCTTGAATAATGATAAAAAGGGGCATAGTACTGCCTGTCTTGTGGTGACTATAATTTGTATGTATAAATATCATGCATTGATATTAAATGTTGATTAGAAATGCCAATAAATTATTGCAACCAATACTTAAAGATTTGATATGTAAATGATGTTGATAAGCATGATTTTGGGAAGCAATATAAAAGAAATGATAAAGGTAGATGGGGTTGAACAAATCCCTCTCTACAAGCATGTATGATAACGTATAAAGAGAGAGTTTAATGATTATGGTATTGCTTCTCTATTGTGTAAGAAAAAGTATGATTATGTAAAATGAAAGAAGGAAAGGTTTTTAGTACTCTTGCATGTTTTCTTTTCAAACTTGTTATTTGATGTTTCCATGTGTTGTAAAGTATGACTTAGACAAAAGGGCTTCAAGCGGCTTGGACAAAAGGGTTCCAAGTGTTAAAGTTATAAATGTTTGGTAGTGCAAGGAACAAAAGGGCGTCCTGCTTACCCAGAAACAATATAAGGAATAAAAGGGCTTCCTGGAACAAAGGGCTTCTTGGAAATATTCAAATAACATGTATTTTCTGAGATAAAATCTTTTAAAAATCATTGCATGAGCATACTTTAGGACTTTCATTAGGCATAATCATACATTACCATGTATTGCATAAAATTGATAATTGTATGGGCAATTGTCTTATTTTTATTAAATGTGAAGATTGAAGATAGAAGTTAGTTATGAAAGGCTGAGAATAGTACTTAAAATGAGTTAGGTATTGCTCCTAGAATGATGATTAATGTTTATAGTAAATGTTATTTAAATTGATTGTTATGAAATCATTAAATTATCTGATAGGAGGCCCATTATGTCTAATTCGGGCCATCAGATGGCTGAGACAGAAGATGATATGTTAGTGGACTTTAAGCATGATAAGCCCAAGATTTGGAGAGTTTATGAGAGAAAGAAAAATAAAGGGAAGAAGGGAGAGAATGAGGTAGTAGCTGCCTAGCTAGAAGTTAGTTAGGATTTGCTTTATAGGGAGAGGGAGAATAATGAAACAGATATGACAGAAGAATTTCGTTTGTACCCAATGGGTTAGGCAGAGAGAGAGTATCTCTTCTCTGAGGAGCATTGCTCTGGTTTTCCATTGTAGAGAGCTTTGTCTCTTGTTTTTAATATATATTCTGCATTACCTTTCCTTTAATTCTTCTTTGCTCTATCAATTGGTTCGACCTGCCGCTGTTCATGCCCCCGAAAATGGCGGAACGAGTGAATGCTTTGGAAGTTCGTTTGGAGCGTGTGGAAGTTGGGATGGAGGAGATGAAACAGACATTGTTGGCTGAGATGAATCGTTTATGGGGAAGCTCGTCTCGTTCCGGTCGCCATCCCGGAAGTGAAGAGGAGCAGTCTTCGTCTATGGACGAGTTTCGTTTATCAACTAAGAAGGTGGAGCTTCCTTCTTTTGTTGGTGAGGACCTTGTAGCATGGATTACTCGTGCTGAAATGTATTTTGAAGTGCAACGCATCTCCGAGGAGGTTCGCATTCAGTTGGCGAAGTTGAGCATGGAGGGTCAAACGATACATTGGTTCTATTTGTGGAAGGATTCCACCGAAGAGTTGATGTGGGAGAATTTCAAGGAAGCTTTGGTGGCGAGATTAGGAGGGCGTTGTTTGGACAATCCGTTTGAAGAGCTGAAGGAACTGAAACAAAATGCCTCGGTGGATGAGTATATCGCTGATTTTGAGCTTTTCTCTTCTCAGTGTGGTCGTTTACATGAGCTCCAATTTCTGGGTTACTTCATCGGTGGTTTACGGCATGACATTCGGAGTCGGGTGCGCACCTTCAAGCCAAAATCACGTTACCAGGTGATGCAACTTGCTCGCGACGTCGAGGCAGAATTTGCTGTGCAATCGCAACCGGGTCAGTTGTATGGGTCGCGTTTGCGACCGGGTCAGCCACCCACTTAGACTCGTCAACCAAGGGCAGGTTGGACCCAGCGTGAAGGAGAAGGTTTTGGGCCGTCGAGTCAGGCCCAATCGGTGTAGTCATGGAACTCGGGTAAGCCTAAGTCTTAATCTGGGTCAAACTTTTCACTTGGGTTTGGGAATAAGGGGGCATCTTCTGCTATGATTTCGAAAAGCAGTACTGCGGAGGAGTCGCGGCGATACGGCGGAGACAGGAATCGTGGGGTTAAACATCTCCCTTATTCGAAAGTGTTGGAGAGAGAGAGCTAAAGGCCTTTGTTTCCGCTGCAATGAAAGATTCCATCCTCTTCATCAATGTGCTGGAAAATAACTGAGATTGATCATTTTAAGGGATGATGAGACAGTTAACGAGGATGGCGAGATTATCGCCATTGAAGCTGAGGAAGATGAGGTAGAAGAACAACTTGATTGCAAGGTGAGGGGAGTGTTTGGCATAACCAATTCGCTTTGGTCTGGTGCGAAAACCATGAGATTAGAGGGTATGATAAGAGGCGTGTCTGTGTTGGTGTTGATTGATAGTGGGGCAACCCACAATTTTATTACTCCAACAGTGGTGGAGGCTTTGGGTTTGCCTATGAACACAACAAATTCGGTGGGAGTGAGGTTGGGTGATGGACACAGAGTGTTGACTATGAGGAAATGTGAAGGAGTGCCATTGCACATAGGTGATTTAGTGGTAAAATTGGATGCTTATGTTCTGAGGTTAGGAGGTGTGAATGTGATTTTGGGAGTGGTATGGTTAGAAACTTTGGGCAAAGTGACGATGGATTGGAAGGAAATGTCTATGGTATTTGAACACTATGGCCACATGATTAAACTCAGAGGACAGGGAAGGATTGCACAGAAAAGGAGTTTGGGTGTTCCTGCTACTCTCCAAAGCATTGTGGAGGAGGATGTTAAAGAGATCGAAGGCTGGTTTTGGTCAACAACAATTGAGGTGGGTGTAGAACATTTAATGTCCAAGTCCAATTTCCTTGAGTTGCAGAATGTGTTGTGTAATTATGATGCAGTTTTTAAGGAAGCTAGTGGGTTACCTCCAGTGAGGAACACTTCTCATTCAATTGTATTGCAGTAAGGAGCAGGCCCAGTGAGTGTAAGACCATATAGATACCCGCATTACCAAAAGGATGAGATAGAAAAACAGATTAAATCACTTCTTCAACAGGGGATGATTCGCAATAGCTCCAGTTCTTTTTCTAGTCTAGTTATTATGGTAAAGAAGAAGGATAATTCGTGGCGTATGTGCACGGACTATCGAGCATTAAATAGGGTGACTGTGCAGGATAAGTATCCTATTCCGGTTGTTGATGAATTGTTGGATGAGTTGTTTGGAGCGGGGTATTTTTCTAAATTGGACCTAAAATCAGGTTACCACCAAATTAGGATGAAGGAGGAGGATATTCATAAAACTGTATTTCGTACTCATGAGGGTCACTACGAGTATTTGGTAATGCCTTTTGGTTTAACAAATACTCTGGCGACTTTTCAGTCAGTAATGAATGAGATTTTCAAGCCTTTTTTGCGCAAATTTGTTCTGGTATTCTTTGATGATATTTTGGTATACAGTAAGGATTGGAGCACACATTTACAACATCTGGAGACAATTTTAAAGGTGCTGCAACTGCATCAATTTGTAGCAAATCGCAAGAAGTGTGTTTCCGGACAACGACAAGTTGAATACCTTGGTCATGTAATTTCCCAGCAAGGTGTGGCAGTGGATCCTAACAAGGTGAGCAGTGTGGTTAATTGGCCTATTCCTAAGAATGTAAAAGGTGTACGTGGGTTCCTTAGTTTAACCGGGTATTACAGGAAATTCATTGCTACTTATGGTAAAATCGCCAAGCCATTGACAGATTTGACCAAGAAAGATAGTTTTGTGTGGAATGCAGCAGCTGCCTCAACTTTTGAGCAATTGAAACTCTTAGTTACTTCTGCTCTAGTGTTGGCCTTGCCTAATTTTTCAATTCCCTTTGAGATTGAATGTGATGCTTCAGGTAGAGGAGTGGGAGCAGTGTTATTGCAGTTGAAACACCCGATAGCTTACTTTAGCAAGGCTTTTTCTGGATCTAAATTGTCTAAGTCAGCTTATGAAAAGGAGTTGATGGCTTTGGTTTTAGCCATTCAACATTTGAGGCATTATTTATTGGGTAGAAGGTTTATTGTGTATTCTGATAAAAAAAAGCTTGAGGCATTTGATTTAACAAAGAATCACCACAGCAAACCAACAAGAATGGATAGCTAAGTTGTTGGGATTTGATTTTGAGGTGGTGTATAAGGTGGGGTTGGAAAATAAGGTTGCTGATGCTTTATCTAGGCAACATGATGAAACAAAATTGAGAACAATTGTGTCTTATCCTATTTGGCAGCAAGGTAAGGAGTTGCAAGATGAAGTGATGCAGGACCTTGTTTTAAAAGCAATCATTGATGCTGTAGTACTTGACCCAGATTCCAGACCAGGTTATGTTTTCAAGGGAGGGGTCTTGTTCTATAAGAACAGATTAGTGTTACCAAAAAAATCTCCTATGATTCCATTACTATTAAAGGATTTTCACTCTTCTCCGAGTGGTGGCCATTTTGGGTTCATTCGCACTTATAGGAGGATTGCTAGAAATTTGTTTTGGCAAGGAATGAAAAGAAGTGTGCAAGAATTTGTTAAAGCTTGTGACACTTGTCAAAGGCAGAAATATATGGCTACGACTCCTAATGGGTTGCTGCAACCATTGTCTATTCCTGTGTTGATTTGGAGTGAAATATCTATGGATTTTATAATTGGACTGCCCAAAAGTAATGGCTATGAGGCAATTCTGGTTGTGGTGGATAGACTATCAAAATATAGTCATTTTATCCCTCTTAAGCATCCATTCCCAGCTTGCAGTATCGCTACTGTTTTTGCTAAAGAGGTGGTGTGATTACATGAAATCCTAGAATCAATTTTGAGTGATCGCGACCCTTTGTTTGTTAGCATCTTCTGGAGGGAATTGTTTAAGCTTCAAGGTACTGTTTTGAAGATGTCTTCTTCTTATCATCCTCAAACAGATGGACAAACAGAGGTGGTAAATTGATGTTTGGAAGCTTACTTAAGGTGTTTTGTGTCCGAACAACCAAAATCGTGGTCATATTGGCTTCCTTGGGCGGAATTGTGGTATAACACCACTTTCCATGTGTCCACAAGGTTCACCCCTTTCCAGATTGTTTATGGGAGACCACCACCAGCTTTGGTGCATTTTTTGGAAGGTGAAACTCGGGTAGAAGCTATGGCACAAGAGTTAAAGGATTGAGATGAAGCTTTGAGACAATTGAAATATAATCTGCAACGAGCTCAAGAGCAAATGAAACACTATGCTGATAAGAAGAGGAAGGAAGTACATTTTGCTGTTGGAGAATGGGTTTTTCTCAAATTGAGGCCTCACAAGCAGAATTCAGTTGTGCACAGGATCCATCAGAAGCTGGCCCCTTGATTTTTGGACCTTATAAGGTTATACGAAAGCTGGGGGAAGTGGCTTATAAACTGCAGCTACCTGAAGCTTCTAGAGTGCACCCCGTATTTCATGTTTCACAGCTAAAGAAGGCAGTAGGTGATTATCAGTCTTCTCCGGATTTGCCTTTGGATTTGGGGATAGATATGGAAGCAAGCATTCAGTTTGAGAAGGTCTTTGTCATGGAGAGACAAGTTTGAAGAAGGACAACACACAAGAGAATGGTTAATTCAATGGAAGGGCATGTCTGCGCAGATGCCACGTGAGAAAAGGAACTGCTGCTGCAAAGTCAATTTCTGAATTTAGCCTTGAGGACAAGGCTGTTATTGAAGGAGGGGGTAATGATAGGAGGCCCATTATGCCTAATTTGGGCTATCGATGGCCGAGACGTAAGATGATATGTTAGTGGGCTTTAAGCATGATAAGCCCAAGATTTGGAAAGTTTATGAGAGAAAGAAAAATAAAGGGAAGAGGGAGAGAATGAGGTAGCAGCTTGCTTAGTGGAAGTTAGTTAGGATTTGCTTTATAGGGAGAGGGAGAATAATGAAACAGATATGACAAGAATTTCGTTTGTACCCAAGGGGTTAGGCAGAGAGAGAGTATCTCTTCTTTGAGGAGCATTGCTCTGGTATTCCATTGTAGAGAGCTTTGTCTTTTATTTTCAATATATATTCTGCATTACTTTTCCTTTAATTCTTCTCTGTTCTATCATTATCTTTTATAATTTATGAGCAAGTATGTTTAATTATGTTGGTCATAGAGTGACGTGTACAATGTTTTTAGTAATTAAATGAACTGTCTACCTCAGGAAGGGAAATGATTGGGTTTTGGCTTATGCCACCTTTCCATATATTGTATTGAACTTGGTTTTCCCGAAACAACTAGATTTACCATGATGACACGATTTCAAACTTACTACTGAGAATTATTAATTCTTATCCCATATTCTTTTATGTTTTCCATGATAAATTCAGAGGAGGATTCAAGCAATGTTGATAACTCCATAAAATGTAGTTATTGGTGCCCTATCCCTGTGCTAGAAAGAATGCTTAATTCTTGTTTATGATGCATATTTGGAAGGTTTTGTGCTTATATTTGCCACATTCTAATCTGGATGTCTTCTTATGTGTTATTGAGCAAATTGTGCGTATTTGGTAAGAGATTGAGTGAATTTGTATCTATTATTGATTTGATGATTTCTCTATTGTAGGAAGGGCTCCAAACAAGATGATATGTGGAGCTTTAGAGCTAAAAGTGGAAGAGAAAGCCAAATTTGCATCTCAACAAGCAACGTCACGACCTGGTAATGTGACGCCGTGACGTGAAGAATCCCCTGCATCAGTACAAAATACCCGAGGCTAGAGCACCGCGACGTTGAGAGTGGACGCCTCAAGCATTGGGTGACCTAAGTATTGCACGCCGCGGCGTGGCATGTTTAGCGCCGCAGCGTCTTTTGTTTTTCTGCGCCTATAAATAGCTTTAGTTAGATTTTAGAAAAAGAGTTTTTAAGTTTTAGAGAAGCTGCGGCTAGGTTTACTGTGTTGGAGGCTGAGGAAGCCTAAGGAGGCTAGGATGAAGATCATCTTCTTTTGGGAAGATGATTTGAGCTACAAAGATCACATCTAAGAGTTTCTTTCCTTCTCACTATGCTTTCTCTTGTTTTCCTTATCTTTTGAACATTGTTTTTGTGTAGTAATTTCGTGTTCATGGATTAGCTAGCCTGTATTTGGGGATTACTTTGGATCCTAGTATGATTATTGATGATTTTGTTATCTTTTGAGTATATATTAATGTTTAGTTATGTTCAATCATATGGTTCTTAATACTTTTGAAGGTTTGATCAATTTTTAAATGATTTGTTGAAATCTGATGAACCTAGATCGTACGTATGATTGATGCATGTTCGGTGAGTTCAATTGGCTTGGATAAGTTGATTCACTAATTAGATAGAAATATACCTTTTAGCCATGTATAGCGGGTGTTTGAGAATAGATCGTTCATGAGTGGAGTTTGCACTGGTTCTCAAGAAAACTTAGTGAATTAGGTAAATGAAACTATGATTGATTGACCTAGACATAGACTTTTAACTAAATCAGATTCTCAAGCTAATTTAACAATTCATTGATGTTGCTTGTAAGGTTTGCATGTCATTAGTATGAAAAAGGAGGTGAAGAATGATTCCCTAGATCTCTAATCCATTATTATTACTTTGTAGTTTAGATTTAGTTTATTTGTATTTTCTTATTTTTATGTTCATGTCTAGAATTAATTAAGCTATTGGTTGATACTTAGTTATGGAAGCCTTTATCCTCATGGGAACGATATCTTACTCTGTATCTGTATTACTTGAATGACCCGTGCACTTGCGGTACAAATGGTCTAACAGGTTTTTGGTTAAGAAAACAAATTTTTATCTTATGAAAGGATCAAGAATTTGCTATCAAATGCGTAGAGCAAGGAGATGAAGACTTAGTTTAATTGTTAATGTAATTATTTTAGCCCTGTATTTATATTAATAGTTCTGTAATTAATTTTATATATGTAGTTTGTATAAGTTATAATATCAGACATATCAAGTAGATGTTTAGTAAAAGGGCAAGTTTCCTGAGGTGTAAAATATCTTGCTCTCTTACTTTTATAAATGCTCTATATATTTACTCGTTAATAGATATGGAACATGTTGTAATTCATGCTTAAGTTATAAAATGACATACTTAATTCTGTTTACTTAGTATACTTAGGGTACACTACAATATTTAAAATTAGGGTGTTACACTAAACTTACGCAATTTTATGTTCACACGGTCGTGTCGAACTTAGACACAGCCATGTGAGGTTTCTTGTGTGTAAAAATAATTGTTTTTCTCATCACTATTATAAATAGAAATGAATCCCTAAACCTGAAGACAACTTTTGCGGCAACAAAGTTTTGGGAGATAGATCACAGCGAAGATGACCACGAATCTCTAGAAGACAACTACGAAGAGAGGACAACATTCACAAAGGCTTGAAGATCACAATTTTCGTAAAAGGGATTTTTATTTCTCTTCTTCTTACCCTTTTCTTTAGTTTTTTTTTTTTATGGATTTGTGTTATGATTTGGGATTATTTGTATTGAACATGAATAACTAATCCAATAACTAGGGCTATTGGAAATCTTATTTTCCTAATTAATTAATTAATTTTTAATTCAAATTTGATTAAGGTAATTTCAATTGAGTTTATTGTATTGTTTGAATTCTTGTCAAGACTTGATCAATTTTGACATTTTTTAATTCATTGTTTGACCAGTGACCATTCGCAACCAATGAATTGACTTATATAATAAACCTAAGATTAAGTTGGTGAATGACCAAACATCAATTTATTCTACTAATTGAATTGACAATTATGTTAGTTCATCTTTTGAATTAGGACTTAAAGCATTCATAGTTAATTTAACTAAATGACCAAATAAGTGATTAATTAGGAATAAAATATTAACTATCCATGATCATTGGGACTCAATAGCAATTAAGAGAATTTGGTAAGAGAATTACTTTATATCATAAATGAATGAAAATCTAGTTAATTGAATTCAAGTAAATCTTACACTCTAATTTTTCTCTAAGTGATTTATTTCTATATTATTTAATTGTTCCTCATTCTTCTTTATTTATTTTCTAATTTTATTTTAAATTTCTCTTTAAACTTACAATTGTTTAAAAAAATCAAAGATTTAACGAATCTAATAATTATCTCTTATTTTTCGTAGGATCGACAATTGAACTCAAGTCGTATATTACCATACGATAGAATGCACTTGTTCTTAATATATTATTCTTTTATAAGAGTAAAATTATAAAAATATATGACAAACTCTCCATTTCCTTTTCAGCATATATTTTTTACTCTCAATCAAGGAGAAAGATAAACTCCTTATTCTTCTTCCCTTCCTTTCCCCTTTGATTCTCTTCATTTTCTTTCCCTACAAACTCCCAAACACACTCACAACTATTTTGCATCTCATCATCATAATTACAGGTAATAGCAAAAAAGTGGTCACAAAGAGCATGTGCACAAAGTGTTGGCCATATAATGACATATCTGACTAAATAAAGTCAGGCCTCATATTCTTGCAGGAAAAAAATGCCTAAAGGATCGTATTAAAAAATGAAATATTTTTTAATGAGATGGAACCACTCAACAGGAATATTCTGGATTTAAAACTCTTCCAGCTGGGTAATATTATGCAAAAGATTTTATAAACAGGATGATATGATATATAGAACACGCTAATGGCAAATCAATATAAATGCTCATCAAGAAACTTACAAAACAAATCAATAAAAAAGTGGGGGGAAGAAAGGGGCTAAAGCATTTAACAAAGAAAAAGATGCTTTACAGGAGAAAGAGATTTCCATGCCTTGATCATCGAGTAAATATTTGTCATCAACCCCTATGTAATGGTCACCTTTTTTATCATTTGGCTAAATTTATGCAAAAGATTTTATAAATTGAAAGAAATTTTTATTTAAAACATGAGTATTTAATTAAGTGCATCAAATTAATTATGATTAAATATTTTTATAAATAATTAAACTCATCAAGAAACCTAGAAAACAAATTAATAAAAAAGTAGGGGGAAGAAAGAGGCTAAAGCATTTAACAAAGAAAAAGATGCTTTACCGAAGAAAGAATCGCGTTGAACAATGAAACAATGAATTGAAACAGGTGCGTGGCGTCAATCAATTGAAACAGGTGCGTGGCGTCAATCAATTGAAACAGGTGCGTGGCGTCAATCAATGAATTGAAATGAATCGCGTTCTCCTTGTCCGTCATCCTCTACTCACTCTCTTCGTTTCGAACCCTAAGCTACCATTATCACCCTTTTTCCAACCCTATCCATACAGACGAAGACGGTAATTTCCTTTAAATCTGTTTCTTAGCTTTTTTATTTTATCATTTTGCCTTCATTCACTTTGTGTTAATTTTAGCATGAATTCTGAGATACATAAGGATCAACATGGAGTTTCATCACATCCCACATTTACAACATTTTGCACTACTAACCAAGGTGCGTCTACCTACATCTTCCATGTATTGCTGTGTTTGCCCCTTTCTTATTCGTTTTAGAAGGCAGCCTAGTTTATGTACCAAAAAAAAAGAAGCTAGCCTAGTTTGACGACACTGTATTTTGTATACCGTAATCTCATTGTTCTTGCTATCAAATATATATATAAATATATATATATATATATATATATATATATATATATTTTTTTTTTTTTCTCGCTTTAGATCTGTCAACTAAGAAGTGTGTGCCATGCAATACAAAGGACTTGCGACCCATGACTCAGGATGCAGCACACCTTCTGATTCCACAGGTTTATGTTATCTTTATTCTACAATAACCAACTTCTGTCAATTTAAGTATCATTATCTTTGTTATTCAATATTGACATTCAGTGGTCAGGTTGCCCAGTGGAATTTGGTAAATGAAGGTGGTATATTGAAGCTGAGGAGGTCATGGAAAGTAAAGACTTTTACCAAAGGATTGGAATTTTTCAGGATAATAGCTGATCTTGCTGAAGCCGATGGTATCATGCTTTTCCATTATCCTTTTTAAACTTCTCATGTATTGATGTTATTGGGAACACAGAAAGTGTAACCAAGATGTTTAAAATGCAGGTCATCATCCTGATCTTCACCTTGTTGGCTGGAATAATGTTACTATCGAGATTTGGACTCATGCAGTTGGTATTTATTATTCATTATTCAAATTATTTAACCAAATGTTATTATATAAGATTATCAAAAGATTATCTGATTATGTTTTAGGCAGAATTGATGTTTACTGAAATTAAAAGATCATTTCTTCTAAACAATTGGAGCCCAGCATACAGATAACATCATGGGTGAAATCAGTAGTACATTTCTGGGCATCATTCATGTTATCTTTATCCAAATTGATTTCAGTTTATCTGTCATTATGCATCCATCCATTAAATTAACTTCAATATATAGTATATTTTAGCCCAAATACTTACGAAAGCAGAAGAATTTTATTTTCTCCCTGCCTGGAGAGAAAAAAATTTGCGTACTCTGGCTTTTATGAAGATTGCCTATTGACTTTACTGAGTTTGGTGCACAGACTATTCAAGATGTATATCACGTGTTCCTCCAAACCCCCACCTCCCATATTAACATCACATTGTGGTACGGTGGTACTGCAAGTAAAAGGAATGCAGAATAGGAATGGTTGTCTTAGGTTTCATATTTTTATCCATGAGAATGCGATTGACAAAAGGGAAACTACGAGGATAGAAATTATATATATATTGTTAAGTCTCTTAAATATACAGGTAATTAGTTGAATCATGTAGTCATTTTGTTGGTCCATAGTCCATACTATAGCTATTGCATTTTCATCTTAGTCGCATATATCTATGTGTATCTTAACAAATTTTTGGGTTTAGCTACATATTCAATTCATTTGCATCTGTAATAGTAGTACATTATATTTTACTAATATAGGTTAACCATACAATATTTCATGATTAACGCTGCTTTGCTGGATCAGTCAAGCTTGGACCAGCATCATTGCTTCTTTCCAATTGTGTTTAACTTCTTCCCAATTTTCCCCTTTGTTGTTATTTAATGTTAATTTTTTGGAATTCTCTACCTAATACTTCATTTGTTTATATCCATATATGGGCATTCTTCAAAGTGATCCACGTTCATGTAGGTGGGCTGACAGGGAATGACTTCATACTTGCTGCTAAGATCAATGGACTAAATTTGCATGACTTACTGAGCCATAAAGCTTCTGACTGAATTATCTGTGTAAAGAGGAAGTTGTAGACATCCTATTGTTAGCAAGATTTTAGTTTTTTGATAAGAAGTGTTAGCAAGAATTATTATGTTATTGTCTGTTTCCAGTGAGATTGTTTTTTATGATGGAGTATATCACATGGCACCATTTTGTGTTTAACTGTAGCAGCAGATCGATCTGATGATATATTCTCGGCTAAATAAGCACACGGGTTGGGTTCAGGGGATTTGAAGTTCTAATTGATTATCTGAAATCGGGGTGGGTTGTTTCGGGTTGGATAATGGGGTTATGATTTTTTTTTTTTATAAACACAGCAACATAAACCAATAAACGTAAAAAGAAACAAAAAAAGAAGAAGATTCTATCATTGGCAGAGATTTGGGCTTAGCGGCTCGCATTGGCGAAGATATGGACTTGTACCTTCAACTTCCTCTCACTTGTAGGGGAAGTTGTTGTTGACAACATGGTGGCACAAACTCAATGGGAAAGGGTTGTCGATGGTTGTGCGAGGAGGAGGTAAGGGGGATGGTCGTGTGGTTGCTTAAGGACGCAAGTTGAGCAGTTAGCATGACATCGTGGTGGGCTAGTGGCTGGTTGGCTATTGGCCATTGGCGTGGTTATTGGGTGTGACGAAACCAAGGTGGTGATACGGGATGGGTGGTTTGAAGAGTATTTTGGAATTGAGGATGAAATGTGGAGTTTGGAAAAAAAAATGATTCAGGGTAAAAACAAGCAAAACCAAGTAGTTTTAGTTTGGGTCATCAGATTAGGTCCATAGGTTACTTTTCTAAACTCGCCATTCAATATTTGTTATTTGTTATTAACATGGTGGCACAAAAGGCGTGCTAGGGTATAGGGTTTAGGGTTCAGGGGTTTAAGGTTGAGGGTATACGATTTAGGGTTTAGGGGTCAGGGGTTTAAGGTTGAGGGTTGAGGTTAAGGGTTTAGGGTTTAGGGGTCGGGGTTTAAGGTTGAGGGTATAGGATTTAGGGTTCGGGGGTTTAAGGGGTTTAAGGTTGAGGGTTGAGGGTTGAGGGTTGAGGGTTGGGGATTGAGGGTTGAGGGTTTTAGGGTCTAGGGTCTAGAGTCTGGGTCTAGGGTCTAGAGTTTAGGGTTTAGGTTTAGGGTTTAGGGTTTAGGGTTTGGGGTTTGGGGTTTAGGGTTTCGGGTTTGGGGTTTAGGGTTTAGGGTTTAGGGAAGGTTTAGGGTTTAGGGTTTAGGGTTTAGGGTTTAGGGTTTAGGGAAGGTTTAGGGTTTAGGGTTTAGGAATCTCTCGATTGACGAAATGACCTTTGATTATCGCCTCAACCTGCTGCTTCCATATCAGAAAATTCTTCTCATCAAGTTTCACAAAAACGAACGAGATAATGTAATCGGAGCAGAGGGTGGAATTGAAGATGAATGAGAGAAATTCTCATTGGAGGAGTGAAAGGGATTTGAAGGAGTAGCCATGTCCAGGATCGAAGAAAGCTCTATGATACCATTTTAGATTTCAGTGATCAGAGAAAGTGATAGAAACTGAAGGATAATATGAGAAAGTAGAGAGAGAGAGAGAGAGATGCTAGAGAAAAGAGGGTGAAAAACTGAGAAACTAAATTAACCACGTAACCTAACTCGTGTTCGGTACTTATACAAGGGAGACTAGAGGTGTTCTAGAACTCAGTAGAAGTAACTAACTAACTAACAATCACTAATGACCTAACTAACAATGATTATCAGTATACATGCATACAAAATAAGCTGTAACAATATATTTCTATATACTCTAATACAAGGTTAGGAAAAAAGTGGGCAAATCATAAAAGAGATGGATTCATTAACTTCTCTATCACTCCAATTTTTACTAAAGTGGAAATCTTGGTTTAAATGGGGACAAGAGTAGAAAGGAAATTGAAGGGGGGGGGGGGATTATGCAACGTAGAAAGGAAAAGGACATGAAGATGAGGAAAAGTCTCAAGGAAGGAGACATTTCTACCCCAAGGGTCATCCCAAAAATTGATACAAGTGTTAAAACCCAGACTTAATTTATATAATAAAAACAAATGCTCAAACTAAATGAAATCAGTGGTATATATAACAGAATCATATCACAGAGACATAAACTTCCATGCACTAGCATAAGTTGCAAAGGTCGTTTGGTTGGCATCCCAGCCACTGTTATCTAAACTATACATAATTACAATAGCTTGGTGCCATAATGAAGTAGTCTCTATATTTTTGGATGGAGGAGTTTGGAAGGAAAGGGAAGGCATATTTTTCAGTTTAAGTAAACATTCTTATTTTTTAGAGTTTTTTATAATGAGGAATAAAATGAGAGATTATAATGTAACCTTCCAATCATCTCTTATTCATTTTTTAAAACACTTAATGACTTCTCTATTAAAAACAAAAAATTAACCCTCTCCTACCTTCCCCACCAAACTCCTCCATCCAAACATAAACCAAAGGACTATAGCCATTTAGCTGCAAAGGCAATATTTTTAAACACCAAATTTCCAAGACCCAATCCCCCTGTTTTTTTAAGTTTGCAACACTACTCCTGACACACAAGGTGATCTCTTCTCCATTTGCTCGTACTAGATGAAGGAAAATCTGTAAAGCACTTTGAAATATTGTGAATGATAGTATCCTAAAAGGAAGTAACTCGAAGATGACCACCTAAAGGAACGCCCAAGTAAGAGCAAGCCATTTAAAAACTAAGCAACCAACCAGCAAAGCATAGGACAAAAGAATCTGATTGTCCATATTCAAACCAGCCAAGCTCTTTTAACAAGACGAGTCTTCAACTGATAGATAGTCCTGAAAAACATACAGACAGAACATTCACCAAAGTATTGCTATCGTCTTCTTAAAAGAGAATGATATCAACAGCAGAATGAAGATGGGAGACCATTACTTCATTTGAACAAATTCAAGAACCCTCAAGATCCCATCAACAGCTTTTGAAAAGATGCGACTTAAAACATTAACCACAAAGGAGAACCAGAAAGGGGAAGTGGGTCCCCATGCCTCAAATCATGCTGTCCATGAAGCCAAGCCTTGGGGATCACGTCCATGTGGCCATATCAGTAGTCAATTATTTATGAGACCTCTTTTAGTTTGGCTTTTAACCAGTGGCCTCACTTGCTGATTGAGCTGTCTCTTTTTCTATTCATTTTCTTTGTTCACTCTTTGAATCGTTGCCTTTTCTTATTAGTATATCTTTCTGATTTTATTGTCTCTCTTGCTCCTGGCCTATTATTTGTCTACACCTACCCTTCTATTTGATGCATTGATAAACTCCCTTCTATTTGATGCATTGATAAACTCCTTCCTGCTTGATTTGGGGTGGTAGTAGAGGTTCATCTCATAGTTTGTCATGCCCATAAAAAGGGCTTCTGAAGTTCTCTCTAGTTGCAAATTTAGTCCCCCTTTCAAATGGAAGTTGTAATTTTATTTTGTGGGGGGGATTACCAATAAGAAATTAGAAGAAAGATTTACAAGTAAAAGAAGTAGAACAATTCAATGTTCAAATGCAAATGTCAAGAATAGTAGAATAACAGAATGTATCCATAATGCTCAACAATGAAAAAGGTGCGGCTTAGTCTTCAAGTTGGATTTCAGTAAAGCTTGAGTGAGTTGGAGTTTCTTATACAAGTTTCTTGATAGAAAGGGTTTTGGAGATAGATGGAGGTGGATATTTTGTTGTCTCTCAACTGCTACATTTTCAGTGATTGTGAGACGTGATCCCCAAGGCTTGGCTTTATGGACAGCATGATTTGAGGCATGGGGACCCACTTCCCCTTTCTGGTTCTCCTTTGTGGTTAATGTTTTAAGTCGCATCTTTTCAAAAGCTGTTGATGGGATCTTGAGGGTTCTTGAATTTGTTCAAATGAAGTAATGGTCTCCCATCTTCATTCTGCTGTTGATATCATTCTCTTTTAAGAGGACGATAGCAATACTTTGGTGAATGTTCTGTCTGTATGTTTTTCAGGACTATCTATCAGTTGAAGACTCGTCTTGTTAAAAAGAGCTTGGCTGGTTTGAATATGGACAATCAGATTCTTTTGTCCTATGCTTTGCTGGTTGGTTGCTTAGTTTTTAAATGGCTTGCTCTTACTTGGGCGTTCCTTTAGGTGGTCATCTTCGAGTTACTTCCTTTTAGGATACTATCATTCACAATATTTCAAAGTGCTTTACAGATTTTCCTTCATCTAGTACGAGCAAATGGAGAAGAGATCACCTTGTGTGTCAGGAGTAGTGTTGCAAACTTAAAAAAACAGGGGGATTGGGTCTTGGAAATTTGGTGTTTAAAAATATTGCCTTTGCAGCTAAATGGCTATAGTCCTTTGGTTTATGTTTGGATGGAGGAGTTTGGTGGGGAAGGTAGGAGAGGGTTAATTTTTTGTTTTTAATAGAGAAGTCATTAAGTGTTTTAAAAAATGAATAAGAGATGATTGGAAGGTTACATTATAATCTCTCATTTTATTCCTCATTATAAAAAACTCTAAAAAATAAGAATGTTTACTTAAACTGAAAAATATGGCTTCCCTTTCCTTCCAAACTCCTCCATCCAAAAATATAGAGACTACTTCATTATGGCACCAAGCTATTGTAATTATGTATAGTTTAGATAACAGTGGCTGGGATGCCAACCAAACGACCTTTGCAACTTATGCTAGTGCATGGAAGTTTATGTCTCTGTGATATGATTCTGTTATATATACCACTGATTTCATTTAGTTTGAGCATTTGTTTTTATTATATAAATTAAGTCTGGGTTTTAACACTTGTATCAATTTTTGGGATGACCCTTGGGGTAGAAATGTCTCCTTCCTTGAGACTTTTCCTCATCTTCATGTCCTTTTCCTTTCTACGTTGCATAATCCCCCCCCTTCAATTTCCTTTCTACTCTTGTCCCCATTTAAACCAAGATTTCCACTTTAGTAAAAATTGGAGTGATAGAGAAGTTAATGAATCCATCTCTTTTATGATTTGCCCACTTTTTTCCTAACCTTGTATTAGAGTATATAGAAATATATTGTTACAGCTTATTTTGTATGCATGTATACTGATAATCATTGTTAGTTAGGCTGTTAGCTGATTGTTAGTTAGTTAGTTACTTCTTACAGAGTTCTAGAACACCTCTAGTCTCCCTTGTATAAGTACCAGAACCTGAGTTAGGTTCTGTGGTTAATTTAGTTTCTCAGTTTTTCACCCTCTTTTCTCTAGCATCTCTCTCTCTCTCTCTACTTTCTCATATTATCCTTCAGTTTCTATCACTTTCTCTGATCACTGAAATCTAAAATGGTATCATAGAGCTTTCTTCGATCCTGGACATGGCTACTCCTTCAAATCCCTTTCACTCCTCCAATGAGAATTTCTCTCATTCATCTTCAATTCCACCCTCTGCTCCGATTACATTATCTCGTTCGTTTCTGTGAAACTTGATGAGAAGAATTTTCTGATATGGAAGCAGCAGGTTGAGGCGATAATCAAAGGTCATTTCGTCAATCCAGAGATTCCATCTTGTTTTGTGTCGAAGGAAGATTGGGCCTTAGGTCGAATCAGTGAAGCTTATCTCAGCTGGGAGCAACTAGATCAATTGTTGTTTTACTGGATTCTTTCTTCACTCTCGGATTCGCTTCTTACTCGTATAGTTGGGTGCATCCATGCTTGGCAACTCTGGGATGAGATTCATTCCTTTTTCAATTCGCAGAATTGAGTTAAGGTACGTCAATTTCGATCTGAATTGTGCAGTACCAAGAAAGGTTAATGTTGCACATCGAGGAACATCAGAGAATTCTGTTTCATCTGCTTTGATCTTAGCTCCGACGCCAACTCCAGTTCAGAATCCGATTCCAGTTCCTTCTACTTCAAATCAACAATGATATTCTTACCACAAACAGTGCATACACCTCTTTTCACACCTTTCTCAATACCATTCATTATACTTTCTTTTTCTTATTACTTTCTCTCACTTAATCACATCCACCCAAAATGGGTGTGGAAAATGGTGTTGGATAAAAAATGAGGTAAGATGATCATTTTTGAATTCAAATCAGATTTCGCAGTTTGCAAATTCACAGAACACAAATTTGCCCTATCAGTATGGTCCACATTATGGATTTCAGTATGGTACACGGGGTTCTGATGGTGGTCAAGGTGGTAGATTTGGCCGTGGTGGTCGTTTTGGTTCTCGAAATTCAGTGGAATGTCAAATTGTGCCATAAATTTGGCCGTGATGCTAAGGTGTGTTATCATCAATATGATTAGGATGGGTCTAATTCATCCTCACAGTCACTTAATCAGCCACTGAGTTCTGCTTTGTATCCACCACAATATCCTATGGTTCCTTTTTCACCATCTGCTCAGTATCCACAATACCCTATGTTCTCTGTACCTCGATATCCACAGAATTCAGCAGTTGCATCTTCTTCCTTTGGTGTGCCTCCATTTCAGTCACAGTCTTGGCAGTCTCGAGCTCCATTCAGTACTGCTGGGTCTTCTGCAAATTTATCTCAGTTTAGTTCTTCAGTTGGACAGCAGCAATCTCCTATGGCCATGGTAGCTACACTGGAAGCCTTTTCTAATCAGGCATGGTATCCGGATTCAGGAGTTAAACACCATGTCACTGCTGGTCCTCAGAATCGAATGCAGATGACAGATTTTTCTGGTCTTGACCAGATCTTTTTTGGGAATGGACAAGGTTTGCCAGTTGTCTCTGTTGGCTGCTCTTCTTTTTTGTCCCCTTTTAATCCTAATGTTAGTCTTTCTCTTCAAAACTTACTTTTGGTTCCCTCGATTACTAAAAATCTGGTCAGTGTAAGTAAGTTCGCTTGTGATTATTGTGTATGTTTTGAGTTTCATCCCTCACACTGTTTTGTTAAATCTCAGGTTCACACGAGGTCTTGTTGGAGGGCTCTCTTGGCACTGATGGTCTCTATACCTTCAGCAAGCTTCTCCTACCTCATGTGAATTCTTCTCAGACCTTACCTACTAGCTATGCTTTGGCTGTAAATTCTATTTTACCCTCTGTAAATTCATCTACAGTTTCTGCTAGTTCACCTAATATGTCTGCAAATCCATCTTTGTCTAATAATTCTGCTACTAATGTACCAACTTCATATACATTGTGGCATTGTAGGTTAGGACATCATCATTCAGAAGTTGTAAGGCATGTTTTACAATCTTGTAACATACCTTTCAGTAATAAAACTGTCTTGGATTTCTGTTCTGCTTGTTGTTCTGGCAAAGCACATCCTTTACTCTCTCAATCTTCTGTTACTTCTTACACTCAGCCTCTAGAATTGATTTTTAGTGATCTGTGGGGTCCAGCCCCTATTCTTTCTTCTTGTGGTTATACTTATTATATCACTTTTGTTGATGCCTCCACTAAATTCACTTGGATTTATCTTCTTAAAGGCTGAATTACAGTTCAATGCAAAAATTAAATCTGTCCAAACTGATTGGGGTGGAGAATTTAGACCCCTTGCCTCTTATCTTACTGACTTAGGCATTTTACATAGGGTCATTTGTCCACACACTCATCATCAAAATGGAACTGTTGAAAGGAAACATAGACATATTGTTGAGACTAGTCTTACCCTTCTAGCTCAAGCTTTTTTACCCTTTCAATATTGGGACCATGCTTTCCTTGCTGCTGTGTACCTTATAAATAGGCTTCCTACTGCTTCACTAAATCAGCAAGTGCCCTTTACTAAACTCTTTAATAAAGCACCAGACTATTCTTTCCTAACGATATTTAGTTGTAATAACGATATTTAGTTGTACTTGTTATCCCTTTCTTAGGCCCTGCAATCATCATAAATTGGAGTTTAGGTCCAAAGAGTGTGTTTTCTTGGGATATTCTTCTGGTCACAAGGGTTACAAGTGTCTAGCTTCTGATGGAAAAATTTGTGTCTAGAGATGTCCTCTTTAACGAGTTTCGGTTTCCTTTTTCAGTATCTTCTCAGTTTCATTCTGATCAGTCTACTTCTTCTTCCTCTGCCTTCATTTTCTGTTTCTGCATCTCCTCCTCTTCTATCCACTTAAGAGCTCTCTTCCTTCTACTATAACTTCTTCTGCTTTACCAATGTCTATTCCTTCTGTTTCATATTCTGTTCCCTCTGTTCAGCCCTATGTTGCTAATCCAAATTCGATTCCTGCTGAGCCAGTTTCCATTTCCCCTGCTGATTCTGCAAGTTCCACTTCCTCCCTGGGTGCTGCAACTTCTTCTCCTCCCTCTTCCTTGTCTGATTCTTCAGTTTCAGCTGCTTCTTCTTCCTCAAATCAACTTGTTCCCTTGTCTGTCCATCCTATGCAAACCAGGTCAAAGTCTTGTATTCATAAACCAAGACTTCATCCTACATTGCTTCTCACTCGTGTTGAACCTTCTTATGTCTCTCAAGCCTTGTCCCTTCCTCAATGGAAGGCAGCTATGCAGGCTGAATATGATGCTTTAATTGCCAATAAGACTTGGTGTTTGGTCCCTCTTCCCTCTAACAAGACTGCTATAGGCTGTAAATGGGTTTTTCGGGTTAAAGAAAATCTTGATGGGACTGTTAATAAATATAAGGCCAGGCTGGTTGCTTAAGGGTTTCATCAACAGCTGGGGTTTGATTATAGAGAAAATTTTCCCCGGGGTAAAACCGGTTATTGGTAGAACTATTTTGACTTTGGCTCTCATCAATCATTGGCCTCTTCAACAGCTTGATGTCAATAATGCTTTTCTTAATGGCTTTCTAGAAGAAGTTTATATGCAGCAGTCCCTAGTATGCAAACTGAATAAGGCTTTGTACAGGTTGAAGCAAGCACCTAGGGCATGGTTTGAGAGACTTGCTAAGACACTTGTTAGTTTTGGGTTTCATCCTAGCAGATGTGATCCCTCTCTGTTTGTCAAATCTGGTTCTCAACATTGCATCTATATCTTTTTTTATGTTGATGACATCACTATAACTGGTACTTCTCTGCCCTTAATCCAACAGCTGATGGATAATCTAAACTCAGTGTTTGCTTTCAAGCAATTAGGGACTTTGGATTATTTTCTTGGAATTGAAGTTAAACACTTAAATGATGGTACATTACTGCTGTCCCAAGGAAAATATATTAGAGATTTGCTTTCTAAAGCTCAGATGACTGATGCAAAAGGAATATCTGCTTCTATGGTTGGTAGGCTGTAAACTATCTAAATATGGCAGTGATTATATGGTGATCCCTCTCTTTATAGGTCTATTGTGGGAGAATTGCAGTATGCTACAATAACTTGACCTGAAATCAGTTATAGTGTCAACAAGGTCTGCCAATTTCTCTTTCACCCATTAGAGGATCATTGGAAGGTTGATAAACGGATTCTAAGGTATCTAAAGGGTACTCTGAGTTATGGTTTGCTGTTACAACCTGCTGTATCTCATCAGCCTCTCACAGTCAAGGCCTTTTGTGATGCGGATTGGACTTCTGACCTTGATGATCGCAGATCAACCTCTGGTTCCTGCATTTACTTGGGTCCTAATCTAATTTCTTGGTGATCTAAGAAGCAACCTTTGGTTGCTAGGTCTAGTACAGAGGCTGAGTACCGTAGTCTTGCCAATACAGCAGCTGAGTTGCTGTGGATTCAGACTTTATTGAAAGAACTCAGGGTTCCAGTGGCTACACCTATCATCTACTGCGATAATCTTAGCAATGTATCAGTTTCTATCACTTTCTCTGATCACTGAAATCTAAAACCTTGATAGAAGAGTTTGGGGTTTGGTCTTTTTTGGTGTTTTTCTTGTAAATCCTTTTTTCAGTTTCTAACCCTATTCCTGAACAGTCAAAGGTTCCTCCTTTACTATCCTAACTGGAAATCCAAAGCTCCCTGAAAGGTCAAATTTTTAATGGCCCTAGGCCTTAGATAATTAGGTTCCAAAGGTCAATGGTACAACCATTTCACAACCAAGCAATTTTTTTTTTTAATTAGACTCTCCAATCTCAAATCTCCCTCCTCCATTAGTTTGGGTGATGGTTTTAGTATCAAAATTTGGGAGAATGTTTGTGGTGGGGATTTCCGTTAGATGCATTTCCTGACCTGTATCATTTATCTCCCATTCTTAACTTGGACATTAAGAATTTATATTCTAAAGTTCAACATTGGACCCTAATTTTCTTAGGGATTTCAAATTTTCTTGGGGAAGTCTAAAGCTCCCTAAAGCTTCCTCTAAGGTCTATTGTTTTGTTTATACATGACTACTTAATAGGATAGATGCAAATTCGTAGGTCTCACACTGCTTTTTCCTGATTTTCGTATTGTGTACATCTAAGTTGATAGCATTAGGTGTGTGTTAGATGTTCCATCGTTGATAGTGTGTATGCTAGGAGGAGGGGGAAGGGCTGCACAGGATTAGTCCATAGGTGCGATGCGGAATGGGTGGGGAATATCATGCTAATTAACTGCAGCATATCAGAATGCATACATGGTAGTGGGAGATGAGTGAGATGGGAGGTATTTGGTTGTGGGGAGTGAGTGGGAATGTGGGAGATGAGTTGCACTGTGTTAGAGTATATTATGTTGCTGCTTTACTTATGCGATTAGTTAGTTAGGCTTAGCTTATGACAGTTGTAATTTTGTTGGCGTTACAGTTGTAATCATAGTTGTTAGAATCGTACGATTCACTATTCGAATTGTACGATTCGATCTGATTCGTCCCGCCGGCGATACAGAAATCGCGTTGAATCGGAAATGGCTAGGAATCGCATGTGAATCGTTTGAATCGGTGCGATTCAGAACCAGAGACATGAATCGCACGATTCTGCGATTCATGGAACGTGGACGGCGTAAAAAAATTTCCAAATTCAGGTGCGAATCTGAAGGGGTGGACGGTGGGAGTTGAGAGTTAAAATTTAATGGCCTTTAATTCTTCACATTCACCCACGTTTCACATCATTCTTCATGCAACCAGAAGTTCAAAACCATCGAATGTCATTCTTCTCTTCACATTCATTCTTCGTTTTCGTCACACTCTGTTTTCGTATCCTCACTGCAACACCAACCAGACTCCCTCTGTTTCCGTATTTTGCATCTACAAAGCCAACCATTGAACGTTCAGTCACATACCCACGTTACACTCTGCTCTGAAAACGCCTCTTCAGTCACGTTCTTCCAGTCTCTGTTTTCGTATCACCGTTCTTCCCGTCCTCTGTTTTCGTATCACGTTCTTCTTCTTCCAATCCTCTGTTTATCAGTGACAGTGTCAGTCAGTCACTCACTCAATACAAATGGCTCCTACGGTAGCTCCTAAGGCTAAGAAGAAGGGGAAGAAGGATGTTACATGGGAACATTGTACTGTTCTTGAAAATAGATTACATGTGAAGTGTAATTATTGTCCACAAGCAATGTATATTTAAGTTTTTTATTAATGTGTTTCTGAATCATACGATTCGAAACGATTCACGATTCGAAAATTGAACAAACGATTCTCGATACGATTCACGATTTGACAACTATGGTTGTAATTCTGTTACACTGTATGCAACTGTTTGGTAGATTTGACTATAGTGGATTGCTTGCATCTTTTAAGGTTCTCTCTTTGCCCCTGAACTTGTTATAGGATAGTATTATCTTTATGGCTTGTTCTTGGTGTTTTGTTTGTGGCTGGTTCGAGGAAGTTGCCATTTATGTTATGCTGGGAGATCGGGCACCTGTGCCACATTCTTGATTTGATTTCTTTTCATTTTTCTTGTTTCTTTTTCTTTTATTTGTTTGGAAGATATCTTATCTTCCACCAAGCTGTACTTTCCATGTTTTCTCTCTAGCAAAATTTCTATTTATATATAAAAAAAATGTTGGGAGGAATCTAAGAATTGGAGGGTCGTTGACAGTGTATAGTCTTTCTATCTTAATGTTGACAATAGCAATGACTTCTTAAGTTGTATTAAATCTTGCTGTTCTCAATTTAGCACCTGTATCTGTATTTATGTTTTATTATGTGTCTATATATGTGTACATACCTGTTTATGTATGTGTGGGTTTCTGATTAAAGTTTTATTGATATGAAAATAATGAACAAACAATTTTGTTTGATTTGAATGGTGCGATGTGTTGGGTATTTAGGTCATATTGTAATTTGTTGGTTCCTCCAAAATGATGTGGCTTACTGTCTAGGAAGCTGGAATCGATGTGCGCCTTTGTGATGTTGGTGCCGCAATTCAAGAGGTCATGGAGTCTTATGAGGTTGAGATTAATGGAAAGGTGTATCAAGGTATGATGCTTGTAGGGACGTTTGTGCTCATTTTTTGTGTGCTTTCATGATTTTTTATTTGTTTCATATATTTTCCATCCATATTCCATACGTTGAATTTTAGGAATGGAACAAATATATAATTCACATTCATTATCATCAGATGAATGTAGTTCTTTGATGATAGGCACATCCGTTGAGGGCTCATGCTTGGTCTTTCTTGACATCATAGGCACAATGCCACAACCATGATAAATCATGTATTAAATTTTTTTCAAGGCAGTAGGTTGATTATTAAATTGTTTACTTGCTAATCAGATGAAGTCATCTGATTTGTGTATCTGTGTTGGTTAGACTAGGAACCCTGTAAGCAAATTGCTTCAGTTTTGAAATTGTTGAAAAAAGGGATGGGCACAAGGGAAAGAGTGGCAGCTTAACCAAATCTGGTCCAGCCATATATATATTTATGCTAACAAGTGTATTTCATAATAGGAAGAAAAGGACTAAACTACCTTTAATCATTATAGTTCATAATACTTTCCCTCAAGCTAAAGCATAGATGTCAAATATGCCTGGCTTGTTACAAATGTAAATAACCTTGTTCCTGGCTAGAGCTTTAGTAAACATATTAGCTAGCTGCTCTCCAATTTGGATATATTCAGTAGAAGTCAGTCCTTTGTGCGACTTCTCATGGACAAAGCAATAATATACTTTTATATGCTTTCTGCATTCATGAAAGACCTGGCTTTTGGCTATATGAATTATAGTGTTGCTGTGACTAACTGTCAGAAGATATTTTCTCTGATATGTGTTTGTTAGAAGAGCATGTGCTCTTAAATAGGATACAAGGTAATCTAGAAAAGGAAACTCCTAAACTAATGCTCATCATTGTACCCACTATCAATTCCTATAATTAAGGGTCAATGATTCCTATTCATAAATACAAAAGATACAACTAATCAAATCTCCTAATCAAGGTTTTAAATTGCGATCGCGGTCGAAGTTGTGGTCGCGTTGCGGTTTTTGCGATTGTGGGCGTTGCTAGTGTTGCGATGCAGATTTCGGTTGCTGCGATGTGAATTTTTCACAACTTGGCACAAATTAGATTAAATTATCTGTTTTATTGTACAATGTATCATAACTAATAATTTATAAATTTTTTCATTAATAAGAAATATCCAAAAGCAATAAATTAATTAACCAATATTAAAATATAAATAAATTAGTAACTATTCATATATTCAACAAAGTTTATACAAAATTGATTACTTCAACATAAATAAATCAATAGCTATTCATATATTTAACAAAGTTTATACATGAGTGATTACCTCAACCTCAACATAAACAAATCATTAGCTACTAATATATTAAACAAAGTTCATGCATGAGTGATTACTTCACCACATGGTAGAATGATGTGCTGGATCATAACCTCTACTTTCACTTAAGTTATCATTATATCCTGCTTCGCCAGGTGGTCATTTTTTCTTTTTCATCATTTTTTTAATCATTTTATGAATCAAAAAAATATCAAGGACCAAAGTCAATAGTAATATCAAATTAACCACTCCAACAGCAATAGCCTATATACTGACCCAATAACTGGCCGAAGGAAATGAAACAAAATAAAAAAGGCCCATACACAAACTTAAAACCCTAATTAAGTAAAGACAAAATTGAACAAAAATAAATTAAAAAAAAACAACAGAAGTAACAGGGGGCTCTAGTCCTCTGTATTGGGGTAAGATGCAGAAATAGGGGTGCCCGTGGAGGAAGGTGACAATGCCGCGACGGCAATTCTGGTTAGCATTGTTGCCGGTGACGTGGTGCTGGGTTTGGATGATGAGCACGGGTTGTAGGCGGTCATTCGCAGTTGGTGGCGTGGTGGGTGGCAAAATGCTAGATTTGTCCAAGGCAGGGATCGCCAATGACGCAATGCAAGGGCGGTGGCGAAAGTAAGCCGGCGCTGGGTTCGGTAAGTTGCTTCCAAGAACCTTGATTTGGTGTATGTTGATCTGTGATTTTTGGCCTTGTATGCGGATCTAGGTTCGGTAAGATGTGTTGCGGTTGAAACGTCGTTACGTCGTGATTTTCAGTCTCCCTTGTGTCACGGGATGAAGCGGAAACGGTGCCTGCCGTGATCGTTTTGTCGCGGCCGCTACAGGGAAATCGTTACGAGATTTGAAACCATGCTCCTAATTATGGGATTTAATCCTATCTATAAAAAGAAAGAATATATACGGTGGGATTCTGACACTCCCCCTCAAGTTGGTGAGTGGATGTTATCCATTCCCAACTTGCTAACAATAGATTGAAATGTAGAGCCACTTAATCCTTTCGTTAGAACATCAACAAGTTGATTTCTTGTGGATACAAATGGTGTACATATTGTCCCATTATCCAACTTTTCCTTTATGAAGTGTCTGTCTACTTCAACTTGCTTGGTCCTATGATGTTGCACCAGATTATGTGCAATGTTTATTGCTGACTTGTTATCATAGTGTAGCTTCATAGGTCCATTCCACTCAATCTTTAGGTCATCTAGAATTATTTTCAGCCATAGGAGTTCACAAATTCCTAAGGCCATAGTCCGGAATTCTGCTTTTGCACTTGACCTTGCAACAACGTTCAGTTTTTTATTTCTCCAAGTTACTAAGTTTCCTCCAAGAAAAGTGCAGTATCCGGGGGTGGATCTTCTGTCATCTACAGATCCAGCATAGTCTGCATCTGCATAGGCCTCCAAAGTCATCTCCTTCCCTATTGTAAATTAAATTCCTTTTCCAGGAGTTCCTTTCAAGTACTGCAGAATACTGTAAACAACTCTAAGGTGATTTTCTTTGGGATTATGCATGAACTGACTTACCACTCCCACTGCATAAGCTATGTCTGGCTTGGTATGAGACAAATAGATTAGTTTTCATCCAGTTTTTGATAGGACTCTCTGTCCACGGTTGCATCCTCAACAGATTCACTAAGTCTGTGATTTTACTCAATAGAAGTTTCTACTAGTTTGCATCCCAATTTACCAGTTTCAGACAATAAATCCAGTATATACTTCTGTTGAGAGATGAAAATACCATGACGAGAATGTGTCACCTCAAGGCCAAGAAAGTATTTCAATCTTCCTAGCTCTTTAATCTTAAACTCTCTTAACAAACACTTTTTTATGATATCCATTTTTGCTTGATCATTTCCTGTTACAACTATATCATCCACATAGACAATTAGTGCAGTAACTTCCCCTGAAGCTGAGTGCTCAATGAACAAAGTATGATCTCCTTGACTTTGTTTATACCCCATTGCCTTCATCATCGTAGCAAACCTGCCAAACCAGGCCCTAGGGGACTGTTTCAATCCATAGAGAGCCTTCCTTAGCTTGCAAACCTTGCCTTTTTTGAAGTTAAACCCAGGCGGGACCTCCATATAAATTTCTTCTTCAAGGTTGCCATGTAGGAATGCATTTTTGACATCGAATTGCTACAAACTCCATCCATAGTTAGCTACCAGAGATAACAATATTCTAATAGTGTTCATTTTTGCAACAGGAGAAAAAGTCTCAAGGTAGTCAATCCCATATGTTTGACTATACCCCTTAGCTACTAACATTGCCTTATACCTTTCTAGTGTTCCATCTGCCTTATATTTAACAGTGAATGCCCACTTACAGCCAACAAGTTTCTTCTCTTTAGGTAGTTCTACCAACTCCCAAGTTTCATTTTTCTCTAGTGCATCCATTTCAACTTTCATAGCTTCTCTTCACTCTTTGCTATCCAGTGCTTCACTAGCAGTTTTTGGGATAGTGATAGTGTTTAAATGAGTAAGAAAACTTCTATGAATACTAGATAGTTTATCATAGGACATAAAGTGAGACAATGGATACCTTGGCCTCTGAGTACATGTTCTAACACCCTTCCTTATTGCAATCGGGAAATTCCCAGCTTTAATGGGCATATTCTGCTCCTCCAAAACAACTCATCAGTTTCAGTTTCAGGGAGTATATTCTACTCCTCCAAAACAATCTCATCAGTTTCAATTTCAGGTATTAGTTCAGAATCTGGAACTTGCACAGGTTGGATAATAGGCGCTGTCCTTTGTGTGTAAACTTGTAGTGGACGGGCAGCACTTGGAGTCTGTGTTCCAGGTTGTCTTTGGACTCGAATCAGGGGAAGTGTGTATAGGATTTGACTCAGGTATATTGGATTTCCTTGGGGAGATGAAAGAAAGATTCTTGAACAAATCATCCTTATCTTCCATGCATGAGTTCTCCCCCTGAAGATAAGGTTGGGATAAGAAACATTCAGTTTCATCAAAAGTGACATCAATAGACACAGGCTTTTTTTGTGGTAGGGTGATAACACTTGTATCCCTTTTCGTTAGGTGAGTAACCAACAAAAATGCATTTAATAGCCCGAGGATCAAGTTTTCTCGATGAGGAGAATGAATATGGACAAATGACACACACCCAAAGATCCTAGGAAAAAGGTTATTTGAAGTTTTGAAGTGTGGCTAGAATTTGGAGAACAATTGAATGGGGCTGTTGTTTTGAAGAGTCTGAGAGGGTAAACGATTAACCCAAGAGGTGGCGCGCGAGAGGACAAATGCCTCCCCAATACTGTTTTGGAACATTTGTGTGGAATAAAGATGCTCGGGTAACAGCTAGAAGATGCTCGGGTGTGGACACATAAGGATTCATGAATAGTTCCACGTTCATTGAAGGAGGACAATGTTTGGTTAAAATAATCTTTGGCATTATCAGAACAAAATTGATTGATGGCTGACCCAAACTGGTTTCTTATCATTTGGAAAAATTTTGGAAGATCTGACTAACTTCACTTTTCTGTTTCAAGAGATACACCCATGATACCTGAGTACAATCATCAATAAAAATGACAAACCAGCGGGCCCCAGATATATTTGGAATATTGCATGGACCCCAAACATCACTGTGTATTAAGGAAAAAGGAACAAACATTCTTTTATTACTGATAGGAAAGCTAACACGTTTGTGTTTTGCAAATTCACAAAGATCACAATGAAAATTCCTATGTCTAGTCCCTTAAAAAAGCTAGGAAACATAATTTTTAGAGTACTGAATGAAGGGTGACCTAAACGAAAGTGACACAACCAGATTTCCTTATTGTGGGAAAGTAGTGACTCTGACAAAGAAAGACAATGGAATTTGACTCCTAGTGCTATATTTCCCACGAGCCTCCGCCAGAAGGTAGAGCCCATTTTCCTCCCTAGCATGTCCAATCATCTTCCCCGTTCCCTGATCCTGAAGTTTGCAAAGTGTAGGAGAGAATGTCACTAAACATTGTAAATCCGTTGTAAGTTTATGAATAGAAATCAGTTTGGCAGATAATTTGGGCACATGTAAGACATCTTTCAAAATTAAATCTTGACTTAGGAGAACATCTCCCTTTCCAACAGTTGTAATAAACGTGCCATCTGCAATTGCAATTTTTTTATTGCTTGGAAAGGGTCTATAGGAGATAAATTCAGTAGAGGAATGGGTCATGTGATCCGTAGCTTCAGAATCAACAACCCATGTCCCTTGTGCAGTACAATGTAGAACGCTTAGAGCATAGGCTTGGGAATTACCTGAGAATGCCAAGGAAGAACTACCTGTGTTTGTGGGTTTGACTAAAGTGTCTAGGAATTCCCTCAGTTTTTTAATTTGTTCTGTATTGAAATCTGTAAGGGGTTTGGAAGGACTGCCCTCTGTAGCACCTGACTGAGCCATGTGGGCTTTTGCTTGTCCTCCTCGTTGAGTGCCTTTGGTTGTCCAATTTCGGTTTTGATTTGGAGGCTTACCATGAAGTCTCCAGCATCTGTCCTGGGTGTGTCTTGGCTTCTTACAGAAGGTACACCATTGGGAATCCTTGTTCTCCCCTTTGTCTATCTCCATCCTGGAGGCCACACCTCCAGATTGACTGGTCTGTCATTGATCAATCTTCTTTCCCTTGCTTTGTGCAACTAAGGCAGAACTTTCAGTGGGTTGAGGTTCCATCATCACTCCTCTACGTGCCTCTTCTGCTCGGAAGGCAGCCATTGTTTCATTGAGTGAGGATAACTCCTTTCCTAGCACCTGAATTCTTACATGATCAAACTCATTGTTTAGTCCTGTCAAGAACTTATAGATCCTATCCTTCTCCTTATAATGTTTGAGTAAATCAGCATCCTCTTTGCATTTTGCTTCAAATTGCTCATAATGGTCTAACTCCAGCCATAGATTCTGCAGAGTCTGGGCATACTCACTAACTGATCGGTCTCCTTGTTTGGTAGTCGCGATTTTCATCTTAATTTCATAGATTTGAGTAGCATCACCAACCTTGGAATAGTTTTGTTTATAGCTCTCCCATATGCCCTTGGCTGTCTTCGTGAACATTAAAGCATCACTCACCTCTGGCACCATGGAAGTCCACAGCCACGACATTACGACCGCATCTGCTTCATCCCTTGCAGCAAAGTTACTGTCTCTGGGTTTCGGGGCAGCTTTCCCAGTAAGATGATTCAATTTGCCCTTCCCTTTTAGAAAGGTTTGGACAAAATGAGACCATTTGAGGTAGTTTTTTCCTTTGAGATATAGATTGGGTTGAATATGTTCCAACTCAACAGCGCCAGTATTTCCTGTCTGGGCAGGGTTATTGGTTGTTTCTGACATTTTCAGATTTGCTGGGTGAGATGCAAAGGCGTGGAGGGTGTTTTAAGAAAGAAAAGCGGCAATATAGGCCAACAAAGGAAGGGGAAGAAAACGGCAATACAGGCCGACAGAGGAAGAGGAAAGAAGACGACAATGCAGGCCGAACAGCAGAAGAAAGCGTGTGGCAATGCAGGCCATGAGATTACACAGGCTCCCACGGATTTTGGAGCGCTGATACCATGTCAGAAGATATTTTCTCTGATATATGTTTGTTAGAAGAGCATGTGCTCTTAAATAGGATACAAGGTAATTTAGAAAAGGAAACTCTTAAGCTAATGCTCATCATTGTACCCACTATCAATTCCTATAATTAAGGGTCAATGATTCCTATTCATAAATACAAAAGATACAACTAATCAAATCTGCTAATTATGGGATTTAATCCTATCTATAAAAAGAAAGAATATATACGTCGGGATTCTGACGCTAACTAACTGCATAGTTTGAGAATGACCAGTATCAATCTCGCCAACACTTTGTGTCTTGAAAACCTTCAACTCTACAATGGCCATGATTCTAGTATAGAATCCCATGCCCAGGTACACACGCCTTTGAGGCACTTGAATATATGAACTATGAAGAACAGCATCCCGGTCAGCAGTCCTCGATAATGACATAAATTGGTTGACCACACTCCATGGAAATGCAATGTCAGGGCAAGTTACTATGAGGTAGTTCACCTTTCCAACTATCCTCCTATACCTTCCTGAGTCATCCAATAATTCTGTATCCTCAGCTCCTAGCTTCACATTTGGTATCACAGGATCACAGCGTTCCACTTCAATTAAATCTGTTTCAGATTTTCAGTCGGTAAATCAAGATGCCTTTCTTGTTTCTAGATGCCTCAATCCCCAGAAAATGTTTCAGTGTACCTAAGTCTTTAGCTTGGAACAGAGTATGAAGGGAAGTTTTAAGAGCACCAATAACCACATATCACTGCGTAATTATAATATCATCAAACATACACAGCCAAGAGAATAAACCCAGAATAAGAGAGACAAGTTTAGTGACAGAAGGCCTCTGATAATTAACACTTACGTTTGGGCATAGCCTTTGGCAACCTAACAAGTCTTTAACCGACCAACAAAACCATCAGGATTCACCTTGACTTTAAAATTTTAGCTCCTCTAAAATTTTATTTACTGGTCACATTTACTATTAACTGTAATTTTAAAATAATTGATGGACAGAAGAACAATATTAAATATCAACTTGTCAGGTTCTTCTTTTGCTATGGATCTTGTATGCTATTTAATCTTATATTTTAAACATGTCATAAAGGTATCCATGCCTATCAAATCAGGATGTTTTGTACATTTGATGTTGTATTCACTTCCACTCAAAACTATTGATGCCTTACAAGATATAGGTTCAAGAGAAGTAAAAATGGCTTGAGAATTTTGTTTCCCACTATCAAGTAATTTATGATATTTGTCTGCATATTCCTTCAATATATTTACCAGTATTATGTACCATATATAGTGTGATATATATTGTAATGGGAATGTTATTGCAGTTAAGAGTATACGGAATTTGAATGGACATAGCATAGGCCGCTACCAAATCCATGCTGGAAAGTCTGTTCCCATTGTGAAAGGAGGAGAGCAGACAAAGATGGAAGAGGGTGAATTTTTTGCTATTGAAACCTTTGCATCAACTGGTAAAAGTAGTTTCTTCAGGTGTTGGACATTGTTATCATGGCTTTTAATAATGCATGATGTAATTAGTCATTGAATGTTATGTTCAGGGAAAGGATATGTACGAGAAGACCTGGAGTGCAGCCACTACATGAAAAATTTTGACGTTGGTCATATCCCGCTGAGATTGCCTAGAGCTAAGCAACTGTTAGCCACTATTAACAAAAACTTCTCGACTTTGGCCTTTTGTAGACGGTATTTAGATCGCCTAGGGGAGACTAAATACTTAATGGCATTAAAGAACTTGTGTGACTCTGGCATTGTTCAGGTACGTCTCAGGAGTTACAGACACCAAGAAATTTTGTGGATATAAAGATTTTTCTAAAAGTAGAAAGTTGAATGCATGTTGTAATTGTTGAAATGAGAAAAAAATGGTGTTTAAGAGTGTTTTATGGAAGTGAACTGTAGCGTGAGTGTTCATTATTGATATATTTCATTGGATTGATTGCTATTTGACTGCTATTTAGTCTCAATCCAATATTTTTGCACCAAATCCCTTAGCTGGTTACATTTCATCAAGTTCTGGTTAACATTATTATTATTTTGTAATATTGTATGGTGTTCGTATGCTTTTGAACATAAATGAAGCTGTTTATACTTGTCAAAGCCTTGTCATCCACACTATTGTTTAACTGGGTTGATATACATGTCTTTATGACTCTCTACATTTAGTTTTCGTCTGTTATTCATAATGTTTTACTTCAAACTTGATATAAGCTTCTATCTTTAATTCAACATTGTTGTTTTCTTACTGAAGTTAACTGTTTGAAATGATGCCTGTGAAGGACTAATTTCTCCTTTTTTCTCCCCTCCTTGCAGCCTTATCCTCCTCTTTGTGACGTGAAAGGAAGCCATGTATCACAGTTTGAACATACAATCCTACTCCGACCAACATGCAAAGAAGTTATATCAAAGGGTGATGACTATTAATGTGGATTTGAAGTGGTTTTTTTGTTGATGGATACACATTGTGCCGGTTTTATATAAGATGTTTTCACTCTACCATCAATAGTTCGGTTTTATAAATGTAATTTAAGGTAACTGTGGTTTGGGTGTGTTTACCGAGTTGGACATTACTCGTTTAATAATTGGCATATTTCCTCAATCGTGACAGTATTTTATTAGGTCGATCCTGACACAAACCATTGTTCTAAACATTGTCAAATTTACAAAATTTAAACCATCCCCGTTTAGCCTCCTGAGTCATGGATGAATGGAATATCATGCTGGATATAGAAGTTTATGTTATTAAATATCTCATACGAAAATGCAATCTAAATACTCCATCAGAATTGTGGTGGTGTAATTATATTTGGAACAACTATTTAAAAATAGAAAAATTATACTCACTTGCCTTGAGGATTATGGATGTTAACATACAGTCACCTCCCTTATGTGAAATGCTGTTACCTGCTATATCAAAATTTAGTTTTTACTCTATCGATTTGAAAACTAAACAATAAAAGAAGAAAATTATGCTGACCAACTAGAAACCTTAACCTAAATCATCGAGCTCCGTTGTAAATGAGAAGTGAGAATGACGTTCCTCATATAATAAACTCGAAAGTATCTTGCATTGTATGGGTCTTCATAAAATTTGAATAGAGTATAAAAAATATAGATTAGAACAGCAAAAAAATATTTAAAATTATAAATAATATATGCATAATTAATTTAAAGATAATTTGAATTTAAAATTAAAAAAATTAAAAATAACATGTGTCATTATTTAAAGGAGAGTACAATAAGATATTAAGCTATTCTCAAAGAAGTAAAATTTTAGTAGCTTATGTAACATACTCTAGCTCCATCGGACAAAGAAGTAAAAGCAAAACAAGAATTGACTACAAGATGTTTTCCACTGCAAGCTGATATACCAATGAAAAACACTTAAGAATTAATAAAAAACTTAGGAGGATATGTCAAGAATCAAGCATGGTCACCTTGCAACATAGCCACTCTTCTGGGGTGTTTTTAGATAGAATGATGAAACAAAAGAGGGTTTGTATAGTTGTGAGACAAGTGAAGAAATGAGATTTGATTCTGCTGGCTTGAATCAAGAACTTGGCAAAAGAGCCGTGAGGAAGGTTTCAGAGGATGAGTATTGAAGTGCATAGTGTTCTCAGGAATCTGCCCAGGTGTTCTTGTTCAGTGTTCTTCCGTCTCTATTCATGGGTATTTATAACAAATCTTTGTTTGGAAGGGAAAAAAAACATTTATGAGAAGGGTTGACTGAGTACGTAATGTAAAACTAATGAAAAAAGTAATAAAGAATTTTTGGGTTTTCAAAGACACTTTTTGCGAAGAGACTCGGTCTCAAAATAATGAATATAATCTATTAAATTAAATAATAAACATTCAACTGTTATCTAAAATCTGATAGGAATTGTATTTATAACTATTTTACAAAAGAAACCAAATATAAATTAAATCTAACTAATTAGAGATAAGATTTGGGATTTGATAGAATCTCATTAAAACTAAAATTTTAATTATAACTAAAATCTTAAAATAGATAAAATTCTTAATTAACAAAATAAATTTTAAAATAAAATTTTAATAATAAAAATTATAACTATCTTAATGTAATCTACATAGTACGAGACTTAGGTTTTGTGCCTACAGGCCCCTCTTTTGATTTGTTTAAGGTTTTACCCTTTCTAATTTTAAGGACAGTGATAGGTCAGAATATAGACATAAGGTTATCAAGGTTAGTTAACATAAAGAGAGCATTTAGGCGTCATTAGGATTTTTAATGCATTTTGGCCTTTTATTCTTAGGCGAATTCGTGATCTCAAGATTTTGTCAATCTGACAGTCCTCATGGAATTCTTTGTCCCAAGGTTTGAATACCTTGGAGGGAAGGCTTCTAGGCAGAAGCCTCCTAAGCCAATCAAATTATCAGGATTATCAGTTCTGTACATTATGAGCTGTCTCAGGGCATCACCTTATGCCTTAGGCTGGTAATGACTTTTAGTCCACTTTTTGGTTGGTATCAATCTAGACAATTCTTAAGGAACTGCTTCATTTTTCGTATTTAGTTGGGCGAACTTCTTCTCATAACGTTAGTCTCCTATTCTTCATAAAAGCCGGAACATCTTTTCTAGAAGGACACATTTTAAACTACCATAATATAGATTTTTTAAATTTAAAAAATTAGTCATGTCACGCCAGTATCGAGATGTGGTTCTTGCCAATATTAATTTAGTGGTTTTTATTTAATTCTAATTGCTTTTCTTTAATTAAGTTGGTTGTTAGTTATTGTTATTTTTATTTAATCTTCATTCCAGATTCCTTAGGTCCCATTTTCTTTTACACTATGTTTAGATAATAAGTAATGAGAGGAAAAAAAAAATAAGAGGAAGGAAAATAATTTCATTTGTTTGAGAATTTTAAAATACATGAGAAATGAAAGGAACATATGTGGAATCATTTTTTCCATTTTCTACTCAAATGTCTAATTTTGTTTCCCCAAAAATTGAGGTAAAATAGGAGAAATACATAAGTTAATGAAGTTCCGTTCCGTTCTCTCATTAATTTTTCAAACAAAGAAAAAGATAACTATGTTCTATTCATTCCCTTTCCTTTTCGATTCATCCCCACCTGTTCCATTCCATTCCATTAATGAAAAAATATCTGAACACAGTGTTAAGCTTTCTCTTTTCTTTTTCCCCATTCCAGTTTCCTCAGTACTTATGGCTCGTGAAGAAGGTTTTTCTTTTGCAAGCCTACTTTCCAGCTTGACCTTTCTCTCCTTCGTTGTCGTTTATTGAAAGAGGAGTTTCCTTGGGTTCCCCTTCATTTTTCCATCCGGGTTGGCCCGATTACTGGCTGGGCAGAATTAGTTAATCATGTTTTTACCAACGATCCTCCTTTGCTGTTCTTCAACAGGTTGGGGCTGTTGATGCGATCCGCCTTTCCCCTTCCCTTGAAGTCATAAAGTGCATTGAGGGCTTGGATATGATGGTCCAACGTTGGAGCAATCAAAACCATAGATTTGTGACTTCATGGGGAGAGTTTGCACCTATACTTGAAGACATTGTTATTTTGTTGAAGTTTTCCTACGTTTGGAGATTTGGATGTGTCCTTCGCCTCGCTCGGCCTTTTTGTTATTGATTTAGCAAGGGGGCTTAAGGCATGTAATAGGAGGAGTGCTAAATACACCAACGAAGTCTTTTCCAGGTGGCGTGAGCAAGATCCTACCATGAAGCTTAAAGGCGCAGACAATAAGCTCCCTGCTAAGTAGCTAACAAGCAGCAGAAGAAGAATTCTCTGAAATACACCCATGCTAATTGGGTTAGGTACTTTTTCAACTACTTTCGTTCTAAGGAACTCTAATTCCTCAACATAAAAAGCCTAGGAAGTTCTATACATGGGTGATAAGTCCATATTTTGTAGTCTCAAACCAGATAAATTGTGGTAATTTGCTTGTATTTATTGATGAATTTTAGATAGATCTTTATCATTTTCTTCGTTTTTGCAAATTGAATGAGATTTATTACATTTGGAGCAAAAGCAAGGGAAGACACCACTTTTTCAGAGTAAAAGAAGATCATTTTGACTTAGATAGAACTATGTGTCAACTCAGAAGTGAATGATGAGTTAGACACAGCCTTGTCTAACTTGGAAGAAGGCTTCTGACCTGCAGACACTACCGTGTCTCTGGGTCACACGACCATGTCTCACTTACGTTAAATGTAACACCTTCCCTAAACTAATGATCCTAATCAGGGTTATAGTAGCTCATGAATACTGGTAAGAGATTATCTGTTAATTCGAGTAATTTTCTGAACTAGTTTGAGCATAAATCTATAACATTGAGTAAAAGAGAATAATTAAGGTATTTGTAGAATCAGTTGATATGATGAAAATAAATATAAAAAATTTATTTTCTATTTAGAAATAATTGATAAAAGTTGTAACAATTTTGGAGAGTCAACTAAGTTAATCTAATATTTTTAAGGATACTGTTAAAAAATAACCGAAACAATTAAGCAGCTCAAAAAATTATAAAATTTTATGGAGATGATAAGTAGAATATAAAAAATATTTTGGTATGAAAAATAATTTTAAGCAAGTATATTTACTTATTTTACAAGTTTGATTTAATTTTAACAGAGGAGGAAAACTCCTCTTATGATCACCATTTAATTTCCATTTTTATCTTCCACCTTCATCATCATTCAATTTTGTTCTTCTTGTCCCTTTTTCTATAAATTCTCACGGTTAAACAGAGGAGAAATAGGGCACAAAAACAGTAGCAGTAGCATGAGAAAGAAGGAGAAAACAAAAGAGGAAAAAGAAAGGAGAAAATCAAGGAATCAAAGCTAGGGATTAAAGTAGGGGTTCTTTACCATCACCTTGCTCTTCTTTTTACATTATTTTTGAACCAAAAATCTGGTTTTTGGAGCTTGGCAGCTCACGGCCAGATCTGAACCAGAATTGGTTCTTAACTTGATGTTGTGCTTCTATTTCTACCTTGCTTGAATTCTAGTTTTTCTTTGAGATTTTTTAATGAAAGTTTGTGAGTTTGGTTGATGTTTTGAGCTTCTTTGGCTCACGGCTGAGTTGTGTTTAAGGACTGAATATATTTTCTTTGAATCATTCATTTAAATTCTATTGAGATTTATGTTGAATTAAGATATTGAATATGATAAGAAAATGGAGATTCCATTGTGTATTTTGGGTTGAATTGTCAAGGCAGTTACTGCCCTGATTTTAAGCACTCTTTATAATGTTTAAATGCTTGCATTTGTGGCTGGTTATGTGACATAAAATGAAGACAGTATGCTGTCCAATTGTTGGCTGAATTATAATTCTTGTTGTGCTTGAAATGGAGCCTTGAATGGTGTTACCTAACAAGGGCAGAATGCTGTCCTGTTTATAATTAAAATGTGGGTGTTTTTAACATCTGAAATGGTGTTGTTTACTCATGGCAGAACGCTGCACATTGATGACCAAAACATTGATGTGTTTATGTATGAGAATTGTGATTTAATTGGTGAAGGAAGGTCACGGCAGAGGGCTGCCTTGTGTGACCAGAAATTTACATGAAATTGTGATTTGGATGATGAATGCTGGTCTTGGCAGAAAGCTGCCCTTGTGACCAGAATTGTGTTGCTTTTGTGTATAAGAATGTTGCTTGAATAATGATAAAAAAGGGGCATAGTACTGGCTGCCTTATGGTGACTATAATTTGTATGTATAAATATCATGCATTGATATTAAATGTTGATTAGAAATGCCAATAAATTATTGCAACCAATACTTAAAGATTTGATATGTAAATGATGTTGATAAGCATGATTTTGGGAAGCAATATAAAAGAAATGATAAAGGTAGATGGGGTTGAACAAATCCCTCTCTACAAGCATGTATGATAACGTATAAAGAGAGAGTTTAATGATTATGGTATTGCTTCTCTATTGTGTAAGAAAAAGTATGATTATGTAAAATGAAAGAAGGAAAGGTTTTTAGTACTCTTGCATGTTTTCTTTTCAAACTTGTTATTTGATGTTTCCATGTGTTGTAAAGTATGACTTAGACAAAAGGGCTTCAAGCGGCTTGGACAAAAGGGTTCCAAGTGTTAAAGTTATAAATGTTTGGTAGTGCAAGGAACAAAAGGGCGTCCTGCCTACCCATAAACAATACAAGGAACAAAAGTGCTTCCTGGAATAAAAGGACTTCCTGAAAATATTCAAATAACATGTGTTTTTTAAAATAAAATCTTTTAAAAATCATTGCATGAGCATACTTTAGGACTTTCATTAGGCATAATCATACATTACCATGTATTGCATAAAATTGATAATTGTATGGGCAATTGTCTTATTTTTATTAAATGTGAAGATTGAAGATAGAAGTTAGTTATGAAAGGCTGAGAATAGTACTTAAAATGAGTTAGGTATTGCTCCTAGAATGATGATTAATGTTTATAGTAAATGTTATTTAAATTGATTGTTATGAAATCATTAAATTATCTGATAGGAGGCCCATTATGTCTAATTCGGGCCATCAGATGGCTGAGACAGAAGATGATATGTTAGTGGACTTTAAGCATGATAAGCCCAAGATTTGGAGAGTTTATGAGAGAAAGAAAAATAAAGGGAAGAAGGGAGAGAATGAGGTAGTAGCTGCCTAGCTAGAAGTTAGTTAGGATTTGCTTTATAGGGAGAGGGAGAATAATGAAACAGATATGACAGAAGAATTTCGTTTGTACCCAATGGGTTAGGCAGAGAGAGAGTATCTCTTCTCTGAGGAGCATTGCTCTGGTTTTCCATTGTAGAGAGCTTTGTCTCTTGTTTTTAATATATATTCTGCATTACCTTTCCTTTAATTCTTCTTTGCTCTATCAATTGGTTCGACCTGCCGCTGTTCATGCCCCCGAAAATGGCGGAACGAGTGAATGCTTTGGAAGTTCGTTTGGAGCGTGTGGAAGTTGGGATGGAGGAGATGAAACAGACATTGTTGGCTGAGATGAATCGTTTATGGGGAAGCTCGTTTCGTTCCGGTCGCCATCCCGAAGTGAAGAGGAGCAGTCTTCGTCTATGGACGAGTTTCGTTTATCAACTAAGAAGGTGGAGCTTCCTTCTTTTGTTGGTGAGGACCTTGTAGCATGGATTACTCGTGCTGAAATGTATTTTGAAGTGCAACGCATCTCCGAGGAGGTTCGCATTCAGTTGGCGAAGTTGAGCATGGAGGGTCAAACGATACATTGGTTCTATTTGTGGAAGGATTCCAACGAAGAGTTGATGTGGGAGAATTTCAAGGAAGCTTTGGTGGCGAGATTAGGAGGGCGTTGTTTGGACAATCCGTTTGAAGAGCTGAAGGAACTGAAACAAAATGCCTCGGTGGATGAGTATATCGCTGATTTTGAGCTTTTCTCTTCTTAGTGTGGTCGTTTACATGAGCTCCAATTTCTGGGTTACTTCATCGGTGGTTTACGGCATGACATTCGGAGTCGGGTGCGCACCTTCAAGCCAAAATCACGTTACCAGGTGATGCAACTTGCTCGCGACGTCGAGGCAGAATTTGCTGTGCAATCGCAACCGGGTCAGTTGTATGGGTCGCGTTTGCGACCGGGTCAGCCACCCACTTAGACTCGTCAACCAAGGGCAGGTTGGACCCAGCGTGAAGGAGAAGGTTTTGGGCCGTCGAGTCAGGCCCAATCGGTGTAGTCATGGAACTCGGGTAAGCCTAAGTCTTAATCTGGGTCAAACTTTTCACTTGGGTTTGGGAATAAGGGGGCATCTTCTGCTATGATTTCGAAAAGCAGTACTGCGGAGGAGTCGCGGCGATACGGCGGAGACAGGAATCGTGGGGTTAAACATCTCCCTTATTCGAAAGTGTTGGAGAGGAGAGCTAAAGGCCTTTGTTTCCGCTGCAATGAAAGATTCCATCCTCTTCATCAATGTGCTGGAAAATAACTGAGATTGATCATTTTAAGGGATGATGAGACAGTTAACGAGGATGGCGAGATTATCGCCATTGAAGCTGAGGAAGATGAGGTAGAAGAACAACTTGATTGCAAGGTGAGGGGAGTGTTTGGCATAACCAATTCGCTTTGGTCTGGTGCGAAAACCATGAGATTAGAGGGTATGATAAGAGGCGTGTCTGTGTTGGTGTTGATTGATAGTGGGGCAACCCACAATTTTATTACTCCAACAGTGGTGGAGGCTTTGGGTTTGCCTATGAACACAACAAATTCGGTGGGAGTGAGGTTGGGTGATGGACACAGAGTGTTGACTATGAGGAAATGTGAAGGAGTGCCATTGCACATAGGTGATTTAGTGGTAAAATTGGATGCTTATGTTCTGAGGTTAGGAGGTGTGAATGTGATTTTGGGAGTGGTATGGTTAGAAACTTTGGGCAAAGTGACGATGGATTGGAAGGAAATGTCTATGGTATTTGAACACTATGGCCACATGATTAAACTCAGAGGATAGGGAAGGATTGCACAGAAAAGGAGTTCGGGTGTTCCTGCTACTCTCCAAAGCATCGTGGAGGAGGATGTTAAAGAGATCAAAGGCTGGTTTTGGTCAACAACAATTGAGGTGGGTGTAGAACATTTAATGTCCAAGTCCAATTTCCTTGAGTTGCAGAATGTGTTGTGTAATTATGATGCAGTTTTTAAGGAAGCTAGTGGGTTACCTCCAGTGAGGAACACTTCTCATTCAATTGTATTGCAGCAAGGAGCAGGCCCAGTGAGTGTAAGACCATATAGATACCCGCATTACCAAAAGGATGAGATAGAAAAACAGATTAAATCACTTCTTCAACAGGGGATGATTCGCAATAGCTCCAGTTCTTTTTCTAGTCTAGTTATTATGGTAAAGAAGAAGGATAATTCGTGGCGTATGTGCACGGACTATCGAGCATTAAATAGGGTGACTGTGCAGGATAAGTATCCTATTCCGGTTGTTGATGAATTGTTGGATGAGTTGTTTGGAGTGGGGTATTTTTCTAAATTGGACCTAAAATCCGGTTACCACCAAATTAGGATGAAGGAGGAGGATATTCATAAGACTGTATTTCGTACTCATGAGGGTCACTACGAGTATTTGGTAATGCCTTTTGGTTTAACAAATACTCCGGCGACTTTTCAGTCAGTAATGAATGAGATTTTCAAGCCTTTTTTGTGCAAATTTGTTCTGGTCTTCTTTGATGATATTTTGGTATACAGTAAGGATTGGAGCACACATTTACAACATCTAGAGACAATTTTAAAGGTGCTGCAACTGCATCAATTTGTAGCAAATCGCAAGAAGTGTGTTTCCGGACAACGACAAGTTGAATACCTTGGTCATGTAATTTCCCAGCAAGGTGTGGCAGTGGATCCTAACAAGGTGAGCAGTGTGGTTAATTGGCCTATTCCTAAGAATGTAAAAGGTGTACGTGGGTTCCTTAGTTTAACCGGGTATTACAGGAAATTCATTGCTACTTATGGTAAAATCGCCAAGCCATTGACAGATTTGACCAAGAAAGATAGTTTTGTGTGGAATGCAGCAGCTGCCTCAACTTTTGAGCAATTGAAACTCTTAGTTACTTCTGCTCTAGTGTTGGCCTTGCCTAATTTTTCAATTCCCTTTGAGATTGAATGTGATGCTTCAGGTAGAGGAGTGGGAGCAGTGTTATTGCAGTTGAAACACCCGATAGCTTACTTTAGCAAGGCTTTTTCTGGATCTAAATTGTCTAAGTCAGCTTATGAAAAGGAGTTGATGGCTTTGGTTTTAGCCATTCAACATTTGAGGCATTATTTATTGGGTAGAAGGTTTATTGTGTATTCTGATAAAAAAAAGCTTGAGGCATTTGATTTAACAAAGAATCACCACAGCAAACCAACAAGAATGGATAGCTAAGTTGTTGGGATTTGATTTTGAGGTGGTGTATAAGGTGGGGTTGGAAAATAAGGTTGCTGATGCTTTATCTAGGCAACATGATGAAACAAAATTGAGAACAATTGTGTCTTATCCTATTTGGCAACAAGGTAAGGAGTTGCAAGATGAAGTGATGCAGGACCTTGTTTTAAAAGCAATCATTGATGCTGTAGTACTTGACCCAGATTCCAGACCAGGTTATGTTTTCAAGGGAGGGGTCTTGTTCTATAAGAACAGATTAGTGTTACCAGAAAAATCTCCTATGATTCCATTACTATTAAAGGATTTTCACTCTTCTCCGAGTGGTGGCCATTTTGGGTTCATTCGCACTTATAGGAGGATTGCTAGAAATTTGTTTTGGCAAGGAATGAAAAGAAGTGTGCAAGAATTTGTTAAAGCTTGTGACACTTGTCAAAGGCAGAAATATACGGCTACGACTCCTAATGGGTTGCTGCAACCATTGTCTATTCCTGTGCTGATTTGGAGTGAAATATCTATGGATTTTATAATTGGGCTGCCCAAAAGTAATGGCTATGAGGCAATTCTGGTTGTGGTGGATAGACTATCAAAATATAGTCATTTTATCCCTCTTAAGCATCCATTCCCAGCTCGCAGTATTGATGCGTGAAATCCGCAAGTGTACGATTTCGTCTTCAAGTAATAAAAGATCGAATCCACAGGGACTATATGTATGAATACCAATTAATTAATTAACTTAATTAAATTAAGCAAGAGAAAATATGATTGTTGATTGATAAGAACTTAGTAACAAAATAATTAAATAAAAATTAAGAAAACAGAATTTAGAATAAAAACAGTAAGTTATCAAGAATGGGGTTTTCAGAATTAAGAAAGCTTCCAAGATTGGGATACCACAATGATACAAGATAAATCCTAATTGACAACCCTTTTATTAAATCTGAAATTCTATTGAAGGTGAATTACCCAAAATTAGTTAATGTTCTCTTTCAAGATACAAGATCCGTGCTAATTAAACCAATTCCTACTCTTGTGGTAATTGAATTTAAATTGAACCCATTACGCTTTGTGGTAATTCATTGAATCCTCGAAAGGCTAAAACTACTCTCGTGATTTAGACCTTAAGTTCAATTCTTACGGTTCCAACACCTAGGTTCACCTCTCAATACGTCCTAAATGCCTATGAGATGCAAATAAGTGGCCAACAAATTCACATGAGTAAAAGCAATAAGAATTCAATGAACAATCAATATTAATAAAAGGGAAAAACAACGTCAATTCATCATTATCAATGTATCAAAGGTTGCCCAATTCTAGAAACAAAAGTAACTACTCGCATAGAAAGAAGGAAACAAAATCAAATTTAAAAACATCCCAAACCCGTAACAATGGAAGAAGAAGAAGAAGATGAAGAAACCAAGCCTCCTTTGTGCCTCATTTAGAACTAGGTTTTAATCAAAACTAGAATACCCTAATAGCAATCAGAACATCTATTTATAGTCTAGGGTTTTTATGGGCTAAAAGCCCCCAAAAGAAATAAACAAAAAACTAAAATCTGTCGCGCAACCACGGCCGTGGTGGCCACCACGACCACTCCATTGGAGGTTTTGCTGCTATCTTCAAACCACGGCCGTGGTGTGAACCACGTCCAGGCTGTGGTTGACTCTGGAATGGCCTTCCAAGCTCAATATGACCCATTAGACCTCCGAATCTGGAAAAGTGCTCAACATGAAAGTTGTAGATTTGGATCTTAGCTATTTTTATTTGACAACTTGTAGCTCGAGATATGTCATGAATAGTATACAAAGGTCAAGCTGTTAGGATCAGCACCCTAGTTCTTGCTTCAATTCCAATTTGAGTTATCCAGATGTGTGATTGGGCCTTTGAGGTCTTCATGAAAGTTGTAGATAATTGTCTTATCTTTCCCTAAATTAGTTCCATAAAGCCTCAACTTCAATCATGTAAGCTTCCATTCATTCCAAGACCAATTTAGCACCAATCTTACACAATAACACCACAAACACCGCAGTTATCCGAACTAAGGAAAAACAAACCAAAAAGGCAAACTAAAATGCCTAAAATGCATAAGAATGCATGCAAAACAAGAACAAAACATGATATTGTTTCACACACATCAAGTATCGCTGCTGTTTTTGCTAAAGAGGTGGTGCGATTACATGGAATCCTAGAATCAATTTTGAGTGACTGCGACCCTTTGTTTGTTAGCATCTTCTGGAGGGAACTGTTTAAGCTTCAAGGTACTGTTTTGAAGATGTCTTCTTCTTATCATCCTCAAACAGATGGACAAACAGAGGTGGTAAATTGATGTTTGGAAGCTTACTTAAGGTGTTTTGTGTCCGAACAACCAAAATCGTGGTCATATTGGCTTCCTTGGGCGGAATTGTGGTATAACACCACTTTCCATGTGTCCACAAGGTTCACCCCTTTCCAGATTGTTTATGGGAGACCACCACCAGCTTTGGTGCATTTTTTGGAAGGTGAAACTCGGGTAGAAGCTATGGCACAAGAGTTAAAGGATTGAGATGAAGCTTTGAGACAATTGAAATATAATCTGCAACGAGCTCAAGAGCAAATGAAACACTATGCTGATAAGAAGAGGAAGGAAGTACATTTTGCTGTGGGAGAATGGGTTTTTCTCAAATTGAGGCCTCACAAGCAGAATTTAGTTGTGCACAGGATCCATTAGAAGCTGGCCCCTTGATTTTTTGGACCTTATAAGGTTATACAGAAGCTGGGGGAAGTGGCTTATAAACTGCAGCTACCTGAAGCTTCTAGAGTGCACCCCGTATTTCATGTTTCACAGCTAAAGAAGGCAGTAGGTGATTATCAGTATTCTCCGGATTTGCCTTTGGATTTGGGGATAGATATGGAAGCAAGCATTCAGTTTGAGAAGGTGCTGTCATGGAGAGACAAGTTTGAAGAAGGACAACACACAAGAGAATGGTTAATTCAATGGAAGGGCATGTCTGCCGCAGATGCCACGTGAGAAAAGGAACTGCTGCTGCAAAGTCAATTTCCTGAATTTAGCCTTGAGGACAAGGCTGTTATTGAAGGAGAGGGTAATGATAGGAGGCCCATTATGCCTAATTTGGGCTATCAGATGGCTGAGACAGAAGATGATATGTTAGTGGGCTTTAAGCATGATAAGTCCAAGATTTGGAAAGTTTATGAGAGAAAGAAAAATAAAGGGAAGAGGGGAGAGAATGAGGTAGCAGTTGCTTAGCTGGAAGTTAGTTAGGATTTGCTTTATAGGGAGAGGGAGAATAATGAAACAGATATGACAGAAGAATTTCGTTTGTACCCAAGGGGTTAGGCAGAGAGAGAGTATCTCTTCTTTGAGGAGCATTGCTCTGGTATTCCATTGTAGAGAGCTTTGTCTTTTATTTTCAATATATATTCTGCATTACTTTTCCTTTAATTCTTCTCTGTTCTATCATTATCTTTTATAATTTATGAGCAAGTATGTTTAATTATGTTGGTCATAGAGTGATGTGTACAATGTTTTTATCATTAAATGAACTTTTTGCCTTAGGAAGGGAAAGGATTGAGTTTTGGCTTATGCCACCTTTCCATATATTGTATTGAACTTGGGTTTTCCCCGAAGCAGTTGGATTTACCATGATGTCACGATTTCAAACTTACTACTGAGAATTATTAATTCTTATCCCATATTCTTTTATGTTTTCCATGATAAATTCAGAGGAGGATTCAAGCAATGTTGATAACTCCATAAAATGTAGTTATTGGTGCCCTATCCCTGTGCTAGAAAGAATGCTTAATTCTTGTTTATGATGCATATTTGGAAGGTTTTGTGCTTATATTTGCCACATTCTAATCTGGATGTCTTCTTATGTGTTATTGAGCAAATTGTGCGTATTTGGTAAGAGATTGAGTGAATTTGTATCTATTATTGATTTGATGATTTCTCTATTGTAGGAAGGGCTCCAAACAAGATGATATGTGGAGCTTTAGAGCTAAAAGTGAAAGAGAAAGCCAAATTTGCATCTCAGCAAGCAACGTCACGACGTGGTAATGTGACGCCGCGACGTGAAGAATCCCCTGCATTAGTACAAAATACCCGAGGCTAGAGCGCTGCGACGTTGAGAGTGGACGCCTCAAGCATTGGGTGACCTAAGTATTGCACGCCGCGGCGTGGCATGTTTAGCGCCGCAACGTCTTTTGTTTTTCTGCGCCTATAAATAACTTTAGTTAGATTTTAGAAAAAGAGTTTTTAAGTTTTAGAGAAGCTGCGGCTAGGTTTACTGTGTTGGAGGCTGAGGAAGCCTAAGGAGGCTAGGATGAAGGTCATCTTCCTTTGGGAAGATGATTTGAGCTACAAAGATCACATCTAAGAGTTTCTTTCCTTCTCACTATGCTTTCTCTTGTTTTCCTTATCTTTTGAACATTATTTTTGTGTAGTAATTTCGTGTTCATGGATTAGCTAGGCTGTATTTGGGGATTACTTTGGATCCTAGTATGATTATTGATGATTTTGTTATCTTTTGAGTATATATTGATGTTTAGTTATGTTTAATCATATGGTTCTTAATACTTTTGAATGTTTGATCAATTTTTAAATGATTTGTTGAAATCTGATGAACCTAGATCGTACGTATGATTGATGCATGTTCGGTGAGTTCAATTGGCTTGAATAAGTTGATTCACTAATTAGATAGAAATATACCTTTTAGCCATATATAGCGGGTGTTTGAGAATAGATCGTTTATGAGTGGAGTTTGCACTGGTTCTCAAGAAAACTTAGTGAATTAGGTAAATGAAACTATGATTGATTGACTTAGACATAGACTTTTAACTAAATCAGATTCTCAAGCTAACTTAATAATTCATTGATGTTGCTTGTAAGGTTTGCATGTCATTAGTATGAAAAAGGAGGTGAAGAATGATTCCCTAGATCTCTAATCCATTATTATTACTTTGTAGTTTAGATTTAGTTTATTTGTATTTTCTTATTTTTATGTTCATGTCTAGAATTAATTAAGCTATTGGTTGATACTTAGTTATGGAAGCCTTTATCCTCATGGGAACGATATCTTACTCTGTATCTGTATTACTTGAATGACCCGTGCACTTGCGGTACAAATGGTCTAACAGGTTTTTGGTTAAGAAAACAAATTATTATCTTATGAAAGGATCAAGAATTTGCTATCAAATGCGTAGAGCAAGGAGATGAAGACTTAGTTTAATTGTTAATGTAATTATTTTAGCCCTGTATTTATATTAATAGTTCTGTAATTAATTTTATATATGTAGTTTGTATAAGTTATAATATCAGACATATCAAGTAGATGTTTAGTAAAAGGGCAAGTTTCCTGAGGTGTAAAATATCTTGCTCTCTTACTTTTATAAATGCTCTATATATTTACTCGTTAATAGATATGGAACATGTTGTAATTCATGCTTAAGTTATAAAATGACATACTTAATTCTGTTTACTTAGTATACTTAGGGTACACTACAATATTTAAAATTAGGGTGTTACACTAAACTTACGCAATTTTATGTTCACACGGTCGTGTCGAACTTAGACACAGCCATGTGAGGTTTCTTGTGTGTAAAAATAATTGTTTTTCTCATCACTATTATAAATAGAAATGAATCCCTAAACCTGAAGACAACTTTTGCGGCAACAAAGTTTTGGGAGATAGATCACAGCGAAGATGACCACGAATCTCTAGAAGACAACTACGAAGAGAGGACAACATTCATGAAGGCTTGAAGATCACAATTTCCGTAAAAGGGATTTTTATTTCTCTTCTTCTTACCCTTTTCTTTAGTTTTTTTTTATGGATTTGTGTTATGATTTGGGATTATTTGTATTGAACATGAATAACTAATCCAATAACTAGGACTATTGGAAATCTTATTTTCCTAATTAATTAATTAATTTTTAATTCAAATTTGATTAAGGTAATTTCAATTGAGTTTATTGTATTGTTTGAATTCTTGTCAAGACTTGATCAATTTTGACATTTTTTAATTCATTGTTTGACCAGTGACCATTCGCAACCAATGAATGGACTTATATAATAAACCTAAGATTAAGTTGGTGAATGACCAAACATCAATTTATTCTACTAATTGAATTGACAATTATGTTAGTTCATCTCTTGAATTAGGACTTAAAACATTCATAGTTAATTTAACTAAATGACCAAATAAGTGATTAATTAAGAATAAAATATTAGCTATCCATGATCATTGGGACTCAATAGCAATTAAGAGAATTTGGTAAGAGAATTACTTTATATCATAAATGAATGAAAATCTAGTTAATTGAATTCAAGTAAATCTTACACTCTAATTTTTCTCTAAGTGATTTATTTCTATATTATTTAATTGTTCCTCATTCTTCTTTATTTATTTTCTAATTTTATTTTAAATTTCTCTTTAAACTTACAATTGTTTAAAAAAATCAAAGATTTAACGAATCTAATAATTATCTCTTATTTTTCGTAGGATCGACAATTGAACTCAAGTCGTATATTACCATACGATAGAATGTGACTTGTTCTTAATATATTATTTTTTTATAAGGGTAAAATTATAAAAGTATATGACAAACCCTCCATTTCCTTTTCAACATATATTTTTTACTCTCAAACAAGGAGAAAGATAAACACCTTATTCTTCTTCCCTTCCTTTCCCCTTTGATTCTCTCCATTTTCTTTCCCTACAAACTCCCAAACACACTCACAACTATTTTGCATCTCATCATCATAATTACAGGTAATAGCAAAAAAGTGGTCACAAAGAGCATGTGCACAAAGTGTTGGCCATATAATGACATATCTGACTAAATAAAGTCAGGCCTCATATTCTTGCAGGAAAAAAATGCCTAAAGGATCGTATTAAAAAATGAAATATTTTTTAATGAGATGGAACCACTCAACAGGAATATTCTGGATTTAAAACTCTACCAGCTGGGTAATATTATGCAAAAGATTTTATAAACAGGATGATATGATATATAGAACACGCTAATGGCAAATCAATATAAATGCTCACCAAGAAACTTACAAAACAAATCAATAAAAAAGTGGGGGGAAGAAAGGGGCTAAAGCATTTAACAAAGAAAAAGATGCTTTACAGGAGAAAGAGATTTCCATGCCTTGATCATCGAGTAAATATTTGTCATCAACCCCTATGTAATGGTCACCTTTTTTACCATTTGGCTAAATTTATGCAAAAGATTTTATAAATTGAAAGAAATTTTTATTTAAAACATGAGTATTTAGTTAAGTGCATCAAATTAATTATGATTAAATATTTTTATAAATAATTAAACCCATCAAGAAACCTAGAAAACAAATTAATAAAAAAGTAGGGGGAAGAAAGAGGCTAAAGCATTTAACAAAGAAAAAGATGCTTTACCGAAGAAAGAATCGCGTTGAACAATGAAACAATGAATTGAAACAGGTGCGTGGCGTCAATCAATTGAAACAGGTGCGTGGCGTCAATCAATGAATTGAAATGAATCGCGTTCTCCTTGTCCGTCATCCTCTACTCACTCTCTTCGTTTCGAACCCTAAGCTACCATTATCACCCTTTTTCCAACCCTATCCATACAGACGAAGACGGTAATTTCCTTTAAATCTGTTTCTTAGCTTTTTTATTTTATCATTTTGCCTTCATTCACTTTGTGTTAATTTTAGCATGAATTCTGAGATACATAAGGATCAACATGGAGTTTCATCACATCCCACATTTACAACATTTTGCACTACTAACCAAGGTGCGTCTACCTACATCTTCCATGTATTGCTGTGTTTGCCCCTTTCTTATTCGTTTTAGAAGGCAGCCTAGTTTATGTACCAAAAAAAAAGAAGCTAGCCTAGTTTGACGACACTGTATTTTGTATACCAGAATCTCATTGTTCTTGCTATCAAATATATATATAAATATATATATATATATATATATATATATATATATATATATATATATATATATATATATATTTTTTTTTTTTCTGCTTTAGATCTGTCAACTAAGAAGTGTGTGCCATGCAATACAAAGGACTTGCGACCCATGACTCAGGATGCAGCACACCTTCTGATTCCACAGGTTTATGTTATCTTTATTCTACAATAACCAACTTCTGTCAATTTAAGTATCATTATCTTTGTTATTCAATATTGACATTCAGTGGTCAGGTTGCCCAGTGGAATTTGGTAAATGAAGGTGGTATATTGAAGCTGAGGAGGTCATGGAAAGTAAAGACTTTTACCAAAGGATTGGAATTTTTCAGGATAATAGCTGATCTTGCTGAAGCCGATGGTATCATGCTTTTCCATTATCCTTTTTAAACTTCTCATGTATTGATGTTATTGGGAACACAGAAAGTGTAACCAAGATGTTTAAAATGCAGGTCATCATCCTGATCTTCACCTTGTTGGCTGGAATAATGTTACTATCGAGATTTGGACTCATGCAGTTGGTATTTATTATTCATTATTCAAATTATTTAACCAAATGTTATTATATAAGATTATCAAAAGATTATCTGATTATGTTTTAGGCAGAATTGATGTTTACTGAAATTAAAAGATCATTTCTTCTAAACAATTGGAGCCCAGCATACAGATAACATCATGGGTGA